>CM022297.1:449864229-451064229 GCA_011799875.1 Thinopyrum elongatum
ACACAATGCAAATAAAATAGAATCTGTCAAAACAGAACAGTCTGCAAAGATACGAATTGTTCTCATACTCTGTAACTCTAAAAATTCTGTAAAATTAGGACAACAGAGGAATTTTGTATATCATCTTGTGTACAAAATTCATAATTCTTCGTCACTTCTAGAATTTTAAAAAATATTTTACTCGATGCAAGTTTCTGTTTTCCAACAAATCAAATCAACTATCACCAAAGCTATCCCAAGGCTTTGCTTGGCACAAACACTAATTAAAACTAAGAACACAATCATAACAGTAGCATAATTTTGCAAACACTCAAGAACAGAAATAAAAAGACGAAAATAAATTTTATTCATTGGGTTGCCTCCCAACAGCGCTTCGTTTTATGCCCCTAGCTAGGCATAATGATTTTAATGATGCTCACATGGAAGCCAAAATTGAAGCACAAAGAGAGCATCATCTAGCATATACAAACACATTTAAGTCTAACTATACTTCCTATGCATAGGAATTTTATAAGCAAACAAATTATCATGACAAGAAATATCAAACATATGCAAAGGAAAGGATAAAACATGAACAAACAATCTATAAGAAGACTAACAAAATTATAACATGAAAATTTCTACAACCATATTTCCCTCTCTCACAATATTACACGTGGATCATATTCAAATCAACAATATAACTATTACATAAAATATTCTCTTCATGATCCACATGCATACAAAGTTGACACTCTTCCAAAATAGTGGGATTATCATCAAGTAAAGTCATGACCTCTCCAAGCCCACTTTTTATAAAAAAATCATAAGATTGAACATACTTCAAATATTGGGATCAATATTACCTAAGTTGACACTCTTCCAAACACTCTTTAATATATTGCAACATTTCCATCATGAGTCTTAAATAATTTTCAAGATCATAAGAAGAATCACCCCAATCATGATCATTGCAATAAGTAGTGGACATATCAAAATTAGCATCCCCAAGCTTGGGGTTTTGCATATTATTAGCATAATTACACATTAATATAATTTATAATAACATCATTGCAATCATGCTTTTCATTCAAGGAGCTATCATGAACCACTTTATAGATCCTTCGTTTAACACTTCATCACAATTATCAGATTCATAAATCTCAAGCAAAACTTCATAAGATAATCTAGTGAAACTCAATTCACTAGCATTGGTTTATCATAATTGGATCTTTTGAAAAGATAGCAAGTGGATGAGGATCCATAACAATAGACTTTTAGCAAGCGAAGATGTAAGCAAATAGAAGGCACATGGCACCACAAGCAAACATAATTTAACGAAAAGGCGAATGAAAGAGGGGCGAATAAAACGGCAAATGCTTGTGAAGTGGAGGAGATGAAAACGAGAGGCAAATGGCAAATAATGTAAATTGCAAGAGATGAGATTTGTGATTAGGAACCTGGTAGATGTTGATGATGTCTCCCCGACAACGGCGCCAGAAATTCCTTTTGATGTCTCCCCGGCAACGCGCCAGAATTCCTTTGATGTTTGCTTGAACTACATCAGTATTCCCCCAAGAGGAAGGGATGATGCAACACAGCAATGGTAGGTATTTCCCTCAGTGATGAGACCAAGGTTATCGAACCAGTAGGAGAACCAAGCAACACTACGTAAACAGCACCTGCACAAAAAGACAAATATTTGCAACCCGACGTGTTAAAGGGGTGTTTAATCCTTTCGGGTAACGGTGGCTAGAAATTGGCAAACGGACAGAGATAAATTGTAGTAGATTGGAAAATAGATCGCGAATAAATAAAGTGAAGCAAAATATTTTTGGGTTTTTAGAAAATAGATCTGAAAATAAAAGTGTCAAATAAATAAAAGGCAAATAGCAAAATAGATCTGAAAATATATGATGAGAAATAGACCCGGGGGCCATAGATTTCACTAGTGGCTTCTCTCGAGAAAAATAACATACGGTGGGTAAACAAATTACTGTTGGGCAATTGATAGAACTTCAAATAATTATGATGATATCCAGGCAATGATCATTATATAGGCATCACGTCCAAGATTAGTAGAACTGACCTGCCTGCACACTACTATTACTCCACACATCGACTGCTATCCAGCATGCATCTAGTGTATTAAGTTCATGGAGAAACGGAGTAATGCAATAAGAAACGATGACTTGATGTAGACAAGATATATTTATGAAGAATATACCCCATCTTGTTATCCTTAATAGCAATATACATACGTGTCGGTTCCCTTCTGTCACTGGGATCAAGCACCGTAAGATCGAACCCATCACAAAGCACCTCTTCCCATGGCAAGAAAAATCGATCTAGTTGGCGTAATAACCAAAGATTTGAAGAAGAATACGAGGCTATAAGTAATCATGCATATAAGAGATCAAAAGACTCAAATAACTTTCATGGATAAAAACATAGATCTGATCATAAACTCAAAGTTCATCGGATCCCAACAAACACACCGTAAAAAGAGTTACATCAAATAGATCTCCAAGAGACCATTGTATTGAGAATCAAGAGAGAGAGAGAGAGAAAGCCATGTAGCTACTAACTACGGACCCGTAGGTCTACAATGAACTACTCCGCATCATCGGAGAGGCACCAATGAGGATGATGCCTACTGGAATTAGGATCTTTGTCGTCAGCCAGCTCTTTGCCGTCTGCAAGCTGACGGCAAGAAGGTCTTTGCCATCAGCTTACAGAAAGATGACGACAAAAAAGAGCGGACGGCAAAGAGGGTGTTTGCCATCACCTCGCTCTTTGCCGTCTGCTGCTGACGGCATAGAAGCTTTGCCGTCTGCAACTGACGCAAAGAAGGTGGGTGGCCCACTAACGAGAACGACCTAATGGCCACTTTCTTGCTATCTGCTAACGGACGGCAAAGCTTCTATGCCGTCAGCTAGCAGACGGCAAAGAAAATGGCCGTTTTAACGGTCGTTTCCCCCCGGCCCCACCCCACTAGCTAGGCTCTTTGTCGTCTGCTAGCAGACAACAAAGAGCTGTGACCTAACTAAAAAGGGGCCGGCGCTCGCGCCCCACCCCACTCTCTCTCCGGCCCTCACCTCACCCCGCCGCCGCCCTCGGGCCCGAGCCGCCCCCGCCCCCGACCCCACCCCCCCCCGCCGCCTCCTCCACCACCGCGGAGCCAAGGTGAACTTTTTTTTTGTTTTTTTTTTTCTGTATTTGCTGTTTAGTTTAGGTGTTATTAATAGGTTTAGGTTAGTGGTAGGATTATGTTAGTGCTAGGTTTAGGTTTAGATAATTAGAAGAAGAAAGTTGAAAAAAGAGGTGAGGTGAGGGCCGGGAGAGAGAGTGGGGTGGGGCGCGAGCGCCGGCCCCTTTTTAGTTAGGTCACAGCTCTTTGTTGTCTGCTAGCAGACGACAAAGAGCCTAGCTAGTGGGGTGGGGCCGGGGGGAAACGACCGTTAAAACGGCCATTTTCTTTGCCGTCTGCTAGCTGACGGCATAGAAGCTTTGCCGTCCGTTAGCAGATAGCAAAGAAAGTGGCCATTAGGTCGTTCTCGTTAGTGGGCCACCCACCTTCTTTGCCGTCAGTTGCAGACGGCAAAGCTTCTATGCCGTCAGCTAGCAGACGGCAAAGAGCAGGCTGATGGCAAACACCCTCTTTGCCGTCCGCTCTTTCTTTGTCGTCATCTTTCTGTAAGCTGATGGCAAAGACCTTCTTTGCCGTCAGCTTGCAGACGGCAAAGAGCTGGCTGACGACAAAGATCCTAATTCCAGTAGTGCATCATCCTCATTGGTGCCTCTCCGATGATGCGGAGTAGTTCATTGTAGACCTACGGGTCCGTAGTTAGTAGCTACATGGCTTTCTCTCTCTCTCTCTCTTGATTCTCAATACAATGGTCTCTTGGAGATCTATTTGATGTAACTCTTTTTACGGTGTGTTTGTTGGGATCCGATGAACTTTGAGTTTATGATCAGATCTATGTTTTTATCCATGAAAGTTATTTGAGTCTTTTGATCTCTTATATGCATGATTACTTATAGCCTCGTATTTCTTCTTCAAATCTTTGGTTTATTTACGCCAACTAGATCGATTTTTCTTGCCATGGGAAGAGGTGCTTTGTGATGGGTTCGATCTTACGGTGCTTGATCCCAGTGACAGAAGGGGAACCGACACGTATGTATCATTGCTATTAAGGATAACAAGATGGGGTCTATTTCTTCATAAATATATCTTGTCTACATCAAGTCATCGTTCTTATTGCATTACTCCGTTTCTCCATGAACTTAATACACTAGATGCATGCTGGATAGCAGTCGATGTGTGGAGTAATAGTAGTAGATGCAGGCAGGAGTCAGTCTACTAATCTTGGACGTGATGCCTATATAATGATCATTGCCTGGATATCATCATAATTATTTGAAGTTCTATCAATTGCCCAACAGTAATTTGTTTACCCACCGTATGTTATTTTTCTCGAGAGAAGCCACTAGTGAAATCTATGGCCCCCGGGTCTATTTTCTCATCATATATTTTCAGATCTATTTTGCTATTTGCCTTTTTATTTATTTGACACTTTTATTTTCAGATCTATATTTCTAAAAACCCAAAAATATTTTGCTTCACTTTATTTTATTCGCGATCTATTTATCCAATCTACTACAATTTATCTCTCGTCCGTTTGCCAATTTCTAGCACCGTTACCCGAAAGGGATTAACAACCCCTTTAACACGTCGGGTTGCAAATATTTGTTCTTTTTGTGCAGGTGCTGTTTACGTAGTGTTGCTTGGTTCTCCTACTGGTTCGATAACCTTGGTCTCATCACTGAGGGAAATACCTACCATTGCTGTGTTGCATCATCCCTTCCTCTTTGGGGAAATACTGATGTAGTTCAAGCAAACATCAAAAGGAATTTCTGGCGCCGTTGCCGGGGAGACATCAAAAGGAATTTCTGGCGCCGTTGTCGGGGAGACATCATCAACATCTACCAGGTTCCTAATCACAAATCTCATCTCCTTGCAATTTACATTATTTGCCATTTGCCTCTCGTTTTCATCTCCTCCACTTCACAAGCATTTGCCGTTTTATTCGCCCTCTTTTTCATTCGCCTTTTTCTCGTTAAATCTCATGTTTGCTTGTGTTGCCATGTGCCTTCTATTTGCTTACATCTTCGCTTGCTAAAAGTCTATTGTTATGGATCCTCATCCACTTGCTAATCTTTTCAAAAGATCCAATTATGATAAACCAATTGCTAGTGAATTGAGTTCACTAGATTATCTTTATGAAGTTTTGCTTGAGATTTATGAATCTGATAATTGTGATGAAGTGTTAAACGAAGGAATCTATAAAGTGGTTCATGATAGCTCCTTGAATGAAAAGCATGATTGCAATGATGTTATTATAAATTATATTAATGTTATTATGCTAATAATATGCAAAAACCCCAAGCTTGGGGATGCTTAATTTGATATGTCCACTACTTATTGCAATGATCATGATTGGGGTGATTCTTCTTATGATCTTGAAATTTATTAAGACTCATGATGAATATGTTGCATAATATTGAAAGGGTGTTGGAAGAGTGTCACCTCTAGGTATATTGATCCCACTAATTTGAAGTATGTTCAATCTTATGATTTTTTTTTATAAAAGTGGGCTTGGAGAGGTCATGACTTTACTTGATGATATCCCACTATTTTGGAAGAGTGTCAACTTGTATGCATGTGGATCATGAAGAGAATATTTATTGTAATAGTTATATGTTGAATTTGAATATGATCCACGTGGATTATTGTGAGAGAGGGAAATATGGTTGTAGAAATTTTCATGTTATTAAATTTCCTCTCGTTATGTTGAGATTGTCAATGTTTTATTCCTTTCCTTTGCATATGTTTGATATTTCTTGTCATGATAATTGTTTGCTTATAAAATTCCTATGCATAGGAAGTATGTTAGACTAAATTGTTTTGTCATATGCTAGATGATGCTCTCTTTGTGCTTCAATTCTGTCTTCCGTGAGCATCATTAAAATCATTATGCCTAGCTAGGGGCATAAAACGATAGCGCTTGTGGGAGGCAACCCAATGAATAAAATTTATTTTCGTCTTTTATTTCTGTTCTTGAGTGTTTGCAAAAATATGCTACTGTTATGATTGTGTTCTTTATGTTTTAATTAGTGTTTGGTGCAAGCAAAGCCTTTGGGATAGCTTTGGTGATAGTTGATTTGATCTTGTTGGAAAACAGAAACTTTGCATCGAGTAAAATATTTTTAAAAATCATAGAAGTGACGAAGAATTATGAATTTTGTACACAAGATTGATATACAAATTCCTCTGTTGTCCTAATTTTACCGAATTTTTAGAGTTACAGAAGTATGAGAACAATTCGTATCTTGCAGACTGTTTGTTTTTGACAGATTCTATTTTATTTGCATTGTGTGCTTATTTTGGTGAATCTATGGTTTGTATTGGAGGTTATAAGCCATGTAAAGTTAGAATACAGTAGATATAATGCAATAACAAAATTTGAATGGGTTTTCTACAGTACTTAAAGTAAAGATTGGTTTTCTATTACTAACGGATCTCACGAAGGTTTTGTGAGTTGTGTGATTGAAGTTTCAAGTTTTGGGTGAGATTCGATGGATGAAGGAATGGAAGGAGAAGAGAGCCTAAGCTTGGGGATGCCCCATGGCACCCAAGCCATTATCCAAAGATAAGCAAGCAACTAAGCTTGGGGATGCCCGAGTGGCATCCCCTCTTTCTGCTAACAACCATCGGTATTTTACTTGGAGCTATATTTTATTCATCACATATCATGAGTTTTGCTTGGAGCGTCTTGTATGATAGGTCTTTTCTTGTTTTGCTTTTATTTTTAAGTCATGAATCCTTGCTGGACACACCTATTTGAGGGAGCCAAAATATGCTATGACTTGTTAGAATTGCTCTCTATGCTTCACTTTAAATCTTTATGAGCTATGGAATTGCTCTGTGCTTCACTTATACTTTTTGAGCACGGTGTGTGTAGATTTTTGAAGAAATGCTCTCATGCTTCACTTAGATTTATTTGAGAGTTAGTTTTTTTTTAGAAATTCTCTCTTGCTTCACTTAAATTATTGAGAGAAGAAAATTTTATGTCATGTTCTTCACTTAGACTTGTTTGAGCTATCAAAAGCAACAAATGAAATTAGTCCCAAAGTGATTGATATTCAAGAGGGATATAAATAAAACTTTCATGAAGATAATTGGACAAAATAAACTTGATTCTTGTAATAGTTTTGCGATATGTGATATAATATGTGAGTCATGTTGATGAGTAATTATGCTTTAGTAAGAATATTGGGTGTTAAGTTTGTGATTCCCTATGCAGCACGAAAAGTCAATAGTTATGCAATGAAATTGCATCCTACTTGGGTGCAATTCGGTGTTGTGTTAGTTATGCTTAATGCTCGCTTATGAGATTTTTCATTTCTGGTTGGATGCTTCTCAATCTTTGCTAGCCTTCATTTGCACTAAGTATGATCACTACTTGTGCATCAAAATCCTAAACCAGTTTTGCCATATGAGTCCACTATACCTACCTATATGCGGTATTCGTGCCGTCTAAGCAAATTTGTATGTCCATCTCTAATTTCAAAATAAATTTCTCTTTGTGTGCTCGTACCGCTCATGAAACACGTAGGGGGTGGCGTGATAATTTTCATGCTAGATGGTTATTCTCAAGATGAGTGTTATTCACTTGTCATTGCATGACAGTATGGCAAAAGTATTAGGGATGCCCAGTCTCGAAATGAAAAATGAATTCCTTGGAAAGTGTTGGTATGGAAGGACACGTGGATACGGTTAGCCATGGAAAGTGAAGTATGGGGAAAAAGGAATAAAACTTTATTTTCGTTTGGGAACCGCCTATGATATATCTAGCATGGAAGATTGGGAACTACTCGATCATTTATTGACAGGAAAGCATGCCACCCAAAATGTTTTATCTCTATTTTTTTCGCTTTGAGCCTGCACCTCTACAAATCCCTACTTCCCTCTGTGAAGGGCCCTTTCTTTTACTTTATGCAATTTTTATTTTGAGTCTCCTTCTACTGTATAAAGCACCAACTAAGGGCACTATGATCGTACTTGAGCATTGGGTGTAGCTAATATGCGAGTGTGTTTCATGAATGGATCAATGATTGAGCAAATGGGTAGGGATAACTGGCTTTAGGTTGATATTTTGAAAGAACATGGTTGCTTGTTGATATGCTTGAGTATTGAATCTTCATGTCAAAACTAGACATTGCTTTGAATCATATATAAAAGTCAAAAGTCCATTCTACAAGAAAAAGAATATGTGATGAACATGTTAGGCACTTCCACATCAAAATTCTGTTTTTATCATTTACCTACTCGAGGACGAGCAGGAATTAGCTGGGGATGCTGATACTCTCCAAAGTATCTATAATTTTTTATTGGTCCATGCTGTTATATTATCATTCTTGGATTTTTACAATCATTTATGCAACTTATATCCTTTTTGGGACTAACCTATGACATATGCCAATGCCAGTTGCTTTTGTTTGATTGTTTTTTACTTCGCAGGAAATCAATACCAAACGGAGTATCCAAACGCAGCGAAACTTTTTGGTGATTTTTCTGGACTAGAAGACACAAGTTGGGCCAAGAAAGTACCTGAGGGGGCTTCGAGGGGAGCAAAACCCACCAGGGCGAGCCTGGGGGCCCAAGGCGCGCCAGGTGGGTTGTGCCCACCTCGGCCACTCTGCACGCCTCTTGCTCTATAAATACACCCATATTCCAGAAACCCTAGGGGAGTAAAACAAAATCAATTCCAGTCGCCGCAAGTTCTAGGAAACCACAGATCCAATCTGCACCACCATCACAGAGGGGTTCATCATCTCATGGTGCCTCTCCGTGATGCGTGAGTAGTTCATGTGTAGACTACGGGTCTGTAGTTAGTGCTACATGGCTTTCTCTCTCTTTTGATTTTCCAATACAATGGTCTCTTGGGATCTATTTGATGTAACTCTTTTTGCGTTGTGTGTGTTGGGATCCGATGAACTTTGAGTTTATGATCAGATCTATGTTTTTATCCATGAAAGTTATTTGAGTCTTTTGATCTCTTATATGCATGATTACTTATAACCTCGTATTTCTTCTTCGAATCTTTGGTTTAGTTAGGCCAACTAGATCGATTTTTCTTGCCATGGGAAGAGGTGCTTTGTGATGGGTTCGATCTTACGGTGCTTGATCCCAGTGACAGAAGGGGAACCGACACGTATGTATCGTTGCTATTAAGGATAACAAGATGGGGTCTATTTCTACATAAATAGATCTTGTCTACATCATGTCATCATTCTTATTGCATTACTCCATTTCTCCATGACCTTAATACACTAGATGCATGCTGGATAGCGGTCGATGTGTGGAGTAATAGTAGTAGATGCAGGAAGGAGTCGGTCTACTAATATTGGACGTGATGCCTATATAATGATCATTGCCTGGATATCGTCATAATTATTTGAAGTTCTATCAATTGCCCAACAGTAATTTGTTTACCCACCGTATGTTATTTTTCTCGAGAGAAGCCACTAGTTAAATCTACGGCCCCCGGGTCTATTTTCTCATCATATATTTTCGTCTTTTTATTTCTGTTCTTGAGTGTTTGCAAAATTATGCTACTGTTATGATTGTGTTCTTTATGTTTTAATTAGTGTTTGTGCCAAGCAAAGCCTTTGGGATAGCTTTGGTGATAGTTGATTTGATCTTGTTGGAAAACAGAAACTTTTGCATCGAGTAAAATATTTTTTTTAAATTCATAGAAGTGACGAAGAATTATGAATTTTGTACACAAGATTGATATACAAATTTCCTCTGTTGTCCTAATTTTACAGAATTTTTAGAGCTACAGAAGTATGAGAACAATTCGTATCTTTGCAGACTGTTCTGTTTTTGACAGATTCTATTTTATTTGCATTGTGTGCTTATTTTGGTGAATCTATGGTTTGTATTGGAGGTTATAAGCCATGGTAAAGTTAGAATACAGTAGATATAATGCAATAACAAAATTTGAATGGGTTTTCTACAATACTTAAAGTAAAGATTGGTTTTCTTATACTAACGGATCTCACGAAGGTTTTGTTGAGTTTTGTGTGATTGAAGTTTTCAAGTTTTGGGTGAGATTACGATGGATGAAGGAATAAGGAGTAAGAAGAGCCTAAGCTTGGGGATGCCCCATGGCACCCCAAGCCATTATCCAAAGATAAGCAAGCAACTAAGCTTGGGGATGCCCGAGTGGCATCCCCTCTTTCTTCTAACAACCATCGGTATTTTACTTGGAGCTATATTTTTATTCATCACATATCATGAGTTTTGCTTGGAGCGTCTTGTATGATATGAGTCTTTTCTTGTTTTGCTTTTTATTTTAAGTCATGAATCCTTGCTGGACACACCTATTTGAGGGAGCCAAAATTATGCTATGACTTGTTAGAATTGCTCTCTATGCTTCACTTAAATCTTTATGAGCTATGGAATTGCTCTAGTGCTTCACTTATATCTTTTTGAGCACGGTGTGCTTTAGTATTTTTGAAGAAATGCTCTCATGCTTCACTTAGATTTATTTGAGAGTTAGTATTTTTTTTTAGAAATTCTCTCTTGCTTCACTTAAATTATTTTGAGAGAAGAAAATTTTATGCTCATGTTCTTCACTTAGACTTGTTTGAGCTATCAAAAGCAACAAATGAAATTAGTCCCAAAGTGATAGATATTCAAGAGGGATATAATAAAAACTTTCATGAAGATCATTGGACAAAATAAACTTGATTCCTTGTAATAGTTTTGCGATATGTTGATATAATATGTGAGTCATGTTGATGAGTAATTATGCTTTAGTAAGAATATTGGTGTTAAGGTTTGTGATTCCCTATGCAAGCACGAAAATCAATAGTTATGCAATGAAATTGCATCCTACTTGTGGTGCATTATTCGGTGTTAGTTATGCTTAATGCTCGCTTATGAGATTTTTCATTTCTTGGTTGGATGCTTCTCAATCTTTTGCTAGCCTTCATTTGCACTAAGTATGATCACTACTTGTGCATCCAAAATCCTTAAACCAGTTTTGCCATATGAGTCCACTATACCTACCTATATGCGGTATTTCCGTGCCGTTCTAAGCAAATTTGTATGTGCCATCTCTAATTTCAAAATAAATTTCTCTTTTGTGTGCTCGTACCGCTCATGAAACACGTAGGGGGTGGCTGATATATTTTCATGCTAGATGTGTTATTCTCAAGATGAGTGTTTATTCACTTGTCATTGCATGACAGTATGGCAAAGGTATTAGGGATGCCCAGTCTCGAAATGAAAAATGAATTTACTTTATGTTGTCAAATAATAAATTCCTTGGAAAGTGTTGGTATGGAAGGCACCCGTGGATACGGCTAGCCATGGAAAGTGAAAGTATGGTGGAAAAAGGAATAAACTTTATTTTCTGTTTGGGAACCACCTATGATATATTTAGCATGGAAAGTATTGGGAACTACTCGATCATTTTCGTTGACAGGAAAAGTATGCCACCCAAAATGTTTTATCTCTACTTTTTTCACTTTGAGCTCTGGCAGCTCTACAAATCGCTACTTCCCTCTATGAAGGGCCCTTCTTTTACTTTATGCAATTTTTATTTTGAGTCTCCATCTTCTCTTATAAAGCACCATCTAATGGGCACTATGATCGTACTTGAGCATTGGGTGTAGCTAATATGCGAGTGTGTTTCATGAATGGATCAATGATTGAGCATAATGGGCTAGGGATAACTTGCTTTAGTGTTGATATTTTGAAAGACATGGTTGCTTGTTGATATGCTTGAGTATTGAAATCTTCATGTCAAAACTAGACTATTGCTTTGAATCATATAAAAGTCCAAATGTCCATACTACAAAGAAAAGAATATGTGATGAACATGTTAGGCAGCATTCCACATCAAAAATTCTGTTTTTATCATTTACCTACTCGAGGACGAGCAGGAATTAAGCTTGGGGATGCTGATACGTCTCCAACGTATGTATAATTTTTTATTGTTCCATGCTGTTATATTATCATTCTTGGATGTTTTACAATCATTTTATAGCAACTTTATATCATTTTTTGGGACTAACCTATTGACATAGTGCCCAGTGCCAGTTGCTATTTTTTGCTTGTTTTTTACTTCGCAGGAAATCAATACCAAACGGAGTCCAAACGCAGCGAAACTTTTTGGTGATTTTTTCTGGACCAGAAGACACAAGTTGGGACAAGAAAGTACCTGAGGCGGGCTCCGAGGGTAGCACAACCCACCAGGGCGCGCCTGGGGGCCCAAGCACGCCCAGGTGGGTTGTGCCCACCTCGGCCACCTCCCGCACTGCCTCTTTGCTCTATAAATACCCCAATATTCCAGAAACCCTAGGGGAGTCGACCAAAATCAATTCCAGCCGCCGCAAGTTCCAGAAACCACAGATCCAATCTAGACACCATCACGGAGGGGTTCATCACTACAGGAATCAGGAACTTTGCCGTCTGCCATGGCTGACGGCAAAGGCATGCCTGGCGGACGGCAAAGGCCTTTGCCGTCAGCCAGCAGACGGCAACACGTCCGGCTGAACGAACTACGGCAAAGGGCACTTTGCCGTCTGCTGGTGGACGGCAAAGGACCTGGACGGCACACGTGGCAGCTTAGGGCCGTTAAGGGGTTAATGGCGTGCTCTGCCGTCTGCTGGCAGACGGCAAAGCAACCATATAGGCCAGCCCAGTGCCCCCAGGTTGCACAGGTAGCTGCCACGTGGCAGCTTTGCCGTCTGCTGGATGATGTCAAAGCTCTTTGCCGTCTGCCAGCAGACGGCAAAGTGCCTGTATAGCCCCTGTTTTTTCTGTTTATTCTTAAATTCAATCAATTTCACAGAATTTAACAGATATATATATATATATATACACACACACACATATGAAAATACTTTCAACAAGCATACCAACACATATACATACCAAATCATATCCCTGCCATATGGATATGATCATCCAACACATATACATACCAAATCAAAAGTCCATATGCAACATATATAGCTAGCCAACATATCCAACAACAAGCATACAATGGTTTCATCCATACATACATATATAGGTAGCAAGTTTCACATTGTTCATCCTACAAAATCAAAACAAAAAGGAAGCACAAAGAGAAGAGTAGACTCCATCAACGCAAGCTTCCTCATCTAAAGCAAATCTGCAAATTGGGAAAGAAGAAGGTTAGAAGAAGAAAGTTAGAAGAAGAAGAAGAATAAGGTAAGTATAGGTCATTTTTGTGCTAACCTAGGTGATGATGCCATTTTTCAGCCAACTTACGTAAGTATAGCTCATTTTTTATCTAACTTAGGTAATTATGCCATTTAGGAGGAAAATAAGCTAAGTATGCATTTGTTAAGCAAAACACTAGAGAAAACTTACCCTCATCACAACAAATGCGATGAAGATCGCAACTAAGGTAACAATTGATCCAACGGCATAATGATACCAAGCCTCATTATCAATGGCATATTTTCTAGTCTTCCTAATCTTCAAGCGCATTGCATCAATCTTCAAGCGCATTGCATTCATCTTCATCTTGTGATCATCGATGACATCGGCAACATACAACTCCAATGTCATCTTCTCTTCTTCAATTCTTTTAATTTTTTCTTTCAAATACTCATTTTCTTTTTCAACTAAATTTAACTTCTCGACAAGAGGGTCGGTTGCAAATTCCGGTTCACATACCTCCTAGATTAAAATATCTCTATGTCAACTTGATGGCCATAATTGTCATAAATGCGAAATACAACAAATAGTTATAAAAGAAAATTTACCACATCTGAATCATAAAGCGGGCGAGGGCCGACGGGGACGGATATCAAGACCATGGCACTATGTATAAGAAACAATCATACAAAGTAAGAAAATTATACAAGTAACTATATAAATCATACAACCATACAAGTAACTATATAAATCAAGTACAACATAAAAAATTGAATACCTAATAATAATCTGGATCGTCGGGTTCAATAAATGCTTCGGGATCAATAAATGCATCATCATCATCACTATCAGTAATGACGTGCTCATCATCATCATTAATAAATGCATCATCAAGTGGAAGGCCACCTTTACGTAATCGGTCAAGCATTGATAGGTCATCCGCAGCAGTAACCTCTTCTAGTTCAGGCTCTTCTTGTTTCGGCTCAGGGGTGAAGTCGGGTTCACTGTCGCTGTCTACTTCAATGTTCTGGGGTGAAGTAATGAAATGGTCTAATGGAAATTACCGTTTGTTTGAACCAAGAGATGAAACCGGGATAGCCGCCTCCATGCTTTGCCAGAAGCTCATACTCTTCGACGGAATCCTTTTGGATCACCGCTCCATACAAGAATTTGGCGACGTATCGACTGTATCAAATTTATCCGGGAATAAGAGCAGTTCAAATAGAAGTTGCGAAACAATGTACCAAGAACTTACTCGATGTACGACCGCACTTCTGTTAGGTTGGTGAAGATATACAACGAAATGATCTGCCATTCTTCAAAATCCAACGTTAAGGAATTAGAAGCACCGGCTGGTGCGAGATCCCCTTTGAATAGGCTGAGGTTGGATCCACCCTTTTTAGGGTCGTCAGCATTGTACCGAGGCTTCGGATTATGCAAATGACGATTTTTGGCTTCGTAGTGTGCTGTCATGAAGTTTGCCGCCTTCTCAGTAATGAATGCCTCAGCCATCGATGCTTCAATTCTACGTTTATTTTTACATTTTGCTCGTAGCGTCTTCTGCATCCTCTCAGTTGCGTAGCACCAATGATTTTGCACGCCCCCCCCCCCCAATCTTGCCTCGGTTGGGAGATGCAAAATCAAGTGCTGCATTGGATTAAAGAAGCCCGGCGGAAAGATCTTTCTCTCACTTGCAGATCAACTCCGGTGCCAACTCTTCCATTTCTTCTAGCAGGCCAGGCGATAGTTCTTTCGCACAAAGAACACGGAAGAAATAGCTCAGCTCTGCCAGTACTAGCCATTCATCCTCAGGGATGAAGCCACGCAACATCACCAGCATTACCCGCTCAATCCATATGTGCCAATCATGACTCTTGAGACCAAATATCTTCAATTTATCAAGACTCGCTCCCCTCTTTAGATTCGCTGCATACCCATCGGGGAACATCAACTGCATTTTCACCCACAAGATAATTTCCCTCATAGCTGGCCTTCCAAGATTGAACCATGCCTTTGGCTTTGTCCAGTTCTGCTTTCCTTTCGGTGGTTGCATGTTTTGTAACGGTCTATGACATAGCACCTCCTGATCGACTCTAGCCTTGGTATTATCCTTTGACTTCCCATCTATGCCGAACAATGTACCAAAAAGTGCCTCGGCGATATTCTTCTCAGTGTGCGTCATGTTGATGTTGTGTGGGCAAAGGAGGTCTTTGAAGTAAGGCAGATCCCACAAGCATGTCCTGTGAGTCCAGGCGTGTACCGAATTATACCCCTTGAAATACCCTGGATGCTCTGGATCTGGCTCGAGAGCATTTAACTGATCCAGGATCTCTTAGCCTGTCAACAGAGGCGGTGCAGAGTTTTTGACAACTCTACCTTTGATGAAGTTCTGCTTGTCTTTCCTGAACTTATGGCGAGGATCCAGGAACTGTCTATGCAAGTCAAAGCAAGAAAACTTGCGACCGGCCTGAAGCCAACGAAACTGAAGAGCTCCCTTGCATGTGGGGCACGAGAACCTTCCATGCACACACCAGCCAACGAATAGCGCATACGCCGGCAAGTCATGCGTCGAGTACATGTACCAGACACGCATTATGAAGTTCCGTTTGCTAAAGGCGTCGTATGTCTTGAACCCATTATCCCAGGCTTCTTGCAGTTCATCCTTCAGCGGCTGCATGTACACATTCATATTCTTCCCCGGATAGTTGGGCCCTGGAATTATCAACGTCAGGAAAATGTTCTTTCTTTGCATAATCTGTCCGGGGGGGAGATTAAGTGGAATGACAAATACGGGCCAACAACTGTATTGGGCTGCCGTCAGACCAAACACACTGAACCCATCCGTGCTGATGGCGACTCGAGGATGCCTCGGATCTGCCGCTTTGTCATCATGTAATGCATCGAAGCGCTTCCACGCTTCACCGTCGATGTGTGCACCATCATCAGCTTCCCATCTGCATCTAGTTGGGTTCTTTTGCCTGTTTTGTGCCATGTCATCTGTCTGGCCGTCTCTTCGACCATGAAAAGACGTTGAAGTCTTGGTACGATTGGCATATACCAAAGAACATTAACGGGGATTTTGGTCTGCGTCTTCTCACCCATACCGTTGTCTACCACAACATACCTGGATGACTTGCAAATGGGACGATAGTTCAAGTCCGCATACCAAAGCCTAAATAAGGCACATCCTTTCTCACAGGCATCTATCTTCTCATAGGGCATCTTAAGAGCACGGAGGATTTTGTCTGACTGGTACATGTTTGCAGGTAGTACATGGCCTTTGGGTAGAAAACGTCCAAATACTGTCATCATCGCGTCGTAGCATTCTCTGCCCAAGTTGAATTGAGCCTTCAGAGCCATTATTTGTGAGATGGCATCCAGCTGACAAAGCTCAGTGTGCTCGTGGAGAGGACGTTTTGAAGACTCCAACATTTCATTGAAGGCCTTTGCGGATTCCTCCATCTCATCGTTCGAGTCCCGAGCATCATCAAAGTCTTGCACCATGTCTTCCATCCAGGTACCATGCTCGTCGGTGCGACGACGAAGCACCTCAGCTCTGGCACATTGGGCAGACTCGCCATGAAATGTCCACACCGTATAACCTGGCGTAAAACCCCTCTTCTGCAGGTGTTTGCCCATTTCATCCTCTGTCCTCTTGTGCCAATTGTTGCACCCGGCACAGGGGCACCAGGTTGTCCTATGGCCATTTGCAAATGCGGCTCTCAGAAACCCCTTGGTTTTTGTTAACCATTCAATGGTCATGTCTTTCTGACTAGTGTGACCGGTGTACATCCACGCACGATCACTCATCTTGCCTAGCTACTGGACACATAATAAATATATATATAAATCAGCATGTATATATTCATCAGTTAATGGAGTTTGTCACTTTTATTACGTCCATGCAACCTAGACGCTAATAGGTAAAGATAGGTCCTAATCTCACCCGAGTATGTGTAGATTGGGTTCGTTTTCCCATGCTCTGCTCCGGATCCGACGCAAAATTTCGGCAGCACCTCCCAGATGTTCTCCTGATACACGTCTCGGCAATAAGCAGAGAGGATGTGTACCCGGAGAACAACAGGGAGGCACTGACAAAATTCTGCATCGGATCCGGAGCAGAGCATATGGGAAAACGAACCCAATCTACACATACTCGGGCTGTCCATGGATAACGTTGGACAATTCGAAAGAATCATGGTTATAAATATGCAAATGCATGCATATTTATAGATGTAACCCTTTCTAACGGGAGACGCATAGTGGTCACACATACTGATGATTGAAGACACCTATAGCTAGCAAGTTTCATCGGCACGAAGACCGGAACAGAGCAAATGAAGGGGGGGGAGGAGATGTCATTTGTGCTCACCCACGAACGCAGGGGCGGAGCTCGTCGAACACTAGACCCTCGCAGCGACGAAAAAACTGCACATTTAAATCGAAAGATGAGTAACATAGCAATATTGTTTTTTCTGTCAACCTGACTAAATATTTACAACAGGACGAGCGGGTTAGGGGGTGCCTCGGCGTCGATGGAACCCTAAATAGCAAGTATCATCGGTGCGAGATACATGTGGCGCTCGGCGTTGAACACTAGATCCACATCCCACAAGTGACGCCGGCGCCCGGCGTCCCGCGCGCAGCAATAGTTCTGGGGGCCGATGACGGTCGAACACCTTGGCGAATTTGTCTGGCAGCCTCTGTGATGAGGATTAAATCCAAGTTTTGAAACTTCAAACAACCAAACCGACTTGAGTCAGTTTGGGTGTTTCAAGTTTCAACACTTGGCTTTTAATCGTCATCGTAGAGGCTGCAAGACAAATTCGCATAGGTGTTCGACCGCCATCGACCCCGAGAACTGTTGCTGCGGGACGCCGGACGCGGGCGTCACTTGTGGGACGTGGATGTAGTGTTCGACACCAACGGCCACATGTATCTCGCATCGACGATACTTGCTATTTAGGGTTCCATCGACGTCGAGGAACCCCCTAACCCGCTCGTCCCCGGGCGCCCTCTGGTATGGCGACGCACGGTCGACGGGTCAGCACTCGGACCGGGGGATTCTCGGCATGGGCGATGGCGTCAGGACCGGCGGGACCCACTGGCTCCACCACCTATCCCCTCGGCGACCGGCGATCCACGACCCTCTTCCTCTTTTTCCTTTTTCCTCTTCTTCTACTTATTCTTCTTTTTTTCAACTTTCTTCTTCTAATTATCTAAACCTAAACCTAGCACTAACCTAATCCTACCACTAACCTAAACCTATTAATAACACCTAAACCTAAACAGCAAAAAACAGTAAAAAAACAAAAAAAAGTTCACCTTGGCTCCGGCGGTGGTGGAGGAGGCGGCGGGGCGGGGCGGCGGGGGCGGTGGGGGTCGGTGGCGGGGGCGGCTCGGGCCCGAGGGCGGCGGCGCGGGTGAGGTGAGGGCCGGGAGAGAGAGTGGGGTGGGGCGCGAGCGCCGGCCCCTTTTTAGTTAGGTCACAGCTCTTTGTTGTCTGCTAGCAGACGACAAAGAGCCTAGCTAGTGGGGTGGGGCCGGGGGGAAACGACCGTTAAAACGGCCATTTTCTTTGCCGTCTGCTA
This sequence comes from Thinopyrum elongatum, assembly GCA_011799875.1. Classification (NCBI taxonomy): domain Eukaryota; kingdom Viridiplantae; phylum Streptophyta; class Magnoliopsida; order Poales; family Poaceae; genus Thinopyrum; species Thinopyrum elongatum. Next base: position 449,883,067 of record CM022297.1, read on the forward strand.
GCTGACGGCATAGAAGCTTTGCCGTCCGTTAGCAGATAGCAAAGAAAGTGGCCATTAGGTCGTTCTCGTTAGTGGGCCACCCACCTTCTTTGCCGTCAGTTGCAGACGGCAAAGCTTCTATGCTGTCAGCTAGCAGACGACAAAGAGCAGGCTGACGGCAAACACCCTCTTTGCCGTCCGCTCTTTCTTTGTCGTCATCTTTCTGTAAGCTGATGGCAAAGACCTTCTTTGCCGTCAGCTTGCAGACGACAAAGAGCTGGCTGACGACAAAGATCCTAATTCCAGTAGTGCATCATCCTCATTGGTGCCTCTCCGATGATGCGGAGTAGTTCATTGTAGACCTACGGGTCCGTAGTTAGTAGCTACATGGCTTTCTCTCTCTCTCTCTCTTGATTCTCAATACAATGGTCTCTTGGAGATCTATTTGATGTAACTCTTTTTACGGTGTGTTTGTTGGGATCCGATGAACTTTGAGTTTATGATCAGATCTATGTTTTTATCCATGAAAGTTATTTGAGTCTTTTGATCTCTTATATGCATGATTACTTATAGCCTCGTATTTCTTCTTCGAATCTTTGGTTTATTTAGGCCAAATAGATCGATTTTTCTTGCCATGGGAAGAGGTGCTTTGTGATGGGTTCGATCTTACGGTGCTTGATCCCAGTGACAGAAGGGGAACCGACACGTATGTATCATTGCTATTAAGGATAATAAGATGGGGTCTATTTCTTCATAAATATATCTTGTCTACATCAAGTCATCGTTCTTATTGCATTACTCCGTTTCTCCATGAACTTAATACACTAGATGCATGCTGGATAGCAGTCGATGTGTGGAGTAATAGTAGTAGATGCAGGCAGGAGTCAGTCTACTAATCTTGGACGTGATGCCTATATAATGATCATTGCCTGGATATCATCATAATTATTTGAAGTTCTATCAATTGCCCAACAGTAATTTGTTTACCCACCGTATGTTATTTTTCTCGAGAGAAGCCACTAGTGAAATCTATGGCCCCCGGGTCTATTTTCTCATCATATATTTTCAGATCTATTTTTGCTATTTGCCTTTTTATTTATTTGACACTTTTATTTTCAGATCTATATTTCTAAAAACCCAAAAATATTTTGCTTCACTTTATTTTATTCGCGATCTATTTATCCAATCTACTACAATTTATCTCTCGTCCTTTTGCCAATTTCTAGCACCGTTACCCGAAAGGGATTAACAACCCCTTTAACACGTCGGGTTGCAAATATTTGTTCTTTTTGTGCAGGTGCTGTTTACGTAGTGTTGCTTGGTTCTCCTACTGGTTCGATAACCTTGGTCTCATCACTGAGGGAAATACCTACCATTGCTGTGTTGCATCATCCCTTCCTCTTTGGGGAAATACTGATGTAGTTCAAGCAAACATCAAAAGGAATTTCTGGCGCCGTTGCCGGGGAGACATCAAAAGGAATTTCTGGCGCCGTTGCCGGGGAGACATCATCAACATCTACCAGGTTCCTAATCACAAATCTCATCTCCTTGCAATTTACATTATTTGCCATTTGCCTCTCGTTTTCATCTCCTCCACTTCACAAGCATTTGCCGTTTTATTCGCCCTCTTTTTCATTCGCCTTTTTCTCGTTAAATCTCATGTTTGCTTGTGTTGCTATGTGCCTTCTATTTGCTTACATCTTCGCTTGCTAAAAATCTATTGTTATGGATCCTCATCCACTTGCTAATCTTTTCAAAAGATCCAATTATGATAAACCAATTGCTAGTGAATTGAGTTCACTAGATTATCTTTATGAAGTTTTGCTTGAGATTTATGAATCTGATAATTGTGATGAAGTGTTAAACGAAGGAATCTATAAAGTGGTTCATGATAGCTCCTTGAATGAAAAGCATGATTGCAATGATGTTATTATAAATTATATTAATGTTAATTATGCTAATAATATGCAAAACCCCAAGCTTGGGGATGCTAATTTTGATATGTCCACTACTTATTGCAATGATCATGATTGGGGTGATTCTTCTTATGATCTTGAAAATTTATTTAAGACTCATGATGAATATGTTTGCAATAATATTGAAAGAGTGTTTGGAAGAGTGTCAACTCTAGGTAATATTGATCCCACTACTTTGAAGTATGTTCAATCTTATGATTTTTTTTTATAAAAGTGGGCTTGGAGAGGTCATGACTTTACTTGATGATAATCCCACTATTTTGGAAGAGTGTCAACTTTGTATGCATGTGGATCATGAAGAGAATATTTTATGTAATAGTTATATTGTTGAATTTGAATATGATCCCACGTGTAATTATTGTGAGAGAGGGAAATATGGTTGTAGAAATTTTCATGTTATTAAATTTCCTCTCGTTATGTTGAGATTGTCAATGTTTTATTCCTTTCCTTTGCATATGTTTGATATTTCTTGTCATGATAATTTGTTTGCTTATAAAATTCCTATGCATAGGAAGTATGTTAGACTTAAATGTGTTTGTCATATGCTAGATGATGCTCTCTTTGTGCTTCAATTCTTGTCTTCCATGTGAGCATCATTAAAATCATTATGCCTAGCTAGGGGCATAAAACGATAGCGCTTGTTGGGAGGCAACCCAATGAATAAAATTTATTTTCGTCTTTTTATTTCTGTTCTTGAGTGTTTGCAAAATTATGCTACTGTTATGATTGTGTTCTTTATGTTTTAATTAGTGTTTGTGCCAAGCAAAGCCTTTGGGATAGCTTTGGTGATAGTTGATTTGATCTTGTTGGAAAACAGAAACTTTTGCATCGAGTAAATTTTTTTTTTAAAATTCATAGAAGTGACGAAGAATTATGAATTTTGTACACAAGATTGATATACAAATTTCCTCTGTTGTCCTAATTTTACAGAATTTTTAGAGTTACAGAAGTATGAGAACAATTCGTATCTTTGCAGACTGTTCTGTTTTTGACAGATTCTATTTTATTTGCATTGTGTGCTTATTTTGGTGAATCTATGGTTTGTATTGGACGTTATAAGCCATGGTAAAGTTAGAATACAGTAGATATAATGCAATAACAAAATATGAATGGGTTTTCTACAGTACTTAAAGTAAAGATTGGTTTTCTTATACTAACGGATCTCACGAAGGTTTTGTTGAGTTTTGTGTGATTGAAGTTTTCAAGTTTTGGGTGAGATTACGATGGATGAAGGAATAAGGAGTAAGAAGAGCCTAAGCTTGGGGATGCCCCATGGCACCCCAAGCCATTATCCAAAGATAAGCAAGCAACTAAGCTTGGGGATGCCCGAGTGGCATCCCCTCTTTCTTCTAACAACCATCGGTATTTTACTTGGAGCTATATTTTTATTCATCACATATCATGAGTTTTGCTTGGAGCGTCTTGTATGATATGAGTCTTTTCTTGTTTTGCTTTTTATTTTAAGTCATGAATCCTTGCTGGACACACCTATTTGAGGGAGCCAAAATTATGCTATGACTTGTTAGAATTGCTCTCTATGCTTCACTTAAATCTTTATGAGCTATGGAATTGCTCTAGTGCTTCACTTATATCTTTTTGAGCACGGTGTGCTTTAGTATTTTTGAAGAAATGCTCTCATGCTTCACTTAGATTTATTTGAGAGTTAGTATTTTTTTTAGAAATTCTCTCTTGCTTCACTTAAATTATTTTGAGAGAAGAAAATTTTATGCTCATGTTCTTCACTTAGACTTGTTTGAGCTATCAAAAGCAACAAATGAAATTAGTCCCAAAGTGATAGATATTCAAGAGGGATATAATAAAAACTTTCATGAAGATAATTGGACAAAATAAACTTGATTCCTTGTAATAGTTTTGCGATATGTTGATATAATATGTGAGTCATGTTGATGAGTAATTATGCTTTAGTAAGAATATTGGTGTTAAGGTTTGTGATTCCCTATGCAAGCACGAAAGTCAATAGTTATGCAATGAAATTGCATCCTACTTGTGGTGCATTATTCGGTGTTAGTTATGCTTAATGCTCGCTTATGAGATTTTTCATTTCTTGGTTGGATGCTTCTCAATCTTTTGCTAGCCTTCATTTGCACTAAGTATGATCACTACTTGTGCATCCAAAATCCTTAAACCAGTTTTGCCATATGAGTCCACTATACCTACCTATATGCGGTATTTCCGTGCCGTTCTAAGCAAATTTGTATGTGCCATCTCTAATTTCAAAATAAATTTCTCTTTTGTGTGCTCGTACCGCTCATGAAACACGTAGGGGGTGGCTGATATATTTTCATGCTAGATGTGTTATTCTCAAGATGAGTGTTTATTCACTTGTCATTGCATGACAGTATGGCAAAGGTATTAGGGATGCCCAGTCTCGAAATGAAAAATGAATTCCTTGGAAAGTGTTGGTATGGAAGGCACCCGTGGATACGGTTAGCCATGGAAAGTGAAAGTATGGCGGAAAAAGGAATAAACTTTATTTTCTGTTTGGGAACCGCCTATGATATATCTAGCATGGAAAGTATTGGGAACTACTCGATCATTTTCATTGACAGGAAAAGCATGCCACCCAAAATGTTTTATCTCTACTTTTTTCGCTTTGAGCTCTTGCACCTCTACAAATCCCTACTTCCCTCTGTGAAGGGCCTTTCTTTTACTTTATGCAATTTTTATTTTGAGTCTCCTTCTACTCTTATAAAGCACCAACTAAGGGGCACTATGATCGTACTTGAGCATTGGGTGTAGCTAATATGCGAGTGTGTTTCATGAATGGATCAATGATTGAGCATAATGGGCTAGGGATAACTTGCTTTAGTGTTGATATTTTGAAAGACATGGTTGCTTGTTGATATGCTTGAGTATTGAAATCTTCATGTCAAAACTAGACTATTGCTTTGAATCATATAAAAGTCCAAATGTCCATGCTACAAAGAAAAGAATATGTGATGAACATGTTAGGCAACATTCCACATCAAAAATTCTGTTTTTATCATTTACCTACTCGAGGACGAGCAGGAATTAAGCTTGGGGATGCTGATACATCTCCAACGTATCTATAATTTTTTATTGTTCCATGCTGTTATATTATCATTCTTGGATGTTTTACAATCATTTTATAGCAACTTTATATCATTTTTTGGGACTAACCTATTGACATAGTGCCATATGCCAGTTGCTGTTTTTTGCTTGTTTTTTACTTCGCAGGAAATCAATACCAAACGGAGTCCAAACGCAGCAAAACTTTTTGGTGATTTTTTCTGGACTAGAAGACACAAGTTGGGCCAAGAAAGTACCTGAGGGGGGCTTCGAGGGGAGCACAACCCACCAGGGCGCGCCTGGGGGCCCAGGCGCGCCCAGGTGGGTTGTGCCCACCTCGGCCAACTCCTGCACCGCCTCTTTGCTCTATAAATACCCCAATATTCCAGAAACCCTAGGGGAGTAAAAAAAATCAATTCCAGTCGCCGCAAGTTCTAGAAACCACAGATCCAATCTGCACACCATCACAGAGGGGTTCATCATCCTCATTGGTGCCTCTCCGATGATGCGTGAGTAGTTCATTGTAGACCTACGGGTCTGTAGTTAGTAGCTACATGGCTTTCTCTCTCTCTTTTGATTCTCAATACAATGGTCTCTTGGAGATCTATTTGATGTAACTCTTTTTGCGGTGTGTTTGTTGGGATCCGATGAACTTTGAGTTTATGATCAGATCTATGTTTTTATCCATGAAAGTTATTTGAGTCTTTTGATCTCTTATATGCATGATTACTTATAACCTCGTATTTCTTCTTCGAATCTTTGGTTTAGTTAGGCCAACTAGATCGATTTTTCTTGCCATGGGAAGAGGTGCTTTGTGATGGGTTCGATCTTACGGTGCTTGATCCCAGTGACAGAAGGGGAACCGACACGTATGTATCGTTGCTATTAAGGATAACAAGATGGGGTCTATTTCTACATAAATAGATCTTGTCTACATCATGTCATCATTCTTATTGCATTACTCCATTTCTCCATGACCTTAATACACTAGATGCATGCTGGATAGCGGTCGATGTGTGGAGTAATAGTAGTAGATGCAGGAAGGAGTCGGTCTACTAATATTGGACGTGATGCCTATATAATGATCATTGCCTGGATATCGTCATAATTATTTGAAGTTCTATCAATTGCCCAACAGTAATTTGTTTACCCACCGTATGTTATTTTTCTCGAGAGAAGCCACTAGTTAAATCTACGGCCCCCGGGTCTATTTTCTCATCATATATTTTCGTCTTTTTATTTCTGTTCTTGAGTGTTTGCAAAATTATGCTACTGTTATGATTGTGTTCTTTATGTTTTAATTAGTGTTTGTGCCAAGCAAAGCCTTTGGGATAGCTTTGGTGATAGTTGATTTGATCTTGTTGGAAAACAGAAACTTTTGCATCGAGTAAAATATTTTTTTAAAATTCATAGAAGTGACGAAGAATTATGAATTTTGTACACAAGATTGATATACAAATTTCCTCTGTTGTCCTAGTTTTACAGAATTTTTAGAGCTACAGAAGTATGAGAACAATTCGTATCTTTGCAGACTGTTCTGTTTTTGACAGATTCTATTTTATTTGCATTGTGTGCTTATTTTGGTGAATCTATGGTTTGTATTGGAGGTTATAAGCCATGGTAAAGTTAGAATACAGTAGATATAATGCAATAACAAAATTTGAATGGGTTTTCTACAGTACTTAAAGTAAAGATTGGTTTTCTTATACTAACGGATCTCACGAAGGTTTTGTTGAGTTTTGTGTGATTGAAGTTTTCAAGTTTTGGGTGAGATTACGATGGATGAAGGAATAAGGAGTAAGAAGAGCCTAAGCTTGGGGATGCCCCATGGAACCCCAAGCCATTATCCAAAGATAAGCAAGCAACTAAGCTTAGGGATGCCCGAGTGGCATCCCCTCTTTCTTCTAACGACCATCGATATTTTACTTGGAGCTATATTTTTATTCGTCACATATCATGAGTTTTGCTTGGAGCGTCTTGTATGATATGAGTCTTTTCTTGTTTTGCTTTTTATTTTAAGTCATGAATCCTTGCTGGACACACCTATTTGAGGGAGCAAAAATTATGCTATGACTTGTTAGAATTGCTCTCTATGCTTCACTTAAATCTTTATGAGCTATGGAATTCCTCTAGTGCTTCACTTATATCTTTTTGAGCATGGTGTGCTTTAGTATTTTTGAAGAAATGCTCTCATGCTTCACTTAGATTTATTTGAGAGTTAGTATTTTTTTTAGAAATTCTCTCTTGCTTCACTTAAATTATTTTGAGAGTAGAAAATTTTATGCTCATGTTCTTCACTTAGACTTGTTTGAGCTATCAAAAGCAACCAATGAAATTAATCCCAAAGTGATAGATATTCAAGAGGGATATAATAAAAACTTTCATGAAGATCATTGGACAAAATAAACTTGATTCCTTGTAATAGTTTTGCGATATGTTGATATAATATGTGAGTCATGTTGATGAGTAATTATGCTTTAGTAAGAATATTGGTGTTAAGGTTTGTGATTCCCTATCCAAGCACGAAAGTCAATAGTTATGCAATGAAATTGCATCCTACTTGTGGTGCATTATTCGGTGTTAGTTATGCTTAATGCTCGCTTATGAGATTTTTCGTTTCTTGGTTGGATGCTTCTCAATCTTTTGCTAGCCTTCATTTGCACTAAGTATGATCACTACTTGTGCATCCAAAATCCTTAAACCAGTTTTGCCATATGAGTACACTATACCTACCTATATGCGGTATTTCCGTGCTGTTCTAAGCAAATTTGTATGTGCCATCTCTAATTTCAAAATAAATTTCTCTTTTGTGTGCTCGTACCGCTCATGAAACGCGTAGGGGGTGGCTGATATATTTTCATGCTAGATGTGTTATTCTCAAGATGAGTGTTTATTCACTTGTCATTGCACGAGAGTATGGCAAAGGTATTAGGGATGCCCAGTCCCGAAATGAAAAATGAATTTACTTTATGTTGTCAAATAATAAATTCCTTGGAAAGTGTTGGTATGGAAGGCACCCGTGGATACGGCTAGCCATGGAAAGTGAAAGTATGGTGGAAAAAGGAATAAACTTTATTTTCTGTTTGGGAACCACCTATGATATATTTAGCATGGAAAGTATTGGGAACTACTCGATCATTTTCGTTGACAGGAAAAGTATGCCACCCAAAATGTTTTATCTCTACTTTTTTCACTTTGAGCTCTGGCAGCTCTACAAATCGCTACTTCCCTCTATGAAGGGCCCTTCTTTTACTTTATGCAATTTTTATTTTGAGTCTCCATCTTCTCTTATAAAGCACCATCTAATGGGCACTATGATCGTACTTGAGCATTGGGTGTAGCTAATATGCGAGTGTGTTTCATGAATGGATCAATGATTGAGCATAATGGGCTAGGGATAACTTGCTTTAGTGTTGATATTTTGAAAGACATGGTTGCTTGTTGATATGCTTGAGTATTGAAATCTTCATGTCAAAACTAGACTATTGCTTTGAATCATATAAAAGTCCAAATGTCCATACTACAAAGAAAAGAATATGTGATGAACATGTTAGGCAGCATTCCACATCAAAAATTCTGTTTTTATCATTTACCTACTCGAGGACGAGCAGGAATTAAGCTTGGGGATGCTGATACGTCTCCAACGTATGTATAATTTTTTATTGTTCCATGCTGTTATATTATCATTCTTGGATGTTTTACAATCATTTTATAGCAACTTTATATCATTTTTTGGGACTAACCTATTGACATAGTGCCCAGTGCCAGTTGCTATTTTTTGCTTGTTTTTTACTTCGCAGGAAATCAATACCAAACGGAGTCCAAACGCAGCGAAACTTTTTGGTGATTTTTTCTGGACCAGAAGACACAAGTTGGGACAAGAAAGTACCTGAGGCGGGCTCCGAGGGTAGCACAACCCACCAGGGCGCGCCTGGGGGCCCAAGCACGCCCAGGTGGGTTGTGCCCACCTCGGCCACCTCCCGCACTGCCTCTTTGCTCTATAAATACCCCAATATTCCAGAAACCCTAGGGGAGTCGACCAAAATCAATTCCAGCCGCCGCAAGTTCCAGAAACCACAGATCCAATCTAGACACCATCACGGAGGGGTTCATCACTACAGGAATCAGGAACTTTGCCGTCTGCCATGGCTGACGGCAAAGGCATGCCTGGCGGACGGCAAAGGCCTTTGCCGTCAGCCAGCAGACGGCAACACGTCCGGCTGAACGAACTACGGCAAAGGGCACTTTGCCGTCTGCTGGTGGACGGCAAAGGACCTGGACGGCACACGTGGCAGCTTAGGGCCGTTAAGGGGTTAACGGCGTGCTCTGCCGTCTGCTGGCAGACGGCAAAGCAACCATATAGGCCAGCCCAGTGCCCCCAGGTTGCACAGGTAGCTGCCACGTGGCAGCTTTGTCGTCTGCTGGATGACGTCAAAGCTCTTTGCCGTCTGCCAGCAGACGGCAAAGTGCCTGTATAGCCCCTGCTTTGCCGTCTGCTAGAAGACACAAGTTGGGCCAAGAAAGTACCTGAGGGGGGCTTCGAGGGGAGCACAACCCACCAGGGCGCGCCTGGGGGCCCAGGCGCGCCCAGGTGGGTTGTGCCCACCTCGGCCAACTCCTGCACCGCCTCTTTGCTCTATAAATACCCCAATATTCCAGAAACCCTAGGGGAGTAAAAAAAATCAATTCTAGTCGCCGCAAGTTCTAGAAACCACAGATCCAATCTGCACACCATCACAGAGGGGTTCATCATCCTCATTGGTGCCTCTCCGATGATGCGTGAGTAGTTCATTGTAGACCTACGGGTCTGTAGTTAGTAGCTACATGGCTTTCTCTCTCTCTTTTGATTCTCAATACAATGGTCTCTTGGAGATCTATTTGATGTAACTCTTTTTGCGGTGTGTTTGTTGGGATCCGATGAACTTTGAGTTTATGATCAGATCTATGTTTTTATCCATGAAAGTTATTTGAGTCTTTTGATCTCTTATATGCATGATTACTTATAACCTCGTATTTCTTCTTCGAATCTTTGGTTTAGTTAGGCCAACTAGATCGATTTTTCTTGCCATGGGAAGAGGTGCTTTGTGATGGGTTCGATCTTACGGTGCTTGATCCCAGTGACAGAAGGGGAACCGACACGTATGTATCGTTGCTATTAAGGATAACAAGATGGGGTCTATTTCTACATAAATAGATCTTGTCTACATCATGTCATCATTCTTATTGCATTACTCCATTTCTCCATGACCTTAATACACTAGATGCATGCTGGATAGCGGTCGATGTGTGGAGTAATAGTAGTAGATGCAGGAAGGAGTCGGTCTACTAATATTGGACGTGATGCCTATATAATGATCATTGCCTGGATATCGTCATAATTATTTGAAGTTCTATCAATTGCCCAACAGTAATTTGTTTACCCACCGTATGTTATTTTTCTCGAGAGAAGCCACTAGTTAAATCTACGGCCCCCGGGTCTATTTTCTCATCATATATTTTTAGTTCTATTTTGCTATTTGCCTTTTTATTTATTTGCCACTTTTATTTTCAGATCTATATTTCTGAAAACCCAAAAATATTTTGCTTCACTTTATTTTATTCGCGATCTATTTATCCAATCTACTACAATTTATCTCCCGTCCGTTTGCCAATTTCAGGCGCCGTTACCCGAAAGGGATTGACAACCCCTTTAACATGTCGGGTTGCAAGTATTTGTTCTTTGTGTGCAGGTGCTATTTACGTAGTGTTGCTTGGTTCTCCTACTGGTTCGATAACCTTGGTCTCATCACTGAGTGAAATACCTTCCGTTGTTGTGCTGCATCATCCCTTCCTCTTTGGGGAAATACCGACGTAGTTCAAGCAAACATCAGGCCACCAGGTCATTGTTAGCACTTGTGGACACGTGCAGTAGTCACAGCTTTGTGGATGAAAACTTTGCCAAGTGCGCTTCATTGGACTTGATCGTTGTTCCATCAATGAAAGTTACCGTTGCAAATGGTCAAGCTATGGAATCCAAGTTTCAGGCCCCGAATCTGACTTGGTGGGCACAGGGCCACACTTTTGAAACACCAATGCGAGTGCTCCACCTGGGAGCATATGATGTTGCCTTGGGGATGGATTGGCTGAAGTGTCATAGTCCGATGACTTGTGATTGGGTGGGCAAATCGCTTCAGTTTGCTCATGGTGATGCTATCTTTTCCCTTCAAGGTGTTTAGCCTGTTTCCCCTATGCAATTGCAACAGATGTCAGTAGAGCAATTGGACAAAGCTCTGGATGGAAATGATGTTTGGGCTATGGCAGTGGTTGATCCTTCTTCCGGCGATGTAATAACCCAGAAGTAAACGGGATCGCAACAGTTTTCAAGGGTAGAGTATTCAACCCAAATTTATTGATTCGACACAAGGGGATCCAAAGAATGTTTGCAAGTATTAGCAGTTGAGTTGTCAATTCAACCACACCTGGAGAACTAAATATCTGCAACAAAGTGATCAGCAGCACAGTAGTATGATAGTTTGATAATAGTGGTAACAATAGCAGTGGTAACGGTAACAGTAACAGTAGCAGTTTTATAGTGATTGTGACAACAATAGTAACTTAGCAAGATCAGTATGCGAAAGTCGTAGGCATTGGATCGGTAATGGATAATTATGTTGGATGACATTCATCATGTAACAGTTATAACCTACGGCAACACAGAACTAGCTCCAATTCATCAATGTAATGTAGGCATGTATTCTGTATATAGTCATACGTGCTTATGATAAGAACTTGCATGACATCTTTTGTCCTATCCTCCCGTGGCAGCGGGGTCCATAAGGAAACTAAGGGATATTAATGCCTCCTTTTAATAGAGAACTGGAAAAAAGCATTAAAACATAGTGAATACATGAACTCCTCAAACTACGGTAATCACCGGAAAGAATCCCAATTATTGTCACCTTGGGGTATGCGGATCATAACACATAATAGGTACGTATAACTTGCAAGATAGGATCAAGAACACAAATATATTCATGAAAACATAAAGAGTTAAGATCTGAAATCATGGCACTCAGTCCCTAGTGACAAGCATTAAGCATAGCAAAGTCATAGCAATATCAATCTCAGAATATAGTGGACACTAGGGATCAAGCCCTAACAAAACTAACTCGATTACATGATAAATCTCATCCAACTCATCACCGTCCAGCAAGCCTACGAAGGAATTACTCTCTCTCGGCGGTGAGCATCATGAAATTGGTGATGAAGAAGGGTTGGTGATGACGATGGCGACGAATCCCCTCTCCGGAGCCCTGAACGGACTACAGATCTGGCCTCCCGATGAAGAACAGGAGGTGGCGGCGGCTCCATATCTTGAAACGCGATGAAACTTCTTCTCTTATTTTTTTCTCAGGAAATATGGATTTATAGTATCGAGATTAGGGTTAGCGGAGCCTCGTGGGCCCCATAAGCCACCAAGGCGCGCCCTGGTGCCTTATGGCCAGCAAGGGGCCCCCTTCAGTGGGTCTTGGCTCCAGTAATTTTTATATATTCCATAAAAAAATTCCAAAAAGTTTTGTCCAATTCCAAGAACTTTTATTTCTGCACGAAAACAACACCATGGTAGTTCTGCTGAAAATAGCGTCAGTCCGGGTTAGTATCATTCATATCATGCAAATTAGAGTCCAAAACAAGAGCACAAGTGTTTGGAGAAGTAGATATGACGGAGGCGTATCAACTCCCCAAGCTTAACTCATTGCTTGTCCTCAAGCAATTCAGTTGACAAACTGAAAGTGATAAATAAAAACTTTTACGAACTCTTGTGTTCTTGTATCGGTATATAAGCTTAAATAGCACCCAACTTTTCAGCAAAGATCAAAACTAACCATGCAAATGATAACTCTTAGAAATTATATTCACTCATATAAATGGCATAATCAGCTAGCGAGCAATAATAATATATCTCAAATGCCAACACTTTGTCAAAACAATCATGATATAATATGACAACATGGTATCTTGCTAGCCCTTTCCGAGACCGCAAAACATAAATGCAGAGCACCTCCAAAGTTTAAACAATGACTAAACATTGTAATTCATGGTAGAAGTGATCCAACCATGATGCACACAATATTAACTATACACAATGCATAAGAATGACAAAATAGTGCTCTCAGGACTGGTGCTTGTTTGAGAAGGTGATGAATCAAAAATAAAAGTAAAATAACATAAAAGTAAATAGATAGGCCCTTCGTAGAGGGAAGCAGGGATTTGTAGAGGTGCCAGAGCTCGAAGCTTAAATCAGATATAAATATAATTTTGAGAGGCATGCCTTTCCTGTCAATGTTACGACCGAGAGTTTTCAATATCTTCCATGTTGAACACATTAGCGGCGGTTCCCAAGCGGTAAAGTAAAGTTTACTCACCCTCCTCCAACAAACACAAGCCATGGCTAGCCGAATCCTTGGGTGCCCTCCATACCAAGAACTTTTTGGGGGAGTTTGTTTCATTATTTTGCGATTTGATCATGGGACTGGGCATCCCGATTACCAGCCCCTCTCATGCAAGGACAAGTGAATAAACACTTATCATGAGAATAACCCACTTAGCATGGAAGATACTGACCGCCCCCTGTCGCTCCATGAGCGGTACGGGCAAACAAAATAGATGTTCATTTGAATATTTAGAGGTGGCACATGCAAATTTACTTGGAATGGCAGAGTGATACCGCGTATAGGTAGATATAATGGACTCATCTGGAATAACTTTGGTTTAGGAATTTGGATGCACAAGCAGTATTCCCGCTTAGTACAGGCGAAGGCTAGCAAATAGGTTGAGAAGCGACCAACTAGAGAGCAAAAACGGTCATAAACATGCATTGAGAATAATTAACATTGAATACTAGCATGAGTAGGATATAAACACTATGAACATAAGTATCATGGATTCTATGTTGGTTTTGAATCAACTACATGCGTGAACATGTGCCAAGTCAAGCCACTTGAAACATTCAGAGGAGGATACCATACCATCATACTACATCATAACCATTTTAATGCATGTTGACACCCAAGATAAATCATTATCCACTCCTAGCTACTTAAGCATGGCATGAGCAACTATAATCTCTAATTGTCATCATAAACATTTTTAATCATAATATGCTGAATCATGGATACCAAGTTAAACATATTTACAAAAACAAAAACAAGTCAAGTTCATACCCGCTTTTCCTTGCCATAGTCACTTCATCAAATATCGTCATTATTGCCTTTCACTTTCACGACCGATTGATATGAAAAGAATAATAGTGCAAAAGTGTCGTGGACTAAGATGGAATCTGCAAACATTTTATTCAAAGGAGAAGACAAGGTAAGATGGGATCTTTGTTAGATCAACAATAATGCATATGAGAGCCACTCAACATTTCATCGTGGTCTTCTCCATACGACGACTCAACGAAAAGAAAATAAATTCAGAGAAACACATTGAAATATTTTTGGAGTTTTTATTTTTTCTTGAAGAAAGCAAATCGATGAAAGAAAAAAAATGAGAAAAACTATTTACACGGGAAATCTCCCAACAAGTGAAAGAAGAAACGAGAAATCTTTTTGGGTTTTATTTTAATATTACAGCTAATTAAACTAAAAAGAAAAGGCGAAAAGAAGCGAGAAATATTTTTGGATTTTCTCAAAGTTTTTCAAACACACAAGAAGAAAGCAAAAATAAAACTAACGTGGATTATACAATGAAAGAGGATGAACACCGACAACTGAAATGAAATGTGTGAACATGAATTTAATGTCGGTGAGAAATATGTACTCCCCCAAGTTTAGTCTTTTTCCTAGCTTGGTAATCACCATTCGTAGTAGCCATCTTGTCCAATATGGAAGTGTTGGGGCGGCGGCACCTGAGCGTCCCAGTCCTGGGCCTCATCCTCTGCTGCGGCCAATGCTTTCCGGTACACAGTAATGTCCAGTGGCGTGACCGTGTATCCGTTCCTGGCATGAGAATCAAACAAAGCAGGCATATGCAACGGAATAATATCATGAGTATCCTCGCTAAATACCAAGTTATAACAAATGTGGTGAGGAGGCTTAGGGTCATTAATAAAGTGGTGATCTATCATAGACTGGTGATCTAAGTAGACCCTAGGCAACAAATAATCATGGGGGCGTATAGCAACATGTAAACGTCTCGCCAGGCGAGTAGCATAAATACCACCATGGATCTTACCCTTAGTCCTATTAGTGTGAAGGCGGCGTGCAACAGTAGCTCCAAGGCTATAAGTGTTATCATTATGAAGTGCATGACGTAAAATGGCAAGGCCAGGGGCACTGAGCGTACCACCTTGCTCTCTAGCTGTCAAACTTTTCCCTATGAATAAAGCAAAGTAATGCACAGAAGGAAATTACAAACTAGTGGCTCCGGCTTTCGACACGCCCCTTTCCTCTCCCACAGTTAAAGAGCGGAGGAAACCCTCAAACTCCGCTGGTCTAGGCTCTCTTAATTCCCCATCAGAAGGAATAAAACATATCTCATGGAATTCAGCAAGTGGTATCTGATGATGTTCACGGGGGTTCGAGCCTATTCAAGAAATGAAAATTTTGCACAAAGGAGTTTGTAAGGTTGTGGTATTGATCACACTCATCTGCGAGGAAGTCGGTCAGCCCAGCATTTGCAACAAATTGCATGAACTCTTGGTAGAATCCGGCTTCGTTCATGAAGGTATTGTGCGGCCATTCGCACGGCCGGACCTCCGTCCTATGTGGAATATTGAGGTCACTGTCTGACGAGTCCTCAATGACTCCCTTGGCATTCCGTTTTGAGGAACTCCTCTGAAAGAAGTTCATGTTTCCTACGAACAAATTTCCAAAATTTTGGGGCCACAAAATGATATCAATAAAACTTCACAAGATTGATAGCAACTACTCATATGAATGTCTAGAGGCTATATCAAGCATTGAAACTACTTGGAACTCAAAGAATTCAACATGCGAGCTTATTTCCAGTAGCACCAAGAGCAGCTAATTATGCAAAATATAATCCACTAAAGCAAAAACTAATTGGAGCAATGGAGGAGTCACATAACAAGGAGCAATCCCCCAAAACAGTTTCGAAAACGGAGCTCCGAGCAAAGATATTGAAAATATCAGGTTTGAGAGCAAGAACTCAAGGGAGAGAGCTACCAAGATTTTTTTTCTAGAGGTAAGGGACGAAGTAGGCTGGAAGAATAAGTGAGGGGGTACCTGTGGGGCCCACAAGCCACCAGGGCACGCCCAGGGGGTGGGCGTGCCCTGGTGCCTTGTGGGAACCTGGGGCATCCCCCTGGGTTGTGTTGAGTACCAGAAATTCTCAAGTATTCAATAAAAAATTATGTTAAAATTTCACTTCATTCTGAGCACTTTTATTTTTGGGTCATGTTTCTTATCGCACGGATAAATCAGAAAACAAGATAATCATGGCATTTTATTGTATTTAACTAAGAATAACATAAAACAAATAGTAGGTATGGAAAGTTGTGCTTACTAAATTAATCGACCACATGCCCCTAAAAAAGAATCCATTAATAAGGTTGATCAAGTCTTATTAACAAACCATTTTCGAATGACATGAAACCGAAGAATCTTCGTATAACACTAAGTTACCTCAACGGGGATATGCATCTCCCCTATAATAAGAGTCTCATATTTCTTTTTGACAGAAGGAATAGGAAATTGAAAAGTTCCAATAGTAATTATCGAAGCCTTTTCAATAACATTAATACCATTTACTTGAAATTGTTTCTTTGGAAAGTGCACCGTATGCTCATTGCCATTGATATGAAAAGTGACCTTGCTTTTGTTGCAATCAATAATAGACCTTGCAGTATTCAAGAAAGGTCTACTAAGGATAATCGACATGTTGTCATCCTCGGGCATATCAAGTATAAAAAAGTCTGTTAAGATGGTAACATTTGCAACTACAACGGGCACAACCTCACAAATACCGATAGGTATGGCAGTTGATTTCTCATCCATTTGCAATGATATTTCAGTGAGAGTGAGTTTATTCAACTCAAGTCTTCTATACAAATAGAAAGGCATAACACTAACACCGGCTCCCAAATCACATAAAGGAGTTTTAACATAATTTCTTTTAATGGAGCATGGTATAGTAGGTATTCCTGGATCTCCTAGTTTTTTAGGTACTCCATCCTTAAAAGAATAATTTGCAAGCATGGTGGAAATTTTAGCTTCAGTTATTTTTCTTTTATTAGTGACAATATCTTTTATATACTTAGCATACGGGGCCATCTTTAAAATATCAGTCAAACGAGTACGCAAAAAGACTGGCCTAAGCATTTCAGCAAAGCGTTCAAATTCTTCCTCATCCTTATTCTTAGATGGTTTAGTTGGGAAAGGCATGGGTTTGTGAACCCATGGTTCTCTTTCTTTACCATGTTTTCTAGCAATGAAGTCTCTCTTATCATAATGTTTATTTTTCGGAGGCGGGTTATCCAGATCAACAGCAGGTTCTATTTCAACATCATTATCAAGTTCTTTATCATTGTCTAGTTGAGCATCTACATGAACACCATCATTTTCATTTTCATTATCACTAGGTGAATGTTCATTACTGGATTGTGTCTCATCATCAGAAATAGAAACATTATTACTATTCTCAGGAGGTTTTTCTACTTCAGGTTCACTAGAAGCATGCAAAGTCCTATCATTTTTCTTTTTTTTCTTCCTGGATGGACTAGGTGCATCTATGTTAATTCTTTGAGAGTCTTGTTCAATTATCTTAGGGTGACCCTCTAGATACAAAGGTTCCTGAGTCATTTTACCTCCTCCAGTCATTACTCTAACAGCATGGTCCTTCACATTATTATTCATCTCATTAAGCAAATAATTTTGAGACTTAGCAACTTGTTCTAACTGGGTTTGAACCATGGAAACATGTTTACCTAGACCTTTAACATCATTAGCAATTCTAAACATCAAGTCACTCAAGCGATCGATAATGAAAGCATTATGTTTCAATTGATTCATAACATGCTTATTAAAGTGTTCTTTGTTGGTGCAATATTTGCCCTCCTGTGTTTTTGAGATTGTTGACAGAAACAGGCATGGACTGATTTTTTTGCTAGTGCACATAGAGAGAAATAGTCCATGCAGAACCGAAGAGAATGCTGTCTCCGGTGGCAAGTTCAAGGAACTTCACCAAAGAATATCTGCGTTGTAGAGAAGATTGAGCTACATCTGTTGAAGACATGTAGGAGAGAAGATTGATGTGAAGGAGTTGACCTCTCGAAGATTTATTCCTAACGTGAAGCAATTAGTTCGGAGTTTCTGTCCGAAGAAAAATGACTGCGGCAAGTGGAAGTCGAAGACAAAGTGAAGACGTAGTATTCATTTCGTTGTTCTTCTTTCATCCATTTGAGTCATAGGACCTCCGTACTATTAAGAGGGTTATAGGTTCTTGAAGCTTGGATCCACTGTGATGCTTAGCCCAAAAACTATGCGAGACTGAGAGAAATCTCTTTGTGTTTCGAATGATTACCTGCCAGCTGTAGACGTTGTTCTTCGTGCTGCAGGAGATATCTTTCGAACTGAGGAGTTAGCATTACTTGCTCCGCAAGGAATGTTGCTGTTGTGCTGCATTTCCGACCGTTGGACTCGTGTCGTTTGGCCATTGGCTGCTGCACATGTCCAATTTGGTCTTTTCCCTTCAGGGAAGGCTGCGGCTATAAATAGCCACCCCGCTCCAACATTGTCCGTTGGCTGCTCCGCTTAAGATTTCTGAGAAGATTGATTGAGCATCCCCTCTCCGAGTGATTTGAGTTTAAGATCCACCGAGAGAAAAATCAAGAGCCCAAACTTAGACAGTGGTTGAGCATCACAGTAGTTCTGAGTTAGAGTTCTTGTACCTATTACTCTTGAGAGCTGCGCACTCTCTAGACAGATAGGTGTTGACTCGAGTGTTGAAGAGTTGTTGTCTTCACCGAGCAAGATATTCAGCAACCAAGAGTCATTGTGGTTTGCGAAGGTCTGTCGAAGGTTTGGAGATCACCGACAAGTATCTACCACGAGTGAAATCAACTGGAGTCTGATCAGCTCCGAGTTGAAGGAGAATAGGGCGAAGAGAGTTTATCTTCTGTGTTAAATCACAACCCCTCCAACCAGACATAGTCCTTTGGCAGAAGGGCGAATTGGTCTACCAAATTCATCTGTCGCCATCGAGCACCACTGGTTCAATCTACTTTACTGCATTACATTCAGTAGTTTACTTTCGTGCTCTGTGACGATAGTTTATCTGATCTATCTTTGTCTGTTGCATATCATTCGTCGTTACCATTTGTTACCATTCGTTGCTCACTCTGTTGCATTCTTATCACTCAGTGTAGTCATTTCAGTCACTTACTCTTCTGCTCATACTTAACTAAACTGGCTTGATTCCCCAGTGCCATTTTCATTCAACCTGTCATAGTTCATTCTCATACTTTTCCTTCGTAGTTCATACCTAGTTCTCTCTCATGCTGCTGCATCTGTTAGCATATTGCATTACCATCGTTATTGTCAAACCTGTGATGTCCTATGCTCGAACCATTATTGCTTTTTACCTCGACAGATATGTTCCTAGATAAAGTGCTTATTCAAGTTTATATCTACCGAACCTTATTTCCGCTACTGTGTTTTGGATCCATTCATATCATTCGCAAGAATTTTTGGATCTCCCATTCACCCCCCCTCTGGTCGATATACTCTCGGTCCCAACAATTGGTATCAGAGGAGGTACTCCCTGTCTCTGTTTATTAAAGGTCTAACGTCATTGGAGTTTTGAGTATGTCGAATGCAGGTAGATCCTCGCACTCTGAAAGATTTCCTATCTTCAATGGAAATGACTATGTCTACTGGAAAGAGAGAATGAGAATCAGACTTCAAGCCATCAACATAGATCTCTGGCAGATTGTGGAAAATGGATACACCATTCAGCACCCTGATGCTCCAACTTCTGATGACAAAGCTTTACTACGGTTGAATGCTCAAGCCAAAGATATTATCTGTGAAAGTATCTCGAAAGAATTTTTCATTCGGTTCCGAAAGCTTAACACTGCAAAGCAACTCTGGGATGCCATAAAAAATGTTCATGAAGAATTCATTACCAGAACAGACTCTCACACTGAAATGCTTCATGCCATGTTTACTGGTTTCAGAAGTCTTCGTAAGGAAAGTGCCATGGAACTCACTGATCGGTTGACAAATATTGTAGAAAGACTTCATCAACGAGGTGTAATGGATATCACCGATAGAGATGTGGTCGACAAGCTACTAAGTGCTCTTGATGCAACCTTTGATCCAATCGTAGCTGAAATCAAGCAAAGACCAGACTATGAAGAACTTCACTATGTCGAGGTCATGACGCTGTTGTCTATTCATGAAAAAAAGATGGAACTTGAAAATGGAGATCAAGAATCTTCTTCGGAAGGTGAAGGGGAAATTCTTTCACACTATGGCAGTTCACACGAAGAAGATGTCAAAAATCAACACACTATCACAAGAGAGCTAGAAATGCTCACAGAAAGGCTAAGTGATCTCAGAAGACAGAATCTATGTCTCACAAATGATGACGAATTTGATTTGCCTGAATCCTCAAGAAAGTTACCTCTGAAAGAAATGAAGTGCTTCAAGTGCAAACAATTCGGTCACCTCATTGCAGACTGTCCGTGCTGGGATAGAAATCCTAGTAACACATGGATCTATCTTCATGGAAATGGATTCACTCGAATGGATCGTCACACTAAGCTCTCGAAGAAAAATGAATCTTCTTCATCCTCTTCGACGAGACCAGTCACTAACGTGAAAGAAAGAGCAACCATCGAATCCAATATGAAGAAAATATCGCAGCTGAATAGAGCATGTGCAGATATGAACTTGGAATCTAAAGATGAGTCATCCGAATCAGAATCAGAAGATGAAGAGCTTCACAGAAGGATAGGAAGAAGCAATGCTTTCATTGCTTATGAATCATCTGAGAAATCACTCGAATCAGACACTGATGACTATGTTTCGAGTGATGATGAACCAATCGCATTCTGTCTCATGGCAAAGACGTCAAAGGATCAGGTATCAGCAAAACACCAAAAATCTATGACTGAATATTCACCTGAATACATTGCCTATGCTAAACTGGTTAAGCTTGCAAAATCTCAAAAAGATGAGCTTGAAAAACTTGAGAAGAATCTCAAGAAAATCGAAGGATTACTGGTCGAAGAGATGGAGAAAAATCAAAAGTTGATCGAAGAGCATGATGCTTTTTCTTCAACTATTGATGATCTCTCCAATCGAATATGATTCCCTTACAGTTGACTACGAGAGTTTATCAGATGAACTCCTTAACTGGAATCATGAACTCGAGTCACTAAAAGAGTCTCATAATGTGTTTGCGAAAGAAAAAGCTTCTCTCTTCGCCGAGCATTCTAAACGACTTCCTGATGATTTTGTGCCTCTTTGCTCACAATGCCTAGAACGTAGCAATGTTGATCCAAATGCTGATATATCTACTGTTGTCATCAAGAATGTTGCAACTACTACGAATGATATTTCTAACCTCTCTCCCGAGGAATTTGTTGCTCTCTCTGATGAAAATTGCAGGTTAAAGAACTTGCTTGAGACAGGAATGCTAAAGAGCCTCAAAGGACATCAAACTCTCTGTGATGTGCTAAGAAGACAATATTGCACAAAAATCCCCGAAAGGAAGGATTGGGTTTTGAAAGAAAACTCAACGTTGATGGAACCTACTGGACTCCCGAGCAATATCCTCAAACGAGTTGGGTTCTTGCTAAAATTAAAACTCTCGAACCTGCAACTATGTCTGGATATGACACTCCCATTTCTGTTGTTTCTGATGAGTCTGATGACCCAAACTACAAATTCTTCAAACAACAAAATGGCAAGGTTTTCGCTTGGTACATTGGGACTAACTGCAGGTTTGGCTCACCCAAGAAGAAAATCTGGGTGAAGAAGTGCATCATTGAAAATTTGTTTGTCACTGCTAACATGAATATGCAGAGTAATTCTCTTCAAGGAAATGGTTATCATTCGCAGATTGGCATTGAAACTTCCTCGAATGGATATCATTCAAACCTTCGACAGAAGGAGTACTTGTGTACCTCTTTGAATCATTATGCTCATGTCTCTAGAAATAATTTCAATGCATATTCATATGATTACTCACGAAATGCACAGGCGAACTACAGAGCTCATCGAAGTAATGTCCCTGCTCAGACAAGACAAATGAGATTCTCGCTGCCCATGCAAGTGTGGGTTACGAAAAAAGAACTAACCCTTCTTGCAGGAACTCTCTCAGGGATTCTACTCATTTATTCTTAGCCCTGAGACTTATATTGTTGGTGCTTGTTCCTTGTGTTCATTTGCTCTCGTTTGTCTTTTTGTCCTCGTCTCCCCGTGTTTGTGTTTTATCCGATAAACAACTCACTCATAGCTCCGTTTTTATGTGTTTTCCTCTCGTCTGACTAAGTGTTTTGTTTCGGACCCTTTTATCCCTCTATTCTTTCTCATCCAATCTATGCTGTCCATCATAAGCATGCAATTTGATCTGAAGAAAATTTCTATCCGACGTCCTTGGTCGCGAAAGAAATCGACTTCGAACTTTAATCTGTTTTTGGCGTTTGCCCTTCTTCAAACCCTTCGGCCTCCCGCTCTCGTCACGAGTTTTTCGCAGGAAACGGTTGCCACGTGCCCATGATCCCCACAATCGTGATCATGTCCGTTGAATGTGGAATGTCCCGCTTCTGAGGGTCGTAGATTTCGGAGAGGTGGTTCTGCTCGCTAGCTATAAATACCCCTCCTAGTGTCTTCTTCCTCACTTGTTCCTCAAACCCTCATCCACCTCCTCCCGAGCCCGAGCTCAAAGCAACTCCAGCGAGGTGCCTTGCAGTGCAACTCCGGTGAAGTCTCATCGCATTTGATCATGCCCGTGCGGTAATTTTCCCTTTCGCATTGCCATAGTTGATCCAGGTTGCAATGTTAGGGCGCTTGGATCTGGAACTGCTCCTGTCCCCTTCTCTGTTCTTAGGGCAGTTCTTACCGACGCCATTTCCCTTGATTTATTTCACTGTGGTAGATCTTTAGGAATCAGTAGATTATGACTGGTACAGTTTGTAGATTTTCCCTCGTACTAGTTCTCCTCGATCTAGGGTTCATGAGTACTTATCCGAAAGATTAGATAGTTTTGACCAGTCTTGTTCTCTCTGTGGCTAGGTTAAAATCTATCAAAGATATCTTCTCTAAGTATACCATGGATTCCTATGTTCCTTCCAAAAACATTCATTTTCGTTCAAAAATGCTTCTGTGCATGTTTATGACCCTACCCCATTTTCCCTTGTATCTATTCTTTTCACAGGTTGGCAATGGCACAGAGTTCGGATGAGTATACAAATTCTGAAGGAGATTTGCCTCAGTATCCTCCAAGATCTGACCGAATGAGATTGATTGGAGGAGGAAAGTCATCAAAGCCTCCCAAGACACCGAAGAAGAAATCTGATTCTCAATCCGAAGGAGATGATGATGAGATTCCCTCTGCTCACAGTCAGCCCAAGGATGAATTGGTTAATAACGCCCTAACCCTCTTCTCTGATGCAAATCCCAAGAAGGGTGGTCATGGCAGAGAGAAGAACACCACGGCTGAAATGTCTGAACCAGATGGTTATAGAACTCCACCTCGAGTTGAAACAACTACTGAATGCAACAACAGGCTGCAAAGAATTCATCGCAACTGGGCAAAGAAATGGTTCAACTATGAAAATGTCCGCGAGAAGTATCAGATACTGTTTGCCTTCACACCGCCATGGAATGACTGCATTGGTGAAAATTGCATTGGGCCAAACGATGAAAAAGTCAGACCACTAGCGCCTTCAAATGCTCATCCTGAATCCCTCAAAACCATCACGGATTTTCCCGATGAAGTAGCCAAGAGGGCGAAGGCCAAAGCCAAGTGTGATGCTAGGCAAACAAAGAAAAATCAAGTCAAAGCTAAAAACGTCGCGCTGACTCAGCAAGACGTACAGAAGAAAAAGGATCGTGCTTCTGCCTCCAAGGGAAGCAAATCCAGGAAATCAGTTTCCCCTCGAGCTCCCCGAAAGAAAATTGTCGTAAAAAACCAAAGAAGGTTGTTTCTAGCTCATCTGATGAGGCATCCAGCAAAGATGCTCCTGATGAAATTCCAATGTATGATCAACATGCCATTCTCAACAAGCCATACAACAGCCCCTCACCAATGAAAGTTTCACCCTCTCCAAGGAAATCACCAAGGCTTGCACCCATTTCCGTCACTGACAAACCTTCGGGTTCTGCACCGAAGAGAAAGCTGATGTCTGAAGGAAAAGCTGAAGCCTCTGCCAAGAAGGCCAGACCCAGTGTTCCTGCTTCCACAGAGGAACAAAAGTATGATTTCAATCTCATGATTGATGTGATTGAGAGTGCTGCTTACGATGAAAAATCTAATGATATAAGTAGTCTAGGACTTCCTGATGATGTTACCAAAATGATAACGAAACATTTCATCGAGCTGAGGAAAATTACAAAGAGGCTGAATCAGGCTATCAAGGACAAGCAAGTCCTCGAGCAAATGAGAAGAGAGGCCAACACTGAATCCAAAAGAAAGACTCTAAACAAAGAGATTGTTGAACTCACCAAGGCTCTAAGTCTGATGCGAAATGACAAAATTGATTGGCACTCGCGCTTGAAAATGGAAGTATCTCAGTTGTGCAATAGAAGGAACGATGAAATTGACCGCGAAGCAGATCTTGCTTGAAGAAGAATAAAAGAATAAAAACGTCAGAAGGCTAAAGCGAGAGCTAGCAAACCAAAAGGAATCAAAGATCGCCGCCTTCAGACTGTTGCTGATGCTCCAATTGACTCAAGTACTCCTCTGCAGCAGATTCCACCATCGCCGCCTCAAGAGGATGAACACATGCAACAATCTGTCAATGTGGAGGTCATCATTCCTACTCCAGCAGCCCAAGAACCTGATGTCATTGATATCTTTCTGAACAAGTCTGATGAAGAAAATGCTTTGCCTGAGCAGCAAGTCCCAGATGATAAAACTGATGAGGAAATTGAAGTTGAGAAGGCAGATCCATCGCCTCCAAAAACAATGCAAGTTGAGCCCTCCAAATCGAATAAGGAGGAGATTAACAAGAATGAGGGGGAGCTAAATGCTTCCCAAGACATATCCACCCGATCGCATCATCTGGTGCCCCTACCCAGATGGATGTTGATCCTGCTCCTCATTCCACTGCACCATAGTTGGAAGAGGAAGAAAAGAAATCTGATGAGCCGATGGCTCAAGAAGAAGTTGCTCCACCAGTTCTGCCCCAAGCATTTGAGAAACAGGTCATTGTGCCTCCAACCAAAGAAAATACAGTGAAAGAAAAGGCCCTAGTGCCCGAAAGAAAGAATGTTGCTGAAGGAGTTCCAGCGAGCAAGAATGATAAAACATCAAGTTCCTCAAAGCTATCTGCACAAGAGAAATCGAGGAAGCGTCGTGCTCCTCTCAAGCCTATTGAGGAAGGTGTGCCTGCACCTCATGACATTTGGACCAGGGATATGAGTGAAGAAGAACAGCTGAGAAACCCATTGGAAACATTTCAATAGTTTCCTGCCGAAGATGGCCCGAATGGTCCTGCCTTTAACGAACAAGTTCATCATTCGAAACTTGCATTCTTTGGGACCAGCCCATATGAAGGAGAAAGAACTTCCTTGTCACCAAGATTCTGGACTAAGGAACATATCATGTATTATGCTCGTATTCTATATGAGAAGAATCGCATCTTCAAGCATAAGATTCTGGATTTTGCTGAGCTCGAAAGTTTACCTTGCTTCCATCACACCATCGAGCTGATTGAACAGGTCTTCCTGAAGAGTTTCCTTCTCTTCAATCATGCCTGGAATCGTGAAGTAATCCTTCAGTTCTATGCCACTCTCTATATCTCAGGGGACCTTACAAATTGCAGCACATGGATTCTTGAAATGGATGACTGGAGAAGAAAAGATCAGATGCTCGGCTGACCATTTTTTAGCGCTGTTGAATCTTTCTTGGTGCGAATTTGATGCTGCTCGAGAACATAGACTGCACTATTGGGAAGTAACCGAAGCTCAACTTCATATGCTGATGGACCCCAAACTTGTTGGTGATGAATGTATAGAAGCTAATCCAAAGAATCTGGCGTATGAGAACAAAGTGTTGTTCTATATCCTCTGCAATTCCCTCACGCCAACTAACATGCCAGAAACTATTCAAGGCATTGTGGCAAATGCTCTTCTAGCCACAGCTGAGGGGATTCATTTTGATGTTCCAGATCTTTTCATTCGCAACTTGGCCTATGCAACTGATAACCCTCAAGCCTTGAAGCCATATGCACCTTGGATCATGTTTGCCATCGTGCAACTTATTGAGGAAAAGTTTTTCTGCCCACATGTCCCAAAAGTTTTCATGCCACCAGTTCGTGACACACTCTGAATTGTGAAGGGCATTGGCAAAGGGAAGATACCGATTGATGCTTCTGCTCCTGCTTCTATGTCTGCTCCTGCAACAGCTCCGAAGGTTAAGAAAGCAAAAGTTGAAATTCCTCGTGAAGAAAATCCTTCTCTGTACGAGATTTTTCTTTGCACTCAGCAAGCACTGGAAAGTCGTATCAAGCTCGATCAGAAAGTGGAGATGGAAATGATGATTGAGATAAATAAGCTTCATAATTATGCTCGCCAAGCTCTTCTGTATGAGAAGGAAGAAAATAAGCGCTCTTGGACACTTCTGCGCAAGCATTATTCTCGGAAGCAACTGTCTGCCAAGGGTATCAAGAAATAACATGATTATCTGGAGTTGTTTGAAGTTCCTCGCATCCGAAGGCACACCCTAGTGCTTTCTTAGCGTTCTGACTCCACTGACCAGCTGTTTGCCGAACCAGAGGATATTCTCGAAGACACAGCAGGCACAGTTATCTTCAAGCTAGATGCACCTCACGCTGCTACTCCCGAAGCTGATCCCGAAGCCCATGCTACGACTCCAACTCCTGCTTCGGCCTCGGCCATCGCTCGTTCGGCTTTGCCGAACAGTTCGAGTTCTGATTCTGAGGATTCTTCGGACGAGTAGTTCCTCATATGCATTTGATACGTCCATTTTGCATCATGCTTTTATATCAATATTTATTGCATTATGGGCTGTTATTACACATTATGGCACAATACTTATGCCTTTTCTCTCTTATTTTACAAGGTTTACAAGAAGAGGGAGAATGCCGGCAGCTGGAATTCTGGGCTGGAAAAGGAGCAAATATTAGAGACCTATTCTGCACAACTCCAAAAGTCCTGAAACTTCACGGAGAGTCATTTTGGATTTAATAAAAAATATTGGGCGAACAAAGTACTAGAGGGGGGCCACCTGCCATCCACAAGGGTGGAGGGAGCGCCCTACCCCCTGGGCGCGCCCCCCATCCTTGTGGGCCACCTGGCAGGCCCCCGACGCCCATCTTCTGCTATATGGTGTGTTTTGACCTGAAAAAAATAACGAGGAAGCTTTCGGGACGAAGCACCACCGTCTCGAGGCGGAACGTGAGTAGAACTAATCTAGGGCTCCGGCGGAGCTGTTCTGCCGGGGAAACATCCCTCCGGGAGGAGGAAATCATCACCATCGTCATCACCATCGATCCTCTCATCGAGAGGGGGTCAATCTCCATCAACATCTTCACCAGCACCATCTCCTCTCAAGCCCTAGTTCATCTCTTGTACCCGATCTTTGTCTCAAAACCTCAGATTGGTACCTGTGGGTTGCTAGTAGTGTTGATTACTCCTTGTAGTTGATGCTAGTTGGTTTATTCGGTGGAAGATCATATGTTCAGATCCTTAATGATAATTAATACTCCTCTGATTATGAACATGAATATGCTTTGTGAGTAGTTACGTTTGTTCCTGAGGACATGGGAGAAGTCTTGTTATAAGTAATCATGTGAATTTGGTATTCGTTCGATATTTTGATGAGATGTATGTTGTCTTTCCTCTAGTGGTGTTATGTGAACGTCGACTACATGACACTTCACCATGATTTGGGCCTAGGGGAAGGCATTGGGAAGTAATAAGTAGATGATGGGTTGCTAGAGTGACAGAAGCTTAAACCCTAGTTTATGCGCTGCTTCGTAAGGGGCTGATTTGGATCCATATGTTTCATGCTATGGTTAGATTTATCTTAATTCTTCTTTCGTAGTTGCGGATGCTTGCGAGAGGGGTTAATCATAAGTGGGAGGCTTGTCCAAGGAAGGGCAGCACCCAAGCACCGGTCCACCCACATATCAAATTATCAAAGTAACGAACGCGAATGATATGAGCATGATGAAAACTAACTTGACAACAATTCCCATGTGTCCTCGGGAGCGCTTTGCTTTATATAAGAGTTCGTCCAGGCTTGTCCTTTGCTACAAAAAGGATTGGGCCACCTTGCTGCACCTTGTTTACTTTTGTTACTTATTACCCATTACGAATTATCTTATCACACAACTATCTGTTACCGATAAATTCAGTGCTTACAGAGAATACCTTGCTGAAAACCACTTGTCATTTCCTTCTGCTCCTCGTTGGGTTCGACACTCTTACTTATCGAAAGGACTATGATAGATCCCCTATACTTGTGGGCCATCAAGACTCTTTTCTGGCGCCGTTGCCGAGGAGTGAAGCTCCTTTGGTGAGTGGAATTTGGTAAGGAAACATTTATATAGTGTGCTGAAATTTACTGTCACTTGTTACTATGGAAAGTAATCCTTTGAGGGGCTTGTTCGGGGTATCTTCACCTCGATCGGAAGAGAAAAGAGTTGCTCCTCAACCTACTGCACCTACTGAAAATATTTATTATGAAATTCCTTCGGGTATGATAGAGAAACTGCTAGCTCATCCTTACACAGGAGATGGAACAATACATCCTGATATGCATCTAATCTATGTGGATGAAGTTTGTGGATTATCTAAGCTTGCAGGTTTGCCCTAGGATGAAGTCAAGAAGAAGGTCTTCCCTTTATCTTTGAAGGAGAAGGCATTGACATGGTATAGGCTATGTGATGATATTGGATCATGGAACTACAACCGATTGAAATTGGAATTTCATCAGAAGTTTTATCCTATGCATCTGGTTCATCGTGATCGGAATTATATATATAATTTTTGGCCTCGTGAAGGAGAAAGTATCGCTCAAGCTTGGGGGAGGCTTAAGTCAATGTTATATTCATGCCCCAATCATGAGCTCCCAAGAGAAATTATTATTCAAAAAATTTACGCTCAGCTTTCTCATAATGATCGATCCATGCTCGATACTTCTTGTACTGGTTCTTTTATGAAGAAGACTATTGAATTCAAATGGGATTTATTGGAAAGAATTAAACGCAACTCTGAAGATTGGGACATCGACGAAGGTAAGGAGTCAGGTATAAACCTTAAGTTTGATTGTGCTAAATCTTTTATGGATACCGATGCTTTTCGTGATTTTAGCACTAAATATGGACTTGACTCTGAGATAGTAGCTTCTTTCTGTGAATCTTTTGCTACTCATGTTGATCTCCCTAAGGAGAAGTGGTTTAAATATCATCCTCCCATTGAAGTTAAAGTAGTAGAACCTACTAAAGTTGAAGAAGAAACTATTACTTATAATGTTGATCCTATTGTTCCTACTGCTTATATTGAGAAACCACCTTTTCCTGTTAGAATAAAGGATCATGCTAAAGCTTCAACTATGGTTCGTAAGAGTTATACTAGAACACCTACACCCCCTGAGCAAATTAAAGTTGGACCTAGTATTGCTATGGTTAAAGATCTCTTGGTTGATAATATTGATGGGCATGTTATTTATTTCTGTGATGAAGCCGCTAGAATTGCTAAACCCGATAGTAAAGATAAACATAGACCCGTTGTTGGCATGCCTGTTGTTTTAGTTAAAATAGGAGATCATTGTTATCATGGCTTATGTGATATGGGTGCTAGTGTGAGTGCAATTCCTTTTTCCTTATATAAAGAAATTATGAATGATATTGCACCTGCTGAGATAGAAGATACTGATGTTACTATTAAGCTTACCAATAGAGATACTATTTCACCAATTGGGATTGTTAGAGATGTTGAAGTCTTGTGTGGGAAAATAAAATACCCTACTGATTTTCTTGTTCTTGCTTCCCCACAAGATGATTTTTGTCCCATTGTATTTGGTAGACCCTTCTTGAATACTGTTAATGCTAAGATAGATTGCGAGAAAGATATTGTTACTATTGGTTTAGGGGATATTTCTCATGATTTTAATTTCTCTAAATTTCGTAGACGACCCCATGATAAAGAATTGCCTAGTAAGGATGAAATTATCAGCCTTGCTTCTATTGCCATGCCTCCTACTGATCCTTTAGAACAATATTTGCTAGACCATGAAAATGATTTGTCTATGAATGAAAGAAGGGAAATAGACGAGATATTCTTTAATCAAGGGCCTATTTTGAAACACAATTTGCCTGTTGAAATCCTTGGGGATCCTACTCCACCTAAGGGTGATCCCGTGTTTGAGCTTAAACAATTACCTGATACCTTGAAATATGCTTATCTCGATGAAAAGAAGATATATCCTGTTATTATTAGTGCTAACCTTTCAGAGCATGAAGAAAAGAAATTATTGAAAACTCTGAGGAAGCACCGAGCCACTATTGGATATACTCTTGATGATCTTAAGGGCATTAGTCCCACTCTATGTCAGCACAAAATTAATTTGGAGAAAGATGCTAAACCAGTTGTTGATCACCAACGACGGTTAAATCCTAAGATGAAAGAAGTGGCAAGAAATGAAATACTAAAGCTTCTGGAAGCAGGTATAATTTATCCTATTGCTGATAGTCAGTGGGTAAGTCATGTTCATTGTGTCCCTAAGAAGGGAGGTATTACTGTTGTTCCTAATGATAAGAATGAATTGATCCCACAAAGAATTGTTATAGGTTATAGAATGGTAATTGATTTTCACAAATTAAATAAAGCTACTAGAAAAGATCATTGGCCTCTACCTTTTATTGATTAAATGCTAGAAAGATTATCCAAACATACACATTTTTGCTTTCTAGATGGTTATTCTGGTTTTTCTCAAATACCTGTGTTAAAAGATGATCAGGAAAAGACCACTTTTCCTTGCCCTTTCGGTACCTTTGCTTATAGACGTATGCCTTTTGGTTTATGCAATGCACCTGCTACCTTTCAAAGATGTATGACTACTATATTCTCTGATTTTTGTGAAAAGATTGTTGAGGTTTTCATGGATGATTTCTCCATTTACGGAACTTCTTTTGATGATTGCTTAAGCAACCTTGATCGAGTTTTGCAGAGATGTGAAGAAACTAATCTTGTCTTGAATTGGGAGAAGTGCCACTTTATGGTTAATGAAGGTATTGTCTTGGGGCATAAAATTTCTGAAAGAGGTATTGAAGTTGATAAAGCTAAAGTAGATGCTATTGAAAAGATGCCGTGTCCTAAAGATATCAAAGGTATAAGAAGTTTCCTTGGCCATGCTGGTTTCTATAGGAGGTTTATTAAAGACTTCTCTAAAATTTCTAGGCCTCTCACTAATCTCTTGCAAAAAGATGTTCCTTTTGTTTTTGATGATGATTGTGTAGAAGCATTTGAAATATTTAAGAAAGCCTTGATTTCTGCACCTATTGTTCAACCACCAGATTGGAATTTACCCTTTGAAATTATGTGTGATGCTAGTGATTATGCTGTTGGTGCTGTTCTAGGGCAAAGAGTTGATAAGAAATTAAATGTTATTCATTATGCTAGTAAAACTCTAGACAGTGCCCAGAGAAATTATGCTACTACTGAAAAATAATTTTTAGCAGTTGTTTTTGCTTGTGATAAGTTCAAATCCTATATTGTTGATTCCAAAGTAACTGTTCACACTGATCATGCTGCTATTAAATATCTTATGGAAAAGAAAGATGCTAAACCTAGACTTATTAGATGGGTTCTCTTGCTGCAAGAATTTGATTTGCATATTATTGATAGAAAGGGAGCTGAGAACCCCATTGCAGACAACTTGTCTAGGTTACAAAATGTTCTTGATGACCCACTGCCTATTGATGATAGCTTTCCTGATGAACAATTAGCTGTCATAAATACTTTTCGTAATACTCCATGGTATGCTGATTATGCTAATTACATTGTTGCTAAATTTATACCACCTAGTTTCACATACCAGCAAAAGAAAAGGTTTTTCTATGATTTAAGACATTACTTTTGGGATGACCCATACCTTTATAAAGAAGGAGTAGATGGTGTTATTAGACGTTGTGTACCTGAGTATGAACAGGAACAGATCCTACGCAAGTGCCACTCCGAGTCTTACGGAGGACACCACGCTGGAGATAGAACTGCACTTAAGGTATTGCAATCTGGTTTTTATTGGCCTACTCTCTTCAAGGATGCTCGTAAGTTTGTCTTGTCTTGTGATGAATGCCAGAGAATTGGTAATATTAGTAGACATCAGGAAATGCCTATGAATTACTCACTTATTATTGAACCATTTAATGTTTGGGGCTTCAATTATATGGGACCTTTTCCTTCCTCTAATGGGTATACACATATTTTAGTTGCTGTTGATTATGTTACTAAGTGGGTAGAAGCTATTCCAACTAGTAGTGCTAATCATAACACCTCTATTAAGATGCTTAAAGAAGTTATTTTTCTGAGGTTTGGAGTCCCTAGATATTTAATGACTGATGGTAGTTCACACTTTATTCATGGTGCTTCCCGTAAAATGCTTGCTAAGTATGATGTTAACCATAGAATTGCATCTCCATATCATCCTCAGTCTAGTGGTCAAGTAGAATTGAGCAATAGAGAGATTAAATTGATTTTGCAAAAGACTGTTAATAGATCTAGAAAGAATTGGTCTAAGAAACTTGATGATGCATTATGGGCTTATAGAACTGCTTATAAAAACCCTATGGGTATGTCTCCATATAAAATGGTTTATGGAAAGGCTTGTCACTTACCTCTTGAACTAGAACATAAGGCATATTGGGCTATTAAAGAGCTCAATTATGATTTCAAACTTGTCGGTGAGAAGAGGTTATTTGACATAAGCTCGCTTGATGAATGGAGAACCCAAGCCTATGAGAATGCCAAGTTGTTTAAAGAAAAAGTTAAAAGATGGCATGACAAAAGGATACAAAAGCGTGAGTTTAATATAGGTGATCATGTTTTGCTATACAACTCTCGTTTAAGATTTTTTTGCAGGAAAGCTTCTCTCTAAATGGGAAGGTCCTTACATTATCGAGGAGGTCTATCGTTCCGGTGCCATAAAAATCAACAACGCCGAAGGCACAAATCCGAAGGTGGTAAATGGTCAAAGAATCAAACATTATATCTCAGGTACTCCCATAAATGTTGAGACCAATATAATTGATACCATAACACCGGAGGAGTACAGAAGGTACACTTTCCAGAACGTTTCAGACTCCGAAAAGGAATAGGTATGTGGTACGGTAAGTAAACCGACTCCAAAACATTTCCAATGATAATTTTTCTCCGTTTTGGAATATTTAAAAAATTAGGAAAATTAAAAGTAGTCCGAAAGAGACACGAGGTGACCACAAGGGTGGAGGGCGCGCCCTACCCCCCTGGGCGCGCCCCCCGACCTTGTGACCACCTCGTGTGCCCTCCAGACTCCGTTTTCTTGAACAATACTTCTTTTGGTCGGTAAAAATTCATTATATAATCTCCCGAAGGTTTTGACCACCGTACCACGACAAAGTCCTCTGTTTTTGTTTTGAGTTGTTTCTGCAGCAGATTTAGAGCAAGATGTCTTCGCAAGAGTCGGTCGGGGAGAGTCGTGTATCTCACCCGACACCGGGCCCAAGAGCATACAGCGAAGCTGACCACTTCGGGCAATCAACGGAGGAAGAGATGGAGGCTGACTTGAAAAGGGTGGATGCCATGGAGGAGGATCAAGAAGTCACCTCTTGTCTTCAAACCGGATTCATGCTGGAGGAACTTCAGAGCTCAGCAATACCAAATTCGGCCATTCCTCCCAATGCTAGATTTCTCTCTTATGAAAATATGAAAAAGAGTGTTGCCTTTTCTCCCGCAGCTATAAAACATCCATGGGTGAATGGAGCTCTAGCCGTCACGGGTAAACTTCGCAAGGAAGTAATGGAACTTAAGCAGCAAATTAATAAGCTCGAGGAAGAGAATCGCATCCTAAAGGGCATCATCGCCAAGAATATCACATCACCACCTCCGAAGAAAGAGACATAAATACATGGGTATGGGCACTCCCCTTGGCAACTGCCAAGCTTGGGGGAGGTGCCCCGGTATCGTATCACCATCACACCTTTACTTTTATCTTTTTCTTAGTTCGATCCTTTTGGTTATATCTTGATCTAGTAGAATAAAGTTTTAGTATGATCTAGCTTTGAGTTTTGTTTTGATCTCTATCTATGTAATCGAGTCCGTGAGTTATATAATAAAGAGTAGTTTTGAGTTGAGGGATTTGTTTTCATGCTATGATCTTGAGGGAATAAAATAATAAATAGAAATAAAAAGATCATATATTGATCTTATGGAGAGTAATGACTTCACATATAAAGAGTATGATGAATAAAATTTGTTGGGAGTTGACAAACATAGTTTTGGTCATTGTTGCAATTAATAGGAAGTAATAAAGAAAGAGAGGCTTCACATATAAATATACTATCTTGGACATCTTTTGTAATTGTGAGCACTCCTCAAAATATGACATGCTAAGAAGTTGATGTTGGACAAGGAAGACAACGTAATGGGTTATGTTTTCTTATATCCGAATAGAAGTTATATTGTCATGGATCCTCCAACATGTTGAGCTTGCTTACCCTCTCATGCTAGCCAAATTCTTTGCACCAAGTAGAGATACTACTTGTGCTTCCAAACATCCCTAAACCCAGTTTTGCCATGAGAGTCCACCATACCTACCTATGGATTGAGTAAGATCCTTCAAGTAAGTTGTCATCGGTGCAAGCAATAAAAATTGCTCTCTAAATATGTATGATCTATTAGTGTGAAGAAAATAAGCTTTATACGAACTTGTGATATGGAAGAAATAAAAGCGACGGACTGCATAATAAAGTTCTTTATCACAAGTGGCAATATAAAGTGACGTTCTTTTGCATTAAGATTTTGTGCATCCAACCATAAAAGCGCATGACAACCTCTGCTTCCCTCTGCGAAGGGCCTATCTTTTTACTTTTATCTTCTACTCTTATACAAGAGTCAGGTGATCTTCACCTTTCCTTTTTACACTTTTTCCTTTGGCAAGCACTATGTGTTGGAGAGATCCAGATATATATATCCACTCGGATGTAGGTCGTCATAAAGTATTACTGTTGACATTACCCTTGAGTTAAAAGGTTGGGAGGCAAAACTATAAGCCCCTATCTTTCTCTATGTCCGACTGAAGCTTTGAACCCATAAGTATCGCGTGAGTGTTAGCAATTGTGAAAGACTAAATGATAGTTGAGTATGTGGACTTGCTGAAAAGCTCTTATATTGACTCTTTCCGATGTTATGATAAATTGCAATTGCTTCAATGGCTGAGATCATAGTTTGTTAGTTTTCAATGAAGTTTTTGATTCATACTTTACCTTGTGAATGAATTGTTACTTTAGCATAAGAAATTATATGACAATATATGTTGTTGTTCTAAAGATGATCATGATGCCCTCAGGTCCGTATTTTATTTTATCGACACCTCTATCTCTAAACATGTGGACATATTTTTCGATATCGGCTTTCGCTTGAGGACAAGCGAGGTCTAAGCTTGGGGGAGTTGATACGTCCATTTTGCATCATGCTTTTATATCAATATTTATTGCATTATGGGCTGTTATTACACATTATGGCACAATACTTATGCCTTTTCTCTCTTATTTTACAAGGTTTACAAGAAGAGGGAGAATGCCGGCAGCTGGAATTCTGGGATGGAAAAGGAGCAAATATTAGAGACCTATTCTGCACAACTCCAAAAGTCTTGAAACTTCACGAAGAGTCATTTTCGATTTAATAAAAAATATTGGGCGAAGAAAGTACCAGAGGGGGGCCACCTGCCATCCACAAGGGTGGAGGGCGCGCCCTACCCCCTGGGCGCGCCCCCCGTCCTTGTGGGCCACCTGGCAGACCCCCGACGCCCATCTTCTGCTATATGGTGTGTTTTGACCTGAAAAAAATAACGAGGAAGCTTTCGGGACGAAGCGCCGCCGTCTCGAGGTGGAACATGAGCAGAACCAATCTAGGGCTCCGGCGGAGCTGTTCTGCCGGGGAAACATCCCTCCGAGAGGGGGAAATCATCGCCATCGTCATCACCATCGATCCTCTCATCGAGAGGGGGTCAATCTCCATCAACATCTTCACCAGCACCATCTCCTCTCAACCCCTAGTTCATCTCTTGTACCCGATCTTTGTCTCAAAACCTCATATTGGTACCTGTGGGTTGCTAGTAGTGTTGATTACTCCTTGTAGTTGATGCTAGTTGGTTTATTCGGTGGAAGATCATATGTTCAGATCCTTAATGATAATTAATACTCCTCTGATTATGAACATGAATATGCTTTGTGAGTAGTTACGTTTGTTCCTGAGGACATGGGAGAAGTCTTGTTATAAGTAATCATGTGAATTTGGTATTCGTTCGATATTTTGATGAGATGTATGTTGTCTTTCCTCTAGTGGTGTTATGTGAACGTCGACTACATGACACTTCACCATGATTTGGGTCTAGGGGAAGGCATTGGGAAGTAATAAGTAGATGATGGGTTGCTAGAGTGACAGAAGCTTAAACCCTAGTTTATGCGTTGCTTCGTAAGGGGCTGATTTGGATCCATATGTTTCATGCTATGGTTAGATTTATCTTAATTCTTCTTTCATAGTTGCGGATGCTTGCGAGAGGGGTTAATCATAAGTGGGAGGCTTGTCCAAGGAAGGGCAGCACCCAAGCACCGGTCCACCCACATATCAAATTATCAAAGTAACGAACGCGAATGATATGAGCATGATGAAAACTAACTTGACAACAATTCCCATGTGTCCTCGGGAGCGCTTTGCTTTATATAAGAGTTCGTCCAGGCTTGTCCTTTGCTACAAAAAGGATTGGGCCACCTTGCTGCACCTTGTTTACTTTTGTTACTTATTACCCGTTATGAATTATCTTATCACACAACTATCTGTTACCGATAATTTCAGTGCTTGCAGAGAATACCTTGCTGAAAACCGCTTGTCATTTCCTTCTGCTCCTCGTTGGGTTCGACACTCTTACTTATCGAAAGGACTACGATAGATCCCCTATACTTGTGGGTCATCAGCATTCTCTTTCCTTTTTGACACTTGTTGACAAAAAGGGGGAGAAGAACATCAAATGATAGATAAGCGGGTTATTTGCAGGGGTGTTTCCTTTCGCCATTTTCTTTTCTGCCGAACTATTTGGTTTTCGTCGAACTATTTTCTTTTGGAACTTGAAGCACCACCTGTGGTGTTGAAACACTTGGTCGTCATGTACCGTTAATAACCCCCTGCAATGCTATTTGCTTCTAGTTATTTGTCTGCGAGCGATATCGAAAGCTTACTTCCTTGCAATAGTTATTCTCGATACTTATCTATCGTGCAGGGAAAGTAAAAGCATTTCAAGGAGGATTGGAAATAATGCTTCTCTGAGAAGAGATATTTTACTCCTTGAAACTATATGTGTCTCATGATTAGATATGCTACTGTGTTTATCATTTGCTATCTAACCTTGCAGGAGAAGAAAGTGAGCTTCAGATTAAAATGTCTTGAGAGTCGAGACCGAACTCTATCTATCTATTCATAAGCGGTTTTTCCTCGCATATTTACTTCGTATCATCTTTATTACAGGAAAACCTCGTCTGAAGCATATCTACTCCAAGCAATATACCTGTGATTCCTTGCTCTGATTCTACTTGAGAATCTAACTTGCAGGGAACTTGTATCTCGTGTGGATTCAAAACCGTGTTCTGAGAAAATCCTTATGGCTTATCCTTCGTCACAAATCATTTCAAAGTATTCACTCTATCTAACAAATCCATTTCAAAGGTTGTGTGTGACAGGAAATACCTCAGACACTGTCGAGTGCATTGAAAGAAACAACGAATGAGATTACATGTCAATGCCACTCATACGAAGATTCATCTCGCCACCTTACGATCTATCTTCCATGCATTCTCCAAATGATGTATATCTTCAGGGGAGCGTGTTTTATCTTCGTACTCATCTCTCGTCTTTCATTATCCTTCGCATTCATTTCATTCCATTATCTATCTTTCGATGTGTTCTGTTTTGTCAAATCGTCCAAAAAGGGGTAGATTGTTGGTGCAATATTTGCCCTCCTGTGTTTTGGAGATTGTTGACATAAACATGCATGGACTGATTTCTTTGCTAGCGCACACAGAGAGAAATAGTCCATGCAGAACCGAAGAGAATGTTGTCTCCGGTGCCAAGTTCGAGGAACCTCACCGAAAAATATATGCATTGCACAGAAGATTGAGCTACATCTGTTGAAGACATGTAGGCGAGAAGATTGATGTGAAGGAGTTAACCTCTCAAAGATTTATTCCTGGCGTGAAGCAATTAGTTCGGAGTTTCTGTCCGAAGAAAAATGACTACAACAAGTGGAAGTAGAAGACAAAGTGAAGACGTAGTATTCATTTCGTTGTTCTTCTTTCATTCATTTGAGTCATAGGACCTCCGTACTATTAAGAGGGGTATAGGTTCTCGAAGCTTGGATCCGCTGTGATGCTTAGCCCAAAAACTATGCTAGACTGAGAGAAATCTCTTTGTGTTTCGAATGATTACCTGCAAGCAGTAGACGTTGTTCTTTGTGCTGCATGAGATATCTTTCGAACTAAGGAGTTAGCATTACTTGCTTCGCAAGGAATGTTACCGTTGTGCTCCATTTCCGATCGTTGGACTCGTGTCGTTTGGCCATTGGCTGCTGCACATGTCCAATTTGGTCTTTTCCCTTTAGGGAAGGCTGCGGCTATAAATAGCCACTCCACTCCAACATTGTCTGTTGGCTGCTCCACTTAAGATTTCTGAGAAGATTGATTGAGCATCCCCTCTCCGAGTGATTTGAGTTTAAGATCCACCGAGAGAAAAATCAAGAGCCCAAACTTAGACAGTGGTTGAGCATCACAGTAGTTCTGAGTTAGAGTTCTTGTACCTATTACTCTTGAGAGCTGCGCACTCTCTAGACGGATAGGTGTCGGCTTGAGTGTTGAAGAGTTGTTGTCTTCACCGAGCAAGATCTTCAGCAACCAAGAGTCATTGTGGTTTGCGAAGGTTTGGAGATCGCCGACAAGTATCTACCACGAGTGAAATCAACTGGAGTCTGATCAGCTCCGAGTTGAAGGAGAATAGGGCGAAGAGAGTTTATCTTCTGTGTTAAATCACAACCCCTCCAACCAGATGTAGTCCTTTGGCAGAAGGGCGAATTGGTCTACCAAATTCATCTGGCGCCATCGAGCACCACTAGTTCCATCTACTTTACTACATTACATTCAGCAGTTCACTTTCGTGCTATGTGATGATAGTTTATCTGATCTATCTTTGTCTGTTGCATATCATTCATCGTTACCATTTGTTATCATTCGTTGCTCACTCTGTTGCATTCTTATCACTTAGTGTAGTCATATCAATCACTTACTCTTCTGCTCAAACTTAACTAAACTGGCTTGATTCCCCTGTGTCATTTTCATTCACCCTGTCATAGTTCATTCTCGTACTTTTCCTTCGTAGTTCATACCTAGTTCTCTCTCGTGCTGTTGCATCTGTTAGCATATTGCATTACCATCGTTATTGTCAAACCTGTGATGTCCTATGCTCGAACCATTATTGCTTTTTACCTCGACAGATATGTTCCTAGATAAAGTGCTTATTCAAGTTTATATCTACCGAACCTTATTTCCGCTGTTGTGTTTGGGATCCGTTCATATCATTCATAAGAATTTTTTAATCTCCCATTCACACCCCCCCTCTGGTCGATATACTCTCAGTCCCAACATTCTTGCTTAACAATGTAATTATCAAATTCATCCAGGCATTGACTAGCAGACTTATTGAAAGGAATATCACCTTCATCAAATCTACAAACAGAATTTACCTTCACTACCTATGTAGGGGTATCGAGTCCATGGATTTCTTCAATATGTGGTAAATTCTTAACATCTTCAGCTTTAATACCCTTTTCTCTCATAGATTTCTTTGCCTCTTGCATATCTTCAGGACTAAGAAATAGAATACCCCTCTTCTTCAGAGTTGGTTTAGGTGGTGGTTCAGGAAGTTTCTAATCATTATCATTCCTCAATATATTATTCAATAGTTCTTCAGCTTGTTCAACAGTTCGTTCCCTGAAAACACAACCAGCACAACTATCTACGTAGTCCCTAGAAGCATCGGTTAGTCCATTATAAAAGATATCAAGTATTTCATTTTTCTTAAGAGGATGATCAGGAAAAGCATTAAGTAATTAGAGAAGCCTCCCCCAAGCTTGAGGGAGATTCTCTTCTTCAATTTGCACAAAGTTAAATATTTCCTGTAAGGCAGCTTATTTCTTATGAGCAAGAAAATATTTTTAGAGAAGTAATATATCATATCTTGGGGACTACGCACACAACCAAGAGCAAGAGTATTAAACCATATCTTAGCATCACCCTTTAGTGAGAAAGGAAACAACTTAAGAATATCGTAGTAGCAATTTTTTTTCCTCATGAGCAAACAGGGTGGCTATATCATTCAGTTTAGTAAGATGTGCCACAACAGTTTCAGATTCATAACCATGAAAAGGATCAGATTCAACCAAAGTGATTAACTCAGGATCCATAGAGAATTCTTAATCCTTATCAGTAACAAAGGTAGGTGAAGTAGCAAATTTAGGATCATATTTCATTCTAGCATTCAGAGATTTTTCTTTCAGCTTACATAGTAGTTTCTTAACATCATCTCTATCATTACAAGCAAGAAGTTCTCTAGTTATCTCCTCATCCACAACATAACCCTCGGGTATGTTAGACATTTCAATTCTAGGATAACTAGGCCTGATAGGTGAATCATAGATTTCATCAGTTTCAGTAATTTCATTGGTATAAGCATTTTCAAATTCTTTAGCTCTAGCAAGTTGTTCATCAAGAAATTTACCTAGTGGCTCAGTATCATCAAGCATAGTACTAGCATCATTCATAGCAGAAGTAGCATCATCAATTACTTGCGACATATCAGAATTAATAGCCGGTGGTGGTGTTGCAAGCTTACTTAAAACAGAAGGTGAATCAAGTGCAGAGCTAGATGGCAGTTCCTTACCTCCCCTCGTCTTAGAGGGAACGATCTTAGTTCTATCGTCTTTTAGATTCTTCATAGTGATCAATAGATATAAATCCCAAGTGACTTAGCAAATATAGCTATGCTCCCCGGCAACGGCGCCAGAAAAAGGTCTTGATAACCCACAAGTATAGGGGATCGCAACAGTTTTTGAGGGTAGAGTATTCAACCCCAAATTTATTGATTTGACACAAGGGGAGCCAAAGAATATTTGCAAGTATTAGCAGTTGAGTTGTCAATTCAACCACACCTGAAGAACTAAATATCTGCAGCAGAGTGATCAGTAGCACAATAGTGTGATAGTTTGACAATTGTGGTAACAATAGCAGTGGTAGCGGTAACAGTAACAGTAGCAGTTTTATAGTGATTGTGACAACAGTAGTAACTTAGCAAGATCAGTATGCGAAAGTTGTAGGAATTGGATCGATAATGGATAATTATGTTGGATGACATTCATCATGTAACAGTTATAACCCAGGGCGACACAAAACTAGCTCCAATTCATCAATGTAATGTAGGTATGTATTCCGCATATAGTCATGCATGCTTATGATAAGGGCTTGCATGACATCTTTTGTCCTACCCTCCTGTGGCAGTGGGGTCCATAAGGAAACTAAGGGATATTAAGGCCTCCTTTTAATAGAGAACCAGAACAAAGCATTAACACATAGTGAATACATGAACTCCTCAAACTACGATAATCACCGGAAACAATCCCAATTATTGTCACCTTGGGGTATGCGGATCATAACACATAATAGGTGCGTATAACTTGCAAGATATGATCAAGAACACAAATATATGTATGAAATCATAAAGGATTCAGATCTTAAATCATGGCACTCGGGCCCTAGTGACAAGCATTAAGCATAGCAAAGTCATAACAACATCAATCTCAGAACATAGTGGATACTACGGATCAAGCCCTAACAAAACTAACTCAATTACATGATAAATCTCATCCAAACCATCACCGTCCAGCAAGCCTACGAAGGAATTACTCACTCCCGATGGTGAGCATCATGAAATTGGTGATGAAGAAGGGTTAGTGATGACGATGGTGACGAATCCCCCTCTCCGGAGCCCTGAACGGACTCTAGATCTGGCCTCCCGATGAAGAACAGGAGGTGGTGGCGGCTCCGTATTGTGAAACGCGATGAAACTTCTTCTCTTATTTTTTCTCGGGAAAATGAATTTATAGTATCGAGATTAGGGTCAGCGGAGCCTCGTGGGCCCCACAGGCCACCAGGGCGTGCTTTGGTGCCTTGTGGGCAGCAGGAGGGGCCCCTCCAGTGGGTCTTGGCTCCAGTATCTTTTATATATTCCATAAAAATTCTTCAAAAAAATTCGTCCACTGCACAAAAACAATACCATGGTAGTTCTGCTGAAAACAACGTTAGTCCGGGTTAGTTTCATTCAAATCATGCAAATTAGAGTGCAAAACAAGAGCAAAAGTGTTTGGAAAAGTAGATACGACGGAGACGTATCATGATGTAGTTTCTAAGGCTGGCTCGCATCCAGAAGATCTTGCTGCAATTTTGACAGAATTCCAAGATGTGTTCGAAACTCCAACTAGCCTGCCTCCACACAGAGTGTATGATCATGCAATTACCTTGGAAGTGGGTCATAATCCTCCTAACTCTCGACCTTATCAATAGTCGCCACAACAGAAAGATGAGATTGAATGACAAGTGGCAGATATGCTCAAGGTAGGGATTGTGAAACCTAGCATGAGACCATATGCCTCTCCAGTACTTCTGGTTAAGAAAAAAGACGAGAGCTGGCATTTCT
Source organism: Thinopyrum elongatum (assembly GCA_011799875.1). Taxonomy (NCBI): domain Eukaryota; kingdom Viridiplantae; phylum Streptophyta; class Magnoliopsida; order Poales; family Poaceae; genus Thinopyrum; species Thinopyrum elongatum. Next base: position 449,926,259 of record CM022297.1, read on the forward strand.
ACGTGGATTACTGCAAACTCAATGCCATCACTGTGAAGAACAAATTCCCTCTTCCTATTGTCGATGAATTACTCAAGGCTCTACTAAGATAAGCAATGGAATGATTGTCCTGGGAGAGAATAGCACCAATTCCAGTGGTTGAAGCATCTGTTTCCACTGCAAAAGGTTTACTGAAATCTGGCAAGACTAACACCGGAGCACTGGTCATAGCTGCTTCCAAGGTTTGAAAAGCTACAGTAGCTTGTTCGGTCCACAGAAAGCTATTCTCTCCCAGGACAATCATCCCACTGTAAACAGTCCTGATGAACATGGTCATTCCCTGGACCAAGGACTGATCCGCTACAATGGTCGCCTCTGGATACCCAACAACTCTGCCTTACAAACCAAATTGATTAGTGTGTTGCATTCCAGCGCAGTTGGAGGTCATTCTGGGGTCAGGGCTACCTACTGGTGGGTGTCCAACCTTTTTCATTGGGTAGGCTTGAAGAAACAGGTGGCGGACTGGGTTCGACAATGCCAAGTTTGTCAGCAGGCCAAACATGAAAAGAATAGTGCCTGGTGGTCTGCTCCAACCCCTCCCAGTTCCTGATCGCCCATGGAAAGACATAATCATGGATTTCATCGATGGGTTACCCAAGTTAGAGGGATTTGAGGTGATTTTGGTGGTGGTCGATCGTTTTACCAAGTACGCCCATTTTCTTCCTCTGAAACATCCGTATACAACATAGTTAGTGGCAGCCGTGTTCATTGATACTATTGTCTGTCTTCATGGCGTGCCAGCCTCCATTGTCTCCGATCGTGATAAAGTATTCACTAGTCGTTTCTGGAAGAAATTGTTCACGGAAATTGGCACTACACTGTATTACCCTACAACCTACCACCCACAGACGGATGGCCAATCGGAGCGTGTAAACCAATGCTTAGAGCAGTATCTGCGGTGTGCTGTTCACGATAGTCCAGCTCGATGGAAGCGCTGGTTGCCAATGGCGGAATTTTGGTACAATTCCTCGTACCACACCTCACTTGGGAACACCCCGTCAAGGCTCCATATGGTGTGGATCCTAATTTTGGTACTATGCCAATTGATGTTGGTGATCTGCCTACATCTCTTGGGGAATTGGCAGCCGATCGTGAGGATTTTCTGACTATGTTGCGTGAGAATTTACTGCGTGATCAACAATGAATCAAGTCTAAAGCAGATAAACATCGTCAGGATGGCGAGTTTGCAGTTTGCAGTTTGCAGTGGGCGAGGAAGTTTTACTCAAGTTACAGCCCTATGCACAATCATTCTTGGTCAATCGTCCCTGTCGCAAGTTAGCTCTCAAATATTTTGGGCCATTCAGAGTTACTGCTCGGCTGGGTGCTGCCGCTTATCGTCTGGATTTGCCTGATACTAGTCTGATCCATCTCGTGTTTCACGTTTCGCAGCTGAAACCCTTCACTGCCAACTACTCTCCAGTCTTTCAGGAGCTACCAGACCCGCCCGATTTATCGGCTGTCACTCTCCAACCAGAGGCTGTGTTGGATCGTCGTATGGCGAAGAAGGGAAACAATGCTATTCCACATATCAAAGTTCAATGGCACGGCGTCGCACGCTCATTTTCCGCCAGGTGTTGCACACTCATTGTCCGTCAGCTGAAATTTGGGAGGAGGCTCAAACTCGGGGGGGGGGGGGGGGGGGGGGGGATGTCACGGCTCCATCCTTGATGACATCGGCGGGCAACCGACAGGTGGACTCTAGGTCCACTGGGCAGGTGGACGACAAGAATCTGTGACAGGCAGTGGGCCTGGCTGTGTGTAAGCCGTGACGTGTGTGGGTTTATATACCACTACTGTGTAAGGAACAGGACATCTCTGAAGAAAAGAAACGTCTGAATCTATCTCTCCCTGATGCTCTGTTTCTCTGCCCATTCTCTGCAATTCTCCCTGTTCGTCCCTCTCTCTCAAATTTCCGTGAGATCAACCACAGGGACCTCACACGCCCGCGACAGGCTAGAGCGCACGTGAAGGGGAGCCACGACGATCCAACGGCACGGGTCGGCCGGGCGCCTCTGCGAAACCTAACCACCAGCGAAGAGGCCTTCTTCCCCACGCCGCCACCTCCCGTCTCAACAGGTTCCCTCCCCCGATCTCTCTTCTCTCCGCGTTCTGCTTTGAGGGATTTTATTACTTGTTTTTGCATCCGATTTGAGGTCGGTGATTTGGTCTCGTTCGTCGTAACTGGCATCTGTTTGCCTTGCCGACCATCCCGCTATATCACCACCCATATTCTGAGTCTTCTTATTACATATAGTACTATCTTCTACTCCCTCCGTCTTAAAAAACGTCTTACATTATTATGGGACGGAGGGAGTAGGTTTGACATGTTAATTCTTTTTATTTTTGGCCTACTATCAAACTAAACTAATAGACAAGCATATGTCTCAATTCTCTTTATGAGGGAAGTATATATAATTAGTAATGAGGTTAAAATCTGCTTCGTTTTTGTAGTTCAGATGACCAAATTGTGAACTTGAATAAAGTCTTTAGCTCCTAGTTGACGACATTTAGCTTGCTTGTGTAGTTTCAATTTTAACTGCATATGAGAAACCATATCCTAAGTTGAAGTTTTTTTTTTTGCTTCGATTTGGAGCATTGATGCGAAAATTCACTCAATATGATGTATTAGGTGTGACTATCAATCACTACGTTTTTACTGAGCTCCTTTCCGTTTACTTTTGCTTGATGTTATTGATATGTCTTCTGGGTATTCTTTAAATATAAACTAAGAACTAGTTTGTGAGGCAAATTGTTGGACAATTAAAGTTCTTTTAGAACTTTCATGTAGTACCAGCTGTAATAATTATGTAGAGTACAAGATGGTACAAATTGGGATAAAACAGAGCAGGCATAGTTGGAATGATATAGGAACATTGCTAGCTGATTTTTAATTGGCTATATTGTAGCTATGAGGATGATGAGTTCATATTTGTCGCCCCAGTCTTAGGATCTGCGTCGGTAGATCTGTGCTGATTGACATACTTATGAATCTGACTCTGTAGATGAAAATTTGACTACATAGTGGTCTTATGGTGCTATGCTTACTTCTATACTGTTAGTTGATCAAAGTAAAACAGGAATTTTATTTTAAGATATCATGCTTTCGTAACGCTTTTGATGAATAGTGTGAGCCTTTCTCATTTGGTTCGATATTCTTTCTGAATTTTTATTTTCCTTGGATGATGGCAGTGACGATTTGCAAATATTCAAGCTCAACAAACCAAATCACAGGTTTTCTCTCAGGAGTCGATTTGTATGCCGATTATCCTGCTGAACCCAGCCATATGATACCTGGTTTTTTTAGCCTGCCATCCATTGTTGTTTTCTCTTTCATGCGTCTTTTTGTGTTTGATGTGTTTGTTTGCTTTGGAGGATGTAGCTGCGATGAGGATAACAAGCTCCCTCTTCTGGAAGCATTGACGACATCGCTGGCAGAATCGAACCAATTAAACATTCCCACCACTGAGCAACTATGTATCTTTCTTTACTGTTATTCATCGTTTGCTTCTTACAAGATCTGTTTGGATCGTGAGGAGGTATTGATTTATAATCCAACATTCGATCCGAGGGTGGCTTGAGCTGCCCGTATGATGTCATCTTTCCAACTGAATCCATTAGAAATCACTTTTTCAATTGTTTTATTTTGTTATTTCATGAGTATCATGGGATGAAACCTTGAAACAATCTTAGGACACCTTCTGACACAGTGCTTATTTACCTGTGAATGAGAAGGCATTTATTCTGATGATACGCCTTGTTTCCACCGATTTGCAATTGAAGCCCATGATGATTAGCTTTTTGTTGGAATTACCATCAGATTCTGAATGACGATATTTTTGCGGCTTAATACCAATAGCTTCAGGTCCTAGTATATATAGTTAATTTTGTCCTTTCTTAAATTATCCTGGTGAAGATTCTCAGACCATAGTAAGTGCCGTATGACACTGTAAACAACAGTTGCTTCTCTTCACTGCAAGTGTCCTCATTTGGCCATAACCTTTGTAGTTTGGTCTGGGCTGGAATCTGCATCTGCAGCTGGTTTGGTATAGTTGTGTGCTTGATTTTAAGAAGGTATCTGAGGGATTCTCTTTAATCTTGTTTGCTCTGTTTTTTGCATTGTATCTAATTATTTGTTGCAGTTAGTTTAGAAGGAAAAGGACACCAGGGGCTATTCGGCCTAACCTGAGACCGTATTTTGGTCGGTCTACAGAACTGGTTATTGTGATTAAATTTTGTTATGACTAGCTAACAAGTTGTCGTCGATATGATTTGAGGATATGTTATGGCGATGATGATAAAATTGTGGCTTGTTTCTCAAACATTCGCAGTTGCCGCCTAAGAGCTTTCGCCCAGCCAGGCTTGAGAGCCAATGCTGCTAATTCCTTCCTTGGATGTCTGAGCCTTGTTAACATCCCCATTTTATATTTAGTCCTATTTTACTTTGCTGTCTTCACTTTTGCATTGCAAATCTTGATAAATTTAAAACTTGATTTGTTTCCCAAAACATTCACAGTTGCCACCTAAGACTCCTCTTTGATGCTTTCATTTTTATGTGTTGGTGTTTCATTTGTTTGACTTGGGGTGCACTGTCCCATTGTTTGGCCGCTGTTCTCTTGGTGCATCCGAGTTTACAGCGCTCCCGAGTTCAGGTGGCGCTTAGAGCGCAAATCCGTCTAGATGGATCTTTGGTTACGCTTGCCCCCAAATTCCAGTTTAATCTCTGTTATATCGGTTTCTTTTGTTTGCTTTTTGTTGTCTGTATAATTCTATTTCTTGTGGGACTGCTGATTTAGCGATTTGAACCTTTTTTGGTGCAGTTTATTACTGATGGGAAATCCCCGTGAGCAACTGCTATACACCCATAGAATCTGAGCAACAACAAACAGTATTTTTCTTGGATTCCTCTGATCCAAACATGAAGATGCACCGCGCATGCAAAATCTGTGGAGAAATAGGACACACCTACAAGGAACACCACCAGGATGGATGCCCCTATTGTGAAGCGAGTCACCTGGGTGAAGAATGTCCCACTACGCAAGTCACCTGTTTCATGTGTGAGGGACTAACCACAATCCAGCCCAGTGTCGTCTACTCACCATGACACAAGAAGTGGTTCAGCAACAGAAGAAAGGAATGAAGAGGGCTATCCAGGAATGCATGGCAGCATCCATGGAGAAAAGGAAGAGGGACCTAGCACAAGTTACGTGCTATAGGTGCAGGAACAAGGGGCACTACGCCAACGTGTGTCCAGAAGTGATAAGAGAGAGAGCAAGACGGGGGCGCTACTTGCGTCTAGAAAAGAAAAGAGGGAGAGGGAGATGGGAACCTTGGAGCAAAGAAGCCCCATGACTTGTCAGGAGTAATTTGTTTGATATTCTTTGTGTAAGAATTCATTCAGTAACTATTCCAAGGGAGCTAATGTTAGTAATTGGAGGACAGCTATCTGAGGCAAGCAATAAGGGTATTAGGAGACTTTACATTATCTTGGAGATGCTGGGTTGAGACGTGCAATAGCAATGGCAGAGACTATACGCTTCCTGTGTTGTGTCGTCTTTTGAGCGATGTGATTGCGATTTCTTTTGTGAGCAGAATATGACATATGACTAGTGAGTCCTTGCGCCGTGCTTCGCTGGTACTTTAATGTGCTGGTTTTTTTTTTTTGTATTTGGCGTAAACTTGTATGCACTGGGCGGTTCGCTTGTACATCGTGCTGGTTTTGCGTATTTATAAGCTAGTCATTTTACATGGATCTTCACCCTTGTACTACGGTGTTGATGGTGTGGACATTACGCCTCAGTCGTGGATGGCCAGGCTCGTTTTGGTTCAAGCTATCTTTATAGCCGGCTCGTGGATGCACTGACAGGTTTTGTCTCTCCCCTTTTTGTAGTTTGGATGACTAACTGCGAACTTGAACAAAAGTCTTTAGCATAGCTTGCTTGTGTAGTTTCAATTCTAATTGCATATGAGAAACTATATCCCAAATTGAAGTTTTTTTTTTGGCTTGGATTTGGAGCAATCATGCAAAAATTCACTCAATATGATATATCAGTTGTGATTATCAAACTCTATGTTCTTACTTTTTTCGAAAAGGAGGATAACCGCGGCCTCTACATCGGGAGATCCACACAACCATATATTACTCATTCGACATGGAAAAGAAACCTGAGGCCACATGCCTCGTGGCAGTAACTCCACCATACAACCACTAACCCTAAGGTAAATAACTGAAACAAAACGGGAAATACACAACTCCTACGCTAAGCCTTAAAGAAGGAATCGCCGCAAGTGCACCGATAATGATGAGTCCAACCCTAGGTCGATCTTGGGATTTTCATCCCCAAAGCCAAGCTTCAAGCCACCACCATCAGAAGAAAACGACGCAGGCATGTGTCGACATAGCCTGATCAGAGATCTAGTGTTAACATCCAAGTGCGCATGCTCGTCGTTGAAGCCGCCTCAACCATCATCACCTGTCTAGCTACTGAAACCTCGCTAACCTTGATGTTATTGAGTCAGTTTGCAAGAGACAAGTTCTTTGCAAATTGTTGGACAACTAAAATTCGTTCAGAACTTTCATGTCACGCCGGCTGTAATCATTACGTAGAGTACAAGATGACACAGATTGAGATAAAACAGAGTACATATGGTTGGAATGATAGAGGAACATAGCTACCCGATTGTTCCACCTCGGGTTATAAATCCTACAATTTTAGAGTCCATTACTTTTCATGAGGCCTTGGCACTTGCGGATGATCTATCTCTGCTCTGGATCACTTGGTGATTGCATGTGACTGCAAGCCGATTGTAGATGACATCAAAAAAGGGATAGGAGGCCCCATATCACAATCGTCAAGGAGATAAATAATAAAAGAGGGTATTTTGCTAGTTGTGATTTTGTGTTTGAAGGTTGTGCTTCGAATCTAGAGGCGCACAATCTTGTTAAATTTTCTGTCTCGCTTCCGCAGGGTCGCCATTTGTGGCTTCTATCCCCTGATGACCCCCTTTGTATCCATATGGACATAGTGTCTAATTAATAAAGTGTGGGATCCCTTAAAAAAAAGCTACCCGATTGTGAATTGGCTATATTGTAGTTATGAGAATGATGAGTTCATATTTGTCGCCTAGTCTTAGGTTCTGCTTGGGTGGGTCTGTGCTGATTGAAATACTTATGTATCTGACTCTGTAGATGAAAAATTTGAAGTCTTGGTCGTGGGAGAAAAAAGAGAGGGTGAATTGGCCGTTTATATTTTTTGAAATGACCATGGGGTAAAACTAAAACTCATGTGGGTGTCGAAAATGCATAAATAATGTTTGGAATTTTTTTAAGGAAATTTAAGAGGAAAATAAATATGTTAACCCTATAAATACCATTTCTGACCTTTTGAAAAAGGAACTTTAATAAATAATTTTTTTGAAGGAATAGTAATCTTATACAATAGTACTTGGAAATAAATTTTAATTAATTATTGTTTTGAAAATATAAATACTTTTAGTTCAAACCTATTTAAAAAACAAAAAGTTTATTTGCTTTTTGGACAAAATAAATTTCAATACAAATATTTTTGGGCTCTACCCACATGACATGATAGTTGGAAAATATTTGGGCCACATGATTGGAAGAGGCAAAATTGGCCAAGCGGGGCGGGCCAACAAGGCCAGCCCGTAACACTACTAGGGAAAACCTTGTACACAGAAGCTTACCAGTAGCGCCGGTAAAAAAAAAGCGCTACTGCTATTTACCGGTAGCGCCTGGTCACAAAACGTGCTATAGCTAAGGTTATAGCAGTAGCGCGTCTGCAGGAAGAAGCGCTACTACTACAATTCCCACACTGTTCTCGACAGGCTAGGAATAGTAGTAGCGAGCTTAGGTAAAATGCGTTGCTGCTAAGTTGGTTGTAGCAGCGCGTTTTCATGGAAAAGCGCTACTGCGAATGAAAAGAAAATAAAATAAAAAACATATAGAAAAGTAAATGAAAATGAAAGAAATAGAAAAAGAGGAAAGGAAAAAAGAAAATGTGAAGGAAAATAAAAGAAAAAGAAAAATAAAGGAGAAAGGAATAGCAGTAGCGAGCTTTCAGAACAAGCGCTATAGCTAATGTAGCAGTAGCGCGTTCCTTGTACCCCCGCTATAGATAATTTCCTTAAATTAAGAAGAAAGGAAAAAGAAAAGTAAATAAGAAAAGGGAAAGGAAAAGGGAAAAAGAAAAGAAAAAGGAAAATAAATAGCTACTGCCTATAGCAGTAGCGCGTTTTGGCAGCCAGCGCTATAGCTAAGTTAGCTATAGCGCTTTTCTGGGCCAGCGCTACCGCTATTTTTGACTTAACCCCCCGCGCGGTTTTTCTTACCCCCGGTCACTTCCCCCAAATCCCCCCTCTGCTGTCGCCGCCGTCGTCGCCCTACATCGCCGTCGGCCGCCGCGCGCCCTCCTGTCGACCTCCGCACGCCGTCTGCTACCCTAGGTGGCCGTCTGGTGCCCGCCCTCCGCCGCGCGCCCGAGCCCCGACCCCGACCTCAACGCCGCGTGCCCCTCCCTCGGCCGCTCTGCCTCCTCCTGCTCCCGCACTCCGCCGGCGCCCGAGGTAATCACGCCTACACCTCGTCCTCCTCCTCCCCTACCTCGTCCTAGCTAGGGTTCCTAGGGTTCATCAAATTTTAGGGTTCATCAAATTAGCTAGGGTTCATCTAATTAGTTAGGGTTCATCAAATTAGCTAGTACTTGTAGATGCTTAAGTAGTTATATAGTTGTTGTGCACCCAATGTAGTTAAGTAAATCTAATTTTTAGGACAAATTTGTATATGCTTAAGTAGTTAACTAAATATTATTTTTAGGACAAATTTGTATATGCTTAAGTAGTTAACTAAATATATTTTAGGGTTGTATAGTTACTTAAGTACTTGTATAGTTGTTCTGCACCCAATGTATGCTTAAGTAGTTGTATAATTCCGAGGGTTCATCAATGGGTGCTTAAGTAGTTGTAGATGCTTAAGTAGCTAGCTAGGGTTCATCTAATTAGTTAGTACTTGTAGATGCTTAAGTACTAGGGCAGTAGGGTTAGGGCAGTAGGGTTTAACTAGATGTTAATTAGGGCAGTAGTGTTTAGTTTAGAGAAAAAATTCAATATAAAAATATAAATTTCCATTAGTGCTGCAAGTCCAGTAGGTTCTTAATTTGTACTGATTTTTTATTATGATAGAAATTTAGGACATAATTTGAATTGAGTTCTAGGATTCATCATTTGAAATTTAGGACAGAAATTGAGTTATAGGGTTCATAAGTTATATTGGGACATAATTTTCATTAGGACAGGAATTTAGGACAGAAATATGTAAAGGTTCTAGGTTTCTAGGGTTCATCCATCTATATTTCGTTTTTGAATTGAGTTTGAGAGAGCATGAGATTTGTGTAGATTTTCTTGAAGTGCAAACACTAGGAGATGCAAATTTGAAGTGGGCATGTTATATGCAAATTCCTCAATAGTGTTTGCTCATGTATATCTACTGTTGTAGTTGCTCATGTACAGGTTCTTAAGTGGTCCTGTTATATGCAACATTGAAGTGGTTCGATTGTGCCCAAGTGGCCTTTTGTTGTTTGCAGGGAATGAAGCCAAGTGGCCTATGTTTTGCCAGAATGTTGATTCGTTTCCGCTCCGGCAAATTTCAGGCGCTCGATTTGTCCACTTTATAGCAAAGGTCATGCCGAAATTTTCCGTGAATTTCGGCATGACTTGTGCTACAAACTAGGACATATCTAGTGCCCGGGATTTGCCGCAACGGGAATGAATCAACATTCCTGCAAAACATAGGCCTTTTTATGTCATTATTCATTTTATTAGGCCTAGAATTAATTGACTAGATTTAATCATAGGAAACATGGCTAGCAACGATGAAGGACAGGGTTCTGGTGATTGCAACGTCTACGAGGCGGCAGACGCCTATTTGAACCTTCTCGAGGAGCAACGGTTGTAGTAGGGCCTGTTGGAAATATGTCCTAGAGGCAATAATAAAGTGGTTATTACTATATTTCCTTGTTCATGATAATCGTTTATTATCCATGCTATAATTGTATTGGCCGGAAACTCAAATACATGTGTGGATACATAGACAACAACGTGTCCCTAGTAAGCCTCTACCGGACTAGCTCGTTGATCAAAGATGGTATGGTTTCCTAGCCATAGACATGAGTTGTCATTTGATAACGGGATCACATCATTAGGAGAATGATGTGATGGACAAGACCCAAACTATAAACGTAGCATATGATCGTGTCAAGTTTATTGCTATCGTTTTCTGCATGTCAAGTATATGTTCCTATGACCATGAGATCATGCAACTCACTAACACCGGAGGAATACCTTGTGTGTACCAAACGTCGCAACATAACTGGGTGACTATAAAGGTGCTCTACAGGTATCTCCGAGGGTGTCTGTTGAGTTGGCATGGATCAAGACTGGGATTTGTCACTCCGCATGACGGAAAGGTATCTCAGGGCCCACTCGGTAATACAACATCACAGTAAGCTTGCAAGCAATGTGACTAATGAGTTAGCCATGGGATCTTGTATTACGGAACGAGTAAAGAGACTTGCCGGTAACGAGATTGAACTAGGTATGGGGATATCGACGATCGAATCTCGGGCAAGTAACATACCGATAGACAAAGGGAACTACATACGGGATTAGCAGAATCCTTGACATTGAGGTTCGACCGATAAGATCTTCGTAGAATATATAGGAACCAATATGGGAATCCAGGTCCCGCTATTGGTTATTGACCGTAGAGGTGTCTTGGCCATGTCTGCATAGTTCTTGAACCCGCAGGGTCTACACACTTAACGTTTGGTGACGATATAAGTATAGTTCAGTCATTATGGTAATTACCGAAGGTTGTTCGGAGTCCCGGATGAGATCCCGGACATGACGAGGAACTCCGGAATGGTCCGGAGGTGAAGATTGATATATTGGACGAAGGGTATTGGAGTCCAGAATTGTTCCGGGGGTACCGGGTGATGACCAGCATCACCGAAAGGGGTTTCGGGGGGCCCCGGCAAGTGTTGGGGGCCCCATGGGCCAAGGGGAAGGGGCAAACCAGCCCACTAAGGGGCTGTGAGCCCCCCTCACCCTTTCCCATGTAACCAGAAGGGGTGGGGGCGCTCCCCTAGGGCAGCCACCCCCTTTGCCTTGGGGGCCAAGGCTCCCGGGGGGAGGCGCACCAAAACCCATCTAGGGTTTTCCCCTGGTGGCCGCCGGCCCCCCCTAGGGAACCCTAGGGCGCCCCCTCCTCCCTTCCCCCTATATATAGAGGGGTAGAGGGAGGGCAGCCGCACCCATCTATGCCACGGCGCTGCCCTCCCTCTCCCTCGTAGCCATCTTCTTCTCCATAGTGCTTAGCAAAGCTCTGCCGAGATTTCTCCACCACCACCGCCACCACGCCATCGTGCTGCCGAAGGAATCGAGCTAATACTTCACCATCGCTCTCTGGATCGAGGAGGTGAAGGCATCATCAAGCTGTACGTGTGTTGAACGCGGAGGTGCCGTCCGTTCGGCGCTAGATCGGAGTTCGCGGGACGGATCGCGATTGGATCGTGAAGACGTTCGACTACATCAACCGCGTTTCTTAATGCTTTTGCTTAGCGATCTACAAGGGTATGTAGATGCAATCTCTCCTCTCGTAGATGGTCATCTCCTAGATTGATCTTGGTGAGCCTAGGAAATTTTTTGTTTCCCATGCAACGTTCCCCAACAGTGGCATCATGAGCTAGGTCTATGCGTAGATGACATCACGAGTAGAACACAAAGGAGTTTGTGGGCGTTGATATTCAGATTGCTTCCTTCCTTTGTCTTTTCTTGATTCGGCAGTATTGTGGGATGAAGCGGCCCGGACCAACTTTACATGTCCACGTACATGAGACCGGTTCCATCGACAGACATGTGACTTTGTTGCATAAAGATGGCTGGCGGGTGTCTGTCTCTCCCACCTTAGTTGAATCGGATTCGACAAAGGCGGTCCTTGTAGAAGGTTAAATAGCAACTTGCATATAACCGTTGTGGCTTTGCGTAGGTAAGAATAGTTCTTGCTCGATACCCATAGAAGCCACGTAAAACATGCAACAACAATTAGAGGACGTCTAACTTGTTTTTGCAGGGTATGTTGTGATATGATATGGCCAAAGACATGATGAAATATATTTGATGTATGAGATGATCATGTTTGTAATAGTTTATATCGACTTGCATGTCGATGCATACGGCAACCGGCAGGAGCCATAGGGTTGTCTTTAATTATTGTATGACCTGCGTGTCCATCATTAAGCGCTATGTAATGCTTTACTTTATCACTAAGCAGTAGCAATAGTAGTAGAAGCATGGTTGGCGTGACAACCCCGATGGCGACACAATGATGGAGATCATGGTGTCATGCCGGTGATGATGGAGATCATGCCGGTGCTTTGGAGATGGAGATCAAAAGCACGAGTTGATGGCCATATCATGTCACTTATGATTTGCATGTGATGTTAGTCATTTTATGCATCTTATTTTGCTTATGACGATGGTAGCATTATAAGGTGATCCCTCACTAAAATTTCAAGATAAAATTGTGTTCTCCCCAAGTGTGCACCATTGCGAAAGTTCGTTGTTTCGAAGCACCACGTGATGATCGGGTGTGATAGACTCTACGTTCGCATACAACGGGTGCAAGCCAGTTTTGCACATGCGGAACACTTGGGTTAAACTTGACGAGCCTAGCATGTACAGACATGGCCTCGGAATACAAGAGACAGAAAGGTCGAACACGATTCTTATAGTTGATATGATCAACATGGAGATGTTCACCATTGAAACCACCTCATCTCACGTGATGACCGGACTTGGGTTGGTGAATTTGGATCATGTTACACTCGGACAACCGGAGGGATGTTGATTTGAGTCAGAGTTCTTAGGTAATATGATTAATTGAACTCATTTATCATGAACAATAGTCTAAGTTATCTTTGCAAATTTATGTTGTAGATCAATGGCTTGCGCAGTAGCTCCCCTGAATTTCAATGCGTTCCTAGAGAAAGCTAAGCTGAAAGATGATGGAAGTAACTTTGTGGACTGGGCCCGTAATCTGAGGATTATCCTCATGGCTTCCCATAAGTCTTATGTCCTTGATGCACCGCTTGGTGCGCCACACCCTCCAGTGACTGTGGACGTTGTGAAGGCCTGGCAGTCGCGTGTTGATGACTACTCAATAGTTCAGTGCGCCATGCTGTATGGCTTAGAGTCGGGACTTCAAAGGCGTTTTGAACGTCATGGAGCATATGAGATGTTCCAGGAGTTGAAGTTTATCTTTGAGAAGAATGCCCGGATCGAGAGGTATGAGACCTCCGATAAGTTCTATGCCTGCAAGATGGAGGAGAACGGGTCTGTCAGTGAGCACATACTCAGAATGTCTGGGTACTACAACCGTCTGGCTGAGTTGGGAGTTGAGCTCCCGCCAGAGGCTGTCACTGACAGAGTTCTTCAATCGCTACCACCTAGCTACAAGAGCTTTGTGTTGAACTATAACATGCAAGGGATGAACAAGTCAGTCACCGAGCTGTTCGCAATGCTAAAAGTCGCTGAGTCAGACATCCAGAAGGAGCATCAAGTGTTGATGGTGAATAAAACCACTAGTTTCAAGAAACGCAAGGGAAAGAAGGGAAACTTCAAGAAAGGTGGCAAAGCAGTTGCTCCTCCCGTGAAGAAACCCAAGGCTGGACCCAAGCCGGAGGCTGAGTGCTTCTATTGCAAGGGAACTGGCCACTGGAAGCGGAACTACCCCAAGTATCTGGCCGACAAGAAGGGGGCCAACGTCAACAAAGGTATATATGATATACATGTTATTGATGTGTACCTTACCAACTCTCATTGTAGTGCCTGGGTATTTGATACCGCTTCGGTTGCTCACATTTGCAACTCAAAGCAAGAACTACGAAATAGATGGAGGCTGGCGAAGGACAAAGTGGCGATGCACGTGGGAAATGGTTCCAAGGTTGATGTGATGGCCGTCGGCACGCTTGCTTTTCGATTACCATCGGGATTAGTGATGACCCTGAATAATTGTTATTTAGTGCCTGCGTTGAGCATGAACATTATATCTGGATCTTGTTTAATGCGAGACAGTTACTCATTTAAATCAGAGAATAATGGTTGTTCTATTTATATGGGTAATATCTTTTATGGTCATGCACCCATTGTGAGGGGTTTATTCTTATTGAATCTCGATAGTGATGATACACATGTTCATAACATTAATGCCAAAAGATGTAGAGTTGATAATGATAATACCACTTTCTTGTGGCACTGCCGCTTAGGTCATATTGGTGTAAAGTGCATGAAGAAACTCCATGCTGATGGACTTTTGGAGTCACTTGATTTTGAATCACTTGACACATGCGAACCATGCCTCATGGGCAAGATGACTAAAACCCCGTTTTCCGGAACAATGGAACGAGCAACTGACTTGTTGGAAATCATACATATTGATGTGTGCGGTTCGATGAGCGTTGACGCGCGCGGTGGATATCGTTACTTTCTCACCTTCACCGATGACTTGAGTAGATATGGGTATATTTACTTAATGAAGCATAAGTCTGAAACGTTTGAAAAGTTCAAGCAATTTCATAGTGAAGTTGAGAATCATCGTAACAAGAAGATCAAATTCCTACGATCCAATCGAGGGGGAGAATATCTGAGTTATGAGTTTGGCAATCACTTAAGACAATGTGGAATTGCTTCACAGTTGACGCCACCTGGAACACCACAGCGTAATGGTGTGTCCGAACGTCGTAATCGTACCTTATTGGATATGGTGCGTTCTATGATGTCTCTTGCCGATCTGCCACTATCATTTTGGGGTTATGCGTTAGAGACGGCTGCATTGACTTTAAATAGGGCACCATCTAATTCCGTGGAGACGACACCGTATGAACTGTGGTTTGGCAAGAAACCTAAGTTGTCGTTTCTTAAGGTTTGGGGCTGCGATGCTTATGTCAAAAGGCTTCAGCCAGAAAAGCTCAAACCCAAAGCGGACAAATGTGTCTTCATAGGATACCCAAAAGAGACGGTTGGGTATACCTTCTATCTCAGATCCGAAGGCAAAGTGTTTGTCGCTAAGAACGGATCCTTTCTCGAGAAAGAGTTTCTCTCGAAAGAATTGAGTGGGAGGAAGATAGAACTTGATGAGGTTGTTGAACCTTTACTTCAACCAAAGAGTAGCGCAGCACAGAAAGATGTTTCTGTGGCACCTACGTCAGTTGAAGAGGAAGCTAATGATGATGATCATGAAGCTTCGGATCAAGTTACTATCGAACCTCGTAGGTCGACATGGGTACGTACAGCTCCTGAGTGGTACGGTAACCCTGTCTTAGAGGTCATGTTGTTAGACAACGGTGAACCTACGAGCTATGGAGAAGCGATGGTGGGCCCGGATTCCGACAAATGGTTAGAGGCCATGAAATCCGAGATGGGATCCATGTATGAAAACCAAGTATGGACTTTGGAAGTATTACCTGAAGGGCGAATGGCCATTCAGAATAAATGGATCTTCAAGAAGAAGACGGACGCGGACGGTAATATCACCGTCTATAAAGCTCGACTTGTGGCAAAGGGGTTTTCACAAGTTCAAGGAGTTGACTACGATGAGACTTTCTCACCCGTAGCTATGCTTAAGTCCATCAGAATCATGTTAGCAATAGCTGCATTTTTCGATTATGAAATCTGGCAGATGGATGTCAAAACAGCGTTCCTTAACGATTTCCTTAAGGAAGAGTTTTATATGATGCAACCAGAAGGTTTTGTCGATCTAGAGAATGCTGACAAAGTGTGCAAACTCCAGCGATCCATTTATGGACTGGTGCAAGCATCTCGGAGTTGGAATCTTCGCTTCGATGAGGTGATCAAGGCGTTTGGGTTTATACAAGTTTTTGGAGAATCTTGTATTTACAAGAAAGTGAGTGGGAGCTCTATAGCGTTTCTAATATTATATGTGGATGACATATTGCTGATTGGAAACAATATAGAACTTTTGGAAAACGTGAAGGAATATTTGAACAAGAGTTTTTCACTGAAGAACCTAGGAGAAGCTGCTTTCATATTAGGCATTAAGATCTATAGAGATAGATCGAGATGCTTAATATGACTTTCACAAAGCACATACCTTGATAAGATTTTGAAGAAGTTCAAAATGGATCAGTCCAAGAAGGGGTTCTTGCCTGTTTTGCAAGGTGTGAAGTTGAGTCAGACTCAATGCCCATCGACTACAGAGGATAGAGAAAAGATGAGTGTCATCCCCTATGCTTCTGCCATAGGCTCTATCATGTATGCGATGCTATGCACAAGACCGGATGTCAGCCTTGCCATAAGTATGGCCGGAAGGTTTCAAAGTAATCCAGGAGTGGATCACTGGACAGCGGTGAAGAATATCCTTAAGTACCTGAAAAGGACTAAGGAAATGTTTCTCGTTTATGGAGGTGATCAAGAGCTCGTCGTAAAGGGTTACGTCGATGCAAGCTTTGACACTGATCCGGATGACTCTAAGTCTCAAACCGGATACGTATATGTTCTGAACGGTGGAGCGGTAAGCTGGTGCAGTTCCAAGCAGAGCGTGGTAGCTGATTCTACATGTGAAGCGGAGTACATAGCTGCCTCGGAGGCAGCAAAGGAAGGTGTCTGGATGAAGCAGTTCATGACAGATCTTGGAGTTGTGCCCAGTGCACTGGACCCAATGACTCTGTTCTGTGACAACACTGGTGCCATTGCTCTAGCCAAGGAACCAAGGTTTCACAAGAGGACTAGCCACATAAAGCGACGCTTCAATTCCATCCGCGATTATGTCAAGGAGTAAGACATAAACATTTGCAAGATACATACGGATCTGAATGTTGCAGATCCGTTGACTAAACCTCTTCCACGGGCAAAGCATGATCAACACCAGAACTCTATGGGTGTTAGATTCATTACCATGTAATGCTAGATTATTGACTCTAGTGCAAGTGGGAGACTGTTGGAAATATGCCCTAGAGGCAATAATAAAGTGGTTATTATTATATTTCCTTGTTCATGATAATCGTTTATTATCCATGCTATAATTGTATTGACCGGAAACTCAAATACATGTGTGGATACATAGACAACAACGTGTCCCTAGTAATTAAGCCTCTACCGGACTAGCTCGTTGATCAAAGATGGCTATGGTTTCCTAGCCATAGACATGAGTTGTCATTTGATAACGGGATCACATCATTAGGAGAATGATGTGATGGACAAGACCCAATCTATAAACGTAGCATATGATCATGTCAAGTTTATTGCTATCGTTTTCTGCATGTCAAGTATATGTTCCTATAACCATGAGATCATGCAACTCACTGACACCGGAGGAATACCTTGTGTGTACCAAACATCGCAACATAACTGGGTGACTATAAAGGTGCTCTACAGGTATCTTCGAGGGTGTCTGTTGAGTTGGCATGGATTAAGACTGGGATTTGTCACTCCGTATGACGGAGCGGTATCTCAGGGCCCACTCGGTAATACAACATCACAGTAAGCTTGCAAGCAATGTGACTAATGAGTTAGCCACGGGATCTTGTATTACGGAACGAGTAAAGAGACTTGCCGGTAATGAGATTGAACTAGGTATGGGGATACCGACGATCGAATCTCGGGCAAGTAACATACCGATAGACAAAGGGAACTACATACGGGATTAGCAGAATCCTTGACATTGAGGTTCGACCAATAAGATCTTCGTAGAATATGTAGGAACCAATATGAGCATCCAGGTCCCGCTATTGGTTATTGACCATAGAGGTGTCTCGGCCATGTCTGCATAGTTCTCGAACCCGCAGGGTCTACACACTTAACGTTTGGTGACGATATAAGTATAGTTCAGTCATTATGGTAATTACCGAAGGTTGTTCGGAGTCCCAGATGAGATCCCGGACATGACGAGGAACTCCGGAATGGTCCGGAGGTGAAGATTGATATATTGACGAGGAACTCCGGAATGGACGAGGAACTCCAGAATTGTTCCGGGGGTACCGGGTGATGACCAGCATCACCGAATGGGGTTTCGGGGGGCCCCGGCAAGTGTTGGGGGGCCCCATGGGCCAAGGGGAGGGGGCAAACCAGCCCACTAAGGGGCTGTGCGCCCCTCTCACCCTTTCCCACGGAACCAGAAGGGGTGGGGGCGCTCCCCTAGGGTAGCCACACCCTTTGCCTTGGGGGCCAAGGCTCCCGGGGGGAGGCGCACCAAAACCCATCTAGGGTTTTCCCCTGGTGGCCGCCGGCCCCCCTAGGGAACCCTAAGGCGCCCCCTCCTCCCTTCCCCCTATATATAGAGGGGTAGAGGGAGGGCAGCCGCACCCATCTATGCCACGGCGCTGCCCTCCCTCTCCCTCGTAGCCATCTTCTTCTCCGTAGTGCTTAGCGAAGCTCTGCCAAGATTTCTCCACCACCACCACCACCACGCCGTCGTGATGCCGGAGGACTCGAGCTACTACTTCACCATCGCTCACTGGATCGACGAGGTGAAGGCATCATCAAGCCGTACGTGTATTGAACGCGGAGGTGTCGTCCGTTCGGCGCTCTATCGGAGTTCGCAGGACAGATCGTGATTGGATCGCGAAGACGTTCGACTACATCAACCGCGTTTCTTAATGCTTCCGCTTAGCGATCTACAAGGGTATGTAGATGCAATCTCGCCTCTCGTAGATGGTCATCTCCTAGAATGATCTTGGTTAGCGTAGGAAATTTTTTGTTTCCCATGCAACGTTCCCCAACAGTGGCATCATGAGCTAGGTCTATCCGTAGATGACATCACGAGTAGAACACAAAGGAGTTTGTGGGCGTTGATATTCAGATTGCTTCCTTCCTTGGTCTTTTCTTGATTCGGCGGTATTGTGGGATGAAGTGGCCCGGACCAACTTTACATGTCCACGTACATGAGACCGGTTCCATCGACAGACATATGACTTTGTTGCATAAAAATGGCTGGCGGGTGTCTGTCTCTCCCACCTTAGTTGAATCGGATTCGACAAAGGCGGTCCTTGTAGAAGGTTAAATAGCAACTTGCATATCACCGTTGTGGCTTTGCGTAGGTAAGAATCATTCTTGCTAGATACCCATAGCAGCCACATAAAACATGCAACAACAATTAGAGGGCGTCTAACTTGTTTTTGCAGGGTATGTTGTGATATGATATGGCCAAAGACATGATGAAATATATTTGATGTATGAGATGATCATGTTTGTAATAGTTTATATCGACTTGCATGTCGATGCATACGGCAACCGGTAGGAGCCATAGGGTTGTCTTTAATTATTGTATGACCTGCGTGTCAATCATTAAGCGCTATGTAATGCTTTACTTTATCTCTAAGCGGTAGCAATAGTAGTAGGAGCATGGTTGGCGTGACAACCCCGATGGCGACACGATGATGGAGATCATGGTGTCATGCCGGTGACGATGGAGATCATGCCGGTGCTTTGGAGATGGAGATCAAAAGCACGAGTTGATGGCCATATCATGTCACTAATGATTTGCATGTGATGTTAATCATTTTATGCATCTTATTTTGCTTAGGACGACGGTAGCATTATAAGGTGATCCCTCACTAAAATTTCAAGATAAAATTATGTTCTCCCCAAGTGTGCACCATTGCGAAAGTTCGTTGTTTCGAAGCACCACGTGATGATCGGGTGTGATAGACTCTACGTTCGCATACAACGGGTGCAAGCCAGTTTTGCACATGCGGAACACTTGGGTTAAACTTGACGAGCCTAGCATGTATAGACATGGCCTCAGAACACAAGAGACCGAAAGGTCGAACACGAGTCATTTAGTTGATATGATCAACATGGAGATGTTCACCATTGAAACCACCTCATCTCACGTGATGATCGGACTTGGGTTGGTGAATTTGGATCGTGTTACACTCGGACAACCGGAGGGATGTTGATTTGAGTGGGAGTTCTTAGGTAATATGATTAATTAAACTCATTTATCATGAATAATAGTCTAAGTTATCTTTTCAAATTTATGTTGTAGATCAATGGCTCGCACAGTAGCTCCCCTGAATTTCAATGTGTTCCTAGAGAAAGCTAAGCTGAAAGATGATGGAAGTAACTTTGTGGACTGGGCCCGTAATCTGAGGATTATCCTCATGGCTTCCCATAAGTCTTATGTCCTTGATGCACCGCTTGGTGCGCCACCCCCTCCAGCGACTGTGGACGTTGTGAACGCCTGGCAGTCGCGTGTTGATGACTACTCAATAGTTCAGTGCGCCATGCTTTATGGCTTAGAGTCGGGACTTCAAAGGCGTTTTGAATGTCATGGAGCATATGAGATGTTCCAGGAGTTGAAGTTTATCTTTGAGAAGAATGCCCGGATCGAGAGGTATGAGACCTTCGATAAGTTCTATGCCTGCAAAATGGAGGAGAACAGGTCTGTCAGTGAGCACATACACAGAATGTCTGGGTACTACAACCGTCTGGCTGAGTTGGGAGTTGAGCTCCCGCCAGAGGCTGTCACTGATAGAGTTCTTCAATCGCTACCACCTTGCTACAAGAGCTTTGTGTTGAACTATAACATGCAAGGGATGAACAAGCCAGTCGCCGAGCTGTTCGCGATGCTAAAAGTCGCTGAGTCAGACATCCAGAAGGATCATCAAGTGTTGATGGTGAATAAAACCACTAGTTTCAAGAAACGCAAGGGAAAGAAGGGAAACTTCAAGAAAGGTGGCAAAGCAGTTGCTCCTCCCGTGAAGAAACCCAAGGCTGGACCCAAGCCGGAGACTGAGTGCTTCTATTGCAAGGGAACTGGCCACTAGAAGCGGAACTGCCCCATGTATCTGGCCGACAAGAAGGGGGCCAACGTCAACAAAGGTATATATGATATACATGTTATTGATGTGTACCTTACGTGCCTGGGTATTTGATACCGCTTCGGTTGCTCACATTTGCAACTCAAAGCAGGAACTACGGAATAGCGTAGGAAAATTTTTGTTTCCCATGCAACGTTCCCCAACAGGGCCCACCTGTCACATCCGAGACTGTGACCGACATCGAGACCGGCACCGAGACTGGCGAAGCCGGTATAGAACCGAAACCGAAGAGGATACGGCGCCCAAACTAGCTCAACACTACTAGACTGGTGGTCATGGAGGTGGACTCCGGCAATTTTGAGCTAAAAGAGCCTGCGGAAGCGCGCGCGTGCTACGGCAATCAAATAGGCTGCATCCTACGGGCAACCGCCACCATCAATGATGAGAAATTAAAGAAGATACCAAATATGGAGCACTCCCTCCTAAGGAAGCTGTGATAACCCACAAGTATAGGGGATCGCAACAGTTTTCGAGGGTAGAGTATTCAACCCAAATTTATTGATTCGACACAAGGGGAGCCAAAGAATATTCTCAAGTATTAGCAGCTGAGTTGTCAATTCAACCACACCTGAAAGACTTAATATCTGCAGCGAAGTATTTAGTAGCAAAGTAGTATGGAAGTAACAGTAACGGTGGCAAAAGTAACAGTAGCAGTTTTGTAGCAATCGTAACAGTGGCAACGGAAAAGTAACTTAGCAAAGATCAATATGTGAAAAGCTCGTAGGCAATGGATTAATGATGGATAATTATGTCGGATGGCATTCATCATGCAACAGTTATAACCTAGGGTGACACAGAACAAGCTCCAATTCATCAATATAATGTAGGCATGTATTCCGAATATAGTCATACGTGCTTATGGAAAAGAACTTGCATGACATCTTTTGTCCTACCCTCCCGTGGCAGCGGGGTCCTATTGGAAACTAAGGGATATTAAGGCCTCTTTTTAATAGAGTACCGGACCAAAGCATTAGCACTTAGTGAATACATGAACTCCTCAAACTACGGTCATCACCGGGAAGTGTCCCGACTATTGTCACTCCGGGGTTGCCGGATCATAACACATAGTAGGTGACTATAACTTGCAAGATAGGATCAAGAACACATATATATTCATGAAAACATAATAGGTTCAGATCTGAAATCATGGCACTCGGGCCCTAGTGACAAGCATTAGGCATAGCAACATCAATCTTAGAACATAGTGGATACTAGGGATCAAACCCTAACAAAACTAACTCGATTACATGGTAAATCTCATCCAACCCATCACCGTCCAGCAAGCCTACGATGGGATTACTCACGCACGGTGGTGAGCATCATGAAATTGGTGATGGAGGATGGTTGATGATGACGACGGCAACAATTTCCCCTCTCCGGAGCCCCGAACGGACTCTAGATCTGCCCTCCCGAGGAAGAACAGGAGGTGGCGGCGGCTCCGTATCGTAAAACGTGATGAATCCTTCTCTCTGATTTTTTTCTCCCCGAACATGAATATATGGAGTTGAAGTTGAGGTCGGTGGAGCCTCGTGGGACCCACGAGACCAGAGGACGCGCCCTAGGGGGGTGGCCGCGCCCTCCACCCTTGTGGGCAGGGTGTGGGTCCCCTTCGGTTGATTCTTTGGCCAATATTTTTTATTTATTCCAAAAATAATCTCCGTGAAGTTTCAGGTCATTCCGAGAACTTTTATTTCTGCACAAAAATAACACCATGGCAATTCTGCTGAAAACAGCGTCAGTCCGGGTTAGTTCCATTCAAATCATGCAAATTAGAGTCCAAAACAAGGGCAAAAGAGTTTGGAAAAGTAGATACGATGGAGACGTATCAAGCTGCACCAGGTATTCTTGTTCCCGGACCGGGATGAAATCAAATATACTCGACCGTGTCAAGACCCGGCAATGAAGAAGATAAACAAACGCGCCATGGGCACGTTTAGCGGAGCGTTGTCCGCCTGGAAAGTAACGGTGAAACATCGGATCATCGTCAAAGAGGAACCCTACTCCGAGATTGTAAAGGATAATATGACAATTACGGAAGAGCAGTTTGAAATATTCAAGAAGGCTTGCGTTACCGAAGCTGCCAAAGAAAAGTCGGAGTACATGAAGGGGCTTCAAGAGAGGAACATGGGGTGCCACCACCTCGGAAGCCGTGGTTACGCGGGGAAGAGGCCCATATGGGCCAAGGAGGACGCGGAACGCGAAAGTCTGGGGATCCCAGACCCCTTGGCGGAGTTCACCGTCCCGCAGGAGTGTGACGTCATCAGGGCCCAGTACCGTTGGGACCGAGTTAACAAGGTTTTCGATACAGACGCGGTCACGAAGGAGTTCATGAGACTGCTGGTAATTATTAATTTACCCCTTAATTTTAGCTTCTGATCAATTTGACTGCACGTTTAGTCACATTTGTAAACGATCCACGTTCCTTTTGCAGAAAGAGCAGCATAGAATTGCGGCCGAAAGCGACTCGCCTCTGAGGCGTTGGCGAGGCCCAAGTGGGACACCCCATTCAACCGGGCCTTGAACATATTGAAAGGACTCCCAGTGGACACTCGGCCGTCGTATGGACGCGTGCACGGCGTCGGAGACGGCGCCACGTGGAAGAAGTACTACCGTGAGACCACCGAGGAGAGAAAGGAAAGACGGAGGTTAAACAAAGAAAACATCTACAAGAAGGTTGAGATTGCGGTTGATAAGAAATCAGCTGAGACAGTCAAAGCAGCGGTAGCTGCCGCAAGAGAGGAAATGGCAGCTTCGTATAGTGTCTTGATTCCGGCTATCGTCAGTTGGACCAAGCAAAATCCAGATAAAGAGGCAGCGGACTTTCCCCTTTCCAACTTCTTCGGGAGCAGCTCGTTTAGCGTTGCACCAGCACCTGCTCCTTCACCTGCTCCCGCACTTGCTCATAGCATCCCATCCTCCGTCATTGGCGTGCTCGGCGGGGCTTTGTCTTTGGCTGAGCTCGACGCCCTCACGGTACCTGTCACACCGGCCCACTTCAATATATGTATAATCTCCCGTTTCCGTTGCCTTTTGGATGTCTCACGTCGTAGACATGTCTTTGCAGGCCGACCTAACCTCGTGCACCATACTGTACACCATCAGCGGCCAGAAGGTGGACGTGGGGAAGGCGATGATAGTGAAGCCGAAGGAAGAATTGTTCCACAACCGGCCGATCCCCCTGATGTCTTCAAGGTTTCCGTGGCCAGTGTCAAACCGGGCCACGAGAATTTGGCTCCTCTAGTAGCACAAGGGGGAGATGATGATGATACCCCGCGGCGGCTTGGCGATTGCAAGAGTTGGGTCCTGTTGTGGTCGAAGAGTCTGCTTCGTTTGGAGGCGGCCGGGAGCACACCCACGACCAAGCAGCCTCAGCAAGGTATGAACACCAACACCCCACCTACCTAATTAGCATCGCCTGTCGTGCCGGGTGATAGCGGACGGCGTGAGGAAGAGGCTCCATTAGTGGCTGATGACATCGCCGCCGTCGAAGAAGCAATGCATGATGCCATCGACGAGGATGACGATGACCCTCTACAGTATCTCAATACCGATGCCTATGATGACGGAGGATTGATGGCTCAGCAGTATGAGTACTCAGGGTTTGAGCGTGATGAGTTGGTGCCTGAATTGCCGGAGGATGAACGTATTATAGGCTCACTTCCAGTAGCAAAGAAGCATAGGAAGAGACCGAGGAAAGGCAATGCTGCTTCTATGAGCCAGCTGCCTCCGCAGCCTCGGGTTGAAGACCGTATACCTATCATGGGTGCGGCGAAATACCATATCCCCGGTGATCCGATCCTACCTAAGGCAGCGGTAGAGGCCATATACGGTGATCTAAGGAGACTTCATGATGATGTGCTGCGGAGAGAGAAAAGCCTGATCGCCTCGAAAAATCCAGGATACCCGCTCTACATGGTTAACGTGCCACAGCAAAGGTTGTACGTCGACACATTCCCCGCGGAAAAGTTCTTCCTTCGATTCGATTACATCTTCGACATGTTTCTTGAAAAAGCTGGATTTTACGTTTGTCCGCCTTTTTGCCTTGTACATGAACTACATCATCAGGATTGAGCAGATACCTTATATCTGTGTCGATGACCCGTACTTCATGCACGAGGGCTTCTTGGCAGTCTGCCCAAAGCACCGTGAATACGCGAGTAACTACATCGCCGATTTCATGGTCGGCAATAAGGACAAGGAGACGATTCTCGTGCCTTATCATCCCATGTAAGTCATCCGCGGATATCCTTCCTTCGATTTCAATCATTCATTTGCACACGTGGAGGCTAATTTGAGGTGTACTTATTTTGCGCAGCGACGGGCGTGCCGTCCTCATCATCCTTTACCCCCGATTCTCCCACGCTCTTTACTTGGACTCGTCGAAGAACATGAAGAAAAAGGATTACACCCACATCAAGTTTGTTCTCAATAGTGCTATCTTTAGCTATGGCCTACGGGGTGGAGAGATCACGCTCAAGAAGACAACGAACCGCGCGGCCGCCTTTGGCCATAAGACCGACTTCTGCTGCATCCAGCAATCGAGTGGTACTCTCAGTGATGGATTCTATGTCCTCCACCACATGCTGGAGTACGGACGGGATCACCAGAACCTTCGCATGTCACCTAGATCCAGCGATGCCAATATTCTGCAATGGGCAAAGAAACTAGAAGATGTCCCGAATCATCGACTCCGAGCTGAGTTCTATCACATCCAGCGTGAACTTGCCCAAATCATCGTGAAGGAGGTCCTCGAAAAAACAGGTATGTTCTACGAAGAAGGGGAAATGTCGTGGGAAGACGTCCGAACACGCGTAGCCACTCAGCATCTCGACCTGAAGCCTTTCACTGCGCTCGGGGACTATCTCCCTGATTTGGATGGATGGCACGACATGTTGGAGTGATTGACGATATATGACAATGTGTCCGTTTAGTCCATACTTTCTCTATGACGAGACTTTGAGTTATGCACGACGAAACTTTGTGATGTAATTAAACTGTCCGCATCAACTAGCGTAGATCACTCTAGTTAGGGCATTTTTGGTACGATGAACTTTGTTATTTATGCTTATGATATGTTGCTTCTACTTTTGCCAACTCTGTCTCTTTCTGTTGCTCAACTATATATGTTGCATATTATCGACTCATGTGACGATGCAGGTACATAGATCATCGATGATGAAGAAGTGCTACGCCAGGAGTATACGACGAGTGGCCTGAGTGTCAGGCCCAAGTGTACCAGTTTCCGAGCGACAACCAGAGAGGGTTCGATAGCAGAGCCGAAGCGGAAAATAGTTAGTTTAGGTTCACGCTAGTGCGAGAGAGGGATCCGAACCGGCGCCTCAAGAAGTAATTATGATGAGACATGTCAGTTAACGTGTATCGCTATACCGTGATTATGATGTGACGACATGATTTATGTTGGATGATATGATGACACTATTATGTGTATGATATGATGAGCATATTGCATGTTTATGATATGATTAGAATACTGTATAAAACCTGTAAAAAACATCGCAAATACGTAGCAAAAAAAAGATATATGAAAATATAGTAGTAGCGCTTTTTAGCGCTGGATAGGAAAACGCTACTGCTAAGCCACTTAGCAGTAGCGCTGGTATGGACAGCGCTACTGCTAAGTAGGTATAGCAGTAGCGCGGGTCAAAACGCGCTACTGCTAAAGGTTAGCTGTAGCGCCGTATCAGTAGCGCGGTGCCTCGCGCCACTGATAGCCCTTAGACCCGCGCTACTGCTAGGCTTTTCCCTAGTAGTGCAAGCACGCCGGCATGGCCCGCCATGGGCCAGGCACGGCACGGGCTAAACGGGTTGTGCCCGACATGCGGCACACCTTGGGCCATGCCTGGGCCTGGAGGCTAGGCACGCAGGCCGGCATGGCACGACCCCCTTTTTTTAAATATATAAATATATATGTCCTATATAAATACCTAATACTCTAATATGCTCAACATTTTTTTAGTGCTTGCATATTTTTTAGTGCTTGGATCTGAGTAGTTGTACTGTGGTAGTGTAGTGTTTGTAATTTTTTTATCTTTTTGTAATTTTAGAGATTTTTTTATTTTTTTTACTTCTTTGAGATGGAAAGTTATAATGATGTAAGCAGTAATACAACTCTAGATTCATCCCAAATAATACTCCACATAATTTTTAAAAAAATTAACAATTTTTGTCCTTTTCCCCTGTTTTTCTAAGGTATTTCGCGAAAAAAACGTGCCGGCGCGCCTAAGCGTGCCGCGGGCCGGCCCATTTACCTCCCATTCCGTGCTTGGGCTGCTGCCTGCAGCACGTGGGCTGGCACGGCACGACCCGGCTATTAATCGTGCCCTAACGGGCCGTGCCAGGCCAGGCACGTTTATGGCGGGACAGGCCGAGCCGTGCCGGGTCGGCCCGTTTGGCCAGCTATGGGAAGAGGATAGCTAGAGGACTTTCTATGACTTAAGATCCAACGAAAACACCAAATAAAACAATTAAAAGAAACACTAAAATCAAACAAGGCAATAATAATACTCTAAAAAATTGAGCGAAGTAACACAAAACACAGCATATGAAAGATACCCCACGTCGAAGGTTATTTCAATAACAACAAGAATTCTTGTGTTTTTTCTACAGACCAACTAAATAAGATGTATTATAGATTCACAGTGTTTACAACTCTGGTAAGATTCAATATGACAATGAGTCAATGACATCCAATCCCATGGTTTTTATATTACTACCAATACTGCTATTGCATGTTGGCTTCTGATGGTTTTGTAGGCAGACAGACAACAATCACTCAATGGTAGGCGTCAGCGTCAACTGAAGAATATGAGGATCAACCACAACTCCCCATTTTTAGGGAACTTAGAGGTTGTAGGATTAGTACAAGGATCCATCAAGGAGTGAAGTGAATCATGGAAACATAATCGAGTTGCACAAGTGTGATCCTCTTGCAGTTGAACTATTTTTCCTAATGTCATAACCTCAAAATATGACCACGTCAGAATAACAATTGTGATTCTCACCTAAAGATACGAAGCATGTCTGGGAAGCCAAAGAAATAATGTGCATGTCTCTTTCCTTGGCTACATTGGCCATGTCACCACTCACATCTCTAGTGCGCGTAAAGAGGAAAAATAGTATGACACACAATCAGTTTCAAGAAATTCAGGATTCTTGTGAAACTCTTGCAATCGTTGACAATCAAGGATGGTTGTGGCATTCCAACAACAAGGGTATGTGTGCCTTGCCATGTCAATTTTCTCCATATAACCATTTTGATTGTGAGTTTGATATGGGCTATTCTTCACCTTTTCGTTTTAGTGGGTTGAGTTTTTTTTGCTTCATAATAGACCGCACATGGTGTTTTCTTATGGGATCCCATTGTTTCGACATTCGTAAAACTCGATCACGTGGTGTATTATTATTGTGTGCCAGCTTCTAACAATTAGGTGGGTGAGATAGATGACAATCACTCAATAGGCTGGTACACTTACGACAAATCATGAGGAGTAGTCAGAACTCCCCATTTCTATAGTGCTTAGAGGCTGCAGTGAAGGAAATATGCCCTAGAGGCAATAATAAAGTTGTTATTTTATATTTCCTTACATCATGATAAATGTTTATTATTCATGCTAGAATTGTATTAACCGGAAACTTGATACATGTGTGAATACATAGACAAACATCTTGTCCCTAGTGAGCCTCTACTTGACTAGCTCGTTGATCAAAGATGGTTAAGGTTTCCTGGCCATGGACATGAGTTGTCATTTGATAACGGGATCACATCATTAGGAGAATGATGTGATGGACAAGACCCATCCGTTAGCTTAGCATTATGATCGTTCAGTTTTATTGCTACTGCTTTCTTCATGTCAAATACATATTCCTTCGACTATGAGATTATGCAACTCCCGGATACCGGAGGAATGCCTTGTGTGCTATCAAACGTCACAACGTAACTGGGTGATTATAAAGATGCTCTACAGGTATCTCCGAAGGTGTCTGTTGGGTTGGCATAGATCGAGATTAGGATTTGTCACTCCGAGTATCGGAGAGGTATCTCTGGGCCCTCTCGGTAATGCACATCATGAGAAGCCTTGCAAGCAATGTGACTAATGAGTTAGTTGCGGGATGATGTATTACGAAACGAGTAAAGAGACTTGCCGATAACGAGATTGAACTAGGTATGAAGATACCGACGATCGAATCTCGGGCAAGTAACATACCGATGACAAAGGGAATAACGTAAGTTGTCATAACGGTTCGACCGATAAAGATCTTCGTAGAATATATAGGAGCCAATATGAGCATCCAGGTTCCGCTATTGGTTATTGACTGGAGAGGTGTCTCGGTCATGTCTACATAGTTCTCGAACCCGTAGGGTCCGCACGCTTAACGTTTGATGAAGATTTTGTATTATATGAGTTATGTGATTTGGTGACCGAATGTTGTTCGGAGTCCCCGATGAGATCATGGACATGACGAGGAGTCTCAAAATGGTCGAGAGGTAAAGATTCATATATAGGACGATGATATTCGGACACCGGAAGTGTTCCGGGGGTACCGGGTACATATCGGGTCACCGGAAAGAGGTTCCGGGCACCCCCGGCAAAGATATGGGCCTAATGGGCCATGAGGGGAAACGCAGCAGCCAGCAGGGGCTGCTGCGCCCCCCATATGGGCCGCACCTTAGGAGGAAGGAAAGGGAGGAAGAGAGAAGGAAGGGGAGGGATTCGGCCTCCCCCTTCCTTCCCTCCTCCCTCCTCTTTCCTTCTCCCTCCGGTGGATATGGTAAGGGGGGAGGCGAATTGGACAAGGCCCCCAAGTAGGATTCCTCCTACTTGGGGCGCCCCTTGGCTGTCCTCCTCCCCCTCCCACCAATATATACGTGGGGAGGGGGCGCCTAGAAGACACACCAACAATTGTTAGCCGTGTGCGGCGCCTTCCTCCACAGTTTACGCCTCCGGTCATATTCACGTAGTGCTTAGGCGAAGCCCTGCGCGGATCACTTCACCATCATCGTCACCAGGCCGTCGTGCTGACGGAACTCTCCCTCGACACTTTGCTGGATCAAGAGTTCGAGGGACGTTATCGAGCTGAACGTGTGCAGAACTCGGAGGTGCCGTACGTTCGGTACTTGATCGGTCGGAACGAGAAGAAGTTCGACTACATCAACCGCCTTAACAAACGCTTCCGCTTTCGGTCTACGAGGGTACGTGGACACACTCTCCCCCTCTCGTTGCTATGCTTCTCCTAGATAGATCTTGCGTAAGGGTAGAATTTTTTTTGAAATTGCATGCTACGTTTCCCAACATGCAGGTGCTGGTGAAAGAATGCACCAAGGTGTAAAGCAAACTAAAGAAACATAATCAACTTGTGTCTGATGTTTGCTCAGTTGAATTGTTTTTCCCAATGCCGCTCATCCCTAAAGCATGACCACATAAGAATAGAAACTACAACAAGTTTTTTCTCACTTAAAGATATGAAGTTTGGGTGAACAGATAATGAAACAACATATATTTGTTTGCTTGGATACATGGGTCATATGTCACCACTCACACATCTGGTATATATAAAGAGTAAATAGTAGGTGCGACTTTATTTCAAATATTCACTTAGAGTGGTGTATAGTATGACATATCTTATTCACTTATATTAAGCACCAAGGTCACGCCTACGAGTCGGAGGCCAGACCATGCACCGGCTCGAACGGGTACAAATCAGGCCCCGCATGCTGCATCTGTTGTCGCTCGCCCATAGGAGATCACAAACATGTCGTTGCCTAAACCTCCATTGTGCAACCCACAGGCACAAGATGTGTGTCCGCCACCGACCCCCAACACCACCGCCATGCAGAGCAGCCGGAGAATTGCCCCTCCACCACCATACACAAAGCCTGCCGACCATCGCTACCAGGCGCTTCTGGAGACGACGAGACGGGGAAGGGGGGTGCCCCCTCGTCGCCGAGCTACACGAGAGTAAGGAGAGGTGAGTTAAATTGGCCAGCTTGGACCTTTCTAATTTTGGCTCAAACTCAGTACATGTGCCCAACCTATTTTGGCTTCTTGCACAACAACACGTGAGTTTGCTCGCTATCCCACGCCCTATGGGTGGGATAGGAGCTCTCAAGAAGCACTTCTTTCTACTCTTTCTCAAAAAAATGATTCATAAGATACTTTTGGACTTTGTCTCAAGGAGGATTGTTATGCTTTACTTGAGCTAGCATTTTTGCAATTGTTAAATACCGCTTATAGCAATCCTTATGATAGCGCTTACTCACTACAATCGCTCTTGGTGGGTCGGCCCATTAATATGAGTGACGCGCTCCTGGAGTGGTTTTGCGAAGCTTCTGTCACCGGTTTGGAAGCTTCCACCCAATTTTGGGAAGCTTTCAATCTATTTTTTTCTTTTATGTGTTTTACTATTGTTTTGGGTTTTGATCCGTTTTGTCTCTCTTTTTTCCATTTTCCTTTTTATTTTTGTTTATTTGTTCAATTTCCACCTTTTTTTCTTTTCCTTTTAAATTCATGAAAACATTTCTACATTTGTGAACATATTCTTTAATTCACAAACATTTTTTCCATTTCTTAATATTTTTTGAATCCATGGACAACTTTCTAATTTTTTGAATATTTTTAAGTTCACAAACATTTTAGATTTTTTTTTTCAAATTGATAACTGCTTTTAAAATTCATGAATATTTTTTGAAGTGATGAACAAAAATTCAAATTCATGAACTTTTTTTTAAGAAAATTTACTTCACGGAAATTTTATTAAATCTGTGTTTTTTCGAAAAATTTGATCATTTTTTCCAAACTAACAAAAAAATTGATAGCCGTTTTTCCGCGAGCAAAGGGTAGAGGAGCTCGCGAAAAACAAAAGTAACCAGGGAGCGAAAGCTTGATGGGCCGGCCCACCAAAGACAGCGCCTATCATTTCGTTGGGGTCAGCCTGGCGATGGTAGTCTGAACTGCAAGGTCCCGGCCCGAGTTCCATAGTCCATAGTGTTTGTGTGACACGGTCAGGGTCAGACCGACGACATTTTGTCTTGACTTTTTGCGGTAGGCGCGCACACAGATTTTTAGATGGCCCCCACGTAACCCGATCTGGAGGGGACACGCATGCAGCCAGTACGTGCGTGAGGATGTAAAAACTAATCGGAGGGCTCGTGCGTGCGCGCGGGGGCGGACGGGGCAGTTGAGCCGACCCGATCGGGTAGCTGGGAAACGGTTGCGATGTCGAGCTACGTAGCTCTTCCCCCCTCACTCTCTCTCCCGTGGATCGCGTCCTTGGCTTGCATGAAGCAGCTAGCACGCTCGGTTTGCCCAACTCCTCTCACCTTCCCGTCTCACCCTCCGGTCACAGCTACCCGCAGCTAGCTGCAACCAACCGTCTATATACCACGGCGCCCCCTCGATGTCACACGCTGCGGTCACTCCTCCATCCATCGGTCTCCTCTCCGGCCGCCGGAGCAACCGATCGAGGCTGAGCGAGCGGCGTCACTTCCGTATCGGTGATGGAGAACTTGCGGGAGGGAGACGGCCACCTGCAACTGCAAGGGGACGACGAACTGTTCCGTCACTTTCAGTATCTGCAGTCTCCGCCGACGATGGAGCAGCAGCAGCTGCAGCAGCCGCAGTCGTTGACGTGCGATGCTCCGGCGGATCATCTGGGTGGCCAGCCGGGGATGCCCATGCCCGGGTTGGTGGACTGGGCGTCCCTGCTTCTCCCGCCGGGGCCGGGCGCCGCGGCCGGGTCGACGTCGCAGCAGCAGGTGGTGGCCGGCGTGGTCGGGGAGGAGATGGTGAGCAGCGTGACGGGGGCGGCCGCGCCGGAGAGTGGTGCCGGGAGCAGTAGTGGCGTTGGAAGGGAGGAGACGAAAGGGAAGGGCAGTGCGCGCGGGCGGGGGAACAGGAAGGCGAGCCGGCCGCGGTTCGCGTTCCAGACCAAGAGCGAGAACGACGTCCTCGACGACGGCTACCGGTGGAGGAAGTACGGCCAGAAGGCCGTCAAGAACAGCGCCTTCCCCAGGTACGTATATATGTTCATCACTTCTTCTCGCCATGGCTAACGATCACTGGTGATACCTACGTTGCAGGTTCGCATGTGAAGTGCATGCATATTAATTGTTGAAAACGTGAAATCAACATGTTGTCTACTTGTGTGTGCTCTTTGTGCTTACAGTAGACCATTTATGTGTTTTGTGTAGCTTAGCTAGGTGAATAAGCTTAATTGGATATACCATCGTCGGTAATTTGCACCCTAGCCCCTAGTTATATACTAACTGGTACTGTACTATTTAGATGTGCTATGATATTGTATATTGTCCTTGATGACGAAGGTCGGCCGTAGCGAGCGACGATGAAATGCTTCCAGAAGTTGAAAATAATTGTAGATCTAGAACCTGATAATCCCATTGCGGGTGATCTCTCCACATGCAATTCATGCATGCGTGTTGCTTATCAACTATTGAAATTTCGCTAAATGGAGTCATAGTATGTGCAAGTGATCAGTTCTCACATGGGATAGGTAAGAACCTAGTAAGTTTATCATTGATTCCTTCAGACGTGTCAATTAGACATTTTTCTAGTGCATTGTTTGTTCTTTATGGGCCCATTTGTTTTGATCTCCATCGTGATCCCACTAGCGACCTTATCAATGCCATTGGTTCCGATCGACACTTGGAAAGGAAGTAGGAGGGAACTATGTCACGATAGTGTGTGGGAGACAGGGGGCGATGGAAAGACCCAATCGAGGAGGGAAGGGATATAACAACATGGCCTATGTGGTAAGCTACCTCAAAACCCAATATATCCAAGAAGAGGGGAGGGAGATATGGAGTTATAGACATATATGACAGGTTGACAATTAGGCCAACCCTGCCAACAAACTTAAGGTGTCATGTGAACGGAACTTTGTGTGTAACGGCCAAAGGGTGAAGTTTGATTTGCACTATATTTGAGGAGAAACATGGTACAGAACACCTCCATGAGTCTGAGAAGGTAAATCTTGAGATTGATGAAGTCACCATAAGCACCATATAGTCAATGGGCACGTCGTTTCACGCCGAAAGAATAGTGTCATAAATATTGGAATAAATCTGGAAAGATGCACGCACCCAGGCCAAGCTAGGACTTGAACTTGAATCCGATTAGACAAATTCCACCATAAGAAACCTAACCAACTTTGTCTTCCAGTTGCACAGACCGTGGACGGCTGAAAGACGGTAGACAAGTGACAACCCGAGGAATTGAAATAGGGATATAGGATAGTGTGCAACGACCACTTGGTCGCTATACCTATTGACCGACCACTCTCCTCCCCCACCCCACACGGCCACACACGCAAGGCTTCTCGCACCCTCACCTCCCCTTCTTCTTTCTCCCATCCACCACACTGATCCCACCTCAATATGCAACCAACCAGCAATAGGGGATGCGGCGATGTACTGTCGGGGTGTCAGCGAGCCACAATCATGCATTTCACTAATTGGAGGGGTGGGGAGGGGGATCAAGGTGCTCATAAGCTAGGCGTCGATCAACCACCTCTCCAGGCTGTCGTCATTGTTGACGTTGGTCAACTCCTTCCTTGCCTTACTCTTCCTCCTTCATTCTCTATCCCCTCCTCTCGCCATTGAATTCTTCATTTCTTCCTTTCGCGCCCAGTGCATTCTTCCTCCTTTGTATCGGCAAGTGTTCAAGCGTTCGCTCCCAAATAATAGTCGCCCCGTTGTAGAGTCGATCCCTGGATTTTCAAATGGTAATATGATTGGCCCTATTAGGTAGAAGTTCAACAAACACACTCAATCAAATTGAAGCACATAAACAGTTCAAATGTTCAATTAGTGTGCTTTGTGAAACAGATGAAGTATTGAAAAGTTGTCCACAGTAGCAACACATGCAAATACACACCGCATGTCAGCGCATGCAGTTACATGCACTGATTAATTGCTACAGCCGAATTGACAATGCAGTGCCAAGTAGTAGTATTATTTTCAGCAGCTTGCTTAATAAGTTTTTTCTGCCTTAAAGTTAAAGGACATCACGTTCTGTCTTACACCGACTAATGCATGCATGCATGTGTGATGATCCAGGAGCTACTACCGGTGCACGCACCACACATGCAACGTGAAGAAGCAGGTGCAGCGGCTGGCCAAGGACACGAGCATCGTGGTGACCACGTACGAGGGCGTCCACAACCACCCCTGCGAGAAGCTCATGGAGGCCCTCAACCCCATCCTCAGGCAGCTTCAGTTCCTCTCACAGCTCTAACCAATCAACCGTCTGCAGGTAGCATGCGTACGAGAGTATGTACGTGACCTACAGCCCAGCGTACTCGGTTCGGGAAGAGAAGGGAATAACATGTCCTACCTCCCAATTACTCACTATACAAACAACTGATCTCTCTCCATATATGTTGTATGTACTTACCCTTGTTTACATGCATGTAGAGATGAAGATGCATGTGATTCCATGTGAAAATACATGTATGATATGATACATATATAGTCGTCCTTGTAATTTGGTCGTTTAAGTTAATAACACATTTACAAATTATCTATCTATCATGGTTGCTTATTTTTGTGGTTAAAGAAGATACGAGGGAAACAAGGAAAAACACCTATTGTTTTTTCTTCTACGAGAAACATCCTCATATTGACAAGTCAACAGATGAAGAATTAAATTCTCTACTTATACATTAAGGGTGTGTTTGTTATCTTCACCAGGTTCAACCAACCCCGCCGGATGCAAATTCTCCGTTTAACAGAAGCAAATGTTCATCATCACAGCAACATATCCTCATGTCATTTGAAATAAAAAAAATTGTTTGATAGAAACAAATTCATATTTCTGTGGAAAGAATTCTTTGGTTGATGAAATTAAAATAGTATTGTATTTGGAAGCAAATTTTGCCACTACGTTTTTTGCTAAATCGAAGCAATTTTTTGTTACCATGGAGACAAAATTCATTACTCGATGGAAGCGTGATTTTGCTACAAAGGATTACATTAGAAAAACTATGTATAGATTGAAGCAAATTTTAGCTGTGCCGGAAGTAAAATAATGTCACGCCGGAAACAAAGTTATACTCATACAAGAGGAAAAGAAAGATGCATGGTCAGGAAATTTATTTATTTTTTGAATTTTTTTTTCTGATTTTCAAATCTTTGAATTATTTGACAATTTAATCTCTAATCACCCCTCTCTCCTCACTGCTTCAGAATTTAATCTCTAATCTCTAATCAGCACTCATTCCAAATCGTCTAACTTCCCAGCCGGTCACCCATCCTCTAACTACTCCAGCCTGAGCACGCTTAACTTTCGAGTTCTATTCCCCCTAGTTTCCAAGTCTGCACTTGTTGTTTTCCTGACAATGCTAAGCTGTCAATCCTATTAACCCTTAGGAGTTGAACTTGAGCATTAAGCACCGTTTGAGTTTGAAACTATTATTCTAAAAAACAATAATTATTTAGTAACACTAATATTTCTTGAATAAGTAGTTTGACCATAGTTTGACCAGATTTGACCATAGCTAACCTTTAGTCCCGGTTCGAGCCACGAACCGGGACTAAAGAGACTAAAGGTCCCATTTGAACCGGGACAAATGCCTGCCCAACGCCCTAGCCGCTCGAACCGGGACTAATGCTCACATTAGTCCCGGTTCATAATGTAACCGGGACTAATGCTCCGATCCGGCTGTGACGAAAGCCCTGTTTTCTACTAGTGAATTCCCTTAAATTCCAAAACTACTACACCAATTTATGTTAAGTCGAAGCAAATTTAGCTAACTGTGGAGGCCAATTCGCTATCAGCCACTAAAACAACTAACTGGAGGAGTGGCTTGCACATGTGGCCTTCGTCGGTGCCAAATCGGGAAAAGGAAGATAAACACAACAAAGAAGAATGAGGGAATGATTCAAACTCATCGGATTTAACAATATGTTTGTCTAAAGAGGAACTATCTTCGGTATTGCAGTATCAGCAAGGGAGCTCGATTGAACCCTTTCCCCAATGCCACTCATCCCGAATGTATCACGATATTCCCAAGTTGTGTTTTTCGATAGAAGACAAGAAAATAATATGCCCTCCGTTTGCTAGCTTCACTACATGGGTCACTCATTGCATGGCATCTTCAAGTTGTTGGCATATGTAGAGAGAAAATATGCATGATACCCCACTCAAGTAGGTGTGACTTTACTCATTGCATGAAAATTAATTAGATGTAGCAGATATTTAGTATTATTAATTGTCTTGGTACAATGGTGGTGAAGAGAAGTAGCATTAATGCATAGATGGATTTATAGGTTACAGTCTCATGGCAAGTTAATATGTACCATGGTAACTTTATATTTGCAAAATGCACTATAGAATGATGATAAAGATGAAGGATCACTCACAACGAGTGAGATCGTTGCTCCTTAAGCAACAACTCCATTTATCTGAACACAAGTCAACTCAAGAATGACATGTGCTCCACTACATAGACATATCATTGTTAAAAGCAAGACATATCTGAAACTCACATGTTGACTAAAGATAAAACCCTCAAAATTGTCGCATCTACACTAACACCACATCACGGTGACCAACCACATATGTTTGGTTATATTTAGATAAAATCAATTACACCTGACATCAAATTAATCAAATGTCAAATGACTTGACTAGATGCAAGATGCCAAGGATATAATCCTTGCAATCTCATTATTATCTAATGGATAAAATGTATTACTGTTGCTGCAACGAGGTTCACACTTACAAAAACTGTCTGATCTAGATATTATCTATTGGAACAATAAGTGCATGTTTGTATAGGAGGATGTGGATTCAAATATATGTTTAGTTAAGTGACATTGCAAAACAAAATGAGGGTGACATCAAAATTGAAATGTTACAATCTCACGCCAGGTGAATAAGCACATGATTCCTCCACAGAAGTACAATGGTGGTAAAGTCAAATGACTTCACTTTTGAAGTAATGCATCAGAACCCTCGCCCCGATTCCTTTAAAGGACTGCTATATACTTAGGGCAAGGCGTTTTGGAGGATGAAGATAGATGAAATCTAAAAGAAAGAGTGCATGCTATGGTTTGCAGTTTGGTGGAGCACACTAGATTGAATTGTTTTCCCAATTCCGCTCATCCTGAAGGCATTCTTCCATTTTCAAATTTCTTTGTCACTCAAAGACATGAAACTTGTGTGTGTGTGTGTGGGGGGGGGGGGGGGATACAAAATCTGACAAGGGACAAGAAAGTAAAATACAACTTTAGGTTCGTTATGCAGATCGAAGTTTGGTTGAAGAGGAACTCTAAAACTCACTACACCTAGGATTACTCTGTTAGTGTGTACTTTATGTGACATAAAATTGTTGTCATTATATTCATATTCCAGAGTATTTCTTTATAATTATGATTTTCTGTCGCGAAAGTTACATATATCTACTATTAAAGAGGAGTTGGTCATTGTATGCTCGCCCTCGCATCCATTCCCCTCCACATGCCCCTTCTTCCACGCCATGCATTAATTCAATCAAATCGAATCTTACCAAAATGTCAAGTAAATCAGAACTTTCATTGCCTTCCCCTACCCATACAAATCATCAAATCTAAAATCTAGAATATGATGTGTGTAAGAATTATGTTGGACATGATTGATGTTGAACCATTAGAATATGTATGCCTCCGTTGCAACATATGGGCAATTAGCTACTTATTAGTGTAACTGTCGGTGAAAGGCTTGTCATAAGGATATCTAATACACATATAGTAAAAAAGAGAGGATATGAATAGTATGTTGGTTATTTCCAACTGCCCACTGATTTGGACCATTAACACAATTAGTTTTTTTTTCTCAAGTTGTGCTTTAGTTTTATGTTTGAATTTGTATGAAATAGTACATTTATTTTATGTTTATACATGCCAAATTATTTTCGGACTTTAGAACAACTTGTAAGAGCATGCCTTTGGTTTCACCTAGTGATGATCGCGACGACGGCGGCGCGCCTTCGGCTCGCTTTAGTGCTTGTAGTCGTCGCTTGGTGATCTACGAATCTGAATGTAATTTTTATTATTTCTGACATCCGTTGTATAATCATGATTGAAGATGAATAAACCTTTCTCACAAACAAAACTGTTTCTTGATTTATCTTTTCGAGGGAAGCACGAAAGCATCTCGAAAAAGTACAGAGGCAAGATCCCCCTGCCCCAGCTGGCCCCCGTACCGGGTCCACCTAAACGACGGACGGACGGAGAAAGGAGCGACGGCCAACGGCAGAGCGAGCCCGTTGTCTCCGAGGCTACCGCCCAGCGAGCGCAATAAAAATCAAACTCGATCTCTCTCTCTCTCTCTCTCTCGTGCGCCGCCACCGTCGCTGCCCAGCTATTTATTTATCACCAGGAGTCCAGAGCCACCTGCCCCCAACCAAGAAAAACAGCAAAGGGTGAGCCAAGGGCCGCTGCCTCCGCCCACCAACCGCCGCCGCCCCCTCAACCCCGCCCCCTCGGGCCGCGCTTCGCCGCCGCCGCCCCCTCAACCCCGCCCCCTCGGGCCGCGCTTCGCCGCCGCCGCTCCCCTACTTCATCGGCCTCCGGGGCGTCCTGCCGCTGTCTCCACCCCGTCCCACTCCCTGCCGACTGATTGGGTCTCCTTCCTTCCTTCCTTCCAGGTATGAGCAGATAGGTTGGTTCGTCTCATCCGGCGCAGCACCAGTTTCTCTCTGTTGTTAAAATCAATCGATCCCGCCAGGGTAGGGAGGGGAGGGGACCTTCGCAATTTCAGGGTGTGTCTTCGCGCACTATTTAGATCCGCCCTGCTCGTGGCAGCGTATTGTATGGAGTCATATA
This sequence comes from Thinopyrum elongatum, assembly GCA_011799875.1. Lineage (NCBI taxonomy): Eukaryota > Viridiplantae > Streptophyta > Magnoliopsida > Poales > Poaceae > Thinopyrum > Thinopyrum elongatum. The sequence continues at coordinate 449,966,048 of CM022297.1, forward strand.
CAGTAAGGTTAGTAAATTGCTGTTGTGAGACGAGCCATTGTGCAAGATTTCCGTGCAGTGCCATCACACAGACGATTCCCCTTGCACAGATCCAGGGATCTGTTTGTCTGAATATCGTACAGCCTGCATCGTGTAAAGCAAACGCGTAAATCGCTGCATTCTGAATAGAGGATGAAATAACCTTTGCTGATTCTGTAAGGTGCTGCATGATGCTAATTTATCCCCTGATACGTTTTACTCCCTCCGTAAAGAAATATAAGAGCGTTTAGATCACTATTTTTGGTGATCTAAACGCTCTTATATTTGTTTACAGAGCAAGTACTTGTTTGCATTCCGCACTCAGAATCAGCAAGTGTTTGTGTGTAATTTTGAACTCCTTTTTCCTTACAGTAATTCATAAGTAGTACCGTTGTTTCCTTTGATGTTCCGAATGCAGCGAGGAAATAGTTTGTCATCACTTGTTCCACTGATGCTTGCAAGCAAATACATAGTATGACTTACAATCAAATACCGTTGTTTTATTCTCGTTACCATTTATTTCGATTGTTCCATGGATTGTGTGATTAGAATATGCATTTGCCACTGTATTAGGCTATTAGTGTAGTTCAAATATTTCAATGGAATTTCTAATTAGACTCTGTATGCTACTGCTGTATATCAAACTGACATAATTCTGCTCCTACAGTTGGACATGGCATCAGCTGTCACCATGACTTCAGTCAGTGCTCAGGCCGCTTTGGTTTCAAGGCCAAGGAGCCATGGCATCACCAGCTATGGTGGCTTAAAGGCGTCGTCGTCATCAGTTAACTTCGAATTGGGATCCTCATTCCTGGGCAAGACCGCATCTCTTCGGGCATCTGTTACCACAAGGGTTGTGCCAAAGGCAAAGTCTGCAGCTCAGATACTACCTGAGGCATCTTACAAAGTGGCAGTGCTTGGTGCTGCTGGGGGCATCGGACAGCCATTGGGCCTGTTAATCAAGATGTCTCCTCTGGTCTCAGAACTGCGCCTGTATGATATTGCGAATGTCAAGGGAGTCGCTGCTGATCTCAGTCACTGCAACACACCTTCTCAGGTCATGGACTTTACTGGCCCCGCCGAATTAGCCAACTGCTTGAAAGGTGTGGATGTTGTTGTCATCCCTGCTGGGGTCCCAAGAAAGCCAGGCATGACTCGTGATGACCTGTTTAACATCAACGCGGGCATTGTCAAGTCGCTTATTGAGGCTGTCGCAGACAATTGCCCTGAGGCCTTTATCCATATTATCAGCAACCCAGTCAACTCCACAGTGCCGATTGCTGCTGAGATTCTGAAACAGAAGGGTGTCTACAACCCCAAGAAGCTTTTCGGAGTTTCCACCCTAGATGTTGTCAGAGCTAACACGTTTGTAGCTCAGAAGAAGGACCTCAAGCTCATTGACGTTGATGTCCCAGTTGTTGGTGGTCATGCTGGAATTACAATCCTACCTCTGTTGTCCAAGACTAGGCCATCTGTCACCTTCACGGATGAGGAAACCGAAGAGCTGACAAAGAGGATACAGAATGCAGGGACAGAGGTGGTGGAGGCGAAAGCCGGTGCTGGATCTGCTACCCTGTCCATGGCATATGCCGCCGCCAGATTTGTCGAGTCATCACTCCGTGCACTGGCTGGTGATCCAGATGTTTACGAGTGCACGTATGTCCAGTCCGAGCTAACTGAGCTGCCATTCTTTGCGTCCAGAGTTAAGATTGGGAAGAATGGTGTCGAGTCCATCATCTCTTCCGACATGGAGGGAGTGACCGATTATGAGGCCAAGGCACTCGAGGTGTTGAAGCCTGAGCTGAAGGCCAGCATCGAGAAGGGCATCGAATTTGCACACAAGCAGCAGGGAGCCGCTGCGTCCGTTTGAGGTAAAGGAGAACGATAACTCCACACGAAGAGAATAAAAGGCAAAATGATTCTCCCTGTCTTAAGTTTTGCAGCCTAGAGTGTTGACATCATGTAGGAAGGGGTATGCCCTGGAGCAACTATATTTGTCGGTTGTCGGTCGGTTTCTATGATTCTAGATTGCATGAGGGCGTGAAGCCCCGAACCTGCTCCCTTTTCCGGGGCCTTATTTTGTTTGACACACTACACCTGCTGTTCTTGTAGCTTCCGAAGTTGACAAACCGTGGAATAATAATAAAGCATTTCTTTGGTAGTTGCTCGGAACCTCTTATGTGGGAACCTGTACTACTATGTTGTGGTCACCATCAGGTTCCTATAGCTCTTGGCTACTTGTCATTTTCCTTGTGTTTTAATTGACTTCATTTTATTGATTGGTTGGCGAGTTTATACAGAATTCTGTTGTCAGTCTTGTTATTATCGATGTGAACAATGTGTCTGTGCGTGTGAGAGGGACGGCTGGAAGAGTACTACTGAGTATTTTGGTACAATTTCGGCGTTTTTATCTTGCGCTGCTCGTGCAAACAAATGGAGTCTGCGAACCACTAAACTTGATCAGTACTTGCCGTAACCTCATTTGCTGCCTAGCTGAAGCACTTTCTACAGATCCAGGGATGTGATTGTCTTGTTCATCCATCTAAACTCACTCTGAATCTGTGAATTTCACTATTTACTATGGCCCTAGCGAGGTCTGATATAGCGAGTTGGGGGTTGATCTGAGTGAGTTTAGATGTGGAGAGTAGACATTACCAAAACCAGAAAGAACGGCCATTATGCAGTTAAATACTGGTTAACAACAAGTTTTGGGTTTGATCCTAATGAGGGCTCCATTAGTATTTAGGCAGTATGAACTATGGACCAAATCCGGTAAAAATATTTTGTGGGGGTTGAGCATGATAGATATGAGCCATAAGTGGTTGGCCTGGTTAAGGCGTTGCAGAGAACGGATGATTCACCCATATGCCTAAGTGATCCCTATGCTGAAGGAGGATAATTTATTGGAAGGCGGCCGGGTGTATGAACCCGGCGAGGGTAGTCAGTCGGCTAATGAGATTCATCCACCTGGGTCACAACTCACAAACCACTGGGTGTTAGCCACCCCGATGAATAGTAGAATTATATGTCACACATTGTCGTTTGTCGTGAAGCAGGGTTGAGCAGTCAGTCGACAGTAATTGCTGGTAGTGGTTTGGCTAGTGGGGACGAGGAAGGGGAGAAAATGCAGAGGATGATGAAAGGGAAGGATGAGAGTGGATAGGTGGATGATCTAGATTTTGATAATTTTTAAGAAGATGAAGGTGAGGATGAGGCCGACGAGGAGATGTCGATTCCTTATGCATGGAATCAGGTCCTCTCGACCGGCCTGACCGTGAACGATGACCATGAGTCTGCATGAGAATATCATTAGAACCAAGTCCAAATAGGGGCTATTTATGCCACAAAGAAACAACTGAAGAATGAAGTAACACAGTGGACTATGTCCGTGCAGAGGGTTTTCACACACACATATCAAGCCCAACAGCTTAACTTGAAATGTGCTTAAAATGGTTCTCGGCAAGGTGCACGACCACATGCGCAAGTGACACTGGGCTGTCACTAATATTGTTCCATATAATTGTCTCAGGAAAAACCTTCTAGTTGATCATCCAAACCTGAATTCAACTCTCATAACACAACTCATGTATAATGAGATAGTTGAGAAGGAAGACATGGAAGCCAAGCACACCAAATTGCGATGAAAGAAAGATATAACTATGAAATTCATTATGTGAAGGCTAAGCAGAGGACGATGGAAGACAAGTTTGGGACGTTCAGAGACAACAAGTAGGGGGAGGGGTTTAATGGAATGAGCGAGGCAAGAAAAAGGGTGGGAAGGAACATGGGAGGATGAGTGAGATGTCGGAAAGGAAAAGCGCGTGAGAGGTGATGGCTGGAAGGGAAAGGACGGGAGAGGTATGACGGGAAGGGAAAGCGCGGGAGATGGATGGCGGGAAGGAAAAGGACATGAGAGGTAATGGTGAAGGGCAATAAGAAAAAAGACTTCTCATGCTCAACGAAAATGAAGAGCAAACTCTCCGTTTGTCCTAACAATAGCATGCAACTTCGTTGGGTAGTTTTACGCCAAGAGGTGGGCTTAGAAGCCCTCTTCGATCTAACAACGACTGAAAAGATGATTTTCGTTCAGAGCCGCAACGAAGAGCCCATCTTTGGCCCATACGTAGACGAAAACGTCCTCTTCGACCAAGGTGCGGACGAAAACTGGCTCTTCGGCATGGGATGTCCTATGCGCCGCATTTCTGCGGCAAATTGCTGGGCGTTCGCATAGGCCTGCTAGTTCGCGGGCTTAGTGGGCCCATCTCATTAGCGACAAGTAGATAACGTTGGAATAAAAAAAGATTGCGCTTCCGTGGTTCGAACCCACGACCGGTTGCTTGAGAGCATATGACTCTAACCAGTTGACCTAGTGACCTTCAATAATAACAGTGCAACGCAACACCTTAAGAAACTTAAACGCCGATCCGAATGTTTTCAAAAATTCAAACACAAAACTTTTTTTTGAAAACAAAACGTGAATATTTTATCAAATGGGAACATTTTTCAAATTTGTTAAGAATTTTGAGAAAACTCAAACATATTTAAACACACAAATGAATTTTGGAGAAGTGAACATTTTTTAAAAATGGAACATTTTTAAACTACCCAAAAAACTGAACAGGAACAATTTTTCAAAAACAGGAACATTTTTCAAATTCCAAAACAAAATTGGGAAACACAAACAACTTTTGCACGTGAACAAATTTTGAATTTCCCAAACAATTTTTGAAAACATGAAGGTTCTAGAATTGTAACAATTTTTTTAAAGCATGAACATTTTTTGAATCTTGAGAAGTAATTTTGAAGCGCGCACAAATTTTTAAAGCACGAACATTTTTTGAATTTTAAGAACAAATTTTGAAATGGAGAACAATTTTTAAAAATCACGAACAAATTTGGAAGCATGGATTTTTTTTGAATACGTGAACAAAAAATTGAAATCCGGTACATTTTCTGAATTTCAAAAGTTTTGAACTTTTTTGTTTAATGAGAACAATTTTTGAATTTTGAGAACGTTTCTTTCGAAAACTGAACATTTTTTGAAAACATGAACATTTTTGAATTTGTGAACAATTTTTTAAAGAACAAACACTTTTTGAATCCTGAGAATAAATTTCGAAATAGACAACAAATTTTGAATCGCGAACAAATTTTTAAAGCACAAACTTTTTTGAATCTTGAGAACAAATTTTGAAACGGAGAACAATTTTGAAAAATCCCTAACAAATTTGGAAGAGTGAATTTTTTTGAATTCATGAACAGAAAATTGAAATCCGGTACTTTTTCTGAATTTCGAAAGTTTTAAACTTTTTTGTGTAATGAGAACAATTTTTAAAAAACTGAACATTTTTTGGAAACATGAATAAAACTTGAATATTTTGAAAAAGTTTGAAAAAAGAGAAGAAAATAAAAAGAAATAAAAAAAAAGAAAGAAAATTTGTTGAAAAGAGAAAGCTAATGGTTTGGCTGGTCCACCTTTTGACAGGGTTGGCCATTGACTTACCCCGTTAATTGTTGACTTTTTTTGGAAAAGTTCATGTGTTTTTAAAAATCACAGCATTAGAAAAAAACATTCATGGGTTTTGAAAAAAGTTAACAAATTTGGAAAAAATATCATGAATTTGTTTTTTTTGCGAATTTTGGAAAATATTCACGATTTTTGAAAAAAAATCAAAAATTGGAAAAAGTTCACGAATCTTACTAAAATACGAATATTTGATATTTTCACAGATTTGAAAAAAATACGAATTAAAAATATCACGAATTCAAAAAAAGAAAAGTTAATGAAAACTAAAATGAATAATAAAAGAAAAAAAATATCAAAAGCCAGCAAAAAAGGGACAGGAAAAACACGAAAGAACCGGCCACCAGAAAAAACTGTGGTTGGATGGTTAGGTGGATAGTGGTATCCCTAGCTCAACAGTTTTAAGTCCTTGTGCTTGCATTTATCCTGAATTTATTTCAGGATTTCCCGCGATGCACGTTCAGTGGGAAAAGACGTTCCGACTTCGTAAAATCTCAAGATGATATGCCGGCTCATTCTCTCGGAGGTGCTCATAGGGGTAAGGTGTGCGTTCATAGGGGGGAGTGCATGCGCGTATATACGAGCGCTTGCGTCTGCCCTGTGTTAAAAAAAGATTGTTTTAGGGATACCAGAAAAAAAAAGCTAGAAAACCGCACATCTGGTACAGTGCGAAGTGGGCCGGCCCGTTTCGGTCGGGGGGCGTGCGCCCCCCGTACGGAGCGCGATTTGGCGTCGGACTAGCCGACCGACTCCCTATCCTAGTCGACCATCGCGCCGTCCTTTATATTCGGTCGCACCTTCAGACGCCGGCGTACATCGTCTCGCGTGCTCATCGTCCGCAACCGAACTCGCGACGACGCCCCGCACCGAAACGAACAACAGACCGTCGCGCACGCGACCCCGACCTCTTCGCCGACGCGGCCATGGCGGCGGCGGCGACGGTGAGCTCGGCGGGCGGGATCCTCGCCATGCTCCACGAGCCGGCGGAGGAGCTCAAGCTACACGCGCTCGCCAGCCTCAACTCCGTCGTCCACCTCTTCTACCCGGAGATCTCCACCAGCATCCCCGCCATGTGAGCCCCCCTCCCCCCTCTCGCATCCTTCCCGCGATACCTAGTTGCCGGCGCCCTAGATGCCGGCCGGTTGACGAGGATTCGGCAGGAGAGAAGTTTCCCTAGATGCTGTTGCCGTGGCGCGATTCGTTTGATTCGCCTCGTCCGGTCCGAGTGCGCGGATGTGCCCTCCGCGAGTAATACACAGAGTTTGAAGCGAATTTACAAAAGTATTTGGTAGCAATCGTAAAAATTTGAACTCTTTGCACTTTTGTGTCCGCCCTTGGATAGATATAACTGACAGTTGTAGGAGTGAGGTGTCAACCGAGGAGGGGAGAGAATTCAGAAAGCTTTGAACTTTCAGTTTGGTATACAGGTTGTTTTAGGAGTTTGATTCGCTCGGTTGCTTATAATCAGTTGTAATGCCTGCCCTGTGCTAAGAAAGATCTTTGACAGACTGACCATTGAGCTGTTACTTGCAAAGTTGCAAGTTTAGGATGACATGTTTTGGGAAGTCCATCTAATGTTTGTTACCGAAGTTCAGATTATAAATTTCTTGTCTGAATTTCCAAGGAAGCAACTCAATAATTTGTTTCCATCATATCCTTTTGCCTGCAGCGAGAGCATGTATGAAGACGATGAATTTGACCAGAGACAGCTAGCTGCACTAGTTGTCTCTAAGGTAGGATCTCATGTTATTTTATACCTCTTCTAGAAGCGGCATATTTTATATTGCTTATATTGATGACTGCTGCGTATCATGTAGGTGTTTTACTACTTGGGCGAGTTAAATGATGCACTGTCGTATGCACTTGGTGCTGGACCTCTGTTTGACGTTTCTGAGGATTCAGATTATGCTCAGGCTCTTTTAGGTGAGGAGTTGTCTTAATTTCTCAATCATTCTGGATGTTATTTCACATGAATTTCTTTTGCTCATTGTGTTGAATTGGTGGTTCTTTTCTTTCAGCCAAAGCATTAGATGAATATGCGAGTTTCAAGACAAGAGCTTCTAAAGCTATGGAGGAAGAAGAGAATGTGGATCCTAGACTAGAGACCATAGTGGAGAGGATGTTGGAGAGGTATGATAATATATCCTACAGTTTGCACATATCCTCTTATTTATCAGATGGAGTATTCAGCTAATGTTACTCTTTGCTGCAGGTGTATTCTTGATGGGAAATACCAACAGGCCATGGGTATGGCTGTTGAATGCAGGAGACTGGATAAGCTGGAGGAAGCAATTGTTCGGTGTGCTAATATTCACGGGGCTCTTTCATATTGCATCAACCTTTCTCATCAATATGTTAGTCACCGTGAATATCGTTCTGAGGTAGGGCCATGTTATATATCCTAAGTTTTCGATGTTAAAAATTATTTGGCAGTATGATTGGTTTATTAAGTTAAAAGCAAGTAGTTTAGTTTAGAATAATCAAAAATTAACATTCTTTATGTGTTGATCTAATAAATTCATTTTATTGCCAGGTTCTTCGCTGTCTTGTTAAAATATACCAGACTTTGCCGCATCCAGATTATCTGAGCATCTGCCAATGCCTTATGGTTCTGGGCGAGCCTGAAACTGTTGCGAATATATTGGACACACTACTTTCTGGAAGCCAGGTATATGTTTGTTCTTTACTCTGCCCACCACACTACTTACACTGTGGTCTCTGTTGCTTACTTTAGATATTGTGTTCATTATGCAGGATGATGCTCTCATTGCATACCAAATTGCTTTTGATCTAGTGGAAAATGAAAATCAGGCCTTCCTTCTGAATGTGGGGAATCGCCTGGACTCACAGACTCCTGGTCAATCAGCTTTACCGGTTGATCAGACTGTTAACGCGGGTACAACTAGCACATAACCAGCGGGTGATGTTCAGATGGGAGTTGGCACAACTACTGCAAACAGAAATGCTCACCCAGTGGATCCAAATGAGGCAGCACATGCTGATAGGCTTGCAAAACTTAAAGGGATACTGTCAGGGGAGAAGTCTATTCAGCTTACGCTGCAATTTTTGTATAGCCACAACAGGTAAACTTATTATCTCCTAAACGTTGAACCCTGGTCTCTTGAAACTTTTATATCTGACATCACCTTGATGGGTTTGTTTCTTTCGTAGGTCTGATCTTCTAATTCTGAAGACAATAAAACAGGCTGTGGAAACGAGTGGCAATGTTTGCCATAGTGCAACTATTTGTTCCAATGCGATCATGCATGCAGGAACAACTGTAGATACCTTTGTAAGAGAGAATCTGGTAAAAAAAATCTGGTTGTTTTGTTGTCATGCAGTGTTTTTTTTTTTGCCCCTGTAATGTCTCATTTTGGTATTGTCTTGCAGGAATGGTTAGGCAAGGCAACCAACTGGGCTAAATTTAGTGCAACAGCTGGACTGGGTGTCATTCATAGAGGCCACCTTCAGCAAGGTCGGGCTTTGATGGCCCCGTACCTACCTCAAAATGGTGCAGTTGGTGGTGGCAGTCCATATTCAGAAGGTGGTGCCCTCTATGCTTTAGGTTTGATTCATGCCAACCATGGCGAAGGAATCAAACAATTCCTCCGTGAAAGCCTTCGCAATACCAGTGCAGAGGTGACATTTTGTTCTTTGTCCTCGCGTAATGCTACTTATATTGTGACTTTTCTTAATCAAAACTGTATTATTATACAGGTCATCCAGCATGGTGCTTGTTTGGGACTTGGGCTTGCATCTCTGGGGACTGCAGATGAAGAAGTGTTTGAGGACATAAAGAATGTCCTTTACACAGACAGTGCTGTAGCTGGTGAAGCAGCTGGTATTGGCATGGGTTTGCTCATGGTTGGGACAGCCAGTGAGAAGGCCGGTGAGATGCTTGCTTATGCACATGATACGCAACATGAAAAGATTATCAGGTCAGTGCTGTTTAATAATTGTTGAGGTATTAATGAAGATGCATCTAGCTCTTGTTTCTGACATCTTTCTCTCTCTCTCTCCAGGGGTTTGGCACTTGGCATCGCATTGACAATGTATGGCAGGGAGGAGGAAGCTGACACCTTGATCGAACAAATGACTAGAGATCAAGATCCCATACTACGTTATGGTGGTATGTACGCATTGGCTCTAGCGTACAGAGGAACTGCAAATAACAAAGCCATCCATGAGCTGCTGCATTTTGCTGTATCGGATGTCAGTGATGATGTTCGTAGGACTGCAGTTATGGGTCTTGGATTTGTTCTATACAACGAACCTGAGCAGGTCTGCCCTCTATTCAATTTTATTCCAAGGAACAACATAGACCTGCTGTTCATTATGCATTTATGCTGCTGCATCTCTTTGCCATCTAATAGAAAAAAAATGCTAAAATGAAAAATCGTCAATAGCTTTGATCCACACCTTTTTGTCAATAGCTTTGATCCACAACTTACATCTTCTGTTCTGATCATGCAGACTCCAAGAATTGTGTCCCTGCTCTCTGAATCGTACAACCCACACGTTCGTTATGGTGCAGCTCTAGCTGTTGGGATATCCTGTGCAGGCACAGGGTTAAGTGATGCCATTTCCTTGTTGGAGCCTCTCACATCAGACGTTGTTGACTTTGTACGCCAGGGGGCTCTAATTGCTATGGCAATGGTCATGATCCAGACTAACGAGTCCTTTGATTCCCGTGTTGGAACATTTAGGCATCAGTTGGAAAAGATCATTCTTGACAAGCATGAGGACACCATGAGCAAAATGGGCGCCATACTTGCTTCTGGCATTCTAGATGCCGGTGGCAGGAACGTCACAATCAAACTTCGCTCGAGGAACAAGCATGACAAGCTCACTGCTGTGATTGGCCTCGCTGTTTTCACCCAGTTCTGGTACTGGTATCCTCTCCTATACTTCATCAGCCTGGCCTTCTCGCCAACAGCCATCATCGGTCTCAACTCGAATCTGGAAGTGCCGAAGTTTGAATTTATGTCGCATGCTAAGCCGTCCCTCTTTGAGTATCCGAAACCGACGACTCAGCAGGCTACAACTTCGGCTGTCGAGCTGCCCACAGCCATTTTGTCAACCTATGCCAAGGCAAAATCTAGGGCGAAGAAGGATGCAGAAAGCAAAGCTGCTGCTAACCAGGAGAAGACAGCAGCAGAAGCAGAAAGCAAAGCTGCTAACCAGGAGAAGTCAACGGAAGATGCTTCTGGTTCTACTTCTGGCAAGGCAGCTGATGCAATGCAGGTAAGAATAAAACTTCATTTAATCTGTGCTTCGCTTCACCCTATTCCCATCACCCAAGAATTTTACAAACTTTGGAAGGTTCAGGCCATAATTAACTAAACCACATGCTAGTCATTTTACTTCATCACAACCATCTTGGTTACTTTATCAGCATCCTCTTACGAACTAGACATCACAGCAAGTTCAGCATAGCTAGCCCTTGGCCCTTAGCTGTTAATATGCAGCCTTGTGCTGCTCAGTAATGAACCCACCCCAGTGTCTGCCTCATTTGGATTGACCCGTCTCTCTCAAATCTTTGTTCCCAGGTGGACATCACTGCAGAGAAGAAGGCCGCAGAGCCAGAACCGGCCTTTCAGATCCTGTCGAACCCAGCCCGCGTCGTCCCCCTGCAGGAGAAGTTCATCAAGTTCATCGAGGGCAGCCGATACGTCCCCGTGAGGCCCGCCCCCTGCGGCGGGTTCATCCTCCTACGAGACACGCAGCCCAGCGAGGCCGAGGAGCTCGTCGTGCTCACTGACGCCCCCGCGACAGGGCAGCCGGTGCCGGGTGCCTCTGCCATGGCTGTCGACGACGAGCCCCAGCCGCCCCAACCTTTTGAGTACCTGTCCTGATTCATGATAGGAGAGAGAATCGCCTGTATATACGCTTCTTATTCCCTTTTTCCAGTATGTATTGTGCGGGAATTTGTTGTTTGTCGGAAACTGTGTAGAATCATGGCTTCATCAGAAGTTGAGAATTTAGCTGGAATGAGAATCGCCTGTATATACGTTTCTCCTCAAGGCGTTGATAGTTATTTCTCCTTTCAAAAATAGAAGTCTCGAAGTATTATTTCATTGGTAAATTGTGTGCAACATATCAGGCCTCGATGAATGGTTTGATGGAATTTGGCATCACCCTACCGGGTCACCCGCCGCTGTTCTTTTGATACTATGAAAAAAAGGCTTTTCTTTTATTGATCCCTTCACTTATATAGTGATTTAAATGATCTTATATTAGTTTATAGAGGGAGTATAACTTCTCAGTGTTTTCTGTTTTGATTCTCTGAATCACGGTTCGATCTTTTGTATAATCACGCTGGGAGAAGTGCCACTGATTCTTTGCCAACAAAAGAGAATACGTAGAAAAGAAGATTTGAACTTGATCGAAATGTGGGGATGCTTTGGAAAATGCACACCGTGCTACTGTGGCCTGCACAAAACAAGTACACTTCCGGGATCTCCATCTCAGCATGCACATCGATGTTGATCGCCATGGCTGGCTCGCGCAGTCCCTGCTCTGTTGCAGCTTCCTCCTGGCCTCCTCAAGCAGCCCCTTGGGTGGCACCCGCGGCCACGACAGCCACCACTTGTCGTCCTGCCGCACCAACGACGGCCGCCCGCTGGACAAAGACGAGGACGACGACGACCCTGTTCAGTCTCCTTGAACTCATAGATCATGGCGAGGAGCACGACGTGGAGCTTCCTGAGGGCCATCGTTATGTAGAGGAGCATGGGGAGGTTCATGTAGAGATCGCTGTGGGGGCGCGGCGCCATGACTTCGAACTGGGCGCCGCCGTTGGGGATCTCCTGGACTGACGGGGTGAGCTCGACGATGGAATCAATGATGGAGAGCAGCCAATCCATCTCCCGCATCCACATCGCTCGCCGGACGCCGGTGCCAGCGGCTCCAGCAGCCACAGCTCGCCCAACACAATCATCATTTGCCGAGTCACCTTTCCCACCAAAATTTCCCATTCTCAAAGCTAGAGCTGAGTGGAACTGCTCCAAAGTGGATATAATGAAGTGAAACCTTTCTTTTTTTGAGGAAAAAGTGAAGTGAAGCTGATTTTGGTGGAGTGGAATAGTCCCAAACAACCTCATCCTTTCCTCAAGTTGTTTTATGAACGTTCCTCATGTTTTATTAAGTTCGTTTTTGAGGGGATCATGTTCCTTTTAACATAAGCTGGGCCCTAGAAATCAGATCTGGGAACAATTTCTTTATTAATAAATATTGTATAGAGGTTGTGTCAATTAATTCAGATCGGAGGGGGTATATGTTTTTTAAAATGTACGGAAACCTTTTATATCTATATCTATACCCCTACTAATAAAGCAACGTGCGTTTCTTCAATTTTTTCATCCGTTCACCGTCAAAAAGTTTCTATACCTATCCGAGGTGATACTAAATTTTTGTGCGTTTGTCTGTTAGAATTTTTTTTTTCATACATGGGCCCTGCGCGTTGTAGCCCGGTGAAGCCAGCCCACTTATTTCCTTCCATGCCCACGCAGCTGGGAAAATCCTATTTAGCGCACGTGGCGACAAATAGTCTGATGTTCGCACAGGGCGCAAGATTGGATCGGCCCGTTTTCCTTTTTTTTCAGTGATCAGTTTCTATTTTCTTTTCTGTTACTTTCTCTGTTTCTTTATTCCTTTTTCCCTTCAAACTTTAGATTTTTTTCTTTTTTCTTAGATTTAAAGTTTTCAACAAAAGTACAGAATTTTCAAGTTTGTTCAAGTTTTAGAAAAAAATTCTGAATTCCAAAATTGTCTCCTGTTTTGAAAAATGCTCGAAACTTGAAGTTTTTGTTCCCATTCCAAAATTTGTAAGAAATTAAAAAATCCCATTTTTTCTAAAAATGTTTGTGTTTTTAAAAAAATCAAGATTTTTAAAAAATGTTCCATTTTTTTCTATATTTTTGTGTTTTCCAAAAAAATTGAGATTTTCAAAATAAAATTGCATTTTAAAATATCTTCCAGATTCTACAAATATTCTTGTTTTAGTGAAATGCTAACAATTGAAAATAATGTTTGTGGCTAAAATAAACACATTTTCAAAAATTATTCTAAATGTTCAAAACATGTTCTTATTTCAAAAAAATTATGCAAATTCAAAAAATGTTAGTGTTTTCTCAAAAGGTTCATGTTTTCTAAAAATGTTTGTGAATTTTAATAATATCTTCCTGTTTCAAAAAAACTGTTCGGGATTTCAAAAATTGTTCATGTTTACAAAAATATTTGGCAGTTCATAAATATTAATTTATTTTTGGAAGTTTTCAAAAAAATCAAAAAAATGTTTTGAATATGGCGCTGCAGTATGTTCTTGAACGTTCGCGCTGGTCATTGGTTAGCAGGACTCGTTTATTCGAGTGGCTAGCGGCCTGCGGTCGAGTTTTTGAGGTCGTGAGTTTGATCCTTCAACTCGTCATTTTTTTGGATTTATACTCGTGCTTTGCAAACACATGTCCTTTTGGTGCTTGCCAGTGGGCTGGCCCAGGCACGAACTAAAAAAAATATCTCTACCGTTGCAACGCACGGGCATATGTGCTAGTTTTAATTAAAAATATGTGAGCATTTTTTACAAATTTCATGAATACATTTCAAAGTTTGAGAAAACTTATTTTAAATTACATGAACATTTTGTAAAAGTGTTACCGCAGTTTTATTTCCTTTAAAAATCATTGCTTTTACTTTTATTAATTATATTTTGCTTTTATTTTTATTAGTTATATAAAAACATAATAAATACTCACATATTCATAATATTATTTTATTTTCTGCATGCACACAGCGTTGTCTGCTTTTCTTTTTTTTATTATGAACGTCCGGGGCGAATTTTATGGACTGGCCTATTTTAGCGTTAAACGTGTCAGGCTAGTGATGTACAGTACAAGCGCGGCAGATAAACGGGCCGGCCCTGGTGAGCGGGGCGGGTGCTGTTGACGTCTTGTAGGCCGGATTGGCACCCAAGAAAATTATTCGGCCCACATTCGTGCTCGCTCGATCCACAGAAAACGCAGCGCTAGGTTTCTCCTCTGACGCGCCCGAGCTCCCACCCCGCCGCCCGCCGCCCGCCGCCGACGCCGGTCTCCGTCGCCTCCCTCTACTCCGAGCTGCTCCGCCCCGACCCGACTCTGCACCGGATTTTCTTCCCCGCTTCTCGGTACGTACGTGCTTACACACACACACGTAAATCTCCCGCTCGCGCGTGCTAGGTGTGTATGATTCCACCGCGCGCGGCATGGCCGACTCCTGCTACTGAATCCGCGTGCTTGTTTGCCGTAGCTCGCGACCGTCCGAATCCCTTGACGCCCCTTGCCTGCCACCTGATAGTGTGGGATTGGTTGGAAATGGTTATTTGTTGGTGGCAGGATTCGAATTAGGAAACATCTACTAAAGCTAGTACAAAGTTGAGTTACTTATTTTGGGACGGAAGGAGTATTATTTTTCACGTTATTTTTTAATCTGACGTCTAATTCCAAGTTGAAACTGTCGATTGGAATACAGTAGTATGCAGTACCCGGTCCTATTTGAGCGCAATTTTTTTCATCTCTGTTAGACACTAAACAAATGAGCACATATCCAGTTTTAACATTCATTTTGTCACATATCATAGATGAGAATGGGAAATTGGCGAAAGTAACTTTGGATCCTATGACCCATATAGTTTTTCTTGATGTGTGTATCAAAGCAGTACATGTAAATAACCATCCGACCGGATGTTTCAACTTGCTTGGGTATGTTAATTTGATAAGCAAGGTTGAGTGCAAAAGAGAAATTATGAGTGTAAGCGATTCAAAAATAGGTGGAGTCATTCTAAAAGGACTGTGGGCACAGTTCGTGATGCTATTGCTGCTAGTGTGGTACCTTGATGATTAGTTTTTATTGTGACTGCTTTTCTTGGGAGAAAACCTTGTAATACCTTCACAACCTCTTTTTATTTGACTTGCTGTTAAGTACCAATGACATCTTATTTTTGTTGTAATATTTATTTTATGATGTTAATAATATCTATGATAAACACAGCAAGAAATTACACAATATAAGTTAAGATTCACACAATTACAGTCCATGGATTTTTCATCAGAAAATAAACTAAGGGGCAGAAGATCTGACACTTACAGTCCATAGACTTCTCTGTGCCGCAGCTCCTGTGGGTAGAGAAGCTTAAACTGGTTCCTGAAGAAGTCTAGGCCGAAAATAACTGTCCTTAAATACGTTTTATTCATATGCATTCCCTTCTCGGGGAATAAATGTCTGAATTATTGGCATGTACTCTGAACTTCCATCTCATTACAGTAATTCATAATTTGCTCCATTTTCTTACTTTGATGTTGTGAATATAGGGAGGAAATACTGTGTGAGCCAAGAGCTCAAAGATGAATAAGGGGAAGATTTTTAAGTTAGCCAAGGGATTCCGAGGAAGGGCTAAAAACTGCATAAGAATCGCCAGGGAGCGTGTAGAAAAAGCATTGCAATATTCTTACAGGGATCGGCGCAACAAGAAAAGGGACATGCGGTCTCTCTGGATCGAGCGCATCAATGCTGGTACACGACTCCATGGGGTATGTAGTATCTATTTACATTCAAGGTTTGACAATGAAATGAATTTGTTGCATTCTCATGTTAATTTTTTCCCCAAAGAAACCAAGCAGAATACGATAACAAAGTACAAGTTTATCGGGTTTCTAGTTTTGCTGCTGTACGCACACGCACATGTGTTTGATGTATTGTCTGAACTGACTGCCCAGGTGAACTATGGCAACTTCATGCATGGACTGATGAAGGAGAATGTCCAACTCAACAGGAAGGTACTTTCGGAGCTGTCGATGCATGAGCCATACAGCTTCAAGGCTCTTGTTGATGTATCTCGCACTGCGTTCCCTGGGAACAGGCCGGCTGCCAAGAAGGAAGGACTAGCAAGTATTCTATGAACAATTCCTCCCTCGATAATTCAGTCCGGCGGTTGAAACCTACCAAAGCCTTGTGACGAGCTCATGTGATGGGGGTATGTATCACATCACGTTTTAGTCCATGTTATTCGGTCTGTTGGCCTGTTGAACAGAGGGTACATGTACTGTACTTGTTGCACTTCTTTCTTTGGATAATGTGCTCTGTTTACCGTCAATAAATCATGTAAAAGAAGAGGTCTGGTCTTTTTGGGCAGAATGTTTTTCTTGCTTTTATCTGAAGTCATGTAGTCCTTGTGAAGATATGCTGGATAGGCCACACCATCTTGTTATGGCCATCCTTGAATAGCCACTGCCTGTTGATTTGTATGCGCAGCTCTGCAGTTCTGTCTATTTATTTACATTCTTTTGCATGCCTGCCTCTGTAACCCTGCTACTCTGAACTTCTCCCTTCTCCTGATGGGCGCTGTATCTCCTGGGGATCTTTCAGCAGCCAGAAGCTATGATTCTTGAGTTCAAACTGCTGTTATCATGATATGTAGATAAATGGTAAGGCTTGGAGCGATCTTCACCAGGCATCGTTGCTATCATGTCTGATTTGATAACAAGTTAGTAACAAAAAGATACCGGTAGAAAATAGTTGTAAGGAAAATGTACTGAAGTCTAAAACAAGTTGTACTAGCAGGAAATGCTCAGATAGTTTCAAGTTGTCTCACACACCCACACAAGGGCTCAACAGCTCCATCCACACATACAGTACATTACTACAAAGTTCAGCACACACCGCCGTCCCATGCATATATAGTCACGCACGGCTGCCATCAGTTGTCGACATGAGCCTCTCCGTCGGTGACCGGAATGCCGTCGCTGTCTTTGTTCACTGCCTCTGGCGCTGCCTCCGATGCCCGCTTCTTCTCCTCGGCGAGACGGGCTCTGCGCCAGTGGTCCCTGGTGTAGAGGTGATTGATCATGCCGTCCTTATCGCAGCCGTGCACGCCACACAGGCCGCATGAGAGGCTGTCGTCCGCCTGGCGCAGCGTGACGAACAGCTTGCCCTCCACCTTGATGTAATAATCCTCGCCGGTCACGGCGGCGCCTCCGTCGATCTCCATGGCTTCCTCTTCCTCCGCATCAGCTTTTTCTTGTTCATCAGCTTTGGCAGTACCATCTCCGGCCTCTGCACCTTCATCTAATACTTCCATGGGCGCCACGCAGGAGACACGGGCGCAGACCGGGGCGGCGATATCCACTTGAGGCGCTGCCGATGACACCACCACCACCATCTCTCCCGCTGCTGGTTTCTTCACGGAGTCATCGCTGCCGTTGACGACGATAGATGTGGCTTCCTTGGACGAGTTGCCGATAGTGGCGGCCGCGGCAGCCTTCTTCACCTCCTGGCTTGCACCGGCGTCAGCGGCGGCCTTCTGTTTGTTGGTGTGCTTCCTGCCCGACAGGTGAGTCCGCATGACGCACTCCGATGGGGCCTTCACGTCACAGAGCTCGCACAGCAGGATGCCGCCGTCCAGTCGGCGCACACCATTCGCCTCCATGGGCACAGTTTCTGATCCTGACCCGTTGCCACATGCAACGACACTAACCGCTGCCTTCGCCTTGTTGGTGTGCTTCCTGCCGGACAGGTGAGACTGCATGGCGCACTCCGACGGCACCTTCACGTTGCAGAGCTCGCACAGCAGGAAGCCGCCGTCCACCCGGCCCATGCCATTGGCCTCCATGGGCACCATTTCTGATCCTGGCCCATCGCCATCAGCAGCGACGGCTTCGCATTGCTTCTGCTTGGCCTGCTTGGAGACGTGCTTGTTCCCCTGGAGGTGGCACATCATGGTAACGCGGTCGGGGGTCTGCTTGTCACACACCTCGCAGAGGACGGAGCCGTTCAGCTGCACCACCTCGCACAATGTCCCGGAGTCGGTCAGCACGTCGAACTTCCTCGGCGTGTAGCCGCCTTCCACCTCTGCCTCTTCCTCCGCTTCCCCAGGCGCAAGCGAGGCCACCATCTTCATGTAAGCCTTCCCTTTGAGGTGATCCTGCATGCCCTTCTCGCTGGTTGCCGTGCAGATCAAGTCTCGCTTCTGATTCTTGCTGCTTGGCCCGGCTGAAAGGGTGGATGCGGCAGGGACAACGTCGGAGTTCTTCCGCTTGGCCGGTAGCACGGCTGCTGATGCATTTGGTTTTGAGCAGACCTGCATGAAAAAACACAAACTCCACTAAGCAGACACTCGTTTAGGTTACGGAGACCTGAGGAAGAACAGAGGCAAAATCCCTCATCGTAACAAAAATGGTGTATTCAGACATATGCATGCCACTAATGTTTTCATAGCTTTGTGCTAGTGCCATCTCAGTCCCTTTTCTGTCACTCTCTCCTTCTCTGACCATGTGATGTTTCATGTTTTGCTGTCTTTTCAAACCGTTCAAATCGATCAACCTTGGCTGGTGTTGAGCACATGTATATCTGGCGGCTAGAATCTTTTGTATTTACTTTCTAACTTAGTGATATCTCCCGATCCTTTCCCAGTATAGCGGATACGGTTGAGATCTCGCAGCCCTTGTATCTATATATGTGCCTAGTGTATGATCAATGAGAATTATCGATGCACCAAATCATTCTCTACATGGTATCAGTTTTTTAGGTTACTTTCCTCGCTTCCGCTCCGCCGCCGCCGCCGAACCTCTCCTCGCGCCGCCGCCGCCGCCGCCTCCCGTCGCGCACGCCGCCGCCGCCCGCGCCTCCCGTCGCGCCAACCGCCGCCGCTCCAAGCCGCCGCCGCCCGCGCCTCCCGTCGCGCGCGCCGCCGCCGCTCCTCATCTCCCGCCGCCGCCGCTCGCGCCAGCCGCCGCCGCTCCAAGCCGCCGCCGCCGCTCGCGCCCCTCCGCTCGCGCCAGCCGTCGCCGCTCCAAGCCGCCGCGGCCCGCGCCTCCCGTCGTGCGTGCCGCCGCCGCTCCTCATCTCCCGCCGCCGTCGCTCGCGCCGCACGCCGCCGCCGACCGCGCCTTCCGTCGCGCGCGCCGCTAGCCGCACCTTCTGCTGCCGCGGCTCCCCATCTCCTCTCTAAAAAAAAAAAAAATCTGCGCCGCCATGTCTTCCCCGGGATCCTCCACCACCCGCTCGTCGTACCCGTTCATCGGCCCAGCTACGCCTCGTCAGCCCGCGCCGCCCGCACCGGCCGGCTACTTCCACGCGCCCCCCGCACCGGGTCTCCTTGGTCCTCGTCCCGCGGGCCACCAGGCGTTCCTCGGCGCCCCCTACCAGCCCTACGGTGCTCCGCTCGCTCCGCCACCTCTCGGTGGCTACGGCGCGCCCGCTCAGGCGCCACCCTATGGAGGCTAGCCGTCGCCGCCGGTTCCTGCACCGTGGGACCCCGCCCTCCCGGCCGCCCTACACTCGGCGCCGTCGCCGAGTCACTACGGAGGTGGCGGCGACTGGTACATGGACTCGGGTGCTACTGCACACATGACAGCTCATCCCGGTAACCTATCCTCTTCCACTCCAGTTAACACTCCCACTCGTATCATCGTTGGCAACGGTTCTTCTTTACCTATCACACATGTCGGTAGCACTAGTTTTCCTTCTAGTTCCACACCTATCACTATGTCTAATGTCCTTGTTTCACCTGACTTAGTCACTAGTTTAGTCTCCGTTCGTCGTCTTACTAGTGAGAATGTTCTTACTGTTGAATTCGACGGTGTTGGGTTTTCTGTGAAGGACGCCCGTACCCGGATGGTGCTTCACCGATGTGATAACCCTGATGAGCTTTATCCCGTGCACGCCGGTGCCTCCACTTCCACACCCGTCGCTCTCGCCGCCGGTGTCGACCTTTGGCATGCTCGCTTGGGCCACCCCAACCCCGCCGTTTTGCGTCAGATTCTTAGGAGTTTTTCTTTCTCATGTAATAAGCTCGACGAGCATACTTGTGAGGCTTGTCGTTTGGGCAAGCACGTGCGTCTTCCCTTTAGTGCATCTACTTCAGTTTCCACTTTTCCATTTCAGTTGCTTCATAGTGATGTTTGGACGTCTCCCGTTGCGAGTAACACGGGCTATCTATACTACTTGGTGATTTTAGATGATTATTCTCACTATGTGTGGACTTTTCCTCTTCGTCGTAAATCCGATGCTTTAGCCACACTCACCGCCTTTTATTCCTATGTCACCACCCAGTTCGGTCGCCCCATACTTGCACTCCAAACTGATAACGGAAAAGAGTTTGACAACGTCGCTCTTCGCACACTTCTCGCCTCTCACGGCACCATCTTTCGTCTAACTTACCCTTACACTTCACAGCAGAACGGCCGTGCCGAACGCATTCTCCGCACTCTTAATGACTGCGTTCGCACGTTACTCTTTCACTCCAACGTGCCCGCTCGGTTTTGGCCCGATGCTCTCGCCACCGCCACCCTTTTAGTTAACATTCGTCCGTGTCGTCCTCGGTGGAACTACGCTCCTCACCACCTTCTCTTCGGTACACCACCATCCTATGACGGTCTCCGCATCTTTGGGTGTCTCTGTTATCCTAGCACTGCGTCCACCACGCCACACAAACTCGCACCACGTTCCGTCCCGTGCATTTTCCTTGGCTACCCTCCTAAAATCAAAGGTTACCGGTGCTATGATCCTGTCACTCATCGTGTGTACACCTCGAGGCACATGTACTTTGTCAAGACGGTGTTCCCTTTTTTTCAGGTTCCTCTGGCTTCGGCTCCTTCGGCGCCGGCCCCCGCGTCCCCTTCCTGGAGCGATGCGCGGCGGCCAACCCCAGCCGCCCCCCCGGCACGGCGCCTTCTGCCGCCACCACCCGGTTTCTCGACTCCCTCCCCCGAGGTCGAGTCTGACCGGGCCCCCGGGTCCCCGTATCCCTCCTCCGAGTTTGAGCCGGTGGGCACCCCGCCAGCCACCCCGGCTGGCAACGCCACCACTGCGACGGGCTCGACGTCCTCCTCGCCCGTCGCCCCTTCCGCCGCCGGCTCGGCCGGCGCTGCTGCCCCCTCGGCCGCCCCCGCCGCCGCGGCCCCTGTCGCGGCCCCCTCCGCGACCCCGTTGCCGCGGCCGCACCTCTCACCGGTGTGGTCACTCGGGCTCGGACTGGGACACTTCGTCCTAGCACGCGCTACACGTCCGACGAGTACGCGTGTGCTGCGTCTACCTCGGCACCGTCTCCGCTCCCCACCTCCGCTCGCGCAGCCCTTCGGGATCCGAACTGGCTAGCTGCGATGCGTGAGGAGTTTGACGCCCTGTAGCGCAACCGTACGTGGCAGCTTGTTCCGCAGCCTCCCTGTGCCAATGTCATCACTGGGAAGTGGGTCTTCCGCCACAAGACTCGCCCCGACGGCTCTCTCGAGTGCTACAAGGCGCGTTGGGTGGTGCGCGGCTTCCGCCAGCGTGCCGGCGTGGACTTCACTGACACCTTCGCCCCGGTTGTCAAACCGGGAACGATTCGCGCTGTCCTCCAGCTTGCTGTTTCGCGCGCCTGGCCAGTCCACCAGCTCGATGTGTCTAATGCTTTCTTGCATGACCATCTCGACGAGCAGGTGTTCTGTCAGCAGCCTACTGGTTTCGTCGACACCGACTATCCGGACCACGTGTGCTTGCTCTCCCGTTCTCTCTACGGGTTGAAGCAGGCGCCTCGGGCCTGGTACCAACGGATTGCGGCCTTCCTTCAGCAGCAGGGGTTTCGGTCCACACGGTCCGATGCCTCCCTGTTTGTTTATCACGAGGGCCCCGCCACCGCGTACCTCCTCCTGTAGGTTGACGACATCATCCTGACTGCATCCTCGCCAGCGCTCCTTCAGCAGATCACAGCTCGCCTCGGCACCGAGTTCGCCATCAAGGACTTGGGGGCTTTCCACTACTTCCTCGGCATCGAGGTTGTGCGCCGGGCCACTGGCTTCTTCCTGCACCAGCAGAAGTACGCCACGAGCTTCTGGAGCGAGCCGGCATGCTTATCTGCAAGCCTGCTTCCACGCCTGTCGACACGAAGGCTAAGGTGTCCGCCGTCGAGGGTTCTCCGGCGTCCGACGCTCCCTTCTACCGCTCCATCGTCGGTGCTCTCTAGTACCTCACCCTGACGCGTCCGGATATTCAGTATGCTGTCCAGCAGGTGTGCCTCCACATGCATGCTCCTCGTGACACCCATTGGGCTTTGGTGAAACGTATCCTCCGGTATATACGTGGCACCATGGCTATGGGTCTCACCCTGACGGCATCACCCGACACCAGCCTCGTCGCCTACTCCGACGCCGACTGGGCTGGGTGTCCCGACACTCGGCGCTCCACCTCCGGCTACTGCGTCTACCTTGGGCCCTCTCTGATCTCGTGGTCGTCTAAACGACAACCCATGGTTTCACGATCGAGCGCCGAGGCCGAGTACAGGGCAGTGGCCAACGCCGTCGCGGAGTGCTCCTGGCTACGACAACTGCTTCAGGAGTTGCTATGTGAGGTTCCCAAGGCCATGATTGTCTATTGTGACAACGTCTCCGCGGTCTACCTCTCCGCCAACCCTGTTCATCATCGCTGGACGAAGCATATTGAGCTCGACATTCACTTTGTCCGGGAGCACATTGCACTTGGTCGTGTTCGAGTCTTGCATGTACCCACCGATCAGCAGTTCGCCGATGTCATGACGAAGGGACTGCCTACCTCGACTTTCGAGGGCTTTCGGTCCAGTATTTGCGTCTCCGGCGACGCTTCGACTGCGCGGGGGAGGGGGGGGGGGGTGTTGAGCACATGTATATCTGGCGGCTAGGATCTCTTGTATTTACTTCCTAGCTTAGCGATATCTCCCGATCCTTTCCCTGTATAGCGGATACTGTTGAGATCTCGCATCCCTTGTACCTATATATGTGCCTAGTGCATGATCAATGAGAATTATCGATGCACCAAATCATTCTCTACAGCTGGTTTTTCCCAATCACGACTGAGATGGCACTAGCACAAAACTTGGAAAGACACTAGTGGCACATCCGTCGCTGCAACATTGATCGTGGTATTCAAATGAAAATACCAAGTTTTTGAACTGGCATTGACGATGAATCTATGTTTTTGAACTAAAACTACGACAAGAATTATGGAATGAAGGGAGTACATCTGAACCTTATAAACCCTAAAAATATGCGCATAAAGGTATCTACATTGCAAGGCGCCTCATTAGAGGCTTAAGCCGTAATAAAAAATCTTTTTCTTCCTTGCGTCTGGGCTAGCGCCCCTGTTTCCAACACTCGGTGCCAAGTATTGGCGCTATTCACCTAAAAAAAGAACGAGAAATTGGGCTAGCGCCAGGCGACTAGCGAGGCATCGATCCTAGCCTATTTCCTGGAATCGGATGGGATATGAGGAAAACTACCAGGATTCTGATCCTGGCGCTCGGCCTTAGCACCCGCATTGGAGATGCCCTAAGTTTCAGCAAAATATGACATAAATCGTGCAATTAGGAAAGGATACAAGTATGCGCGTGCAAACTTTAAAACTTAAATAGGACTCTATGAGACCTAGATGACCAAGGAACGGTGTAAGTTACATGTCATATTTAAGTTTTAAATTTTAGATGCATATACTTGTATCCATCCTCTATGAGCATGATTTATTTCGTATTTTATCAAACTTCTACAATATATTTTTAGCATTATAAGGCTATAGGGTTCATATGTCCCTAGCTTTTGAAAATCTCTTCTCGCAAGCTCCCATGCTTCTCGCACCTCTTAATCTTCAAAGATAATGGAGGAATGCAAACATTTTACTAGACTAGAAATTAGCACCAAAGACATTTGTAAGGACATATAAAATTGGTTTCTCAGCAATCATGCTTAAATAGCCTCTGAGACCTCTTTATGTTCCAGAAATCATGATACACTTTGGCCATGCATTACTACTGGATTTGCAGTTTGGGCCCTTTTGTATACAAAAGAAAGAGCACTTTACACTAATAGGATCAGAATAATACCTACTTTCAAGCATATAAGAGCCTCTCCAACTTTTAGCCTAACTTCAACAATAAATTTTACTAATAAAATATCAGCTATATGCCACAAAAACTATAGCATTTGAAACTTCTTTCAGATACAAAATCAGTGATATATTTTTTGTGGCATACAACTCAGATTTTATTAGTCAAAGTTAGGCTCATAATTTGAGGGGGTGTTACATATTTGTAAGGAGGCAGTATTGTGGTCAATAAATGAGTTGGAAAGAAAACCGATTCAAGTAGCTTCATATGAACTTATGAATATTATAGTTAACCATGCTACAGTAAACACACATATATATTGTTTTGTTGAATTTGGGTAGGGTTGGCAAAGTCCAAACCATATTCCTTACCCCATCCTCCTTAGGATATGGTTGCGCGAGCATGGCAGTCTTCCTCATATGAATTTTCCCTTTGAGGTGATCTTGCATGTTCTTCTGACTGCTTGTTGTGATGCCGCAGACCGTGCAGTTCAAGCCCAAGTTGTCACAACTTTTTTTAGCGAGAGCCATCGAAGCGACAACAACACCAGGGTTTGTCCCCTTGGCCGGTAAGGCTGCCCACCCATTTACCTTCAAGCTGAACTGCATATATTGTCATTTGCGAGAGATAAGATTATTTCTTATATGTGTCAAACAATTGACCGGTGTTTGTGTTTGAAATATATATATATATATATATATATATATATATATATATATATATATATATATATATATATAGTAATCCTATTCATCACCCAGGGTGCAGAATAAGTTATTCTTCACCCGAGGTAATCTTACGATCGCTTCATAAATAAATTACGTTTGGAATACAAATAGTTACATTCATATTGATTCACTACGTAAAATTTGGTATAAGAAACAAAAAAATAGGTTATAATACCAGAAATATCGCATTTTATGTATGTTTTACACTATGTTTTTACGTTCGTAATTTTACGTAACATAAAATATTTTTTACGACTAGTATATATTTTCTTACGTTCTTTTTTTACGTATGAAATAAGACAAAATTTACGAAACCTAAAAATATGATGCATTGACCTCAAAATAAAGAGGGGGTGAGGAATAACTATTCCTCACCCAGGATTAGAATAACTATTTGGATCACGGCGCACCCTGTATAGCGCCGAGAAACCCCACCTCCTGCGCGCCGCCGCCCCCCCCCCCCCCACACACACACGGGCCAGCACCACGCGGACCACCCGATGCGGCGCGGCGCCTCCACCTCCTCTCCCGCCACCAGTTCGACGGGGCTCCGCCGCCGCCACGCCATCCGGCCTTCTGCCACCAGAAGGGCCACACCGCCGCTTCCTGTATCCCCTCTTCCTCCATGCTGCTGCCGCCCTTCCGGGCCTGCACCGGCGACCACATCCGGCCGACGGCAGGGGTCGCGAGGCTCCGTGCCGGCGATGCCTAGGGAGGGATGAAGTCGAGGGTAGAGCCGCCGCCCCGTCCATCCTTGAGCCCCTCGCCGCCCCGCTGAACACCGCCGCACAATGCACCCCGTGGCCCGCCGCCGATGCGCTCGAGCGTCGCCACATCTGCTCGCTTCATCGGCAAGGGAGGGAGCTCGCGGTGCTGCTCCCTGTAGGCTGTCGGCCTCCTGGGTGGTCAACCTGCTCGCCGTCCCCAGCTCACCCCTCGCTCCGGCACAAGCAGAGCACCGCGTCGTGCGAGCGCCAGCACTCCCGTCCTCCCTAGCATTCTCGTCGTTGGTCGCTGCGTTACCGCTCTCTCCGCCGTGGTGTTTCTTCTCTCTCCTCCTTGTTCTTGCTCCAAACTGACGCATGTTGCTGTTGCTATCTCTGCTCTGCTTTCTCTCGTGTTAGCCACCACCGCTGTTCTAATCTCTATCATGTATGTTGATGCTGCTCCTGTGCTCCATCTCACTTCGCTTGGTGTTTGTTGCTCACAACAAGTTTGTGTAAATGCTTGGAGCAGTACTCTATTGAATTTTATTTGATTATGTTGGATACAGTACTGAACTATGTATAGTTAGTAAACAAAATTAGCTCCTGATCTCTCTCTTTGTCCACTGAACTCTCACTCCGGAAGTATTTGAACTTCTTTGAATTTTCACTAATATTAACTGCAAAAATAGTTTTTGTATTTGGTTTCTGAAAAAATGCAGTTTGATGCCACTTCTATATATGACGGATGCATTGGTTTCAGCAGTATTACACTTTTGACAAATGTGTGAAATGCAGGTCCGCCCTCATAGTTCGGACCCAAGGCCATTCCAGATAAGCAGCAACCACATGACGAGGCAAGTAATGCGGCCAGGGAAATTTCGTGAAGCAACAGTCTGGAAGTTCAGAGACTATATAATGAGAAAAGTTGTGGCCGGTCATGGTTTTCTTACACCTAAACGGCTACCCTGTTCTATTAGTGAAAATTCTTCTGTTTTGGATATACGAAGATGGAATAGATCACTGTTTAGATTTCTTTTTCCTGTAGTCTATTGATAGCATGTCCGTGTGCTAGCACTTGCTCCATATACAACTGGATAGGTATGCGGAAAAAACTGAAAGGTACACATGTTACATGTAGAGGTATGGGAAGTACGAAAAGTTCAGTTCATAGTTATGTCGTAATTTATCTCTCTAGACAGGTCGGATACAAAAAAAAATTGGCAGGTCAGATACAAGAACATCTGAAGTTCGAAAAGATAGCAGATTGGAATAGAAAAAAGGAGAACTCTGTAACAAAATAGTAGTTGAAATACAGTTTGTGTGATATATGCAGAATTAGATCAAGAAGAAAAGAAGATAACATTGAATGTCTTTGTGTGATGCAGGTAGAGTACTAGTCGTATCGTACACGTGGTGGGCATGTACGGGAGGAATGTTTGGTTTTTCCTTTATTTCCTTTTGTGTGAGTACTACTACTCCACTAGTCCACTTCTATATTATTCTTTCTTTCTGTAAAAGGTTCAGTTTGACCACCGTATGTTAAAAGGAGTCTACTCACTTGCGAGTGGAGCATACGCTCGTGTAACAAAAACTATCCGATAAAAAAAAATTACTCTGAAAAGTTATAGGACACAAAAAATCAGAAAAGTTAACATGGCAAAACCTAAGAAGTTTGGAACTTCAAAACCCATTAAGTTGGGATAAAACTAAAAAAAGCTTTGCTTATAAAATCACATTTTTCTGGTTTCTAAAAAATAAAAGCCAAGAGTTCAAATTATAATAATGCATAAGTTCAGTGTTTATTTAAAAAATGTATCCCCCCTCCCAAGTGCAGTTTAAAAGTTTCATGTATACCAATTAAAACATGTTTTATGTATTGAAAAAAAAATCTTTTTAACCGTCACGAGTATGAAAAAATGATCAAGACGGGAAAGTTGCGTGTTTTCAACAGCTTTCCATCGGTATATCATTTGCTCAATTCCGGTAAGCGGTTGGGGAGTTACGGGAAGAAAACTGCACGTGAAAAACAGAGTGAAGTTCAAACAAAACTGCTCGAGAAGTTCAACCTCTTCACGCAGTGCATTTTCGGAGACTCTATTTTTGCGATGAAGGCAGAACTCATGATCTAAGAAGTTCAGATTGATAACTGGCAGAAGTTCACGTACTACACAGTGTGCAATTTGTATTAAAAAAATAATGAAAAAGCAAAGGCTAAAAGTTTTGTTGCTAGAAGTTCAAGTGCTCGGCCCGAGAAAGTTCAAAAATTCTTGTGAGAGAGGTTGAACAAAAATACGGGACAAAAGTTCAAGGTGAAAACAGCGGGAAGTTCAACTACTACACGGAATGCGTTTCAGATAATAATATAAGAATAGAAAATAAAAAGCTTAAAAGGTTTGTAGCAAGAAGTTCACGTGCTCCTCCTAGCATTGTTCAAAATTCATGTACGAGACGTCCGTCGTTCATTTACATGTTGAAAAAAGGCAAAAAAAAAACAACATTGTTTTACCATTTTAAAAACTGCTCTCAAACGGCAACGAATTTGTAACACATGTCTACATGAAAAACTTGCTGCTATTCATAAGCTTTCCACCGGGTATATTATGTGCCACATTTCGATGAACAGTTTAAATTTTTCATGTATACCATTTAAAACACATTTTTATGTATTCAAAAAATTCTTATATGTTGAAAGAAGTTCATAGTGAAAGCAACAAGAAGTTCAAGTATTGCAAGGAATGCATTTCAGGTGAGAATAAAAGTATAGAAAAATAAAATCTTAAAAAGTTTGTTGAAAGAAGTTCAAGTGCTCTGTCCGGGGAAGTTCAAAAATTCTTACGAGAGAGGTTCACCTTGTATTTCCATGTTGAAAACACAAAAAAGAAATTGTTTTTTTGCATTTTAAAAATAATTCTCTCAATCCACAAAGAAGTTCAGTTATTATTTGGGAGCAATTTGATTTCAAAAAGAAAATAAAAAAATCAAATTATAAAAACGGAAAAAGTTTATGTACTACATGGTGTGTGTTTAATATGAGAAAAATGAATAAAAAGGCAAGGTCCAAATTTTTTGTTGCTATAAGTTCAAGTCTTCGGTCGGAGAAAGTTAAAAATTTATTGTAAGAGAGATTTGTACAAAAGGAATATCATTTGTGTAACACTGACGAATGGATGAGAAAATTACAAACGAAAATACGTCAAAGAAGTTCAACGTGAAAACAGCAGGAAGTTCAACTACTACACTGAATGAATTTCAGATGAAAAACTTTTAAAACCGTCGCGAGTATGAAAAAATGATCAACATGGGAAAACTGCGTGTTTACAGCAGCTTTCCATCGGTATATCACTTGCTCAATTCCGGTGAGTGGGTGGAGAGCTACGAGCAAAAAAAGCACGTGAAAAACAGAGTGAAGTTCAAGTAGACATGCCGAGAAGTTCAAGTTCTTCACGCGGTGCATTTTCGAAGAATCTGTTTCGCGATAAAGGCAGAACGAATGATCTCGCCGTTTTCAAAATTACATGAAAACGGCTAGGAATCAGAGAAAACCATCAACGTGAAAAAGTTTGGCATTTTCCGTAGCTTTTCAACTGTATATTATTTGCCCCATTCCGATAAAGTTTGTAGAAATTACAGCGAAAATACATTTCTAGCCATTTTCAAAATTGACTTAAAACCGTAAAGAATTGGGAGAAACAATATATACCAAAAAGTTTTGCATTTCTTCAAGCTTTCCAACGCCATGTCATTTGCTACATTCGGACGTACGGTTAAAAAATTAACTCGAAAATACGAACTCGATGAAACTTGTACCGTTTTCTAAATTACTCTTAAACCGTTCAAAATTAGAAAAAACTTTCAACATGAAAAAGTAGCGCATTTTCATAAGCTTTCCAACGCCATATCATTTGCCTCAATTGGATTAGCCGTTTAGAAATGGCATCGAAAATACGAACTCGGCTGTTCGGTTTGTGAAATTTTATGATTTTCCAAATTACTCTTTAACCATAGGGAATTAGAGAAAACTATCAACATGTGGAGGGAGCGGTTTTGCAGCAGCTTTCCAACGCCATATTATTTGCCTCATTCCGATAAACGGTTTAGAAATGCGATCGAAAATACGATTCACGTTTTTTGTATGAAGAAAAAACGGTTTTCAAAACTGCTCTTAAACCGCTTACATTTTGCCAAAAATTTAACTTGGGTCATGTTACTCGTGTCCATAGCTTTCCAATAGTATATCGCAAGCCCCATTTGGGAAATGTTTGCGGAAGTTCAACCTAGCACTGGGGGAAGTTCAGGTCGAACAACTCAGGCAATAAAATTGCAACAGACGCATGTTCATCACGACCCGAGAGCAAAATCCGCCAATGAGCGAGATTCCTATTTAAAACGGGCATTTAGTTGCTAAAAACCGTTTGCAGATTACACTTACATCACATAGAACACGACTGACCAAAATAATTCGCGCGGGGAGACACGATTGCGAAGATAGCCCGAAAGTCGGGTTCCTACAGAGGGGAGTTCAGGTTGTGTGTGTGTGTGTGTATATATATATATATAAACTATTAGTGTTGATTTTTTAACACCCGGTGACTATGCCACCCCTCTGGTGGAAGTGCCACCCCATGTTATCTCCGTTCAATGCATGCCTCGTGATTCATGCAAACACTATGCTATCATCATTCCTTCATTGGGATTCAGTTAATGAAGCATGCTAATGATCACACTAATACGGTTCCAACAGAGTATGTGTCAGACTAGTGGTATCAAAATGTCAGATCATGAATACTTAACCAAAAAGATTCCCTAACAGTATAAAAATAGTATAAGTTACTAAATTTCTATAAAAGTACAAAAAAGTTGGTTGGTGATTAAGATTTATATGCCTAAGAGAAGTTCCCCATGAACTCAAAAAATATCCATACGTATACATAGTATCAACATTTAACCTTGTTACTACTTAATGCTAAGAACTCGTCTTAATGCAATTAGACAAACAGAAGATTAATCAACAGCAAACCTAAAAGATGTTACACGAATCTCAAAGCTATATCAGACGGAAGCCGGGGGGGGGGGGGGGGGGGCAATGCCCCTGAATGACCCACCATCAGTGGATCTATTTTACTATTGAAAGGAAAAAACTTGTAGAAGGTTAGTACGAATTATTTGTATTTGGTAACAAGATGACATGTAAAGCTTTATCTTGGATTGTTGCACGTCTTACCACCAGATATATATACATCTCTCTAGATATATATAATTGTTGTATGTATTCATAGTATCAGAAGCAGTTCAGACCTATTTATTTTCCTCAAGATGTGTGATTTACTAGTGTCACACGTTACATCTAACCAAGCCACTCTAACTAGCTAGGCTGTAAAATGTAGGTAATTCCAGAATACTAGTGAATACTGAATATAACGACATTATTAGTTGGGCATCAAGGTGTCAACAAAAAAGAATTGTAGTAGCCTGGGCTATGGACTCAAGCCCAGACAGCATATGTGTTCATGTATTCAAAACAAACATGAATTCATATATACTTGAATATGAAGATGTAAGGCTAGTACAGTACAAATGAAAACACAATTCAGGACAATTTGATTCAGAGATCTATATAACTTATGCAATAGCAAGATATTATGATGCTTTTAACATCACATATGAACGCTTGAGTGTTATTTCCAAATTTGTTTCACCTAAAGAACAATATTCAAATTTAGTTCGACCAATTAGATATTGGACATCATAAAGGAAACAACACTTTGAATTTTGTATTTCAGTACGGAGATATAAAACTGAAATGTGTATATATGTTGCATTTTATTACCGCATCCTCCACTGGTTGACCTGTTCCAGGCAATGGTTGCGCAGGTTTAGTGGCCTTCCTCCTGTGGCTCTTCCCTCTGAGGTGCTCTTGCAGGGCAACCTCACTGATTGCCGTGATGTCGCACACCGTGCAAGTCAGACCTGGCTTCGGCTTCTTGCTTTCTGTGGCCGCCAAAACAGAAGATGTATCATGTACATCAGGGTTTTTCCGCTTGCCTGGCACAACATCAGACACTTTTACTTTCGACCCGGCCTGCACAGACTGAAGAAGAACACATAATTTGGAATAGTTAGGGGATAAAAAAGAGCTGGAGATCTAGATTCAAAAGGTTGAATCCTCAGAGCAGCATAAGGTTGAATCCCTAGATTAGCAAACCTCATGAAAGTACGGCGCCGCCGTCTTCAGCGATGCCACCACGGGCGCCACCCTATGTTCCGACCAGCCGGCCAGCCCCACGAGCAAACTGGCACGCTCCTCCATGAGCTCACGGCGGACCTCGGCCTCTAGCGCCATGGCCTCCGCCTCCTCCTGCAGGATCTGCTCCCTTATCCTCTCCTTCGCTGCCCGACGTCGCAGCTCGTCCAGATCCGATGCCAGTGGTGGTGATCTCTCCCCGTGGTACCCCACGCCGTCGCCGCCGACGAGTCCGACATGTACGCGTGTGGCTTCACCAAAGGCAATAAGATCAGCGGAAGAGAGGCATCAAGAGCCAAGAGCCGTCATCAGTGAGGAGAGTTCACCTGCAGTCTTGGAGTTTGCCGACATAGCCCTGGCCCCCGTCGACGGACAGCGCTCGTCGCCGGCGCTGAAGTGGAACTCCATGGTGGGAGTTTTGCTGGATCTGATGTTGTGCCGCTGTGCCTGCATGAGATAAACGTGAGTCGTCGACTATAAATGCTAGCTGATCCCGTAATGTTGCATCTTACTAGCTAGAGAAAAATTCTGTGAGACCAGGTCTCATTTGTTGGGGAGTTAGACCCACTCCGATGAAAGACACGTGGACGTTACAATCTCAAAGCACACTGGCCTACCTTCCCGTCTAGTATTTTTCAGTACCAGCTCATGTACATCATCTTCTTAGGTAAAAGGAATGATCAAAATAGAAGAGGAAATGGATTCATGAGGGATGCCAGAAATAGAAATAGACAGGTATTTGGGGCTGCTGGAGGGAGTATATCATTTGGAGCCAAAGTGAATTTGGCCTTCCGAGGCAAACTAGGTGACATGGAGGTGGAAAAATACAGGGACTCTTCTTAGAGTGACAGTGTCCCATCTGTTCATGTACCTGGAGGGGCACTAGTTGAATCTATGACAACCAACAAGAATGAATTGGATGAGGGGATGAGGTCCATAGGGAAGTGATTGGTTCCTTGGCTACCATACAACAAGGCATGGGAGGTGTGATAAACCCTGGTGATAAGATGTCATTCCCAAATTTCATCAAACAAATAGCCAAGACCAACAGTGATAAATGTGATAACTGGAAAAGGAAATTTCAAACAATCTTGGGGACTGTGGAAGAAGGGGGATCAGGATGTGAAAAATAATGAAAATGAACGTGAGAAGAAAAACAGGATGAATCTAATCACAGTGATGCTGAGCAGGAACAAACTATGCCGAGTGTGATTGATGGTGTAGGGGTGGAAGGGGTGCACATGATTCTGGACTCACATGAGTCAATACCTCTTCATAGCTCTCAACCTGCTATTATTGTTTCACAGGAGGAGGAGGAGGGTGAAAATGTGATGGTGGAAAATGTCACGATAGGGAGAGATGAAACACCTACTGCCCCAGCAAGAAGGAGCTCAAGGATTGAAGACCAGCATAATGGTGCTGAAGACATGAGGAAGAAAGCCGAGACAAGAAAAGCTCAACAAGAAGGGGAAGGTATAAAAAAATGATGACAACTCTTTTCTTGTTTTATCCAATCATGATGGTGTAGTTAATGCTCTTGAATTAGGGATTGATGTTAATACTTTGCATTTAGAAACTATTAATGTGATTTGGAGATTCTAGGGCTAACATTGAAAATAAAATGAGTTGGATAAGAAGAGAGAGAAGAGTCATGTCAAGTTTTTAGATTGGGAGAATGAAGACAAATAAATGCAGGAAGATGCCTTTACTGTGATGCTATCTAGATCCAACCTCAAAAAGCAGAAGAAGATGGAAAGGATGAAAATGAGTAAGGACAAGACCATGCCTGTGAAAAATGGAGGAATGGTGATCAAGGGAATGGTTAAAGAAGGTTTGATAAAAGGACCCTCTCATCCTTTGCATGAGGGGGGGGGGGGGGGGGGGGGAGGGGCTGCTGCTAGTAAGAGAGGGGAAAAATACCAATTCTCAATGATAGGCCTTATATGGAACTACAGGGGATGTGGGAAAAAAGGGTTGGTCACATATTTGCAGGAAAATATGAGGGATCATGATGTCGATTTTTTAGGGCTCCAGGAAACTATGACGAAAAAATATCCTCCACTACAAAAAAAAAACACTTCCGTGATGATACGTGTTTGTTACAGTAGGTCATGTTTTCTGTCATGCATGTACATCCATGGTGATTTTATGACAGAATCAAGATAGTCATACCCGTGTTGTCATAGAAGTGTTCCATGACAATACTCAAATTATCATCATGGAAGTGTCCACTTCCATGACAATAAATAGCGTGTCATGGAAGTGCTTTCATCAAGGGTAATGGACACGTGGCATCCACCGTAATGGGTCGCCGTTAAGCTATCGGGTCCGGTTTTGGATCCGATAACCCGTTAACAGCCACGACCAATGGTGATTTTCCATGTGTAAAATTCTCATTAGCCGAAGAACCACATGTCAGCTCCGCGTTGGGACAGATGTCAACCGTCCAATGGACAGGAGGCACCTATGATACATCGACACATGGCATGGCCCAATAGTGGCCATTTAGGTTAAAAAGGCCGGCCCATTTGACTTAGTCAAAAGTTAACGAGCCGGCCCATCGAAAGCCTGTTAACGGCTTGTTCGCGTATAGCCCGTTTACGGCCCGTTAACTCAAGGCCCGTTATGGCCTTCCCGAATTCGGCCCAACAACGACATGTGGTCCGTCCAATATAATTTCAGCCTGTTGTAACTTCAGGCCCATGTATGACCCATAAAGTCTTTCGGCCCATATGAGGCCTTCTGTATCCTTGGGCCCTTTAACGGCCCGTGATGACTCTGGACCATAATAAACAGTAAACTGCTTTAGACCCATTAACGGCCCATGATTCAGTTGGGCCGTTTCCAGCCCGTGTTATCTTTCGGACTTCTGAGGCCCATATATTCTCGGGCTCATTTTCGGCCCATATGTGGACCATTGTAAGAAACCGAGGAAAAAGAACTGCAGTATTACAAGCAACCAAATAAACAAGACTATTAGAAAATAAATAAGCAAGCAACTAACACTAGGATATTACGGCGATTACACATATTACATCCACTGGGCATCAAAGTTCGCCATCAGTGCAAATATAGGGAACAAAGCAGCATATTACATATACTGGGCGTCAAAGTTGGCCACCAGTGCAAATAAACGCCGTATCAAAACAAGCAGAACTGAAACCACTTCATAAGAGCTCAAGAAATAATATCCTGGGTACCCACCATGCTGGCAAGAAGCTTAGCAAACTTACTAGCTTTCTCTTGTTTGGCGCTTAAATCCTCCAACTCTTGCTGTTGCACCAGAAAGTATGCATCTGAATTCTGCAAGGACTTCCTCAGTCCTTCGGCTTCTTGTCGCAACACATTTGATCGGTGTCTTTCAACTTGTAGTTGAGAATCAAGAAGCCGAACTGATTCAGGCAGCGAGTTCGAAGAGCTTGTGCAAGCAGTAGTGGCTAGTAACTCGAACACTACATCAAGACAGGACTTTGGGGTTGTCTCGCTGTCTTCAAGATAGTTTTTATCAGCTTTCTTGGAGACCAACAGGGATGTCTCACTATCTTGAACCTTATCTGCATTACTTCTTTTACCATTGTATAATGGGGTACTCTTCTCCAATATTTTGTCGGCATTCTAAAAGAGAAACAAGCAGACACATCACAAGTTTAGCATGTTGTATATGAAACTCATTTTGGTAAACCAGTTCAATAGTAATGTCGATAGGATAAGAACATGAAACAAACATATGTCTATGTACTATGGTTACTGTATGGTCTATATCATTCTAGTTTATGTTTGCCAAATCAAGATAGAGACACAGTTCAAATCATATCTGTTTAAGACAAAGCAGCATAGACAGAATATAAGTGTGGGAAACTACACAACACTAACAACACTTGTAATGTGCATGACATGAGAACATAACTGTTTATACAATTGAAACTGAAATCAACATAGAGCAAGTTACAACAACAATCCAGTTAAAAAAAACAGGTTTAAAACATACTCGTTGCGCCATTGGAGTTTCAATTGCATCCTTCAAATTTAAAATTAGTTGGTATGAGTAAATACAGTGATGCAAGAGCAAAGGAGTATGTACCATAGCTACGGAACCTGACCTGAGAACAATTCTTCTTCTGCTTTGAGCGTTGAGTTGGGGTTCAGAGTGGTGGTCCTCGAGCTTTGGGCACTGCAGTTGCCTTACTAACTGCTCGTGTTTGGGTGCTTTGTGGTGGAGACAGTGCTGTGTCAACTGGAACTAGGTTACTATCTGCTGGGGTTGGGGTTAGAAGTGGTGTAGCTGGTTCTCTGTCCAACTGGGTAGGGGTAAAATCTGCGAGATTCTGGGTTATGCGTGGTGGAGCTGGTTCTTGGGCAAGTACAACCGTGGTTCTATCTGCATCGACGGGTAGCACTGTCTTTTCTGAAGACCGTGTTTTTACTCCCTTAGATACTGCCATCACCCCCTCCAATTCAAATGGCTGATAAACAAGAAAAGTAATTGAATGTACAGACATTGTATGATAGACACGTGCAATGGATAGTGGGGAATAAAAGAGGGCATGAAATAATTCACATTTATGTTGTCTAACCAAACAGGATAGCATGACACAAATTCACATATATGGTGGCTAACTAAATAGGATAGCATGACACAATTTCACATATATGATGGCTAACTAAACAGGATAGAATGACATAATTCAAAATATGATGACTATGTAAACATGATGACATGATATAATTATATGATGTGTTATTAACTAGGTTGGCATGGCATAATTCACATACATGCCGTCTATGGAAACATGATGGCATGATATAATTCACGGATATAATGACATAATTCAAAATATGATGACTATGTAAACAAGATGAGATGATCTAACTATATGATGTCTTTATTAAATGGGTTGGCATGCCATTATTCAGATACATGCTATCTATGTATACACGATGGCATGATGTAATTCAAATATATGATTTATATACTTGATACGTCTCCGTCGTATCTACTTTTCCTAATGCTTTTACTCTTGTTTTGGACTCTAATTTGCATGATTTGAATGAAACTAACCCGGACTGACGCTGTTTTCAGCAGAACTACCATGGTGTTGTTTTTGTGTAGAAATAAAAGTTCTCGGAATGGAACGGAACTTTTTGGAGAATTTTTATACAATAAAAGAAAAATACTAGAGCCAAGAACCACCAGAGGGAGGGGTCCCTGGGGGAGCACAACCCACCAGGGCGCCCCCCTCCTGGTGCGCCCAGGTGGGTTGTGCCCACCTGGTGGCTCCACATACCCTATCTCCGACGCTATAAAATCACATTTTCGGAGAAAAAAATCAAGGAGAAAGAATTATCGCGTTTCACGAGACGGAGCCGCTGCCGCCTCCTGTTCTTCATCAGGAGGCCAGATCTGGAGTCCGTTTGGGGCTCCGGAGAGGGGAATCTTTGATCTTCGTCATCACCAACCCTTCTCCATCGCCAATTCCATGATGCTCCCCACCGGGAGTGAGTAATTCCTTCGTAGGCTCGCTGGTCGGTGAGGGAGTTGGATGAGATTCATCATGTAATTGAGTTAGTTTTGTTAGGGCTTGATCCCTAGTATCCATTATGCTCTGAGATTGATGTTGCTATGACTTTGCCATGCTTAATGCTTGTCACTTTGGGCCCGGGTGCCATGATTTCAGATCTGAACCATTTAAGTTATCACCATTATATCTATGTTCTAGATCCTATCTTGCAAGTTATAGTCACCTAGTGCGTGTTATGATCCGTAAACCCCGGAGTGACAGTATTCGGGATACTTTCTGGTGATGACCGTAGTTTGAGGAGTTCATGTATTCACTATGTGCTAATGCTTTGTTCCGGTTCTCTATTAAAAGGAGGCCTTAATATCCCTTAGTTTCCTTTTGGACCCCGCTGCCACGGGAGGGTAGGACAAAAGATGGCATGCAAGTTCTTTCCATAAGCACGTATGACTATTTACGGAATACATGCCCACATTATATTTATGAACTAGAGCTAGTTTTGTATCGCCCTAGGTTATGAATGTTATATGATGAATGGTTATGAATGTTATATGATGAATATCATCCAACGAATTCACCGATCCAATGCCTACGAATTTTCCACATATTGTTTCTGCTAAGTTACTATTGCTATTGCTGCTGTCACAACTGCTACAAAATCATTGCTATCACTGTTACCGTTACCGCTACTGTTACTACTACTATCAAAACTATCATATTACTTTGCTACTGATCATATTGCTGCAAATAATTAATCTCCAGGCGTGGTTGAATTGACAACTCAGCTGCTAATACTTGCAAATATTCTTTGGCTCCCCTTGTGTCGAATCTATAAATTTGGGTTGAATACTCTACCCTCGAAAACGGTTGTGATCTCCTATACTTGTGGGCTATCAAGACCTTTTTCTGGCGCTGTTGCCGGGGAGCATAGCTATATTTGTTGAGTCACTTGGGATTATTATCTATTTATCACTATGAAGAATCTGAAGGATACAAAAACCAAGATCGTTCCCTCTAGGACGAGGGGAGGTAAGGAACTGCCATCACACTCTGCACTTGATTCACCTTCTGTTTTGAGTAGACTTGCAACACCACCACATGCTATTAATCCTGATATGTCACAAGTTATTGATGATGCTACTTGTCGTGGATTTAACATGGCAGATGCCCTCGTGAAAGGACTTATGTGTGGAGCCATCGCACGTAGGTTAGCTTAAAGGGGTTGAACAGGACAAAGGACACAAGGAGCTTACCCAGGTTCGGTCCCTCTCAACGAGGTAAAAGCCTATGTCCTGCTTCGAGTTGTATTACTTGTGTTTCGATTACAAGGGAGCGAATACGCTTAACCTAGTTCCTGATTGGTTGTTTCCTGAGTTAACCCGCCGCCGGGTCTCATCTTTATATACACAGGTCGAGACCCGGAGGCTTACAGAGTCCCGGCTGGCTCACACAACGTGGCCGGCTCGGTTTCTAACTAGTCATGTCTGACAGGGCAAGTCATCATACGACGGTTCATAGGCCCGGGTCTTGGGCTTTCTCCAGGCCTGCCCCTATCAGC
Organism: Thinopyrum elongatum; assembly: GCA_011799875.1. NCBI lineage: Eukaryota > Viridiplantae > Streptophyta > Magnoliopsida > Poales > Poaceae > Thinopyrum > Thinopyrum elongatum. The sequence continues at coordinate 450,005,202 of CM022297.1, forward strand.
CGCCGTCTTCACACCTTGGGCCTCCTTGGACCTTCTTCATAGAAAACCACCAACGGTGTAACCCGGCCCCTCCTGGACGGGTCACACTCGGTGCTATATCCCCAAAATTAGGCCCCAGATTGATTTGAACCTATTCATGTCAATCTTCACTGTTTAACTTAACCAGACCATGCATCAACGTCCAATTTTTACGCAGTCCTCTGTAAGCCGCCATGACGTCACATACATAGAATCATTGTAACCCGCCATGATCTCATGGGCATTAATGTCGCACAGGACCCAGAATATCTCAACAGATCTTTATCTTCAATGGGCTTCCTGAAGATCGAGGCACCCGAAGCGTTAACATAATCATTTTACCTCCTCGATTTCCGTGCATGCCATCTTATCACCTCCTTATAAATAGGGACAGGGGCCCTCCTTTTCACTTTTACCCCTGCCTCTGCCTCTTCTTCTTCCACCTCGCGATGACCGACACCACCGGAGCACCGCCGCCCCAGTCAATAGCTTCGTCTTGGCCGCTGCATCAACCTGATCTCGACCAGAAAACTGCGGCGCCCCTCCGCTGTCCATCAGCATCTCTAGGTACCTATCCCCTTGCACTTCCAATCTGCATTAGGGTTCCCTAGTTCTTCAGTGTTCATCGAAGTTCATCACACGTGCACGTAGTTCATCTGCCATGTTACTTAGTCGAGCCCAGACGCAATGCCGAAGTCATGCTTTGATTATTTTAGTATCCGCCATTAACCACAGATCTATTCCCTTCTGTTGAGATTCGTTCCCCAATGCAGTAGCTCGTCCTCCATGTTTTAGGTTTAACAGTTTCCGCCTGTTTTCGAACTGCCGTAGATCCAAAATTATAAGCAGAACCTGTGAAACTTGTTTGTTTAGCACTTGGTGAAATTTCACTCAAATCCAGATCTGTAAATGCCTGCTTGATCATTGCTGTATGGGCAGCTCAAACGATACTTTGTAACCCACCAAACACCAACCGGCTTACTTATGAATTTTTAAACCGCCAGTATTTATCCAATGTTAATATTATCCGTCTGTGCTCTGCCGATTAGCCATGCCATTCATTTTCTTCTTTAATAGCAATCAATCTCTGCACATAACCAATTCTGCATAATAAACTTGCTTTCTCTAACCATTGGGCGGCTTACCATCATGAATTTGACCTGCCAATACTTCCTCTCTAGGCTTTTCGCGACAAAAAATGACTAAGACTGTCACCTCATGTGACTGGGTTGCTTCCACTGTTACGAAGCAAACCCTTAACAAATATGTTCAAGTGGGCATTCTGGCAGCCAAAGATATTATCCACTGGCGAGTTCCAGGGACAGAAGTGAGACCTCAGCCAAAGGAAGGTGAAGTCATAGTTTTTGCTGACCATATGATCCGTGGCTTCTCACCGCCCGGCTCAAAATTCTTTCGCGATGTACTGCACTTCTTTCAACTTCATCCCCAAGATATTGGACCCAATTCCATTTCCAACATCTGCAATTTCCAAGTCTTTTGCGAAGTATACCTTCAAGAAGAGCTCAGCGTTGATCTTTTCAGAGAGTACTTTTATTTGAACCGTCAGACCGAGTTTACAGACGGGCCCAGCCTAGAACTTGATGGAATTTCAATTCAAAGACGAAGAGATGCTATCTTCCCTGGAGCCACACTTCCCAGTCATCCGAAAGACTGGAACCAAACTTGGTTTTATTGCCAAGATACATCTCCACCTGGTGAAAATCCTCTGCCGGGTTTCCGCGACTGCCGGCTTAGCCCAAAACACCCACTTCCAGACCGGATCAGCACTGCTGAACGAGCTAAGTATATGCCTACCTTTTCGAAGGTAAGAGCCTTACTGGCTAATGGATTAACCGGAGTTGATTTGGTCCGATGCTGGGTCGCTTGGAGGATCATACCTTTGAGCCGCCGGCCCGGCTTAATGTGTGAATACACTTGCGATGTCAAAGATCCACAGCGTCACTGTCAAGTGCGTCTGGAAAGATAAAGAGATCAATGAGATGACTAAGATGCTGCTCGGGGAAAGCTTAGAAAGCTGTAGCAAGACGGGGTTGAATCCCTTCTGCGCTCTTAATCCGGCTCCAGATGTAAGCGTTTCAATCCAATTTACTTTATTCAGTGTTCGCATAAACTGCACACTCCTTATCATCACTTGCTTTCTTTAGGCTGACTCCTCTTTTTGGAGCAAGAAACTGCAAGATAAGCCGGCCAAAAAGGCCAGGGCAAAAACCAAGGCCCCGAAGAAATCCAAGAAGAAACCAGATGCAACAGAACTACTTGCCCTAGATGATGAGTCGGAGGTAGAACTTGATTCTCTTGGCTCTTTTTTTGTGCATCTTATTGACGCTGACTACTCTCAGGATGACGCGGAGACCAGCCAGGCAGATGTTGAAGAGGTAACTATTATTTCCTCCGACTCAGAGCCTTTACCAAGACAGAAAGTTCGGCAGGTGACCTGGAAAGTAAGGTTTTCTCATCCTTTAGCTTACTTGGATCCAAACTTTATTTTGAAGAAACAACAGCATGAAGCCCGACGCAGAACCCGGAACAGCGGAGGCGGAGATCTTACTGCCGGCTTACCCAACACGTCGGCACCTCATAAACACCAAAAAGAGGTGCCTCAGAGCTCAATCCTGTCCTTTCCAAAGGCGGGTCTTATCCGTCAGCCACTTAACCCTTCTGACTCAAATTATCAGGGAACTTCTCACTCATCCTCTGGCGACTCTACTGGGACTCAGATGCCCCCCTTCAAGATTGCCCCTGGGTAAGAACATTTGACCTCTTTATTTTAATACTTTTATTAAACTGATATACTGACATCCTCGTATGTCTCATTTTCAGTGGTATAGCCAAACCAAGCAAGAAGTTGAAGATAGGTAAACCGGCCGAAGATCCTAAGGTCAATGAGCCGGAGAAAGAGACGCCAGCCTCAGAAGTTTCACATCAGAATCCCGAAGCCACTGCCAATGACCCGCCACCAGAAACTCATGACACTCCAGTGGATCCAATGGGTGTTGACCCGTCCAGTGCTAAGCCGCCAAGCCCTATCAAGCCTGCCGAAGAAAATACTAAGGATGTCGTGGTTACTGGCACTGGTTATACATAACCTGGAAACCCCACGGTCTTGGCTAAGCATTCTGCCAAGGATGAACTTCTTGCTTCTGAGAAGAGCAAAGCCAAATCTGACATTGCGAGCTATTCAAACTTGGACGTCAATGAATTATATTCCGGCTATCTGAGCCGCCTGCATACCAGCCATGACTTGGAAGCTGATTTAGTTAAGAGAATGCGACAGAAATACAAGGTATGAACCTCTGCTTCCCTGTATATATAGTCATCCAGCCCCCAAGTCTTATCCATAGGAAAGAATATGTTGAGTATGGTGTAAGACTTATCAATATACTACTGCAAATTTCAAGTCATAGCCCTCATGGGCCGGCTTATCTTGAGAAAGATGAACCGGGTCATTTTTGTTTCGCTTCAAATCCTAGCCCTCAAGGGCCGGCTTATCGAAGAAAGATGAGCCGGTTCTTCAGCAATATAATTTGAAAAGAATTTCCTCGTACATTAGCCCCCAAGTGCCAAGTGTGTTGCTTGCAATGTACTTGGGACTTGTATGAAAACCATGCCCTGACTAACATATTTATATCCTTTGACTCATATTCGCAGGATGTCATAAGCCTGAACGAGTCCCAATTGGTAGAATTGAAGAACAGACTTGAATACTAAGAAGCTGAAACACACAAATCTGACTCCAAGATTAAGTTTAGCCTGGATGAAAACGAGAAGCTCAAAGCCGGATTTACCACAGAGAGAGCCGGCTGGGAGAAAGAGAAGGCCACCTTATTGCAAAGGGCAGAAGCTGCTGAATCATCCTTGAAGGAGACCATGGCAGAGCTTACCGGCTTAAAACGTCATATCTCATAGATGACATCTGCTATCTTTGGTAAGCAATTCGGAATGTTTCAACCTTTCCAAAATTTTCTCAATTTTTAACCCGCCTGGCGACTCATCGGCATGTTTACTCAATAGGCCCCAGGAGCACCAATCTTGACCAAGACATGCTGCTGAAGCTCAAAGCCGTGTACGCTCTAGTGGAACAATTATACACAGGCACCCAATGGACTCTTGTGGCTATCTCCAATGGTAAAGAGCCGCCGACCCTTCTGAGGGAAGTACTAGATAAGCTGTCTGTCATGCCCCAAAAACTCGAAGAGATCAAATGCTCAGCTGCCCGTGCTGGCGCCATTACAGCTCTTACCCGAGCCAAAGCATGGCAAGCAGAACTTGACCCGGAGGAGATGGCCACCGGTTGTCCAAGCCTTAAAGAAGATGGGTCTCCTTTTGATCAGACAGACTTTACAAAGTGCGTAAAGGAGATGTGTCCCCTGGCATGCAAGCTGGCCGAGGAAGCTGATTTATCCAGATATCAGGCGGCTTACACCATGGAGAATACCAAAGTAGAAGCGCCGGCTTATGACGTCGTGGATCTCACCCCTCCAACGCGTAAGCATACTTTTGCTCCTGATGTCGATCCGTCCCCCATTATGAATGATGAAGCTGTATTCGAAGCCTTAACCGGCATCGAATGGACGTCACCTGACCTCTAGATGGGCGAAGAGGAAGAGCCGGAGCAGGATGACCCGGAGTCATCAACCCGCCGCGACGAAGGCAATTGAGTCCAGGCGGCTCTTAAACCAGGACATAAGCACAATGTGCTCAAAAACACTTTCTATTTGGCAGGTCCACTGTGGCCTTGTAATAGCCTAGTTTTGCAAACAATGATCTGTTATGCCATCGCGCATATCTAGCCGTTTAACTGTTAAACCGGCAGTAGAATCGTTTTGTGATTCGCCGCTGTTCCTTTTCATAGTATCACCATCCATGTGGGGCAGGTCGATGTTGTCATAGTTTCTGCACAAGGTAAACAGTATGTGCCCTAGCGGTTTAAGCCAAGGCGGGTAACAAATCCTGATATAATAGTCTTTGAAATATTGCAATAAAAGACTAGAAGGAAGACCATCTAAGCCGAAAATATGCTAGCGACTTAAAGTCGAAAACCAGGGCGGGTTACCATATCCCGAATATTCATATAATTATTGAAGGACATACCTGTAGATTAATATCCTGATGATACTTTGATAATGAGAATCCAGAGCGGGTATTTGACCCGTAGGTATAAAATATCATGATGTGAATATGCTCAAGGCAAATATCTTGGCGGCTTATAGTCCGCTATCAGGGCGGGTTACCAAACCCAATATGCTCAATTATGAGTCATATAATCAAGGCTGCATGGCCTAAATTGTACCAAATGTACTGGAGCATAAAAATTCTTCAAGGGACACAAATTCAAAAATATTCAGAAAAAAGAAATCCAGAAAAGTTCGAGGCTTTCATAGGCCGCCAAGCCTAAAACCCAAGTGCTTTCATGGGCCGCACAGCCACTGAGTTAATCCTTGCACACTGTAAGCCGGCCCTCACATGACAAACCGCCGTTTTAACCTTAACGAGTTCAGGGTCTTATTTAAAAGATTGACTGTTAAGAGTACAGCGGGTCATTCAGGATTACCTGGCAGAGGAGCATCGACATACAGGCAGGATAACCCGGAATTCGGCATGGAAGCCGGTCAAGAGGGAAAGCATAGCTATGCTCATTGAGCAGGAAGCCCCCAAGTGACATATAATATGGCATGTAAGCTGATTAAGAGGGTAAGCATAGCTATGCTCATCAAGCAGGAAGCCCCCAAGTAACCTTATGAACAAACAATAAAGACTCAGATACTTAGAAATGAAACGACAGAGGCCCCGAATTATCAGGGATGCCGGCTTTACTATATTGATCATAATATATACATTGATGAAAGTATGTACATCACAAGAGCCGGCGGCTCAAGTGTAATAAGGCCAAAGATGAGCGATGTTCCAAGGCCGGCAGGTCTCCTCCTCCGATGTGCGTGAATCCTTGTGTTCTCGAATATCAATGAGGTAGTATGACCCGTTGTTCAGGTTCTTGCTGACCACAAAAGGTCCTTCCCAAGATGGTGATAACTTATGCATATCTGTTTGATCTTAGATTAACCTGAGCACCAAATCGCCTTCTTGAAAGGTCCGGGTTTTAACCCGGCGGCTATGATAGCAACGCAGATCTTGCTGGTATATCGCCGAACGAGCCGCCGCAAGGTCGCGCTCCTCATCCAACACATCAAGTGCATCCTGACGTGCTTTTTCATTGACAGCTTCAACATAGGCCGCCACACGGGGCGAGTCATGACGGATACCACTTGGAAGAAACGCCTCTGCCTCGTAAACCATGAAGAAAGGCGTATAACCTGTTAACCTATTGGGAGTAGTATTGATGCTCCAAATTACAGAGGGTAACTCCTCAACCCAACAACCCGGCGTTCGCTATAAAGGAACCATAAGCCGGGGCTTTATGCCTTTCAAGATTTCCTGATTGGTCCTCTCAGCCTGACCATTAGACTGTGGGTGAGCCATTGATGAAACGTCAAGACAAATATGCTCCCGTTGACAGAACTCTCTCATAGCACCCTTAGACAGATTAGTGCCATTATCAGTTATGATACTATGAGAGTAGCCAAAATGGAAGATGATTTTCTTTATGAATTGAACCGCCATTGCCGCATCACACTTGCTGACCGGCTCTGCCTCAACCCACTTGGTAAATTTGTCAACCGCCACCAAAAGGTGGGTCTTCTTATCCTTAGATCTCTTGAAAGGTTCAACCATATCAAGCCCCCAGACTGCAAACGACCAAGTGATTGGAATCATCCTTAATTCTTGAGCCGGCACATGAGCTTGTCGAGAAAATTTCTGACAGCCATCACACTTACTAACAAGGTCCTCCGCATTAGCATGAGCCGTCAACCAATAAAATCCATGACGGAAAGCTTTAGCCACCAGAGATTTAGAGCCGGCGTGATGACCACAATCACCTTCATGGATTTCCCTTAGAATCTCACGGCCCTCCTCCGGAGAAACACAATGCTGGAGCACGCCTGTGACACTGTATCGGTGCAACTCGCCATTGACAATGGTCATAGATTTAGACCGCCAGGTTATCTGCCTGGCCAAAGTTTCATCCTCAGGCAACTCGCCCCGGGTCATATAAGCTAAATATGGAACTGTCCAATCAGGAATAGCATGGAGAGCCGCCACCAACTGCGCCTCTGGGTCAGGAATAGCAAGATCCTCCTCTGTCGGCAACTTAACCGAAGGACTATTCAATACATCAAGAAAAACATTAGGGGGCACCGGCTTACGCTGAGAACTCAGCCGGCTTAAAGCATCAGCCGCCTCATTCCTTCTGTGATCAACATGCTCCACCTGATAACCTTTGAAGTGACCAGCAATATTATCAACCGCCCGGCGATAAGCCGCCATGAGTGAGTCTTTAGAATCCCAAGTGCCTGAAACTTGCTGAGCCACCAAATCTGAGTCGCCAAAGCACCTGACCCGGCTTAAATTCATCTCTTTGGCTACCCGAAGGCCATGGAGCAGAGCCTCATACTCAGCTACATTATTAGTACAAGGAAACATTAGCCTTAAAACATAGCGAAACTTGTCACCTCATGGGGAGGTCAAGATAACTCCAGCCCCCGAGCCCTCCAGCTGCCTAGACCCGTCAAAGTGAATTGTCCAGTAAGTGTTATCCGACTTCTCCTCGGGCGTCTGCAATTCTGTCCAGTCATTGATGAAATCCACAAGAGCTTGAGACTTGAGAGTTGTCCTTGGCATATATTTCAAACCATGGGGCCCGAGCTCAATGGCCCACTTGGCCACTCGGCCCATTGCCTCTCTATTCTGAAAAATATCCCCTAATGGAGTAGAGCTAACCATAGTAATGGGATGACCAAAGAAATAATGCTTCAGCTTACGACTGGCCATGAACACCCCATATACTAGCTTCTGCCAATGTGGGTATCGCTGCTTAGACTCAATTAACACCTCACTGACATAATAAGCCGGCCACTGGACTGGGTGTTCCGTACCCGCTTCTTTGCGCTCCACAACAATCGCCACACTGACAGCCTTACTATTAGCAGCCACATATAAGAGCAAAGGCTCGTTCTCAACAGGAGCTGCAAGAACCGGTGGCTCAGCCAACTACTTTTTAAGCGCCTCAAACGCCTCATTAGCCGCGTCACTCCAAACAAAGCGGTCTATTTTCTTCATCATCTGGTACAGAGGAATAGCCTTCTCTCACAGGCTTATAAACCGGCTTAAAGCTACAATACGACCCGCCAAACGCTGGACATCATTGACGCACACCGGCTTAGCCAACGAAGTGATAGCTTTGATGTTCTCCGGGTTAGCTTCAGTACCTCTCTCAAAGACCAAAAAACCCAAGAGCTTGCCTGTAGGCACACCAAAAACGCATTTGGCCGGGTTAAGCATCATTTTGTAGACCCAGAGATTATCAAAGGTCTCTTTCAGGTCATCCAACAAAGTCTCCTTCTTTCTAGACTTCACAACAATATCATCCACATAAGCATGAACATTACGTCCAATCTGACTATGAAAACAGTTCTGGACACAACGCTGATAAGTTGCCTAGGTGCTCTTGAGCCCAAAAGGCATAGACACATAGCAGAAAGCTCCAAAAGGCGTGATAAAAGCCGTCTTCTCTTGGTCTTTGACTGCCATCTTGATCTGATGGTAACCAGAATAAGCATCCAAGAAACACAAACGCTCACAACCCGCCGTAGCACCTATAATCTGATCGATACGGGGAAGAGCAAAAGGATCAGCTAGGCAAGCTTTATTGAGGTCTGTATAATCCACACACATACGCCAAGTGCCATTCTTCTTAAGTACCAGCACCGGGTTAGCCAACCACTCAGGGTGAAAAACTTCAATGATGAACCCGGTCGCTAAGAGCCGGGCCACCTCTTCACCAATGGCCTTACGTCTCTCTCTATGAATGCTACTCATGATGATGCTAGTACCCTGCTTGATGATGGTGTACCACTAGGTGATTTTCTTGATGAACAAATTGCTAGAGCTAAAGAGAATGAAATTACTGAAACTGATGAGATCATTGAAACTGATGAAGTACTTGAAACTGAAAATCTTGAAACACCTATTAGACCTAGCTCTCCTAGATATGAATTGCCTAAGATACCTGAAGGTTATGTTATGGATGAGGAGACAGCTAGAGATTTTCTTGCTTGCAATGATAGAGATGATCTTAAGAAATTATTATGCAAACTGAAAGAGAAATCTTTGAATGCTAGAATGAAATGTGATCCTAAGTTTGCTACTTCACCTATCTTTTTTGATGATAAGGATTATGAATTCTCTGTCGACCCAGAGTTAATTACTTTGGTTGAATCTGATCTTTCCATGGTTATGAAATTAAAACTGTAGTGGCACATCTTACTAAGTTAAATGATATAACCACCCTATTTGCTCATGATGAGAAGATTCGCTACTATTATATTCTTAAATTACTTCCGTTCTCATTAAAGGGTGATGCTAAGATATGGTACAATACTCTTGCTCCTGGTTGTGTGCGTAGTCCCTAGGATATAATTTATTACTTCTCTGAAAAATATTTTCCTGCTCATAAGAAACAAGCTGCCTTACAGGAAATATTTAACTTTGTGCAAATTGAAGAAAAGAGTCTCCCACAAGCTTGGGGGAGGCTTCTCCAATTGCTTAATGCTTTGCCTGATCATCCTCTTAAGAAAAATGAAATACTTGATATCTTCTATAATGGACTAACCGATGCATCTAGGGACTTCCTAGATAGTTGTGCTAGTTGTGTTTTCAGGGAATGAACTGTTGGACAAGCTGAGGAATTATTGAATAATATATTGAAAAATTATGATGATTGGATTCTTCCTGAACCACCGCATAAACCCGGTCCAAAGAAGAGGGGTATCTTATATCTCAGTCCAGAAGATATGCAAGAGGCAAAGAAATCTATGAAGGAAAAAGGTATTAAAGCAGAGGATGTTAAAAATTTACCTCCTATTGAAGAAATACATGGACTTGACACACCACCACCAAAGGTGGTAGAGGTAAATTGTTTAATGAAGTTTGATGAAAGTGACATCCCTTACAATAAACATCCTAGTCAATGCCTTTATGAGTTTGACAATTTCATTAGAAAACAAGATCACTTCAATGAAAATGTTATGAAACAATTGAAATATAATTCTGACATGATTGCTCGCTTGAGTGATTTGTTATTTAGAATCTCCAATGATGTTAGAGGTGTAGGAAAACATGCTTCTATGGTTCATACTCAGTTAGAACAAGTTGCTAAATCTCAAAGAGAACTGCTTGATGAAATGAATAATAATATGAATGATCATGCTATAAGAGTGGTGACTAGAGGAGGTAGAATGACTCAGGAACCACTTTATCCCGAGGGACACCCTAAAAGAATTGAATAGGACTCTCAAAGAATTAACACGGATGCACCTAGTCCATCTAAAAAGAAGAAGAAAAAGAAAAATGATAGGACTTTGCATGCTTCCAGTGAACCTGAGATGGAAAAACCTCCTGATAATAATGATGTTTCTAGTTCTGATGCTGAAACTCAATCTGGTAATGAACATTCATCTAGTGATAATGAAAAAGATAATGATGATGTTCATGAAGATACTCAACCAGACAATGATAAACAACCAGATAATGATGTTAAAATAGAACCAGTTGTTGATCTTGATAACCCACAACCTAAAAATAAAAGTTATGATAAAAGAGACTTTGTCACTAGAAAACATGGAAGAGAAAGAGAACCATGGGTTCAAAAACCCATGACCTTTCCAACCAAATCAACTAAGAAAAAGGATGATGAAGAATTTGAACGCTTTGCTGAAATGCTTAGGCCAGTCTTTTTGTGCACTCGCTTGACTGATATATTAAAGATGGCCCCTTATGCAAAATATATGAAAGACATCATCAGTAATAAGAGAAAAATACCCGAAGCTGAAATCTCCACCATGCTTGCTAATTATTCTTTTAAGGATGGAGTACCTAAAAAACTTGGAGATCCAGGAATACCTACTATACCTTGCTCCATCAAAAGAAATTATGTTAAAACTGCTTTGTGTGATTTAGGAGCTGGTGTTAGTGTTATGCCTTTCTCCTTATATAAAAGACTTGATTTGAATAAACTCACACCTACTGAAATATCTTTGCAAATGGCTGACAAATCAACTACCATACCTATCAGTATTTGTGAGGATGTGCCCGTTGTTGTTGCAAATGTTACTATCTTAACTGACTTTGTTATACTTGAGATGCTCGAGGATGACAACATGTCGATTATCCTTGGTAGACCCTTCTTGAATACTGCAGGGGCTATTATTGATTGCAATAAAAGCAAGGTCACTTTTCATATCAATGGTAATGAACATACGGTGCACTTTCCGAAGAAACAATTCCAATTGAATGGTATTAATGTTATTGAAAAATCTCCGACACTCACTGTTGGAAGTTTACAACTACCCCTACCTACTGCCAAAAAGAAATATGAAATGCTTATTGTTGGGGACATCTATATCCCCGTTGAGGTAACTTAGTGTTTTACGAAAGTTCTTTGGTTTCATGCTAATCGAAGGTGGTTATTAATAAGGCTTGATCAACCTTATTAATGGATCATTTTTGAGAGGTATGAAGTTGATGAATTTAGTAAGCACAACCTTCTGCTCCCAACTTTTATTTTATGTTTTCTTAATTAAATAAAATAAAATGCCATGCTTTTTCTGTTTTCTGAATTTCCCGTGCAATAAAAAAATGACCCAAAAATAAAAGTTCTCAGAATGCCCTGAAAATTTAATACGATTTTTTCTGAATATTTCTGAAATTTTAGTACAAATAACATCAGAGGGGGGGGGGGTGCACCAGGTGGGCACAACCCACCTGGGCGCGCCAGCAACCCTAGGCGCGCCCTGGTGGGTTGTGGTCCCCACATGGGCCCTCTCACTCATCTCTTTAGCCCATGTCATCACCTACCTCCAGAAAAAAATCACCATTGCTCTCTCCCTCGTGTTCTTGCTCTCAAACCCAGGGATTTTGATCTCTTTGATCGAAGCTCCGTTTCCGAAACTGTTTTGGGGGATTGCTACTTGGTATGCGACTCCTTCATTGCTCCAATTAGTTTTTGCTTTAGTGGATTATATTTTGAATAATTAGCTACTCTTGGTGCTGCTGTAGATGAGCTTGCATGTTGAATTCTTAGAGTTCTAAGTAGTTTGAATGCTTAATATAGCCTCTATGCATCCCTATGAGTAGTTGCTATCAATCTTGTGAAGTTTTGTTGACAAAAATTTTGTGACCCAATTTTTTTTTCCAGAAAATTGTACGCAAATATGATGAACCTCTTTGGTAGGAGTTCATCGAGGCGGAGGTCCTTGGAGGCATCTTCTAGTAGTGGCTCAAACCGTCGGTCTTATGTTGAACCAAGTGCAAGTTCAATATGGGATGCCGCCACCAAATCATGCTTATGGCCGTGCGACGATTTCATGATGATGGCAGGTATTAAAGAAGAATTTGAGCAATATGTTCACAATGCCGAGCTCGGTCCCTACATTGAAGATAAGTGCAACCAGCATCTCAGTCTCACAGAATCGTTTACTAAAGAGTTTAAATTTCATCCTCGTGAGTTTAGAGTTTCGTTTAAACTTTATGTCCGTCCAATTACCATGCCTCTAGACGCGTTTAGTGGTGTGTGAAAAATTCCATTTTGGGGTTCGTTGGACGAACCTCCATGGTCTGAGTATGAGTCATTTTTGAAGTCTTTGCTACGGTGAGAATAGAGGGGTGACACAAGGTAGAATAAAAAGTATTCATTTCCCATCAATTCAATACTTTGCACTGTTTAATGGAAAATGCATCGTAGGCAAACAAGATTGTAGTACACTATGTGCTCCTGACTTGAGCCTCATACACACTGCTCTCACCAGTGTTAAATGTTATAACCTTGGAGCGATTGTTGCACGCATATTGCAACACAACGCTGGTAGTGGATATTTTTATGGTGGGATTTATGCTTCACGTTTAGCAGAGGAGTTTGGTGTATCACTTTGGCCTAACGACCCCATCCTACCTACTCAGTACTTAGACTTTGAGGCCATGAAGCGCCATTAGTTCCTTAAGGGTGAGATCACTGATTATACTTATAACCTGCTATTCAATAAAGTTTCCATTGTGCACACCTTTTTGCCTGCGCCTGCTCTCTTTAATTATCATAGCAAAGGAAGGTATTATGTTCTTGAGAGCGAAGCTCGCGCACACAACGCAGAGGTTGTGGCTGCTCGGCGGGCTGAGGAGGCTGTACCAAGAGCCTCCGTGAGCTATCACTCCGATTATTACGCAGGCTGTAGACGGTGATTACCAAGCTAGGCCAAAATCCTAAGCTTGGAGGAGTATGTATTTCCACCGACATTACATTCATGTTCACACATTGCATTCCAGTTGTCGGTGTTCACACTTTTTCATTGTAGTATCCATGCTAGATTTAATTTCTCGTTTTCTTCTTGTGTGTTTGAAAAACTTTGAGAAAATCACAAAAAAATGTTGCTTGCTTCTTTTCAGTTTTTCTTTCTAGTTTAGCTAGGTGTAGTATTAAAAAGAAAACCCAAAAAGATTTCCTTGTTCTTCTTTTGCTTGTTAGGAGTTCTCCCTTGTAAATAGTTTTTCTTGTTTTTGTTTTCCCTTTTTCTTTAACTTGCTTTCTTCTAGAAAAACTGAAAACTCCAAAAATATTTCAGTGTGTTTCTCTAAAATTCTTTTCTTTTTATTGAGTCGTACCAAGGAGAAGACCACGATGAAAATGTTGAGTGGCTCTCATATGCATTGCTATTGATCTAACAAAGAGCCCATATAACCTTGTCTTCTCCTCTTGAATAAAATGTTTGCAGGTTCCAGCTTAGTCCACAGCACTCTTGCACTATTATTATTTTCATATCATTCGGTCGTGCAAGTGAAAGGCAATAATGACAATATTTGATGAACTAGCTGTGGCAGAGAGAAACGGGTATGAACTCAACTTGTTCTGTTTTTGTATTATCCATGCTAGATTTATTTTCTCGCTTTCTTCTTGTGTGTTTGAAAAACTTTGAGAAAACTAAAAAATGTTTCTCTCTTCTTTTTGGTTTTTCTTTTTAGTCTAATTTAGTTGTAATGTTAAAAGAAAACCCAAAAATATTTCCTTGTTCTTCTTTTGCTTGTTGGGAGCTCTCCCGTGTAAATAGTTTTTCTCGTTTTTGTTTTTCTCATTTAATTTGCTTTCTTCAAGAAAAACTAAAAACTCCAAAAATATTTCAGTGTGTTTCTCTAAAATTCTTTTCCTTTTATTGGGTCGTACCAAGGAGAAGACCACGATGAAAATGTTGAGTTGCTCTCATATGCATTGATATTGATCTAATAAAGAGCCCATATTACCTTGTGTTCTCCTTTTTTAATAAAATGTTTGCAGATTCCAGCTTAGTCCACGACACTCTTGCACTATTATTATTTTCATATCATTCGGTCATGCAAGTGAAAGGCAATGATGACGATATTTGATGAACTAGCTGTGGCAGAGAGAAACGGGTATGAACTCAACTTGTTCTGTTTTTGTAAATATGTTTAACCTAGTATCCATGATTCAGCCTATTATGATCAAACATGTTTGCAATGACAATTAGAGATTATAGTTTCTCATGCCATGCTTAAGTAGTTAGGAGTGGATAATGATTTATCTTGGATGTCAACATGGATTAAAATGATTGTGATGTGGTATGATGATATGGTATCCTCCTCTGAATGTTTCAAGTGGCTTGACTTGGCACATGTTCATGCATGTAGTTGAATCAAAACCAACATAGCCTCTATGATATTTATATTCATGGTGTTCATATCCTACTCATGCTAGTATCCAATGTTACTTATGCATAATGCATGTTCATGACCGTTTTCGCTCTCTAGCTGGCCGCTTCTCAACCTATTTGCTAGCCTTCGCCTGTACTAAGCGGGAATACTGCTTGTGCATCAAAATCTTAAAACCCAAGTTATTCCAGATGAGCCCACCATATATCTACCTATATGCGGTATTACCCTGCCATTCTAAGTAAATTTGCATGTGCCATCTCTATAAACTTCAAATAAACATGCATTTTTGTGTGCCTAGATTGTTCATAGAGCGACAGGAGGTAGTCGGTATCTTCCATACTAAGCGGGTTATTCTCCTGATGAGTGTTTATTCACTCGTCCTTGCACGAGAGGGGCGGTAATAGGGATTCCCAGTCCCGAAATCAAAAAGTGCAAATAATTAAACAAAACTCCCCCAGGAATGATGTTGGTATGGATGGTACCCGTGGATTCGGCTAGCCGTGGAGTGTGTTTGTTGGTGGAGTGGGAGTAAACCTTTACTTTTATCGCTTGGGAACCTCCACTAATGTGTTTAGCATGGAAGGTATCGATAACTAATGGTCGCGAAGTAAACAGGAAGGGTGTATTTCTCAAAATTTCATTTATCTCTATTTTAAAAATCTAAGCTCTGGCACCGCTGCAAATCACTGCTTCCCTCTGCGAAGGGACTATCTATTTAATTTATGTTGTGTCATCACCTTCTCAAATAAGCACTAGATATGAGAGCACTATTGTCATCCTCATGCATTGTGTATAGCTAATGTTGGATGCATCATGACTAGATCTTTTGTACCATGAATTACAATGTTTAGTCGTTGCTTGATCTTTGGAGGTGCTCTGCATTTATGTTTTGAGTCTCAGAAAGGGCTAGCGAGATACCACTGTTGTCATATTATATCACGATTGTTTTGACAAAGTGTTGTCATTTGAGATATTTTATTATTGCTCAATAGTTGTTTATGCCATTGATATGAGTTAATATAATTTTTAAGAGTTATTGTTGACATGGTTAGTTATAATCTTTGTTGAAAACATGGGTGCTACTTAAGCTTATTTATGTAAACAAGAACAAAAGAGTTCGTAAAAGTTTTTATTTTTCACTTTCAGTTTATCAACTGAATTGCTTGAGGACAAGCAAAGGTTTAAGCTTGGGGGAGTTGATACGTCTCAGGCGTATCTACCTTTTCTAATGCTTTTGCTCTTGTTTTGGACTCTAATTTGCATGATTTGAATGAAACTAACCCGGACTGACGCAGTTTTCAGCAGAACTACCATGGTGTTGTTTTTGTGCAGAAATAAAAGTTCTCGGAATGGAATGAAACTTTTTGGAGAATTTTTATGGAATAAAAGAAAAATACTGGAGCCAAGAACCAATGGAGGGGGGCCCCTGGGTGAGCACAACCCACCAGGGCGCGCCCCCCTTCCAGGCGCGCCCAGGTGGGTTGTGCCCACTTGGCGGCCCCGCAGACCCTGACTCCGACGCTATAAAATCCTATTTTTGCAGAAAAAATCAGGGAGAAAGAATTATCACGTTTCACGATACGGAGCCGCCGCCACCTCCTGTTCTTCATCGGGATGCCAGATCTGGAGTCCGTTTGGGGCTCCGGAGAGGGGGATCTTCGATCTTCGTCATCACCAACCCTTCTCCATCTCCAATTCCATGATGCTCCCCACCGGGAGTGAGTAATTCCTTCATAGGCTCGCTGGTCGGTGAGGAGTTGGATGAGATTCATCATGTAATCGAGTTAGTTTTGTTAGGGCTTGATCCCTAGTATCCATTATGTTATGAGATTGATGTTGTTATGACTTTGCCATGCTTAATGCTTGTCACTTTGGGCCCGGGTGCCATGATTTCAGATCTGAACCATTTATGTTATCACCATTATATTTATGTTCTAGATCCGATCTTGCAAGTCATATTCACCTATTACATGTCATGATCCGTAAACCCCAGTGTGACAGTAATCGGGATACTTTCCGGTGATGACCGTAGTTTGAGGAGTTCATGTATTCACTATGTGTTAATGCTTTGTTCCGGTTCTCTATTAAAAGGAGGCCTTAATATCCCTTAGTTTCCTTATGGACCCCGCTGCCACGGGAGGGTAGGACAAAAGATGTCATGCAAGTTCTTTCCATAAGCACGCATGACTATTTACGGAATACATGCCTACATTATATTTATTAACTGGAGCTAGTGCCGTATCGCCCTAGGTTATGACTGTTATATGATGAATATCATCCAATGAATTCACCGATCCAATGCCTACGAATTTTCCATATATTGTTCTTGCTAAGTTACTACTGTTGCTGCTACTATTACAATTGCTACAAAATCATTGCTATCACTGTTACTGTTACTCTTACTATCATCACTGCTATCAAAACTATCATATTACTGTGCTACTGATCATATTGCTATAGATAATTAATCTCCAGGTGTGGTTGAATTGATAATTCAGTTGCTAATACTTACAAGTATTCTTTGGCTCCTTTTGTGTCAAATCTATAAATTTTGGTTGAATACTCTACCCTCGAAAACCGTTGCGACCCCCTATTCTTGTGGGTTATCAATGGTCAAAGGGTTACAAACTTATTTCCTTCGGAAGGATCAACCTCGCCAGCAAATTAAAGCATGTTTAGGGTTTAGGGTTCAAGGCCTTGGGACTGCATCGATGGTTTTTTTTTCTTTAGTTTTCTCTGTTCCAAATTAAGTGTCTCAACTTTAGTACAATTTGTACTTAAGTTAGAAAAGTTAGTATAAAGTTGAGACACTTATTTTGGAACGGAGGGAGTACATATTGGCTATGATCTATGAATCATTGAGATTCAATAGCATGCATGTTAGTCTCCTTTGTATTTGATGGAATGTTGCAACGCGGCAACCTTGGATGCAAGATACATGAAACAAAAGCTGAAAGCTTCATAGCATTGTACAATTTTATCTCACCGAGAAATTATAGTACTATGTAGTAAAGAGCTAGTGTCGCATGGTGTCCAAAAAAATATGGTGATAGTGTGAGGTGGGCCATGTAATCACTGAGCTATCGTGTTTTCGCTGCTTTCTCACTCCTCCGGTGTAAGAGTGGACAAAATTATAGTTTTTTCACAAAATAGAAAAAAGAAAAGTGTGTAGATGCTCTACGGCTTAAGTTTATCCCTCTACATCATGTCATCTTACTTAAAGCGTTGCTCTGTTCTTATGAACTTAATACTCTAGATGCAGGCAGGAGTCGGTCGATGTGTGGAGTAATAGTAGTAGATGCAGAATCATTTTGGTCTACTTGTCACTGACGTGATGCCTATATTCATGATAATTGCCTTAGATGTCTTCATAATTACGCGCTTTTCTATCAATTACTCAACAGTAATTTGTTTACCCACCGTATGCTTTCTTCTAGAAGGAAGCCTTTAGTGAAACCTATGGCCCCCGGGTCTATTTTCCATCATATATTTTCAGATCTATAAACCAAAAAACCCAAAAATACCTTGCTGCAATTTATTTATATTTACTTTAGTTTGCTCTTTTATTTATCTTTTAAACCTATCTCTATTAGATCTCACTCTTGTTCATGACCGTGATGGGACTGACAACCCCTTTTTCACGTTGTGTACAAGTGTTTGTTAGTTTGTGCAGGTGCATATATTGGGGACTTGCTTGTGCCTACTACTGGATTGATACCTTGGTTCTTAACTGAGGGAAATACTTATCTCTACTTTGCTGCATCACCCTTTCCTCTTCAAGGGAAAAATCAACGCAAGCTCAAGAAGTAACAAGAAGAATTTCTGGCTCCATTACCGGGGAGGTTTGTAACACCCCCAGTGGTTAGCCACAGTAATCCCATTTTGATAATGCCAAGTCAGCATGATTAACAGTGCATGATCATCATTTGCATCATAATGCTTTTCAACTCCTAAGTCAAAATTCAAATTTAAATGAAAGTGAAACATAAAAGTTGTCCAACATAGAAACTAAATTGTTCATTAAATAGCAAATAAATCAGAGACAATTCTAAAATTGTAACCAACAAATAATAAATTAATTAAGTAACTCTAACAGTGCCAAAACAGCAGTATTTAAACCCCATTTAGTTTTATAAAATTGTAAATGAAATGGTATGGACTCAAAACCATTTTATGGCATTAGTAGATGATGCACTGAAGTTTTGTGACTAGTTCACATATTTTACAAAACTAATTGTGAGGCCACACGTTATTGCAAAACCAGAAAACAGAAAAGAAATAAAGCAAAAATCAAAAAAATAAATAAATAAAAGAAAAAGGCAGAAGAAAACAGAAAAAGAAAAAGGGAGAAAACCCCCCCGGCCCAACTGGGCCTCAGCCCACCCGACCGGCCCAACTCCTCCCTCTGGCCTATAGCCACCCACCCCCCGAGAGCAAACCCTAGCCCACCCCCACTCCCACCCCTCGTTCCCCACTCCCCCCTCCCCCCCCCATTCTGGATCGGGGCAACGAACCCCGATCCCTTCGCCCCCGACGTCGGCGCCCCCTCCCCAGCACCGCCAACGCCGCTCGCCGTCGTCCTCGCCTTCTCTTCGACGGCCTCCTCGTGCCCCGTCGCTCCTCCTCGCCTCTCCCTCGCCGGCCACATAGCGCCTCGCCGCCCCACTCCCCATCAACATGGGTGAGAACCCCCTCCGTTCCCATCCGCCTCTTTGTGCCCGCATCGCCGCCGCACCCGCACGCCCGCGCAGTGCCCGTGCCGTCCGACCCCGCCTACTGCCGCGCTCGGGGACGCGCTCACCGTCCCTGGCCACGCGCGCCCGCCGTGTCCTGGGCACGCCCACGCACGCCTCCACAATGGCCTCTGCTCGCCGTCGCCGCGCCTCGTCGCTGGCTGCACGCGGCCTCGCCCAGTTCGCGTCGCGCCGCCCCTGCTCGCTACTGCTGCTGCCGCTATCCTCCACGGCCGCCATTGCTTCCCCCCTGCAGCGCCGCCGTCCGCCTCCCGCTGCTCCGCCTGCTGCCGCGTTACTGTTGCTGCTCGCCGGCCTCGCCGCGCCGCGCTTCGGCACTGGCCTCGCCCTCCTCGGCCGGCGCCGTGCCCGCCGTTGCCTGTTGCCCCCCCCCACGCGCGCGCGCGCTCACGTTGTGGGAGCCCCGGACGTGTCCGGCGCCCGAACGGGCACCGACGGACATGTCCGGCTCGGGCCACTGTCAAACGGGGCCCACGGCCCAGAACATTTTTAATAATAAAAATGAATTAATAAAATAATTAATTAATTAGAGAATTAATTAGTTTAATTAATCCTGATTAGGTTAATCTAATTAATTAATTAGTTTAATTAAACAGTAATTAGTTTAGTTAATCCCTAATTAGCCTAATGTGAGAATGACAGGTGGGACCCACTGGTCCTGACGTCATGCTGACGTCAGCAAGACACTATTTCGGATAATGTTGATTTAATAAATTAAATAAATTCCCGAAATTAATAAAAACTTTAGAAAATTATATCTTTTAATCCGTAACTCCGATCGAAAAACTTTGTACATGAAAATTGCTCAGAACGACGAGACAAATTCGGCTAGGCGGTCCGTTCGTCCGTCACACGTCCATAACTATCCGAACATGCAACCATTCCCCTCCGGTCATCTGTCTGACAAATGTCCGGAACCGGGAAAACATTCCCGGATGGATTCCTCCTTCCTCGGTGACGTGCAACCATACGTTAGGACACACCCAGCACTTCATATTGTCATGCCGTACTTTGCGTTGCTCATGTTTGCTCTATATTTATACTGTTTCCTCCCCCTCTTCTCTCTCGATAGATCCCGACGCAGCTCCGGAGACCGAAGACACCATTGACGACCTTGCCCTTGCCGCCGAGCAACCAGGCAAGCCCCCCCCCTTTGATCATCCCGATATCGCCCATTCTATTTCTCATGCTTGCATTAGAATTGCTGCTGCTGCTTTACCTATTCTGATGCATAGCCTGTTTATTGTATCCTGCGGTTGATAATTACCTGCATATCCTAAACTGCTTAGTATAGGCTGTGTAGAGACCTATCAGTGACCCCACTTATCCCGACTGCCGCGCTGGATTGTCAGAAGACCCGATCAACGGGATTGAAGACCAGGCCCCGACACCGCACATCACCCCCTTTAGTTGTAACGACACTGCAGCGTTACTATCGAGTGCCGAGGGTGAAACCTCTTGTAGCACTTTTGATGTTAACTCTGTAGAGCAGCTATTCGGTCGTGGTCATCGAGGGTGATTCCTCCTTCACCACTTCCGGTAACAACGCTGTCGTACAACACCTCAAGTGTGAACCCAGCGAGGGTGATTCCTCCGACTTCACCTTGACAGATACATCGAGTGGGAAATCAAACGAGGGTGATACCTCGGATTCCCCTGATGTTATGGACACACGGATACTTGGACTGTACTGTTGATTACTTGGAAAGGCGGGTCGACCCTAAGGGGTACCCGCGTGCGCCTAAGTGGCGAGTGTTGTGAAGACGGGTGCCAGTGTGGTGCCCGAGTGGTGATTACGAGGCGCGGCCGGGCATTCTTAACCCTTGCAGCAAGTCCTCGAGACGGGGCGAGGGGGTCACATCTTTCGTGAGTCTCTGCTCGTTACCGCAAGCCCCTAGTCCTAATGATTTGGATATTTGATCCGAGCAGACCTCTGGTCTGATAGCACTAACCATCACGTGGGCATAGTATGGGCGTTCTGCATCGTATGCATCAGCCGAAAGCTCTGTCAGACGTCCAGTTCAGCAGTGCGGCATGGAGTGATTGGCGCCATTGCGGTGGTGCTTGGATCTGAGCCATGTGCGCAACGACCCGGAGGGTGAGGGGCGATGGCCAAGACCCCCTTGCGCTTAGGATGTAGACCGGCGGGGACCTCTCTGCTGAGCTGTAGGTAGGGTTGCGATGTGTTGTTTGGCCAAGGCCGGGCATGACCCAGGAAAGTGTGTCCGGCCGGAGTTAATCGAGCGTGTTGGGTAAGTTGGTGCACCCCTGCAGGGAAGAAAACTTCTATCGATAGCCGGTCCTACGGTAAAGGACACTCGGAGTTGTATCCTGATTGATACAATTTAGAACTGGATACTTGGATACTATGGCTTTGGGATTGCTTCTCGCAGGGAGTCGAGAAGGGATCTCCGGACGAGGTTGATGACTGTATGGCTCTGGGATTGCTTTCTCGCAGGGAGTCGAGAAAGGATCTCTGGGTGAGGTTGAGACTTAATGATATTGCTACATTATATTGAACTGTTCTACTCTCTTCTACTACTGCAAGACCGCTGAAGATGCTAGTCTTCGATAGGACTAGGCCTTCTCTCTATTCTGGCATTTCTGCAGCCCAGTCCCTATATACAGCCTCCCCTTGAAAATGTTGCATATGTAGTGTAGATCCTTGCTTGCTGAGTACTTCTGAGTACTCATGGTTGCTTTGTTTTCCTTTTCTCCCCATATCAGTTTGTCGTGACCAAGATGACGGAGCCCCTGAGACAGCTGCCCTACCGTCGATCCTCTACTACTACTACCCAGAGGATGGATACTACTACGAGTTGACTGACGACCAGGAGTAGGATCGGAGGGTCCCAGGCAGGAGGCCTTCGCCTTTCGATCGTAGTGTTTTATTTTGCCCCGCCTTTCTAAAGGCCTTTCTGTTTCTCTTTTAATATCTGTACTTAGATATCTGATGCTTCCGCTGACGCTTGTTCGCAAGCTTATGTATTCGAGCCCTCGAGGCCCCTGGCTTGTAATATAAAGCTTGTATGACTTTATTTATGTTTTAGAGTTGTGTTGTGATATCTTCCCGTGAGTCCTTAGGCTTGATCGTGTGCATTTGCGTGTATGATTAGTGCACGGTCGGGCCGGGGGCGTCACAAGTTGGTATCGGAGCCGACTGACTGTAGGAACCCCCCTTTCTAACTCCTTGGCCGAAGTTGAGTCTAGTAACCGAAAACTGTTTTACTAACTTGGTTGTGTGGCTTACAGGCCCATGTCGTCAATTGGGTGGTATTAGGATATTTTATTCCTCGTCTATACTCTGGGACTCTGATCTCTCTTCTATTCGGGTTAAAATTTTACTAACTCCAACATTAGGTTCTCATGATCACATCCACCCGGTGTTCTGAAATATTCCCCCCTTGCTCCAAGATTGTGGACCAGGTTCTGCTTACAGGATCCTCTTATCGAGGGCACCCTGTGTTTCACTTGCAGACTCCTCGCCCCAATAGTTTTCTCCGACGTTGATGTAGCCTTTGCTATGTCTCATTGTGTACTTCCCTACCGCGTGCCTGCGCGCCGCCTAGATATCTAGCCCTCCCCTTTCAACTGTCGTAATGCCGGATTGTAACCGAGGCTATGTGTGGATTTGAATGTCTGGTGCAAATATGATGAAGTATCTATTGCACTTCCTTCTGTTGTGCATGTTACTTCATGAATCATTCCATACACCTGCAGTTTTTCTTGCTAAACTGCCCCAGTTGATTTGGCAGGATGGCTGGCGATCGTCCACCTCCACCTTATATTGCCGCAATGATGCAGCAATTTGAACTGAACCGTCAGGTTATGACCGGGATATTGGCTCAGTTCCCAAACCAGAATGCTCATCGGCAGCCTACACCAATAACACTGACAGAATTCGTGCACCTCAATCCGTCCACTTTTCGCAGCTCGACTGATCCAATGGATGCTGACGATTGGCTCCATGACATTGCCTTCCAGATGAAGTCAGCCAATGTTATCCCTGACAGTTACGTCACCTATGCGACGTATCACCTGAGGGGACAACTGCTCAATGGTGGGAAAGCCACAAGAGTATGTTGCCTGCAGAGACAGTAACCACTTGGCAGGGATTTCAGTCAGTTTTCCGTGCACGATACATTCCTCAAGGTCTGATGGATCAGAAGAAGAAGGAGTTTCGCAAACTCACACAGGGCACAATGACTGTGGATGAATACTAGAGGAAATTTCTTGAATTGTCCCGCTATGCTGCAGATGACGTCGACACCAACACACGCAAGCAGGATAAATTCCATGAAGGACTACGTACTAATATAAAACTTGCACTTGCTGTCCATGGTTTCACAGACTATGCAACGCTTGTCAGCAAATCTTTCCAAATTGAAACAGCTCTGACTGAATGCCAGGAGTCGCTCAAGCGCACTCATGGAGCTGGCTCATCCTCGGGTCAGCCTGTTCAGAAGCGTCGAGTGTGGATCCCGCACAATGTACACCACCGACCTGCTCCAACACCAAGGCCGTCCTATGTTGCACCTCGTTTGCCTTCACCGCCGAGACAGCTATCGGTTCATGCTGGACCGCCTGATGCTATGGCTTTTCGTCAGGATACACCACGTCCTTCTGCTGGTTGCAGGAAGAGCCGTCGAAAACATCCTTCTAGGAACGTTGGAACCAGACCACCTGCTAATCAGCGTGTTCATGTCAACCAAGTCAACATGGAAGAAGCTCGACAGGACCCCAACATTGTGATGGGCACCCTTCTAGTGAATTCAATCACAGCTTCAGTCCTCTTTGATTCTGGAGCATCGCACTCCTTCATGTCCGAAAGTTTTGCGCGAAGCCATGATATACTTTTCGAGGAGATGTCCATCCCATTAGTAATCCATTCACCTGGGGCTAATTGGCAAACTACCATGGTAAGCCACGGTAACCACATTGTGATCGGAGGATTGATGTTCCCCGTTTCACTCATTGCTCTCAAGACCCCCAACATAGACATTGTTCTGGGTATGGACTGGTTGAAGCCCCATAAAGCTTTGATTGACTGTGCCACTGAAACAGTCCGCCTCACACACCCTTCCGGTCAGACTGTCAGATACTCAGCTCGTACAGTGCAGGACGCCGAAGCTCAGATATATGTCCTAAATGCATTGAACGCTTCACCTCTTGAAGGCATCGAGAACGTTCCAGTTGTTCGTGAATTTCAAGATGTATTTCCAGAAGAACTTCCAGGAATACCCCCTACTAGAGCTGTTGAGTTCGTCATCGACTTGAAGCCTGGCACAACTCCTATTGTGAAGCGTCCTTACAAGATGCCTCCGCACCACCTTCTTGAACTTAAGGAGGAAATCGACACGTCACTTAAGAAAGGTTTCATCCGCCCCAGTTCCTCTGCTTGGGGAGCACCTTCACTCTTTGTTAAGAAGAAAGATGGAACTAACCGATTGGTTCAGGATTATCGGCCCATTAACCAAGCTACAATCCAGAATAAATATCCGCTTCCTCGGATCAATGATTTGTATGATCAACTTGCCGGTTCCTCAGTATTCTCTAAGCTTGATTTGAGGTTGGGATACCATCAGATCCGTGTTCGTGAAGAGGATATTCCCAAGACTGCATTTGTTACTCGTTATGGCTCCTACGAGTACACCGTCATGTCATTTGGCCTAACAAATGCTCCAGCCACATTCTCCCGTCTGATGAATTACATCTTCATGGATTACCTCGACAAGTTCGTCGTGGTTTATCTAGATGATATTCTGGTTTATTCGAAGAATAAGGAAGAACATGCCGAACACCTCCGTCTTGTACTGGAAAGGCTCCGAGAACACCAGTTGTATGCCAAGTATTCCAAATGTGAATTCTAGCTTTCTGAAGTAACGTATCTTGGTCATGTGATTTCCAAGGATGGAATTGCTGTTAACCCAGAACGAGTTCAGGCTATTCTGGACTGGACTCCTCCGAAGAACATCAAGCAAGTGAGAAGTTTTCTTGGCCTTGCAAGCTATTGCCGTTGATTTGTCGAGAACTTTTCCAAGATTGCTAAGCCTCTGACTGATCTGCTTCACAAGGGCATTAAGTTCGAATGGACAGAAAAATGTCAGGAAAGTTTTCAAGTACTCAAAGACAAGCTGACATCTGCCCCAGTACTATCTCCTCCAGATACCCGCAAAGACTTTGTGATCTATTGTGACGCATCCCGTGAAGGATTAGGCTGTGTCCTAATGCAAGAGCGTAAGGTGATTGCTTATGGCTCTCGTCAGTTACGCCCACATGAAGAGAATTATCCGGTACATGATCTAGAACTAGCTGCTGTGATCTATGCATTGCAGTTGTGGCGACATTACCTTCTCGGTAATCGTTGCGAGATCTACATGGATCATAAAAGTCTGAAGTACTTGTTCACTCAACCTTCTCTAAACCTCCGTCAGCAAAGATGGATGGAGGCCATTGCGGACTATGATTTGGGTATTTCCTATACCCCTGGCAAGGCTAACGTGATGGCTGATGCCATAAGCCGCAAGTCCTATTGCGACAACCTCACGGTTAGGCAAGCACAACCTCGTCTTTTTGAACAACTGTGCAAGCTAAATCTGCATATTGTTCCACAGGGATCTCTTAATAACCTTCTGATACAACCAGATCTTGAGAAAGCTGTTAAGAATGCGCAAGCTAAAGATGCTGAAGTTGATCTGATGAAGAAAGACCTTCACCTTGTAAAGTACAGGGATTTCTCGCTGTCTGAAGATGGAACCTTGTATTTCAGAAACCGCATTGTGGTACCTCGGTTCGAACTCATGACTGACAAAGTCATGAAGGAGGCACATGATACCCCGCTGTCTATTCATCCGGGTAGCACCAAGATGTATCGTGATCTCCGTCAAAGGTACTGGTGGTCTAAAATGAAGCAGGACATTGCTCGTTATGTTGCTGAATGTGATGTGTGTCGTCGCGTTAAAGCAGAACATCAGAAACCAGCTGGAATTCTGCAACCACTTCCTATTCCTCTATGGAAATGGGATAAGGTTCAGATGGATTTCGTTACAGGACTTCCTAGGTCACAGAAGGGTCACGATGCTATTCTTGTCGTCGTCGATCAACTTTCCAAAGTTGCACACTTTCTGCGTGTCAAAGAAACTATCACTGCTAGCCAGTTAGCAGAGTTGTATATCTCCAGAATTGTTTCAGTCCATGGTATTCCGAAGGAGATTAGTTCGGACCGTGGCGGCCTTTTCACTTCCAAATTCTGGGAAAGTTTCCAAACAGCTATGGGAACTCATATTACCTGGAGTTCAGCTTATCACCCTCAATCCCAAGGCCAAGTTGAACGAGTTAATCAAGTGCTTGAAGACATGCTTCGGGCTTGTGTTATTTCATTCGGCAAGAAGTGGGAAGAATCTCTTCCGTATGCCGAGTTCTCTTATAACAACAGCTATCAAGCCAGCTTGAAAATGGCCCCCTTCGAAGTACTCTATGGACGTAATTGTCGAACCCCTCTGAATTGGTCAGAAACTGGGGAATGACCGCTCGTGGGTCCGGATATTATCCAACACGCCGAAGAGCAAGTCCGTATTGTCCGGGAAAATCTCAAGGCGGCTCAGGACCGCCAGAAGAGCAACTACGATCGCAAACGATGGGGTTTGACTTATCAGCCTGGTGATCAAGCTTATCTGCGTGTCACTCCTATGAAAGGCACTCACCGTTTTGGAATCAAGGGCAAGCTAGCTCCGCGCTACATTGGTCCTTTCCGCATTATTGCTAGACGTGGTCAGGTGGCATATAAATTGGAGTTGCCGCCGCAATTCTCTCATATCCACGACGTCTTCCATGTGTCGCAACTTCGTCAATGCTTCAAGGAATCTCCACACCGAGCTGTGGATCACGAGGTGCTCGAATTGCCAGTTGATCTATCTTATAAGGAGCATCCGATCCGCATTCTCGATGAAGCTGAACGTCGGACCCGTCAGAAGGTTACCAAGTTCCTCAAAGTGCAGTGGTCAAATCATACTGAAGATGAAGCCACTTGGGAACGTGAGGATAATCTTCGTGCGGAATACCCCGAACTTTTTCCTTCTACCTCTTAATTCTCGGGACAAGAATTCTTATTAGTGGAGGAGATTTGTAACACCCCCAGTGGTTAGCCACAGTAATCCCATTTTGATAATGCCAAGTCAGCATGATTAACAGTGCATGATCATCATTTGCATCATAATGCTTTTCAACTCCTAAGTCAAAATTCAAATTTAAATGAAAGTGAAACATAAAAGTTGTCCAACATAGAAACTAAATTGTTCATTAAATAGCAAATAAATCAGAGACAATTCTATAATTGTAACCAACAAATAATAAATTAATTAAGTAACTCTAACAGTGCCAAAACAGCAGTATTTAAACCCCATTTAGTTTTATAAAATTGTAAATGAAATGGTATGGACTCAAAACCATTTTATGGCATTAGTAGATGATGCACTGAAGTTTTGTGACTAGTTCACATATTTTACAAAACTAATTGTGAGGCCACACGTTATTGCAAAACCAGAAAACAGAAAAGAAATAAAGAAAAAATCAAAAAAATAAATAAATAAAAGAAAAAGACAGAAGAAAACAGAAAAAGAACAAGGGAGAAAACCCCCCCCGGCCCAACTAGGCCTCAGCCCACCCGACCGGCCCAACTCCTCCCTCTGGCCTATAGCCACCCACCCCCGAGAGCAACCCTGCCCCACTCCCACTCCCAACCCCTCGTCCCAACTCCCCTTCCCCCCCCGTTCTGGATCGGGGCAACGAACCCCGATCCCTTCGCCCCCGACGCCGGCGCCCCCTCCCCAGCACCGCCAACGCCGCTCGCCGTCGTCCTCGCCTCCTCTTCGACGGCCTCCTCATGCCCCGTCGCTCCTCCTCGCCTCTCCCTCGCCGGCCACATCGCGCCTCGCCGCCCCACTCCCCATCAACGTGGGTGAGAACCCCCTCCGTTCCCATCCGCCTCTCTGTGCCCGTATCGCCGCCGCACCCGCACGCCCGCGCAGCGCCCGTGCCGTCCGACCCCGCCTACTGCCGCGCCCGGGGACGCGCTCACCGTCCCTGGGCAGGCGCGCCCGCCGTGTCCTGGGCACGCCCACGCGCGCCTCCACAATGGCCTCTGCTCGCCGTCGCCATGCCTCGTCGCTGGCTGCACCCGGCCTCGCCCCGTTCACGTCGCACCGCCCCTGCTCGCTACTGCTGCTGCCGCTATCCTCCACGGCCGCCATTGCTTCCCCCCTGCAGCGCCGCCGTCCGCCTCCCGCTGCTCCGCCGCGCCGCCTGCTGCCGCGTTACTGTTGCTGCTCGCCGGCCTCGCCGCGCCGCGCTTCGGCCCTGGCCTCGCCCTCCTCGGCCGGCGCCGTGCCCGCCGTTGCCTGTTGCCCCCCCGCACCCGCGCGTTGTGCGAGCCCCGGACGTGTCCGGCGCCCGAACGGGCACCGACGGACATGTCCGGCTCGGGCCACTGTCAAACGGGGCCCACGGCTCAGAACGTTTTTAATAATAAAAATGAATTAATAAATTAATTAATTAATTAATTAATTAGTGAATTAATTAGTTTAATTAATCCTGATTAGGTTAATCTAATTAATTAATTAGTTTAATTAAACAGTAATTAGTTTAGTTAATCCCTAATTAGCCTAATGTGAGAATGACAGGTGGGACCCACTGGTCCTGACGTCATGCTGACGTCAGCAAGACACTGTTTCGGATAATGTTGATTTAATAAATTAAATAAATTCCCGAAATTAATAAAAACTTTAGAAAATTATATCTTTTAATCCGTAACTCCGATCGAAAAACTTTGTACATGAAAATTGCTCAGAACGACAAGACGAATTCGGCCGCGCGGTCCGTTCGTCCGTCACATGTCCTTAACTATCCGAACATGCAACCATTCCCCTCCGGTCATCTGTCTGACAAATGTCCGAAACCGGGAAAACATTCCCGGATGGATTCCTCCTTCCTCGGTGACGTGCAACCATATGTTAGGACACACCCGGCACTGCATATTGTCATGCCGTACTTTGCATTGCTCATGTTTGCTCTATATTTATACTGTTTCCTCCCCCTCTTCTCTCTCGATAGATCCCGACGCAGCTCCGGAGACCGAAGACACCATTGACGACCTTGCCCTTGCCGCCGAGCAACCAGGCAAGCCCCCCCCCCTTTGATCATCCCGATATTGCCCATTCTATTTCTCATGCTTGCATTAGAATTGCTGCTGCTTTACCTATTCTGATGCATAGCCTGTTTATTGTATCCTGCGGTTGATAATTACCTGCATATCCTAAACTGCTTAGTATAGGCTGGGTAGAGACCTATCAGTGACCCCACTTATCCCGACTGCTGCGCTGGATTGTCAGAAGACCCGATCAACGGGATTGAAGACCAGGCCCCGACACCGCACATCACCCCCTTTAGTTGTAACGACACTGCAGCGTTACTATCGAGTGCCGAGGGTGAAACCTCTTGTAGCACTTTTGATGTTAACTCTGTAGAGTAGCTATTCGGTCGTGGTCATCGAGGGTGATTCCTCCTTCACCACTTCCGGTAACGACGCTGTCGTACAACACCTCAAGTGTGAACCCAGCGAGGGTGATTCCTCCGAGTTCACCTTGACGGATACATCGAGTGGGAAATCAAATGAGGGTGATACCTCAGATTCCCCTGATGTTATGGACACATGGATACTTGGACTGTACTGTTGATTACTTGGAAAGGCGGGTCGACCCTGAGGGGTACCCGCGTGCGCCTAAGTGGCGAGTGTTGTGAAGACGGGTGCCAGTGTGGTGCCCGAGTGGTGATTACAAGGCGCGGCCGGGCATTCTTAACCCTTGCAGCAAGTCCTCGAGACGGGGCGACGGGGTCACATCTTTCGTGAGTCTCTGCTCGTTACCGCAAGCCCCTAGTCCTAACGATTTGGATATTTGATCCGAGCAGACCTCTGGTCTGATAGCACTAACCATCACGTGGGCATAGTATGGGCGTTCTGCATCGTATGCATCAGCCGAAAGCTCTGTCAGACGTCCAGTTCAGCAGTGCGGCATGGAGTGATTGGCGCCATTGCGGTGGTGCTTGGATCTGAGCCATGTGCGCAACGACCCGGAGGGTGAGGGGCGATGGCCAAGACCCCCTTGCGCTTAGGATGTAGACCGGCAGGGACCTCTCTGCTGAGCTGTAGGTAGGGTTGTGATGTGTCGTTTGGCCGAGGCCGGGCATGACCCAGGAAAGTGTGTCCGGCCGGAGTTAATCGAGCGTGTTGGGTAAGTTGGTGCACCCCTGCAGGGAAGAAAACTTCTATCGATAGCCGGTCCTACGGTAAAGGACACTCGGAGTTGTATCTTGATTGATACAATTTAGAACTGGATACTTGGATACTATGGCTCTGGGATTGCTTCTCGTAGGGAGTCGAGAAGGGATCTCCGGACGAGGTTGATGACTGTATGGCTCTGGGATTGCTTTCTCGCAGGGAGTCGAGAAAGGATCTCTGGGTGAGGTTGAGACTTAATGATACTGCTACATTATATTGAACTGTTCTACTCTCTTCTACTGCTGCAAGACCGCTGAAGATGCTAGTCTTCGATAGGACTAGGCCTTCTCTCTATTCTGGCATTTCTGCAGCCCAGTCCCTATATACAGCCTCCCCTTGAAAATGTTGCATATGTAGTGTAGATCCTTGCTTGCTGAGTACTTCTGAGTACTCACGGTTGCTTTGTTTTCCTTTTCTCCCCATATCAGTTTGTCGTGACCAAGATGACGGAGCCCCTAAGACAGCTGCCCTGCCGTCGATCGTCTACTACTACTACCCAGAGGATGGATACTACTACGAGTTGACTGACGACCAGGAGTAGGATCGGAGGGTCCCAGGCAGGAGGCCTTCGCCTTTCGATCGTAGTTTTTTATTTTGCCCCGCCTTTCTAAAGGCCTTTCTGTTTCTCTTTTAATATCTGTACTCAGATATCTGATGCTTCCGCTGACGCTTGTTCGCAAGCTTATGTATTCGAGCCCTCGAGGCCCCTGACTTGTAATATAAAGCTTGTATGACTTTATTTATGTTTTAGAGTTGTGTTGTGATATCTTCCCGTGAGTCCTTAGGCTTGATCATGTAAATTTGCGTGTATGATTAGTGCACAGTCGGGCCGGGGGCGTCGCAAGGTTCTACATCAAGCCTACCAAGTACCCATCATAAACTCTCATCTTTTGCACTTACATTATTTGCCATTTGCCTCTCGTTTTCCTCTCCCCCACTTCTAAAACATTTTCAGAAAAACACAAAAACATTTGCCTTTTTATTCGCCCTTCTTTCATTCGCCTTTCGTTTGCTTTTTGCTTGCTTGTGTGCTAGATTGCTTGCTTTGTCACGATGTCTCAAGAAAATACCAAGTTGTATCACTTTTCCAACACTAATAATAATGATTTTATTAGTACTCCGATTGCTCCCGCCACTAGTGCGGAATCTTATGAAATTAATGCCGCTTTGTTGAATCTTTTATGAAAGAACAAATTTCAGGTAGTCCTAATGAAGATGCTGCATCCCATCTAAATACTTTCGTTGAATTGTGTGATATGCAAAAGAAAAAATATGTGGATAATGATATTGTTAAATTGAAGCTATTTCTGTTCTCACTACGAGATCGTGCTAAAACTTGGTTTTCATCTTTGCCTAAAAATAGTATTGATTCATGGAACATGTGTAAAGATGCTTTTATTTTCAAGTATTTTCCTCCCGATAAGATCATCTCCCTTAGGAATGATACAATGAATTTTAAGCAACTTGATCATGAACATGTTGCACAATCTTGGGAAAGAATGAAATTGATGATAAGAAATTGCCCTACGCATGGTTTAAGTTTATGGATGATCATACAAATTTTTTATGCCAGATTGAATTTTGCATCTAGAAATCTTTTAGATTCTGCCACGGGAGGTACTTTTATGGAAATTACATTACGAGAAGCTACTAAACTCCTAGATAACATTATGGCAAATTACACTCAATGGCATACCGAAAGATCTTCTACTAGTAAAAAAGTGCATGCGATTGAAGAAATTAATACTTTGAGTGGAAAGATGGATGAACTTATGAAATTGATTGCTAGTAAGAGTGCTCCTTTTGATCCTAATGATATTCCTTTTTCCACTTTGATTGAGAATAATATTGAATCTATGGATGTGAATTTTGTTGGTAGGAACAATTTTGGTAATAACGCTTATAGAGGTAATTTCAACCCTATGTCGTTTCCTAGTAATTCCTCTAATAATTATGGTAATTCCTACAACAATTCTTATGGAAATTATAATAAAATACCCTCTGATCTTGATAATAATATTAAAGATTTCATTAATTCTCAAAAGAATTTCAATGCTATGGTAGAAGAAAAATTGCTTAAGATTGATGATTTGGCTAGAAACATTGATAGAATTTCTCATGAGATTGATTCTTTTAAGGTTAGATCTATGCCACCTAAGATTGATATTAATGAGTCTCTGAAAGCTATTAAAATTTCTATGGATGAATGTAAAGAGAGAACCGCTAGGATGCATGCTAAGAGAGATTGGCTAGAAAAAGCATGTTCTTCTAGTTTTTGTGATAATAATGATGAAGATCTTAAAGTGATTGGTGTGACTCCTATTGAATATTTGTTTGCTAATATAAATCTTGATAAATATGGGACTGGATATGAGTCAACTTTAGCTAGAAGGCGTCCCAATAATTTGGAGTGTGAAGATTTTAATGAAAAAATTGATAAAAGTGGGATTGGCGAGGTCAAAACTTTAAGTAGTGATGAACCCACTCTTTTGGATTTCAAGGACTTTAATTATGATAATGGGTCTTTAATAGATTGTATTTCCTTGTTGCAATCTATGCTTAATTCACCTCATGCTTATAATCAAAATAAAGCTTTTACTAAACATGTCGTTGATGCTATGATGAAATCTTTTGAAGAAAAGCTTGAGTTGGAAGTTTCTATCCCTAGAAATCTTTATGATGAGTGGGAACCTACTATTAAGATTAAAATTAAAGATTATGAGTGTAATGCTTTGTGTGATTTGGGTGCTAGCGTTTCCACCATTCCGAAAACTTTATGTGATGTGCTAGGTTTCCAAAAATTTGATGATTGTTCTTTGAATTTGCATCTAGCGGATTCCACTATTAAGAAACCTATGGGAAGGATTAATGATGTTATTATTGTTGCAAATAGGAATTATGTGCCCATAGATTTTATTGTGCTTGATATAGATTGCAATCCTACATGTCCTATTATTCTTGGTAGACCTTTCCTTAGATCGATTGGTGCAATTATTG
The DNA here is from genome assembly GCA_011799875.1 of Thinopyrum elongatum. NCBI lineage: Eukaryota > Viridiplantae > Streptophyta > Magnoliopsida > Poales > Poaceae > Thinopyrum > Thinopyrum elongatum. The sequence goes on from CM022297.1 coordinate 450,039,153, forward strand.
ATATGAAAGAAGGAAACATTAGGTTTCAATTTCCGTTAAGGAAGGGCATGGAACACTTTCCAAGAAAGAAAATGAAGTTGCCATATGAATCTATTATGAGGGCTACTTATGAATTGCATACCAAAGATGATAATACCTAGATCTATGTTTTATGCCTAGCTAGGGGCGTTAAACAATAGCGCTTGTTGGGAGGCAACCCAATTTTATTTTATGTTTTTTGTTTTTGGTTCTGTTTTTTCAATAAATACACATTATTACCTCTGTATTAATTGTGTTTTCGTGTTTTAATTAGTGTTTGAGCCAAGTAAGACCTTTGGGATGGTATATGGTGATAGTTGATTTGATCTTGCTGAAAAACAGAAACTTTTGCGCTCATTGCCAGAAATTTATAAAATCACAGAAATGTGATTTTGATCTGAATTTTTTACACAAGATTTATATACAAATTTCCTAGGTTTTCCTAATTTTTCAGAATTTTTGGAGTTATAGAAGTATACGAAATTTCTAGATTACTACAGACTGTTCTGTTTTTTATGGATTCTGTTTTCTATGTGTTGTTTGATTATTTTGATGAATCTATGGGTGGTATCGGGGGGGGGGGGGTATGAACCATGGATAAGTCGGAATATAGTAGATATAACACCAATATAAATTTAGAATGAGTTCACAACAGTACCTAAAGTGGTGATTTATTTTATTATACTAACGGATCTTATGAGTTTTCTGTTGAGTTTTGTGTTGTGAAGTTTTCAAGTTTTGGGTAAAGTTTTGATGGACAACGGAATAAGGAGTGGCAAGAGCCTAAGATTGGGGATGCCCAAGGCACCCCAAGGTAATATTCAAGGACAACCAAGCATCTAAGCTTGGGGATGCCCGGGATGGCATCCCCTCTTTTGTCTTCAATACATCGGTAAAATTACTTGAGGCTATATTTTTATTCACCACATGATATGTGTTTTGCTTGGAGCGTCTTGTATGATATGAGTCTTTGCTTTTTAGTTTTCCACAATCATCCTTGCTGTACACACCTTTTGAGAGGGACACACATTAATCGTGAATTTATTAGAATACTCTATCTGCTTCACTTATATCTTTTGAGCTAGATAGTTGCTCTAGTGCTTCACTTATATCTTTTTAGAGCACGATGGTGATTTTATTTTATAGAAATTAATGAACTCTCATGCTTCACTTATATTATTTTGAGAGCCTTTAAACAGCATGGTAATTTGCTTAGGTTATGAATTTAGTCCTAATATGATGGGCATCCAAGAGGGATATAATAAAAACTTTCATATAAAGAGCATTGAATAATATGAGAAGTTTGATTCCTTGCATTAGTTTTGAGATATAGAGATGGTGATATTAGAGTCATGTTAGTGAGTAATTGTGGATTGATAGAAATACTTGTGTTAAACTTTGTGATTCCCGTAGCATGCACGTATGGTGAACCGTTATGTGATGAAGTCGGAGCATGATTTATTTTTTGATTGTATTCCTTATTTGTGGCGGTCGGGGATGAGTGATGGTCTTTTCCTACCAATCTATCCCCCTAGGAGCATGCGTATTAGTAATTTTCTTTGATGGCTAATAAATTTTTGCAATAATTATGTGAGTTCTTTATGACTAATGTTGAGTCCATGGATTATACGCACTCTCACCCTTCCACCGTTGCTAGCCTTACTAGTACCACACAACTTTCGCCGGTGCATTAAATCCACCATATACCCTTCAAAACAGCCACCATACCTACCTATTATGGCCGTTCCATAGCCATTCCGAGATATATTGCCATGCAACTTCCACCATTCCATTTATTATGACACGTACCATCATTGTCATATTGCTTTGCATGATCATGTAGTTGGCATAGTATTTGTGGCTTGGCCACCGTTCATATTTTTTGTACATGTCACTCTTGATCATTGCATATCCCAGTATACCGCCTGAGGCATTAATATAGAGTTATAGTTTGTTCTAGTATCTAGTTGTAATTCTTGAGTTGTAAGTAAATAAAAGTGTGATGATCATTATTACAGCATTGTCCCATGTGAGGAAAGGATTATGGAAGCTATGATTCCCTCACAAATTGGGATGAGACTCCGGACTTAAAAAAAATAAAAGAGGCCAAAGAAGCCCAAAATAAAATAAAAGAGGCCAAAGAAGCCCAAACAATCAAAATTGAGAGAAAAGAGAGAAGGGACAATGTTACTATCCTTTTTCCACACTTGTGCTTCAAATTAGCACCATGTTCTTCATGATAGAGAGTCTCCTATTTTGTCACTTTCATATACTAGTGGGAATTTCTCATTATAGAACTTGGCTCGTATATTCCAATGATGGGCTTCCTCAAAATTGCTCTAAGTCTTCGTGAGCAAGCAAGTTGGATGCACACCCACTTAGTTTCTTTTTGAGCTTTCATACACTTATAGCTCTAGTGCATCCATTGCATGGCAATCCCTACTCACTTGCATCGATATCGATTGATGGGCATCTCCATAGCCCATTAATTTGCCTAGTTGACGTGAGACTTTCTCCTTTTTGTCTTCTCCTCACAACCTCCACCATATTCTATTCCACCTATAGTGCTATATCCATGGCTCACGCTCATTTATTGCATGAAAGTTGAAAAAGTTTGAGAACACCAAAAGTATGAAACAATTGCTTGGCTTGTCATCGGGGTTGTGCATGATGAAATACTTTATGTGATGAAGATGGAGCATAGCTTGTCATCGGGATTGCTTTATTAGTATGCTTGAAGTATTATTATTTTTATGTCAATATTAAACTTTTGTTTTGAATCTTATGGATATGAATATTCTTGCCACAATAAAGAAAATTGCATTGCTAAATATGTTAGGTAGCATGTCACATCAAAAATTCTATTTTTATCATTTACCTACTCGAGGACGAGCAGGAATTAAGCTTGGGGATGCTTGATACGTCTCCACCGTATCTATAATATTTGATTGTTCAATGCTATTATATTATCTGTTTTGGATGTTTTATATGCATTAATATGCTATTTTATATTATTTTTGGGACTAACTAATTAACCTAGAGCCCAGTGCCAGTTTCTGTTTTTTCCTTGTTTTTGAGTTTTACAGAAAAGGAATATCAAATGGAGTCCAAACGGAATAAAACTTTACGGTGATTTTTCTTGGACCAGAAGAAATCCACGAGACTTGGAGAGGAGGCCAGAAGCCCTACGGGGTGGCCACAAGCTGTAGGGGCGCGCCCTAGGGGGGCGCCCCCAGGGCTTGTGGGTCCCCCGTAGACCTTCCAACCCTAATCTTCACACTATAAATCCTCAAATATCCCCCTACACCAGAGGGCACACCAAAAATACTTTTCCGCCGCCACAAGGCTCTGTTCCCGTGAGATCCCATCTTGGGGCCTTTTTCGACACTCCGCCGGAGGGGGATTCGATTACGAAGGGCCTCTACATCAACCTTGCTCCCCTTCCGATGATGTGTGAGTAGTTTACCACAGACCTACGGGTCCATAGCTAGTACCTAGATGGCTTCTTCTCTCTCTTTGATCTTCAATACAATGTTCTCCTCGATGTTCTTGGAGATCTATTCAATGTAATCTTCTTTTGCGATGCGTTTGTTGAGATCTGATGAATTGTGGATTTATGATCAGATTATCTATGAATATTATTTGAGTCTTCTATGAACTCTTTTATGCATGATTAAGATATCTTTTTATTTTTCATCTAACTATCGGTTTGGTTTGGCCAACTAGATTGGTTTTTCTTGCAATGGGAGAGGTGCTTAGTTTTGGATTCAATCTTGTGGTGTCCTCACCCAGTGACAGAAGGGGTAGCGAGACATGTATTTTATTGTTGCCATCAAGGATAAAAAGATGGGGTTTATGTCATATTGCTTGAGTTTATCCCTCTGCATCATGTCATCTTACTTAAAGTGTTGCTCTGTTCTTATGAACTTAATACTCTAGATGCAGGCAGGAGTCGGTCGATGTGTGGAGTAATAGTAGTAGATGCAGAATCGTTTTGGTCTACTTGTCACGGACTTGATGCCTATATTCATGATCATTGCCTTAGATGTCTTCATAATTATGCGTTTTTCTATCAATTGCTCAATAGTAATTTGTTTAACCACTGTATGCTTTCTTCAAGAGAGAAGCCTTTAGTGAAACCTATGGCCCCCGGGTCTATTTTCCATCATATATTTTCAGATCTATAAACTAAAAAACCCAAAAATACCTTGCTGCAATTTATTTATATTTACTTTAGTTTGCTCTTTTATTTATATTTTATACCTATCTCTATTAGATCTCACTCTTGTTTGTGACCGTGAAGGGATTGACAACCCCTTTTCCGTGTTGTGTGCAAGTGTTTGTTAGTTTGTGCAGGTGCATATATTGGGGACTTGCTTATGCCTCCCATTGGATGGATACCTTGGTTCTTAACTGAGGGAAATACTTATCTCTACTTTGCTGCATCACCCTTTCCTCTTCAAGGGAAAAATCAATGCAAGCTCAAGAAGTAGCACGCGGTTCCTGGCTCCGAAATCATTCTACCTCCTTTCTCTAAAACGTGGGATATCCAGCTTCCGGGTGCATGTGTCATGCACCAAAGTAAAGTGTATAGTACAACTGAGACTTAGCACGGTCATGCCGCCTCAGTAATGATGACCAATGAGCCGTCAAATCACATGGACCCAGCAGTAAGTTGGACGGACAAATCAACCATCACTCTTCGTTAAATCCGCTTCTCCCTTCAACACAGGCGCCAGTGAGAAGTCGCATTCGCTCTGCCCAAGCATGAATGCGGCACCGATTCTCTGGAGGGGCGCTGACCGTTTCGGGCGAGAAGTGCGCGCGGGCGATGGAGGGGATTTCGGTGGGCCAGGGCGGTCAGGAGCAGGCGTGGTTCAGTTGTTGTTCACTTAACGGAGGGTCGTGTGCAAATTTCTCAAAAATATATAAAATTGGAGGATGGTGCAGCCCACCTTTTTGATATTTTGACCGTGTGTGGTTGAGTGAAGTCTATTTCAAACCTTATATTCATAGAGCTAGTCAGAATCAAACCCTCACGTCCGAATCCTTGAAATCGGTACCCCGACTTCTCTGATCTCGGTCAATATCAACCCTGCATTGATCCAAACCTGTTTGTCGCACAAGAATAGGAAATCCTGGCCCAGATTACCAAGTTCTCTCTCTGACCATAGCTGACAGAGCGACGATGCACACCTCATTGCACTCATCTGCAGCAGCTGGCACTGCGGTGCGTACAAACTCCACGGTATGCCCCGACATCCCCCAGGTGTCTTGCCGTCGGCCGTCGGCCAGGGGTGTGCACGCAGGTGCTACTTCTTGAGCTTGCGTTGATTTTCCCCTTGAAGAGGAAAGGGTGATGCGGCAAAGTAGAGATAAGTATTTCCCTCAGTTTTAGAACCAAGGTATCAATCCAGTAGGAGGAACACACAAGTCATCAATGGTTGCACCTACACAAACAAACAAATACTTGCACCCAACGCGATAAAGGGGTTGTCAATCCCTTCACGGTTACTTGCAAGGATGAGATCTGATAGAGATAGGTATAAAAGATAAATAAAAGTGCAAAATAAAGTAAAGGTAAATAAATTGCAGCAAGGTATTTTTGGGTTTTTGGTTTTATAGATCTGAAAATAATATGATAAAATAGACCGGGGGGCCATAGTTTTCACTAGAGGCTTCTCTCTTGAAAGAACGCATATGGTGGGTAAACAAATTACTGTTGAGCAATTGATAGAAAAGCGCAAAGTTATGACGATATCTAAGGCAATGATCATGAATATAGGCATCACTGATACGTCTCCAATGTATCTATAATTTTTGATTGTTCCATGCTATTATATTATCCATCTTGGATGTTTTATATGCATTATTATGCTATTTTATACCATTTTTTGGGACTAACCTGTTAACCTAGTGCCCAATGCCAGGTGTTGTTTTTTCCTTGTTTTTGTCTTTTATAGAAAATCAATACCAAACGGATTGAAACTTTTTGACGATTTTTCTTGGACCAGAAGACACCTAGGAAGCTTTGGGAGGAGGCCAGAAGAGCTACGGGTGGGCCACAAGCTCACTAGGCGCGCCCTAGAGGGGCACCCTGCAAGCTTGTGGGCCCCCCATAGCCCCTCTAACCCTAATCTCAGCTCCATAAATACCCAAATATTCCCCGTATACAAGAGGGCTCTGATACGTCTCCAACGTATCTATAATTTTTTATTGTTCCATGCTATTATATTATCCATCTTGGATGTTTTATATGCTATTTTATATGATTTTTGGGACTAACCTATTAACCTAGAGCCCAGTGCCAGTTTCTGTTTTTTCCTTGTTTTTGAGTTTTACAGAAAAGGAATATCAAACGGAGTCCAAATGAGCTGAAAATTTACGGTGATTTTTTATGGACCAGAAGAAGCCCCCGAAGCAAAAGAGTTGGGCCAGAAGAGCCACGAGGCCTCCACAAGGGTGGAGGGTGCGCCCTACCCCCCTAGGGGCGCCCTCCGGTCTTGTGGGCTCCTTGTGGACCCCCCTGACTTGTTCCCGACGCCAAAAATTCCTATAAATATAGAAACCCCCAGAAATAAACCTAGATCGGGAGTTCCGCCACCGCAAGCCTCTGTAGCCATGAAAAACCTCTTGGGACCCTGTTCCGACACCCTGCCGGAGGGGGAAATCATCACCGGTGGCCATCTTCATCATCCCGGCGCTCTCCATGATGAGGAGGGAGTAGTTCACCCTCGGGGCTGAGGGTATGTACCAGTAGCTATGTGTTTGATCTCTCTCTCTCTCTCGTGTTCTTGATTTGGCACGATCTTGATGTACCGTGAGCTTTGTTATTATAGTTGGATCATATGGTGTTTCTCCCCCTCTACCTTCTTGTGATGAATTGAGTCTTGCTCTTTGAGGTTTCGTTATGTTGGATTGAGTATTGGATTTGAGAACACTTGATGTATGCCTTGCGATGGGATATCTGTGGTGACAATGGGATGCTCTATTGATTCACTTGATGTATGTTTTGGCACTCAACTCGCGGATTCCCGAGGTGACATTGGGGTAATCTATGCATAGGGGTTGATGCACATTTTCGTCCTATGTTCTCCGATAGAAACTTTGGAGTGATTCTTTGTTGCACGTTGAGGGATTGTTATGTGATCCAATTATGTTATCATTGTTGAGAGAACTTGCACTAGTGAAAGTATGAACCCTAGGCCTTGTTTCCAAGCATTGCAATAACGTTTTTGCTCACTTTTGTTACTAGTTACCTTGCTGTTTTTATATTTTCAGATTACAAAAACCTATATCTACCATCCATATTACGCTTGTATCACCATCTCTTCGCCGAACTAGTGCACCTATACAATTTACCATTGTATTGGGTGTGTTGGGGACACAAGAGACTCTTTGTTATTTGGTTGCAGGGTTGTTTAAGAGAGACCATCTTCATCCTACGCCTCCCACGGATTGATAAACCTTAGGTCATCCACTTGAGGGAAATTTGCTACTGTCCTACAAAACTCTGCGCTTGGAGGCCCAACACGAGTCTACAAGAAGAAGGTTGCATAGTAGACATCAAGCTCTTTTCTTGCGCCGTTGCCGGGGAGGTGAGTGCTTGAAGGTATATCTTTAGATCTTGCAATCGAATCTTTTAGTTTCTTGTTTTATCACTAGTTTAGTCTATAAAAGAAAACTACAAAAAAAATGGAATTGAGGTTGCCTCATATTATTCATCTTTATAATGTCTTTCTTGAAAATGATGGAAAGGAAAATTGTGCTCAATTGATAGAAGAAGAATGCAATAAAATGTTTGGCATAAAATCTTTGAATGATGAGCATGATTGCAATGTTGTTAGTGTGAATTCCTTGAATATCCATGATGCTAATGATATGCAAAGCCACCAGCTTGGGGATGCTATGTTTGATGAAGATGATATTTTTAGTCCCCCAAGTTTTGATGAGAATATTTATTATGATGATAGAATGCCTCCTATTTATGATGATTATATTGATAAAAGTGGATTTGGAGAGGTCATGACTTTATTTAGTGATGAATCCACTATTTTGGAAGAGGTTCCAATTGATTATGAGAACAAAGTTGCTATCTATGATGATTATTGTGATGACATGTATGCTATAAAGAATAATGATAACCATGAAACTTGTCATCATGATTTTAATTTTCAATTGGATTATGCCTCACATGATAGTTATTTTGTTGAGTTTGCTCCCACTACTATTCATGAGAATAAATTTGCTCATGTGGAGAGTAATAAAATTTCTATGCTTGTGGATCATGAAAAGAATGCTTTATGTGATAGTTATATTGTTGAATTCATTCATGATGCTACTTAAAATTATTATGAGGGAGGAATATATGCTTGTAGGAATTGCAATAATATCAAGTTTCCTCTCTATGTGTTGAAAATCTTGAAGTTATGCTTGTTTTGCCTTCCTATGCTAGTTGATTCTTGCTCCCATAAATTGTTTTCTCACAAAATCCCTATGCATAGGAAGTGGGTTAGACTTAAATGTGCTAGTCATATGCTTCATGATGCTCCCATTGTGTTTCAATCCTTATCTTTTATGTGAGCATCATTGAAATCATCATGCCTAGCTAAAAAGGCATTAAAGAAAAGCGCTTGTTGGGAGACAACCCAATATTTACCCCTACTGTTTTTGTGTGTTCACATGATTAAGCTACTGTAGTAATCATGTTTTATAGCTTTTGTTTGAATAAAGTGCCAAGTAAAGCCTTTGGGATAGCGTGGTTGATAGTTGACTTGATTCTGTGCAAAAAAAGAAACTTTTGCTTCCAGTACAGAAATTCCTATATTTCACTGGAATGCGGAAAAACTCTGAATTTTTTACAGAGGATTTACATACAAATTTTCTACGTTTTTATAATTTTTCAGAATATTTGGAGTTACAGAAGTATGACCGTAATTCAGATATTTACAGACTGTTCTGTTTTTGACAGATTCTGTTTTCGATGCATAGTTTGCTTGTTTTCTAGTTTCTATGGATTATATTGCTTAATATAAATTGTAGAAATGATAGGATACAGTGGTCATCATGTGATAAAAAATTTGAATCTTGTCTTGACAGTACCAAAGTAAATGATTTGTTTTATCATACTAACCCATCTCACGAAGTTCCGTTAAGTTTTCTGTGATTGAAGTTTTCAAGTTTTGGGTGAGATATCGATATGAGGAGAATAAGGAGTGACAAGACCCTAATCTTGGGGATGCCCAAGGAACCCCAAGGTAATATTCAAGGAAGATCCAAGCAACTAAGCTTGGGGATGCCCCGGAAGGCATCCCCTCTTTCGTCTCCAACATTATCGGTAACCTTACTTGGGGCTATATTTTTATTCGTCACATGATATGAGTTTTGCTTGGAGTGTCATTTTATTTTATTAGGATTTTCTTTCTGTTATTTAGAGTAATGTTTTGTATCTTTTAGTTCAATAAAAGTGTCAAGTATAGCCTCTACCATGCTTATTTTGCAAGTCTATATGTTGCTGTTTTGAAAACAGAAAGTTTTCTATTGTTGTCTGAATTCTTCTGGAAAGTCAGAACATGATAAAATCTTGATTTTTTTTACACAATGAGTAACAACAAATTTTCTACAGTTTGGTAATTTTTCAGATGTTTTGAAGTTAGGGAAGTATGAGTACAATTTCACTCTTTACAGACTGTCCTGTTTTGACAGATTGCTGTTATTTTTTGCATTGTTTGCATATGTTTGCTTGTTTAATGATTCTATTTGAGGATATGAGTATTAAATATGCAGAGGCATTTAGTATGAAATGTTAAATAATAATTTTAGTGATTTGCTACAGTAGAGAATGATAAGGTTTTGCATTTGATTTATACTAACTTTTCTCACAAGTTCTTGTTGAGTTTTGTGTGCATGAAGTTTTTAAGATTTAGGGAAACCGTGATATAAAAGGAATTAAGGAGACACAAAAGCTCAAGCTTGGGGATTCCCAAGGCATCCCTAGTTAATATTTCAAGAAGTCTCAAGCATCTAAGCTTGGGGATGCCCCGGTAGGCATCCCACCTTTCTTCATCAAGAATTATCAGTTAGTATCGGTTGAGCCTAAGTTTTTGCTTCTTCACATGATGTGTGCTATTTTTAGAATGTCATTTTACTTTGTTTTGCTTGCTGTTTTAATAAAGTACTTAAGATCTGAAATTTTATTTATGAGAGAGAGTCTTCATATAGCTACATAATTATTCAACTACTCATTGATCTTCACTTAAATCTTTTTGGAGTAGTTTGTCATTTACTCGTGTGCTTCACTTATATCCTATGAGTAAATGGTTGAATGAATTGAGTATCATAAATCTGTAATTATATATGCTTCATATGCTTATACCATGGGGAGTAGTGACTTCACATATAAGAAGTAGAGGTGGTAAATTTATTGAAAGTTAGCAAACATAGTATTGGTCACTTGAACAATTCATGAAAGAATATTGAAGGAAGAGAGATTTCACATATAAATATACTATCTTGGACATCTTCTATGATTGTGAGCCCCATTAATTATATTCAAACTTGATCAAAGTAGTTGAAGTTGGACAAGGAAGACAACATAATGAGTTATGCTTGGGTATATTTGTATAGAAGTTATATTGTTATGGATCCTCCAACATGTGGTGCTTGCTATTTAGAATCTTTTGCTAGCCAAAATTTCTGTACTAAGCGGGAATACTGCTTGTGCATCCAAAATCCTTGAACCAAGTTTCTTCCATGAGTGTCCACCATATCTACCTATATGCGGTATTTACCTGCCGTTCCAAGTAAATTTGCATGTGCCAAACTCTAAACCTTCAAATAATAACCTGTTTTGTATGCCTGAATCGCTCATGTAGTGACTAGGGGCTGTCAGTATCTTCCATGCTAGGTGGGTTATTCTCACGATGAGTGTTTATTCACTTATCATTCACGAGAGAGTGGCTGGTAATTCGGATGCCCAGTCCTATGATCAAAAGATCAAAAACAAAATCGCAAATAATTAAACAAAACTCCCCCAGGACTGTTGTTGGCATGGACGGTACCCGTTGTTTCGGATCAGCCGTGGAGTGTGATTGTTGGTGGAAGGGGAGTAAAAACTTTACCATTCTGTTTGGGAACCGCCTATAATGTGTCTAGCATGGAAGATAGTGAGAACTCTTGGTTGTTATGTTGACAATGAAAGCATACCTCTCAAAATTATGTTCATCTCTGTTTTAAAAGCTTCGAGCTCTGGCACCTCTGCAAATCCCTGCTTCCCTCTGCGAAGGGCCTATCTTTTACTTTTATTTTTTGTTGAGTCAATTTCTTATTCCAACCTATTCTTTAGTTGGCAAGCATCATGTGGTGGGGAAAGATCTAAGCATATATGGCCATTCAAATATATTTGATCATGAATTATTATTGTTGACAATTATCTATATGATAAATAAGTTGGGAGGCGAAACATTAAGCCCCTATCTTTATCTGTGTTCAATGGATGCTATTTGTTCTAAAAATATGCTTTGAGTGGTAGCAATCATGGAAGACTATATGATAGTTGAGTATGTGGGATTTGCTAAATCAAAGCTCTTACATAGACCCTTCCGAAAAATAAGATGAATTGCAATTTTTGAATGACTGAGAACCTAGTTTGTTAGTTTTCAAGAAAGTTTATTGTCGGTGCAACAAACCCTGGGTCTGTTGCCCGGACTGTGCACAGGCATGAGGACAAGATTACAACACCGAGGCCATGCCAAGATACAAGAGATCAAGATCTTTGAAGAACCAACATGCAGATTAAGGGGACCAAGGCCAAGACAGAGAAGAAAGATACCACCAAAAGAAAAGCCTCCCTTTCCGGGCAAGCGAGCCTGGCAAGGACAGCGACTCCCCCAGAAGAAAACATTCAAGACGTCCCGGCAGGGCCTGCCGGGACTTGCGAAGACAGAGCCACCTCACCAAGCCATCTCACCACGACCAGCGTCGTTAATCAATGCGGTGTCAAGCCGCAAAGTGAGTAAGTGGCAGCCATTCGCCACATGGCGGCCTCTTCCCACAGATAATACCTACAGGTGACACCCGTCCTGCGACGTGTCGAGCAAGCAGGCATGGAGCTGGCAAGACAAGCCCGGCAAGGCCTGCCGGGCAAGCAACAATATGACGTTGAGCGGTGCATTTAATGCGCCCTGTCAGCCTGTAGGAATAGGTATGATAGCAATGTTTGCTATCTTATCAGTGCATAATGACTGTTTTGCCATTGTGGTGACCCCTTGATCTATAAAAGGAGGCCCATGGCAACCATAGAAGGGGTGGTAAACTTGAACACCCACCCACTCATACGCGTGTAGCCACTGCCTCTCCTAAGGCGAACCTGTCGGGCAAGTGCACTACGCTCGACCACCACTTTTCCACCATCAATCCACCAAAGCAGGAGTAGGGTTTTACGCCTCACGGCGGCCCGAACCTGGGTAAAATTTCCTGTCTGATCTCTGCCGTGCTGCCCCACGTTCTTCTGCTCTTTGTGCAATGTGACATCCCCCCTGCCGAACAAGCAAAGGGGCCCTTGGCCCCACAGGTGGCCATGGTTTCCCACGACATTTATGATCTATGCTTTAACATATGAATAGTTTGCTACTTGATCATGAGAAGTTTTATGAGATGAGCTATTGTTTATGATATATAATGATGCTAGAAAAAGTGATTGAAATTATCATTGATCAAACTTGTGCACTTGCTAGCATTCCACATCAAAAATTCTGTTTTTATCATTTACCTACTCGAGGATGAGCAGGAATTAAGCTTGGGGATGCTTGATACGTCTCCAATGTATCTATAATTTTTGATTGTTCCATGCTATTATATTATCCATCTTGGATGTTTTATATGCATTTATATGCTATTTTATATGATTTTTGGGACTAACCTATTAACCTAGAGCCCAGTGCCAGTTTCTGTTTTTTCCTTGTTTTTGAGTTTTACAGAAAAGGAATATCAAACGGAGTCCAAATGAGCCGAAAATTTATGGTGATTTTTTATGGACCAGAAGAAGCCCCCGAAGCAAAAGAGTTGGGCCAGAATAGCCACGAGGCCTCCACAAGGGTGGAGGGCGCGCCCTACCCCCTGGGGGCGCCCTCCGGTCTTGTGGGCTCCTCGTGGACCCCTTGACTTGTTCCCGACGCCAAAAATTCTTATAAATATAGAAACCCCCAGAAATAAACCTAGATCGGGAGTTCCACCGCTGCAAGCCTCTGTAGCCACGAAAAACCTCTTGGGACCCTATTCCGGCACCCTGCCGGAGGGGGAAATCATCACCGGTGGTCATCTTCATCATCCCGGTGCTCTCCATGACGAGGAGGGAGTAGTTCACCCTCGGGGCTGAGGGTATGTACCAGTAGCTATGTGTTTGATCCCTCTCTCTCAAGTTCTTGATTTGGCACGATCTTGATGTACCACGAGCTTTGTTATTATAGTTGGATCATATGGTGTTTCTCCCCCTCTACCTTCTTGTGATGAATAGAGTCTTGCTCTTTAAGGTTTTGTTATGTTGGATTGAGTATTGGATTTGAGAACACTTGATGTATGTCTTGCGATGGGATATCTGTGGTGACAATGGGATGTTCTTTTGATTCACTTGATGTATGTTTTGGCACTCAACTCGCGGATTCCTGAGGTGACATTGGGGTAATCTATGCATAGGGGTTGATGCACGTTTTCATCCTACGTTCTCCGATAGAAACTTTGGAGTGATTCTTTGTTGCACGTTGAAGAATTGTTATGTGATCCAATTATGTTACCATTGGTGAGAGAACTTGCACTAGTGAAAGTATGAACCCTAGGCCTTGTTTCCAAGCATTGCAATACCGTTTTTGCTCACTTTTGTTACTAGTTACCTTGCTGTTTTTAAATTTTCAGATTACAAAAACCTATATCTACCATCCATATTACGCTTGTATCACCATCTCTTCGCCGAACTAGTGCACCTATACAATTTACCATTGTATTGGGTGTGTTGGGGACACAACAGACTCTTTGTTATTTGGTTGCAGGGTTGTTTGAGAGAGACCATCTTCATCCTACGCCTCCCACGGATTGATAAACCTTAGGTCATCCACTTGAGGGAAATTTGCTACTGTCCTACAAAACTCTGCGCTTGGAGGCCCAACATGAGTCTACAAGAAGAAGGTTGCGTAGTAGACACCAGCCTTCCTGCCCTTCCTATGATGTGTGAGTAGTTTACCACAGACCTACGGGTCCATAGCTAGTAGCTAGATGGCTTCTTGTCTCTCTTTGATCTTCAATACAATGTTCTCCTCGATGTTCTTGGAGTTCTATTCGATGTAATCTTCTTTTGCGGTGCGTTTGTTCAGATCCGATGAATTGTTGATTTATGATCAGATTATCTATGAATATTATTTGAGTCTTCTCTAAACTCTTTTTTGCATGATTAAGATAGCTGTGTATTTCTCTCCGATCTATTGATTTGGTTTGGCCAACTAGATTGATCTATCTTGCAATGGGGGAGGTGCTTTGTTTTGGGTTCAATCTTGCGGTGTCCTCACCCAGTGACAGAAGGGGTAGTGAGGCACATATTTGTATTGTTGCCATTAAGGATAAAAGATGGGGTTTATACCATATTGATTGGATCTATCCCTCTACATCATGTCATCTTTCTTAAGGCGTTACTCCGTTCTTGTTAACTTAATACACTAGATGCATGCTGGATAGCGGTCGATGTGTGGAGTAATAGTACTAGATGCAGGCAGGAGTTGGTCTACTTGTCACGGACGTGATGCCTATATTCATGATCATTGCCTTAGATATCGTCATAACTTTGCGCTTTTCTATCAATTGCTCAACAGTAATTTGTTTACCCACCGTATGTGTTCTTTCAAGAGATAAGCCTCTAGTGAAAACTATGCCCCCCGGGTCTATTTGTACCATATTATTTTTAGATTTATAAAATCAAAAACATAAAAATACCTTGCTGCAATTTATTTACTTTTATTTAGTTTTTCACTTTTATTTATCTTTTATACCTATCTCTATCAGATCTCATCCTTGCAAGTAACCGTGAAGGGATTACAACCCCTTTTTCGCGTTGTGTGCAAGTATTTGTTTGTTTGTGTAGGTGCATCTATTGGGGACTTGTGTGTTCCACCTACTGGATTGATACCTTGGTTCTCAAACTAAGGCAAATACTTATCTCTACTTTGCCGCATCACCCTTCCCTCTTCAAGGGAAAGATCAACGCAAGCTCAAGAAGTAGCAGGAAGAATTTCTGGCGCTGTTGCCGGGGAGGATCTACATCAAGCCTACAAGTACCTATCATAAACTCTCATCTTTTGCACTTACATTATTCGCCATTTGCCTCTTGTTTTCCTCTCCCCCACTTCTAAAACGTTTTCAGAAAAACACAAAAATATTTGCCTTTTTATTCGCCTTCTTTTCATTTGCTTTTGTTTGCTTATGTGCTAGATTGCTTGTTTACCACCATGTCTGAATTTGGGGAGGTTATCGTTGAAAAACCTAGTAATAATCTTGAGGAAAAATTTGATGATTTTGCTAATGATGATCCTCATGAAAAAGAACCTACTATCATGCACACTAAAAAACTCCGTGTAGGTAGCGGTAATATTATTGGAAAATGTGTTATTCAAGATTTCTTTACTTGTGCCAGTACGTTACCTATGCTAGGGGGTCGATTCTTAATAAAAACTTCTAGCCTTGCGGATGCAATATCTTTGCTTATAGTTGAACTTGAAAGACAATTTGTTCACATGCATCCATGCATACAAAGGATCCTCCTAGAATTTTTTAATATTCATGATCCTTCTGTTAAGCGTGTCACCACTATATTTCTAGCTTATGAATTTGGGCACATCATGAAAGAGGCACGTGAAATATTTGCTCACTACAATATAAATTGTGGTTGCCCTCCTATAGAGGAGATCCTTTTTAACCAAGAGGAGATTAGGAGATTACAATCTCCAGATTATGTTGCTTATAATGAAAACCTAAGAAAAAGGGTTCCTCCCGATGTATTGATTGATAAGATTTCTGAACTCAATGACAATTTTGCTATACAAAATAATGGATTAGGGTTTGTTCTTAGGGACAAACTTAGGGAGTTTAATCAAAGGAACCTTTATAATGAAGAGATAATTATCAAATATAAAGGGCCAAAGGAGGAATATATTCCTCCCAAACTTGATCTCATAGATCCTTATCCAATTAAATTTAGCCCGTTTATTATTTTTGCTTGCCACAAAGGAAACTTGCAGCTGAAAGGAGGGAATATGATATGAGCGTGGATGATCTCCCTCACTTCTATTACAATACCTAGATCTATGCAATATGCCTAGCTAGGGGCGTAAAACAATAGCGCTTGTTGGGAGGCAACCCAATTTTATTTTGTGTTTTTTGTTTTGCTTATGTTATTGAATAAATATGCAATATTACTTCTGTAATAATTGTGTTTTAGTGTTTTAATTAGTGTTTGAGCCAAGTAAGACCCTTGGGATGCTTTGGTAGATCGTTGATTTGATTTTGCTGGAAAAAAGAAACTTTTGCATCCAGTAGAAGAATTGTTAAAATTCACTGGAACATGGAAAAACTCTGAATTATGTACACAAGATTGATATATTAATTTCCTATGTTGTCCTAAGTATTCAGATTTTTTGGAGTTACAGAAGTATGACTATAATTCAGGTCTTTACAGACTGTTCTATTTTTGATAAATTCTGTTTTTGATGTGTTGTTTGCTTATTTTGATGAATCTATGGGTAGTATCGGGGGGTATGAGCCATGGATAAGTTATAATACAGTAGATATAATGCAAATATAAATTTGGAATGAGTTCACAACAGTACCTAAATGTGGAGATTTGTTTTATACTAACGGATCTCACTAGTTTTTTTGTTGAGTTTTGTGTTGTGAAGTTTTCTAGTTTTGGGTGAAGTTTCGATGGACTACAGAATAAGTAGTGGCAAGAGCCTAAGCTTGGGGATGCCCAAGGAACCCCAAGGTAATATTCAAGGACAACCAAGCATCTAAGCTTGGGGATGCCCCGGATGGCATCCCCTCTTTTGTCTTCAATCCATCGGTAAAATTACTTGACGCTATATTTATATTCACCACATGATATGTGTTTTGCTTGGAGCGTCTTGTATTATATGATTCTTTGCTTTTTAGTTTGCCACAATAATCCTTGCTGTCCGTACCTTCTGAGAGGGACACACATTAATCATGAATTTATTAGAATACTCTATGTGCTTCACTTATATCTTTTGAGCTAGGCAGTTGCTCTGGTGCTTCACTTATATCTTTTTAGAGCATGGCGATGGTTTTATTTTGAAGAAATTGATGAACTCTCATGCTTCACTTATATTATTTTGAGAGTCTTATAAATAGTACGGCAATTTGCTTAGGTTATGAATTTAGTCCTAATATGATGGGTATTCAAGAGGGATATAATAAAAACTTTCATGAAGATCATTGAATATATGAGAAGTTTGATTCCTTGCATTTGTTTTGAGATATGAAGATGGTAATATTATATTAATGCTAGTGAGTAATTGTGGATTAGTAAGAATATTTGTGTTAAGGTTTGTGATTCCTGAAGCATGCACGTATGGTCTCTCGTTATGCGATGAAGCTGGAGCATGATTTATTTTTGATTGTCTTCCTTATGAGTGGCGGTCGGGGACGAGCGATGGTCTTTTCCTACCAATCTACCCCCTAGGAGCATGAGTATTAGTACTTTGTTTTGATATCTAATAAACTTTTGCAATAATTATGTGAGTTCTTTATGACTAATGTCGAGTCCATGGATTATACGCACTCTCACCCTTCCATCATTGCTAGCCTCTTCGGTACCGTGCATTGCCCTTTCTCACCTTGAGAGTTGGTGCAAACTTCGCCGGTGCATCCAAACCCCGTGATATGATACACTCTTTCACACATAAGCCACCTTATATCTTCCTCAAAACAGCCACCATACCTACCTATTATGGCATTTCCATAGCCATTCCGAGATATATTGCTATGCAACTTCCAGCGTTCCAATTTATTATGACACATACCATCATTGTCATATTGCTTTGCATGATCATATAGTTGACATAGTATTTTTAGCTTGGCCACCGTTCATATTTTTTATACATGCCACGCTACATCTTTGCACATCCCGGTACACCGCCGGAGGCATTCATATAGAGTCATATTTTTGTTCTAGTATCGAATTGTAATTCTTGAGTTGTTAATAAATAAAAGTGTGATGATCATCATTATTAGAGCATTGTCCCATGTGAGGAAAGGATGATGGAGACTATGATTCCCCCACAAGTCATGATGAGACTCCGGACGAAACATATAAAAAAGGGAAAGATAACAAAAAGGAAAAAAAGAGGCCAAAGAGCCAAAAAAGAAAGAAAAAAGAAGAAAAAAGAAGAAAAAATGAGAGAAAAAGAGAGAAATGGCAATGTTACTATCCTTTTCCACACTTGTGCTTCAAATAGCACCATGTTCTTCATATAGAGAGTCTCCTATTTTGTCACTTTCATATATTACTGGTGGGAATTTTTCATTATAGAACTTGGCTTGTATATTCCAATGATGGGTTTCCTCAAATTGCCCTAACTCTTTGTGAGCAAGCGAGTTGGATGCACACCCACTTAGTTTTATTTTGAGCTTTCATACACTTATAGCTCTAGTGCATCCGTTGCATGACAATCCCTACTCCTTGCATTGACATCAATTGATGGGCATCTCCATAGCCTATTGATTAGCCTCGTCAATGTGAGACTTTCTCCTTTTTTTGTCTTCTCCACACAACCTCCACCATCATATTCTGTTCCACCTATAGTGTTATATCCATGGCTCACGCTCATGCATTGCATGACAGTTGAAAAAGTTTGAGAATATTAAAAGCATGAACCAATTGGTTGTATTGTCATCGGGGTTGTGCATGATAAATACTTTGTGTGACGAAGATAGAGCATGACAAGATTATATGATTTTGTAGGGATAACTTTCTTTAGCCATGATATTTTGAGAAGACATGATTGCTTTATTAGTATGCTTGAAGTATTATTATTTTTATGTCAATATTAAACTTTTGTTTTGAATCTTATGGATCTGAATAATCATGCCACAATAAGGAAAGATTACATGATAAACATGTTAGGTTGCATTCCACATCAAAAATTCTGTTTTTATCATTTACCTACTCGAGGACGAGCAGGAATTAAGCTTGCGAATGCTTGATACGTCTCGAACGTATCTATAATTTTTTATTGTTCCATGATATTATACTAGCACATATGCCCGTGCGTTGCAACGGGAGAGAAAATTCGTGTGTCCATATAAACATCCAATAATGCAGCACGTGCGTTGCAACGGGAGATAAACTTAACGTGTCCATATAAATGTCTATCAATGCCACACGCCAATATCCGAACGGTACCACCCGACGGCGACATAGTGGCACACGCCAAGGTCAAAATATACAATTAATGAGTATGCTTTTCTCTTAAATGTTTTGGATTATCAGGTATTCATCTTGATATAAAAGATGACCATACGCCCAAATTACATGCCACATTATAATTCTATGAAAACCCATAGTACGAAAATAAAGAAATGACGACCTCATGAGCGCCTTCGCTTCCTTGAACATCATACCATGTAGAAAAACATCATATAACAGCTCATGACGGCTTGTAGAAGGTCTGCCTCATCCATTTTTATCACAACCTTGGAAAAACAATGTTGCAAAGGAAAATGATTTAAGAATAAGAAAGACCCTGTCTCTGCGTAAAGAGCAACAACATTATGACAAATAAACCAGCGCCAGAAGGTACTGGCACATAATTAACCTTCCACTATTCTCGTGCCTAGAGCAATCTTCAGTGCTGCTAATTGCAAAACAAAAGCAATCTATAGGATTTCCAATCATTTTTGCCAATCTAAACTAACAATTGCTTGAGGTCACGCATCATAGTCGTCTTTCTTGGAGGAGGTTGGCAGCCTGCTCTGCTCGTTCTTGTTATCTGGTTCCCCATGTAAGAGTGGATGCATCCTTGTGAAACTGCTAAAAATGGATGTGAGAATTGATAAGCAACTACACAGTTGAGATCTGGAAATTAAGAACAGGGAAATGGAAGAAAAATGTCAATATTCAGAGCTCCATGACAACAAAATGATAGGAATTTACACACTCAAAATTAGCCTTTATAGTGCTTTAAAGCATTAAATACTCTAAAAATATTTCAATTCGTTAAGAGAGAAAAGATCCAGTTACAATTACAAAGAGAGAAGGAAAAAAATATAATGTACATTGTAATAGAGAATGTGCTACTGGCCATGGTGACGATCAGGTCGATCCATGGTGTTCATGACGGTTATCATATGTAGCCATCAAGCATGCTCACTGAAGATGCAGGATCTTTTCTGGCTACTTGAGACAAGAGATCTAGCCATCAAGCATGCTCGCTGAAGATGTGGCCCATGTACAGCGACAGGCCGATTAATCGTTATAGTCAGCGTGTGACGACAGTTATCATGATATTCCACATAGCTGCTGCTTGCTGTGTTTGACCACCTCAGCCAAAGATGCAACCTTCACACTACATTCAATTTCAACGGTAATATGGGCCTGTTTGGATGGGTGCCCATGGTTGCCCTGCTAATTTTTTGGCATTGACCAATGGAGTGGGCACGCGTTTGGATCGCAGCCAAAGTTTTGAACCGTAACCAACTTTTTGGTCACCTGCTGCGACCTGCACCTGATTCTGCGCCCGCGTAGTGGCGAAATCCTGGTGGCGAATTCTCTCGCCAAAAAATTGGCACGCCATCATTTTGGTGGGGCTCCTATGGGCACCATCCAAACAGCCCCTATCTCCTTATTGCTTCATATGGCAAATTGTAACCTTCAGTTGAAAATCTCAAAGAAAAGGCAGGCTTCGAGAGTCACAATAATAAATTACCTACAACTCTTATGTATCGGAATGTATATATGTCCTCTTCCATCTATAATAATATCAATATATTAGCCTAATAGCATCCTTCAGATCGCAATTGTCAAATGGTAAAAGCACTACAAAGTCTACAAATGTAGTCAAACTCTTATAACATGTACCTAGTTTACATCTTCACTTCCCAGCATGCCCTTTGTTGTTCAGACTGATAAGAAAAATATGAATATTTAGAGGTCTTAAGAAAGAATTCCAAGTAATGGGATCTAGTCAAAGAGCTTCTATATGGTGTATATACAACTAAAGCTATATTTACTGTAGCAGTTTGAAGTTATAAATAGGTCATGACCACGAATAAAATGTCTGGAATTCTGTTGATGTATGTATGCAGACTTGCATTCTTCTAATATTTTCTTATCCCTTTCGTTGGAGTACATCAAAATAGTACTCTACCTAATCATCAGTACATCAAAATTGGACATAGCCAAGAGGCCAGCAGGCAATATGTTGATTTACAATTACTCAGAAAACTACAGAGAAACAATTGTACTATATATATTGAGGGGAGGAGGAGTCACCTGGAGTGCCAACCAGGTCAGTACACTTAACGATGATGCCCAAGTGTGCACTGTAATGGCAGTAGAAACCGGTTATGGTCAGTATCACTATTCATAACTTAAAATTGCATACCTCAACATGTATGTATAGAAACTTCAGATTTGGCTATTGAGTTGCATCGAGTAGCCCCTGGTTACCTCCATTGCAGTGAAGTAGAGAGCATCGGGCTGGTGGTACTGCTTTTTGGGGCCTAACCCCGCATGTCCGTCCCTCATCACAATCCATCATCAACTGTTGGCCATGGCAGCACTCATGTGAAGACAACCAAGGTGATAGGATTGTGCAGCAGAGAGGAGGTTGTCGGGGCTGGGGGGATTAGCAGGAGGCAACTGACGACCGTGGCAGCGAGCTGGAGGACAGGTGGCCGCGGCGGCTACAGCCATGGCTGCCGGCCATGGTGCAGGATCGGGAGCGAGGAGAAGGCAGCGCCGGAGGTAGAGGAAGGTCGCGGATCGGCGGCTCCTCCGGCGAGTACCGACGGCAAGCGGCGGCGCTCCCCATGCGAGGGTGCCCTGGCGTCGCCTGTAGTGAATCGGCGCGAGGCGCTTCTCCTCGTGACGGCACTGGAGGGATAAATTAAGAGGAGGTACACGAGTTTGGGATCGGGTAGGGTTTGGTAGTGGGCCGGCTGGGCGCGTGGGCTTTAGGTGAGTTCTGGTCGGCGACAGTTGCGTTGTTGGTTTTGTTCCGCAATGGATTTGGACGCACGAGGAGGGTCGGGTCATACGCGTGGGCCTTTTTCTGTGGATGAATCCTTTTTTTAGAGGAAAACCAGGTTAAATCATAGCCGTCAATCTTTAAAGTTAACATAAAACTAACGGATATAAAAAGGTGACTTATGGAGACCTATGAAAGGCTCCGTCCTTTAATATTAGGTAAAGATAAAGATTATCCATCTTGGATGTTTTATATGCATTATTATGCTATTTTACATCATTTTTTGGGACTAACCGATTAACCTAGTGCCCAGTGCCACTTGTTGTTTTTTCCTTGTTTTTGTCTTTTACAGAAAATCAATACCAAACGGAGTCCAAACAGAACGAAACTTTTTGACGATTTTTCTTGGACCAGAAGACACCTAGGAAGCTTCGGGAGGAGGCCAGAAGAGCTATGGGTGGGCCACATGCTCACCAGACGCGCCCTAGGGGGGGAGGGGCGCCCTGCAAGCTTGTGGGACCCCCTTAGCCCCTCTAACCCTAATCTCAGCTCCATAAATACCCAAATATTCCCCGTATACAAGAGAGCACACCAAAAATACTTTTCCGCCACCACAAGCTTCTGTTCTCATGAGATCTCATCTTGGGGCCTTTTCTAGCACTCCGCCGGAGGGGGATTCAATCACGGAGGGCCTCTACACCAACCTTGCTGCCCTTCCGATGATGTGTGAGTAGTTTACCACAGACCTACGGGTCCATAGCTAGTAGCTAGATGGCTTCTTCTCTCTCTTTGATTCTTCATACAATGTTCTCCTTGATGTTCTTGGAGTTCTATTCGATGTAATCTTCTTTTGCGGTGCATTTATTGAGATGCGATGAATTGTGGATTTATTATCAGATTATCTATGAATATTATTTGAGTCTTCTCTGAACTCTTTCATGCATAATTAAGATAGCTTTGTATTTCTCTCCGATCTATTGATTTGGTTTGGCTAACTAAATTGATCTATCTTGCAATGGGGGAGGTGCTTTGTTTTGGGTTCAATCTTGCGGTGTCCTCACCCAGTGACAGAAGGGGTAGCGAGGCACGTATTTGTATTGTTGCCATTAGGGATAAAAAGATGGGGTTTATACCATATTGATTGGATCCATCCCTCCACATCATGTCATCTTGCTTAAGGCGTTACTTCGTTCTTGTTAACTTAAGACACTAGATGCATTCTGTATAGCGGTCGATGTGTGGAGTAATAGTAGTAGAAGCAGGCAGGAGTCGGTCTACTTGTCATGAACATGATGCCTATATTCATGATCATTGCCTTAGATATCATCCTAACATTGCGCTTTTCTATCAATTGCTCAACAGTAATTTGTTTACCCACCGTATGTCTTCTTTGAAGAGACAAGCCTCTAGTGAAAACTATGGCCCCCGGGTCTATTTTTACCATATTATTTTCAGATCTATAAAATCAAAAACCCAAAAATACCTTGCTGCAATTTATTTACTTTTATTTAGTTTTGCACTTTTATTTATCTTTTATACCTATCCCTATCAGATCTCATCCTTGCAAGTAACCATGAAGGGATTGAGAACCCCTTTTTCGTGTTGTGTGCAAGTATTTGTTTGTTTGTGTAGGTGAATCTATTGGGGACTTGTGTGTTCCTCCTACTGGATTGATACATTGGTTCTCAAACTGAGGGAAATAATTCTCTACTTTGCTGCATCACCCTTTCCTCTTCAAGGAAAAAATCAACGCAAGCTCAAGAAGTAGCAATCACGTTTCTGACAAGTAGACCGACTACTATTACTCCACACATCGACCGCTGTCCAGCATGCATCTAGTGTATTAAGTAAGCAAGAACGGAGTAACGCCTTAAGCAAGATGACATGATGCAGAGGGATAGATCTAATCAATATGGAATAAACCCCACCTTTTTATCCTTAATGGAAACAAAATAAAAATACGTGCCTCGCTACCCCTACTGTCACTGGGTGAGGACACTGTCACACCCTGATTTTTTGGCCCTTTCTTTTTCTTTTGATTTTCCGAGGATTTTGCTTGAGTTTTCTTTTTCTGTGGCTATGTGGTCTGGAAATTGGAGAAGATGATCTCTTCTTCCTTTTCCAGAGTGGCTTGTCATCCTCATATCCTTCCGAAGACCTTGCCATTTTCATCTTGGACCAACCTCAATATTCTTTTCCTTGGGAATATTCCTTTTTCTGTTAAAGGAATAACTCTATTTGCCCTAGGTTGTGAAGCAACCTATATTTCTGTCACTCCTACAATTCCCAAATAATTCTCATAAATTGTTTGGGTCATATCTTCCTCAAATATGTCAAGATCCTTCATTGACATGATCCAAGATCATGCTCAATTAATTCCTTTTCTTATTCTGCCCTAAGTGGCTTTTTGAGAAGGAAGTGTCAATTATCTTTGACCATTTGACCCCAAACTTTTTGGACACCTTTTCATGTCCATATCATTGCCTCATGCCAAAAATCAACTTAATTATCCTAGTGAATATTCCTGAGCAATTTTTCAAAGTTCCTATCTGAGGGAATTATTTGTGAAGGAAGTACTAGCTAGGTTAATCCAAATGAGTTGAAATTTTGCATGGTCCTTCATATGATCAAATAATCACTCTCCTCAAGATTTGAGCTCATTTTATCCATCCATGTGAGCTCTACATCAATTCTTTATTTCTGTCCAAATTTTCAGTTAGTGAAGCAAGTATATTTTATCTTGCTCCATTATGGCTGAAAATTTTCCTAAGCCTTCTCCTATCCATATAACCTATCCCCACAAGATTTTGGCTCATTTCATTCAGCCATTTTCTCTCAGGATTTTTCCCAAGTTTCTGTCCAGAGAGGTGCTGTATGAAGGAAGTACCATTTTGGCTTGGCCAAATGGCATGAAAGTTTTATGGAACTCTCATATGCCCAAATCATCATTCCATGACCATTTTCAGCCCAAGTCATCACTCCTAGTGAGTGCTACTTCATGTTTTGCTTCTGGACCAGATTATGCAGTTGCAAAGCAAGTGTATTAATTAGTGGTCCAAATATCTTCATAATTCGCAGGACTGTAGTCCTTCCTAACCTAAACCTCCCTGACATCAAGTTTTTCACTTAACTTCACTAAGTTGATCACAATAACATTATCTAGTTTGCTGCAGCAAAATTCAAAGGTCACTTCCCATCTAACCTCATCATTTTTAATCAAGCTTTAAACTCAGTTGCAACCTACCCTGGAGGGACTCCACCCTAGACAACATTTGCCAACCCATTGCGTCCTCTACTCGCCAGTTCACGTGGTGACCGCCACTGTGGCATGCCATGGATGCGAGCTGGTTGGTTTCTTGCTCGGGCCCCTCCTCTGCTCGCCGCGTTCGCGCACCCAGCCATGTCCAACAGTTTCCCCATGCCTCCTCCATCCCCCTGGACCCCTCTCCCCCTCCGGCAGCTTGCTCGCTGGCGCTCGTCGCCGCGCACCCATGGACACGCTGTAGCTGGCCATCGTCTTCCTCCTCTGTCCTTGTAACACCCCCAGTGGTTAACTACAGTAATCACCCTTTTGATTATGCCATGTCATCATGATCAATAGTGCATGATCATCAGTTGCATCATATTGCATTTCAACTCCTAATTCAACTCAAGAATTAAACTAAAGTGGAAGATAAAAGTTGCCCGAACCTGAAAACTAAAATGTGCCTCATGTTGCAAATATTCCCATAGCATTTGTAAAAATGATTGCAACATTAGTTGAAATTGTAAAAGGACTCGAACAACTAGAAACAGCAGCAACATAGCACTATTCAACCCCTTTTCAATTAAATAAAATCCAAACCAAAAAGATATGGACCCCAAACCAATTTCTAGCAGTGACAGATAATGCACTGTAAATAATGGAGCAAGTCTCATATTTTACAAAAGTCTTTTGGAATAAAAATAAAAGAGAAAACAGAAAAGGAAAATAAATAATATAAAAAAAAGAAAAGGAAAAAGCCCCCCCCCCCACTGGCCGTGGCCCAGCTGGGCCGGCAGGCCAACAGGCCGGCCCACCAGCGCCCATAACCCCCCCCCCTCACCCCAAACCCTAACCCCGAACACCCCCACTCTCCCCCCCCGATCCCCCTCCTCCCTCTCGCCGCGCGCCCTGACCGCCCCTGACGCCGCGCAGCCTCGCCGCACGCCGTCCCGTCGCCGCCCTACGTCGCCTCCTCGGACCCCGACGCGCCGCCTCCCCGCCGTCGCGTTCCCCTGCATCGGGCCTCCCCTTCAACGCGGGTGAGCAAACCCCCGTCGTGACCTCGCCGTTGTCGCGCCGCCCGCCGTGGTCCCGCTCGCCGGCCGTCCTCAGCGCGCGCCCACGAGCCGCGTCCACTCCCCGCGCCGCTCGCGCGCTGCTTCGCCCCGCGCCGCGCCTCCGCTCGCGCCGCCCGCTGTGCGCTGCCGCTCGCCCGCTCCGGTTCCCGCCCCGACGTGCTCCCCGCGCCCTGGTCGACCTGGCCGAGCGCCTGCGCCCTGCGCGTGGACGCGCCCCACGCTCCAGCTGCTGCGCCTGCGCCCCCGCCTCCTCTGCACACGGCCGCGGCCACTGCCGCCGGCCCCGGCCCCCAGCGCTCCGCCCCTGCTCGCCCGCCGGCCCGCACGCGCCCGCGCTGCCCCTCGCCGCGCGCCCGCGCTGTGCCCGCGCGCCGCGCCTGCCGCCGCCCGCGCGCCCGTCGCCGGCCACCCCCGCGTCCCCGCGCGCCACGCCCGCGCCCGCGCGCCCGTCGCCCGCGCCTGGTGTGGCCCTATGGGCCACTGACGAAGGGCCCAGCCCCCTGACCCACTGACCAGAGGGGCCCACCCCCCAGAACTTAAAAAAAAAAACAAAATAATTAAAATAAATAATTAGATAATTAATTTAATTAATCCTGTTTAATTAGACTAATTAATTAGTTAACTTAAACTAACCCTAATGACTGCTGACGTCAACATGATGTCATGCTGACGTCATCAGTTACTATTCTGGATAATGTTGAATATAATAATAAAAATAAATTCAGAAAATTAATAAAAGCTTTAGAAAATTATATAAAATAATCCGTAACTCAGATCGAAAAACTTTGTACATGAAAGTTGCTCAGAACGACGAGACGAATCTGAATACGCGATCCGTTCGTCCGTCACACGTCCCTAACTATCCGAACTTGCAACCGTTCCCCTCTTATCCTCTGTCCGATAATTCCAAAGACCCGGGAAATATCGTCAGATATTCTCCCGCTCCGTCTGTTACGTGTGATGCTGCGTTAGACTACCCCTAGCACCGTGTATCGTATTTGTCATGCTCATGTTTGCTATATATTTATACTGTTTCCTCCCCCTCTTCTCTCTCGATAGCCCCCGACCCCGACGTCGTCCCCGAGACCGACGCAGCTCCGGAGCCCGAAGACACCATAGACGACCTTGCCCTTGCCGCCGAGCAACCAGGCAAGCCCCCCCTTTGATCATCCCGATATCGCCCATTCTATATTCTCATGCTTGCATTAGAATTTGCTACTGTTACTGTTTGCTCCTATTCTGATGCATAGCCTGTTTATTGTAACCTGCCATTGATACTTACCTGCTTATCCTAAACTGCTTAGTATAGGATGGGTAGAGACCCACTAGAGGACCCCACTTTGATCCTTGTTGCCCCGCTGGATTATCAGAAGACCCGATCAACGGGATTGAAGACCTGTGACTTTACTGCTGAACCTTGATAGAGACGGGTCGGCCCCGAAGGGGGACCCGAGGAAGTTACTTTTACTACAGGACTGAAGGGACAGGCGGTACCGCCCAGTAGAGGTGGACCTGAGTTCCCGACAGTCTTTTGTGAGACGGGTTGACCTGGATGGTGCCCGAGTGATGAATACGAGGCGCGGCCGGGCATTCTTAGCCCTTGCAGCAAGTCCTCGAGACGGGGCGACGGTGTCACATCTTTCGTGAGTCTCTGCTCGTTTTCCGCAAGCCCCTAGGCCACTTACGATTTGGATATTTGATCCGAGCAGGCCTCTGGTCTGATAGCACTAACCATCACGTGGGCATAGTATGGGCGTTCTGCATCGTAGCATCAGCCGAAAGTTCTGTCAGACGTCCAGCTCAGCATTGCGGCCGGGACGGACCGGCGCCCCCCTGGTGCCTGGCTTCCCCCTGCACGCAACGACTCGGAGTGCACAGGGCGATGGCCCAAGACCTCTGAGCGCTTAGGATGTAGACCGACGGGGACCTCTCTGCTGAGCCGTAGGTAGGGTTGCGATGTGTTGTTTGGCCGAGGCCGGGCATGACCCAGGAAAGTGTGTCCGGCCGGAGTTAAGCGAGCGTGATGGGTAAGTTGGTGCACCCCTGCAGGGAAGAACATTTCTATCGATAGCCGGTCCTACGGTAAAGGACACTCGGAGTTGTATCCCGATCGATACAACTAGAACTGGATACCCGTGATGATACTTGGATATGTGGCTCTGGGATTGCTTCTCGCAGGGAGTCGAGAAGGGATCTCCGGACGAGGTTGATGACTGTATGGCTCTGGGATTGCTTTCTCGCAGGGAGTCAAGAAAGGATCTCTGGGTGAGGTTGAGACTTAATGATACTACTACATTATATTGTACTGTTCTACTCTCTTCTACTGCTGCAAGACCGCTGAAGATGCTAGTCTTCGATAGGACTAGGCCTTCTCTCTATTCTGGCATTTCTGCAGCCCAGTCCACATATACAGCCTCCCCTTGAAAATGTTGCATATGTAGTGTAGATCCTTGCTTGCTGAGTACTTCTGAGTACTCATGGTTGCTTTGTTTTCCTTTTCTCCCCATATTAGTTTGTCGTGACCAAGATGACGGAGCCCCTGAGACAGCTGCCCTGCCGACGATCGCTACTACTACTACCCAGAGGATGGATACTACTATGAGTTAACTGACGACCAGGAGTAGGATCGGAGGGTCCCAGGCAGGAGGCCTGCGCCTTTCGATCGTAGTGTTTTATTTTGCCCCGCCTTTCTAAAGGCCTTTCTGTTTCTATTTCATATCTGTACTCAGATATCTGATGCTTCCGCTGACGCTTGTTCGCAAGCTTATGTATTCGAGCCCTCGAGGCCCCTGGCTTGTAATATAAAGCTTGTATGACTTTATTTATGTTTTAGAGTTGTGTTGTGATATCTTCCCGTGAGTCCTTAGGCTTGATCGTGTGCATTTGCGTGTATGATTAGTGCACGATCGGGCCGGGGGCGTCACAAGTTGGTATCAGAGCCGACTGCCTGTAGGAATCCCCTTTCCAACTCCTTGGCCGAAGTTGAGTCTAGAAACTGGAAAACTGTTTTACTAACTTGGCTGTGTGGCTTACGGGCCCACGTCGCCAATTGGGTGGTATTAGGATCTTTTACTCCTCGACCTTTACTCTGGGACTCTGACCTCTCTTCTATTCGGGTTAAATGATTTTACTAACTCCAACATTAGGCTCTCGTGATCACATCCACCCGGAGTTCTGAAAATATCCCCCCTTGCTTCAAGATTTTGGGCCAGGTTCTGCATACAGGATCCTTTTATCGAGGGCACCCTGTGTTGTCACTTGCAGATTCCTCGCTCCGTCAGTTTTCTCCGACGTTGATGTAGCCTTTGCTATGTCTCGTTGTGTACTTCCTTACCGCGTGCCTGCGCGCCGCCTAGTTGTCTAGCCTTCTCTTCTCAGCTGTCGTAATGCCGGTTCGTAATCGAGACTATGTGTGGATTTGAATGTCTGGTGTGACTACGATGAAGTATCTATTGCACTTCCTTCTGTCGTGCGTGTTACTTCATGAATAATTCCATACATATGCAGTTTTAC
This sequence comes from Thinopyrum elongatum, assembly GCA_011799875.1. Classification (NCBI taxonomy): domain Eukaryota; kingdom Viridiplantae; phylum Streptophyta; class Magnoliopsida; order Poales; family Poaceae; genus Thinopyrum; species Thinopyrum elongatum. The sequence continues at coordinate 450,069,251 of CM022297.1, forward strand.
TTGCTAAACTGCCCCTGTTGATTTGGCAGGATGGCTGACGATCCTCCACCTCCACCTTATATTGCCGCAATGATGCAGCAGTTTGAACTGAACCGTCAGGTTATGGCCGGGATATTGGCTCAGTTCCCAACTCAGAATGCTCAGCAACAGAATGCTCCAATAACTCTGCCAGAATTCATGTGCCTCAACCCGTCTGTTTTCCGCAGCTCCACCAATCCTATGGATGCTGATGATTGGCTTCGTGACATCATGTTTGAAATGGAGTCAGCTGATGTTGCCCCTGACAGTTACGCCACCTTTGCGACATTCCACCTGAAGGGTCCAGCTGCTCAATGGTGGGAAAGTCACAAGAGTATTATGCCTGCTGAATCTGTACTCACTTGGCAAGAATTCCAATCAGCTTTTCGTGCACGGTACATTCCTCAAGGTCTGATGGACCAGAAGAAACAGGAGTTCCGCAAACTCTCTCAGGGTAAAATGACTGTGGATGAATATCAGAGGAAATTTCTCGAATTGTCCCGCTATGCTGAAGATGACGTCTGCACTGAAGCCCGCAAGCAGGATAAATTCCGTGAAGGACTCCGTACTGACATAAAACTCGCACTTGCAGTCCTTGATTGCACAGACTTCGCAACGCTTGTCAGCAAATCTTTCCAAATTGAAACAGCTCTGACTGAATGCCAGGAGTCGCTCAAACGCACTCGTGAAGTAGGCTCATCTTCGGGTCAGCCTGTTCAGAAACGTCGAGTCTGGATCCCACACAATGTTTACCACCGACCTGCTCCAACCCCAAGGCCGTCATATGTTGCACCTTGCCTGCCTTCACCGTCGAGACAACTAACGGTTCATGATGGACCGCCTAATGTTATGGCTTCTCCTCAGGATGCACCATGTCCCCCTGATGGTCGTACGAAGGGCCATCGAACCCATCGATGCAGAAATCGTAAGGCCAGGATGTCTGCTATGGACCGAGGCCAGGTCACTAACGTCAAAATGGGAGAAGCTCGTGAGTCTCCAAAAATCGTGATGGGAACTCTGTCAGTTAATTCAGTTACAGCTTCTGTTCTCTTTGATTCCGGGGCATCACATTCCTTTGTGTCTCAACAATTTGCTCAGCGACATGAGCTACCTCTAGAGTTATTGCCCACACCATTAGAGATTATCACTCCCCGTTCCAGGTGGCAAACCAAGATGGTAAGTCACAACAATCAGATAAAAATTGAAGGGTTGATGTTCTCTGCTTCCCTTATTGCTCTTGGACCTTCCGACATAGACATCATTCTCGGTATGGACTGGTTGACCGCCCACAATGCTTTGATTGACTGTGCCACTAAGAAAGTCCAGCTCACTCACCCTTCTGGCCAGACAGTCAAATACTCAGCCCGAATAGCTCAGGATGCTGAGAGCCAGATTTATGTTCTGAATGCATTGAATGCCTCACCTCTTGAAGGCATCGAGGACGTTCCAGTTGTTCGTGATTTTCAAGACGTCTTTCCAGAAGAGCTTCCAGGAATACCCCCTGCTAGAGCTGTTGAGTTTGTCATTGACTTGAAACCAGGCACTACTCCTATTGCGAAGCGTCCTTATAAGATGCCTCCGCATCATCTTCTCGAGCTTAAGGAAGAAATCGACACATCACTTAAGAAAGGTTTCATCCGCCCCAGTTCCTCTGCTTGGGGAGCACCTTCACTCTTCGTTAAGAAGAAGGATGGAACTAACCGATTGGTTCAGGATTATCGGCCCATTAACCAAGCCACCATTCAGAATAAATATCCGCTTCCTCGGATCAATGATTTGTATGATCAACTTACTGGTTCCTCAGTATTCTCTAAGCTTGATTTGAGATTGGGATACCACCAGATCCGAGTTCGTGAAGAGGATATTCCGAAGACAGCATTCGTTACTCGCTATGGTTCTTATGAGTACACTGTCATGTCATTTGGCTTAACAAATGCTCCAGCAACCTTCTCCCGGTTAATGAACTACATCTTCATGGATTACCTCGATAAATTCGTCGTGGTATATCTGGATGATATTCTGGTATATTCGAAGAATGAAGAAGAACATGCTGAACACCTCCGACTTGTACTGGAAAGGCTTCGAGAACACCAACTGTATGCCAAATATTCTAAATGTGAATTCTGGTTGTCTGAAGTGGCATACCTCGGCCATGTGATTTCCAAGGATGGCATTGCCGTTAACCCAGAACGAGTTCAGGCTATTCTGGTCTGGACTCCTCCGAAGAACGTCAAGCAAGTGAGAAGTTTTCTCGGCCTCGCAAGCTATTGCCGTCGTTTTGTCGAGAATTTCTCAAAGATTGCTAAGCCTTTGACTGATCTGCTTCACAAGGGCGTTAAGTTTGTGTGGACAGAAAAATGTCAGGAAAGTTTTCAAACACTCAAGGACAAGCTAACTTCTGCTCCAGTTCTTGCTCCTCCAGATTCTCGCAAAGACTTCGTGATCTATTGTGACGCATCCCGTGAAGGATTAGGCTGTATCCTAATGCAAGAGCGTAAAGTGATTGCCTATGGCTCTCGTCAGTTGCGACCACATGAAGAGAATTATACGGTACATGATCTAGAACTAGCTGCTGTGATCTATGCATTGCAGTTGTGGCGACATTACCTCCTCGGTAATCGTTGCGAGATATACACGGATCATAAAAGTCTGAAGTACTTGTTCACTCAGCCATCTCTAAACCTCCGTCAGCAAAGATGGATGGAGACCATTGCGGACTATGACTTGGGTATATCCTATACCCCTGGCAAGGCTAATGTAATGGCTGATGCCTTAAGCCGCAAGTCCTATTGCGACAACCTCATGGTTAGGCGAGCTCAACCTCGTCTTTTTGAAGAACTGTGCAAGCTGAATCTGCGTATTGTTCCACAGGGTTCTCTTAATAACCTTGTGATACAACCTGATCTTGAGAAAGCTGTTAAGAATGCGCAAGCTAGAGATGCTGAAGTTGATCTGATGAAGAAAGATCTTCACCTTGAAAAGTACAGGGATTTCTCGCTGTCTGAAGATGGAACCCTGTATTTCAGAAACCGCATTGTCATACCTCGCTTCGAGCTTATGACTGACAAAGTCATGAAGGAAGCACATGATACCCCGTTGTCTATTCATCCGGGTAGCACCAAAATGTATCGTGATCTCCGTCAAAGGTACTGGTGGTCTAGAATGAAGCAGGACATTGCTTTGTACTTACTGTTCTACTCTCTTCTACTGCTGCAAGACCGCTGAAGATGCTAGTCTTCGATAGGACTAGGCCTTCTCTCTATTCTGCATTTCTGCAGCCCAGTCCACAATCAACAAAGCCTCCCCTTGAAAATGTTGCATATGTAGTGTAGATCCTTGCTTGCTGAGTACTTCTGAGTACTCATGGTTGCTTTGTTTTCCTTTTCTCCCCATATTGTTTGTCGTGACCAAGATGACGGAGCCCCTGAGACAGCTGCCCTGCGACGATCGCTCATACTACTACCCGAGGATGGATACTACTATGAGTTAACTGACGACCAGGAGTAGGATCGGAGGGTCCCAGGCAGGAGGCCTGCGCCTTTCGATCGTAGTGTTTTATTTTGCCCCGCCTTTCTAAAGGCCTTTCTGTTTCTATTTCATATCTGTACTCAGATATCTGATGCTTCCGCTGACGCTTGTTCGCAAGCTTATGTATTCGAGCCCTCGAGGCCCCTGGCTTGTAATATAAAGCTTGTATGACTTTATTTAGTTTTGAGTTGTGTTGTGATATCTTCCCGTAGTCCTTAGGCTTGATCTGTGCATTTGCGTGTATGATTAGTGCACGATCGGGCCGGGGGCGTCACAAGTTGGTATCAGAGCCGACTGCCTGTAGGAATCCCTTTCCAACTCCTTGGCCGAAGTTGAGTCTAGAAACTGGAAACTGTTTTACTAACTTGCTGTGTGGCTTACGGGCCCACGTCGCCAATTGGGTGGTATTAGGATCTTTTACTCCTCGACCTTTACTCTGGGCCTCTGACCTCTCTTCTATTCGGGTTAAATGATTTTACTAACTCCAACATTAGGCTCTCGTGATCACATCCACCCGGAGTTCTGAAAATATCCCCCCTTGCTTCAAGATTTTGGGCCAGGTTCTGCATACAGGATCCTTTTACGAGGGCACCCTGTTGTGTCACTTGCAGATTCCTCGCTCCGTCAGTTTTCTCCGACGTTGATGTAGCCTTTGCTATGTCTCGTTGTGTACTTCCTTACCGGTGCCTGCGCGCCGCCTAGTTGTCTAGCCTTCTCTTCTCAGCTGTCGTAATGCCGGTTCGTAATCGAGACTATGTGTGGATTTGAATTCTGGTGTGACTACGATGAAGTATCTATTGCACTTCCTTCTGTCGTGCGTGTTACTTCATGAATAATTCCATCATATCAGTTTTACTTGCTAAACTGCCCCTGTTGATTTGGCAGGATGGCTGACGATCCTCCACCTCCACCTTATATTGCCGCAATGATGCAGCAGTTTGAACTGAACCGTCAGGTTATGGCCGGGATATTGGCTCAGTTCCCAACTCAGAATGCTCAGCAACAGAATGCTCCATAACTCTGCCAGAATTCATGTGCCTCAACCCTTCTGTTTTCCGCAGCTCCACCATCCTATGGATGCTGATGATTGGCTTCGTGACATCATGTTTGAAATGGAGTCAGCTGATGTTGCCCCTGACAGTTACGCCACCTTTGCGACATTCCACCTGAAGGGTCCAGCTGCTCAATGGTGGAAAGTCACAAGAGTATTATGCCTGCTGAATCTGTACTCACTTGGCAAAATTCCAATCAGCTTTTCGTGCACGGTACATTCCTCAAGGTCTGATGGACCAGAAGAACAGGAGTTCCGCAAACTCTCTCAGGGTAAAATGACTGTGGATGAATATCAGAGGAAATTTCTCGAATTGTCCCGCTATGCTGAAGATGACGTCTGCACTGAAGCCGCAAGCAGGATAAATTCCGTGAAGGACTCCGTACTGACATAAAACTCGCACTTGCAGTCCTTGTTGCACAGACTTCGCAACGCTTGTCAGCAAATCTTTCCATTGAAACAGCTCTGACTGAATGCCAGGAGTCGCTCAAACGCCCCTCTCCTCCCTCTCGCCCGCGCGCCTCACGGCGCCGCCCGACGCCGCGTCGCCTCGCCGCACGCCGTCCCGTCACCACCCTACGTCGCCTCCTCGACCCCGACGCGCCGCCTCCCGGCCGTCGCGTTCCCCTGCATCGGGCTTCCCCTTCAACGCGGGTGAGCAAACCCCCGTCGTGACCTCGCCGTTGTCGCGCCGCCCGCCGTGGTCCTGCTCGCCGGCCGTCCTCAGCGCGCGCCCACGAGCCGCGTCCACTCCCCGCGCCGCTCGCGCGCTGCTTCGCCCCGCGCCGCGCCTCCGCTCGCGCCGCCCGCTGTGCGCTGCCGCTCGCCCGCTCCGGTTCCCGCCCCGACGTGCTCCCCGCGCCCTGGTCGACCTGGCCGAGCGGCCGCGCCCTGCGCGTGGCCGCGCCCCACGCTCCAGCTGCTGCGCCTGCGCCCCCGCCTCCTCTGCACACGGCCGCGGCCACTGCCGCCGGCGCCGGCCCCCAGCGCTCCGCCCCTGCTCGCCCGCCGGCCCGCACGCGCCCGCGCTGCCCCTCGCCGCGCGCCCGCGCTGTGCCCGCGCGCCGCGCCTGCCGCCGCCCGCGCGCCCGTCGCCGGCCACCCCCGCGTCCCCGCGCGCCACGCCCGCGCCCGCGCGCCCGTCGCCCGCGCCTGGTGTGGCCCTATGGGCCACTGACGAAGGGCCCAGCCCCCTGACCCACTGACCAGAGGAGCCCACCCCCCAGAACTTTAAAAAAAACAAAATAATTAAAATAAATAATTAGATAATTAATTTAATTAATCCTGTTTAATTAGACTAATTAATTAGTTAACTTAAACTAACCCTAATGACTGCTGACGTCAGCATGATGTCATGCTGACGTCATCAGTTACTATTCTGGATAATGTTGAATATAATAATAAAAATAAATTCAGAAAATTAATAAAAGCTTTAGAAAATCATATAAAATAATCCGTAACTCAGATCGAAAAACTTTGTACATGAAAGTTGCTCAGAACGACGAGACGAATCTGAATACGCGATCCGTTCGTCCGTCACACGTCCCTAACTATCCGAACTTGCAACCGTTCCCCTCTTATCCTCTGTCCGATAATTCCAAAGACCCGGGAAATATCGTCAGATATTCTCCCGCTCCGTCTATTACGTGTGATGCTGCGTTAGACTACCCCTAGCACCGTGTATCGTATTTGTCATGCTCATGTTTGCTATATATTTATACTGTTTCCTCCCCCTCTTCTCTCTCGATAGCCCCCGACCCCGACGTCGTCCCCGAGACGGACGCAGCTCCGGAGCCCGAAGACACCATAGACGACCTTGCCCTTGCCGCCGAGCAACCAGGCAAGCCCCCTCCTTTGATCATCCCGATATCGCCCATTCTATATTCTCATGCTTGCATTAGAATTTGCTACTATTACTGTTTGCTCCTATTCTGATGCATAGCCTGTTTATTGTAACCTGCCATTGATACTTACCTGCTTATCCTAAACTGCTTAGTATAGGATGGGTAGAGACCCACTAGAGGACCCCACTTTGATCTTTGTTGCCCCGCTGGATTATCAGAAGACCCGATCAACGGGATTGAAGACCTGTGACTTTACTGCTGAACCTTGATAGAGACGGGTCGGCCCCGAAGGGGGACCCGAGGAAGTTACTTTTACTACAGGACTGAAGGGACAGGCGGTACCGCCCAGTAGAGGTGGACCTGAGTTCCCGACAGTCTTTTGTGAGACGGGTTGACCTGGATGGTGCCCGAGTGATGAATACGAGGCGCGGCTGGGCATTCTTAGCCCTTGCAGCAAGTCCTCGAGACGGGGCGACGGGGTCACATCTTTCGTGAGTCTCTGCTCGTTTTCCGCAAGCCCCTAGGCCACTTACGATTTGGATATTTGATCCGAGCAGGCCTCTGGTCTGATAGCACTAACCATCACGTGGGCATAGTATGGGCGTTCTGCATCGTAGCATCAGCCGAAAGTTCTGTCAGACGTCCAGTTCAGCATTGCGGCCGGGACGGACCGGCGCCCCCCTGGTGCCTGGCTTCCCCCTGCACGCAACGACTCGGAGTGCACAGGGCGATGGCCCAAGACCTTTGAGCGCTTAGGATGTAGACCGACGGGGACCTCTCTGCTGAGCCGTAGGTAGGGTTGCGATGTGTTGTTTGGCCGAGGCCGGGCATGACCCAGGAAAGTGTGTCCGGCCGGAGTTAAGCGAGCGTGATGGGTAAGTTGGTGCACCCCTGCAGGGAAGAACATTTCTATCGATAGCCGGTCCTACGGTAAAGGACACTCGGAGTTGTATCCCGATCGATACAACTAGAACTGGATACCCGTGATGATACTTGGATATGTGGCTCTGGGATTGCTTCTCGCAGGGAGTCGAGAAGGGATCTCCGGACGAGGTTGATGACTGTATGGCTCTGGGATTGCTTTCTCGCAGGGAGTCGAGAAAGGATCTCTGGGTGAGGTTGAGACTTAATGATACTACTACATTATATTGTACTGTTCTACTCTCTTCTACTGCTGCAAGACCGCTGAAGATGCTAGTCTTCGATAGGACTAGGCCTTCTCTCTATTCTGGCATTTCTGCAGCCCAGTCCACATATACAGCCTCCCCTTGAAAATGTTGCATATGTAGTGTAGATCCTTGCTTGCTGAGTACTTCTGAGTACTCACGGTTGCTTTGTTTTCCTTTTCTCCCCATATCAGTTTGTCGTGACCAAGATGACGGGGCCCCTGAGACAGCTGCCCTGCCGACGATCGCTACTACTACTACCCAGAGGATGGATACTACTATGAGTTAACTGACGACCAGGAGTAGGATCGGAGGGTCCCAGGCAGGAGGCCTGCGCCTTTCGATCGTAGTGTTTTATTTTGCCCCGCCTTTCTAAAGGCCTTTCTGTTTCTATTTCATATCTGTACTCAGATATCTGATGCTTCCGCTGACGCTTGTTCGCAAGCTTATGTATTCGAGCCCTCGAGGCCCCTGGCTTGTAATATAAAGCTTGTATGACTTTATTTATGTTTTAGAGTTGTGTTGTGATATCTTCCCGTGAGTCCTTAGGCTTGATCGTGTGCATTTGCGTGTATGATTAGTGCACGATCGGGCCGGGGGCGTCACAGTCCTCTTCCTCCTCGTGACCCTGGGCGCTGCTCGTCTCCTTGAACCTCTGCAGCTCGTCCACTCCCCCCTCGTCATGTTCTTGCTCCTCCCTGTGACCTCTGTGGCCGCCAGAGCTTTGGTCGAGCCCGAGTGGCGGCACTCGGCCACGGCACCCGTGCCTCGGCTATAAGTAGGCCACCCGAGCCCCTCCTTTCATCTCCATCGGCCTCCCCTCACTCCCAGGACCCCGCCCCACTTCTTCCCTGAGCCGGAGCTGCTCTCCCCACCTCCCTCTGTTGCCTCGGCCGCCGGCGAGCCTCGCCTCGATTCCGGCGAGCCAGCCTTTCCCCCTCCTACTTTCCACCTCCAGACGCCTCCTCCACCACCTAGAAGCCACCCCAGATCCATTCCTCCTCCTCCGGCGACCCCTAGCCGCGTTTTCTTCGGCGTCCGAAGACCCCTCCGCCGCGAGCTCGACCGCGGCCGCTACAGAGCTTCCCGGTGGCGAAGACTGCTACCCCCCGACGCGTCTCCTTCCCCTGAGCATTTCGGTAGGTGGCACGCCTCGGATGATGGCCGGACGCACCGGCAATCCTCGTCGGGGCGGTCGGCCTCGTCTCTGCTTCGTCCGGTGCGGGAGGAAGAAGAAGGAGGAGCAGGAGGAGAGAGAGAGAGGAGTGGGACCCGCCCGTCAGCGTTATAGAGCCCGGCCCCGCTGCTGGCACGTCACTTAAGTTGAAGCGGTTTCTGGTAAGTACACTTTCCCCTCTGGAAAACGTACTCTGGTGTTCTTCGGCTAGAAAGACGCTTTCTCAACTCTGAAAGCGTATTCTCCCGAAAGACGCTTTCTGTTTAAACCGCCAGGGACCTGCTTGTGACTATTCTTTTTATAGATAGGTCCCTGGCAGAAAACCCCTCCTAACTTTTTGCTCGTAACTCCGATTGAGGTGATTCCAACGCCCACATCTTCGTATCATCGAGCCTGTTCTGTTCCTATCATTTTCACTATGGTTTGACATAATGGAAATGACCTTTTTGCCCTTGCCCCTAATCAGCCCCATCTGAGGTAGAACCTTTTTCGGCGATTCTTTCCGCGAGCTTTCCGCACTTCTCCCCGGTGTATTCTTCATCCCCAGGCAAGCCACGACAACCACTTGCATGATAGTCATGCAGTAGCCATGGTTTTCTACTTGAACATTTAATAAGTGTTTGTTTGTCTGCAACTGCTATCGTTGTTTCGGTAATGCTTATAGATCTGTGTTCACCATCTTGCGATGCTCTTCGGCATCTTGTTATCTTGTACTTCTTGCTAGTATTATTGTTACATGTCATGTTTGGTAGTAGTACATGCTGGTAGTAGTGAGGATCATTCTGATGCATGCTTATCATCTGTTACCGGGTACCGGTGATATGCATGTTCCTTTGCATCTAGTTGGTTATATGCTTACTTGGTAATATTACCGTTATGTTCTTGCATGGTAGTTATTTCCGTTGCTAGTGGTCAAGTTATGCTATGAGTAGTGTTATACTTGTGATATTCATGCTCGTCATTATGCCATGTTCATTCGGATATATGATTTATTGTTGTCGATATGCTTGATGATTATGTTGCACCCCCATGCTTATGTTGATATCATGCTCATGCATTTTAGTTGCATCATGTTATTTTAATATGACTCGGCTTATTGCATTCAAGTTTTAATCGGACTTAAATGAACTAGAACAACTGTTGGCTGAGTCATGGTGCCACCAAATCGAGCTGACCAATGCAGCGACACTTGCCTTATGGGGGGTCCTAACTGGGTCTATTGTCATGCCTCTCGCCGGTGCCTCCAAAGAGGGAAGGTTATGCGCGGGCGCTACCTTGGTCGGGTAGGACGTCATAAGCCTTGTGAGCTCGAGTTTGGTTATGTGCACATGTCCTCGTTTGGGACCGTTAATGTTTTGCCACGACGATGGCCGGCCACGTAGGTGGCAGATGTCACGAGTTGACATCGGGGCCACCCAGGACTTAGCCCAAAGGGGAGTTTGTCGGAGTGGCCGGGAGGGTGTGATGGCAATAGATCGGTTTTGTCGGAACGCCGTTGGTCCACCCGAATGGGAGTGCGAGGCCATGTGTTCTGTGGAGTGGGTACAGTGTACTAACCTCTATAGAGTGTGTGTTTAATCTATCAAGAGCCGCGCCCGCGGATATAGGCCTAGTTCGTAGTCGGTCACGCTATGGGTCAACAGTAATAATAATAATGTGCTTAATAACAACCCTGGTTCGATGATGAGAAAGAGATTGGTTGTGATCGAGAGAGGATCACAGAGGTATCATGGATACCGAGCTTGGTTGATCTTTATGTGATCGTGAGAGGATCACCGTGGTACCGAGGATACTGAGTTGTTGGATATTTGTGGTGTTATGCGAGAGTCAAGGGTAAAGGTCAAGCTCCTTGTGGTCATGTAATGATTACTATGGTATTGTAATACCAAGCTTGATTGGATCCTGAGATAATCATGTGATGTCCGTGATGGTAAGCTTGTGCATATGATGGTTACGAGGTAACCCGAGCAGAGTAAGTTGGTGCATGATAGCGTTATCATGTTGCATGCTAGTATCATCATGTTCATATGTTCATGCCATGCTCGTATTATTCTAGCTGTATCATGTTGTACATGCCATGTTGTTCTGATAGTATCGTGTTAATCATTGTTAAGTAACCTGTAATTGCCATGCTGTTGTTTGTCTTGATTGCCTTTGGTTGCTGTGAGCTTGCAAGTACATTCAATGTACTGACCTGGCGTGTCATGCCAGTTTGGAGGTCATGCCGGATTTGATTGCTTGTTTGCCGTGGATCCCTTGTTTGTGAGCTAGGATAAGTGTTCCAGCCAAAGTTCCTGCGGAGTGGAGTTCATCACCATTGTCGCTGTTCCGCTGCCAGTAGTTATTCCGCTGCTTCGTTCGTTCTGCTGCTGGCATAGAGCAACCGTGGCAGGCATAGGGTCGCCGTGCCGATGTAATCCCCTTGTACCCTTATAGATTGTAATAAAGAGCTGATTTGTTCTATGCTAAGCAGTGCCGTATTCCAAAAGACTTCTCCTCGATCTCTGGGCTGGAATACGGGGCGTTCTGGTTTCTCTGAGCCGGGGTGCCACAAGGCTTACTATCAGAGCAGGTCTGGCTGTAGGACGCCCTAGCCCGCGCGAGCATTAGAATGCGGTAGTATAGAGCCCAGTTGGTTTGTTGCACTTGTTTGCTGCATTTGTTTGTCGCATAGCATGCATATAGATTATTATCTAGTCGCTTATAGTGATCTTGTGAGTGTAGGTGGTATCGGTTTCGATCCACTACCTGCACCATTCCTCTTTGCATACCTGCTCTTCGGTGTTCGGCGTCATCTCTGTCCCAGCAGAGTGATGCCATGGTACCAAGTGTTCTAGACACCATTTGCAGGAGTTATGCTCAGGTATCGCGTCGGTATCTTTCTGCCATCCACCCATATCGTTTCAGTGATAGACTTGTCTCTATCCCGGACCGTGCCCTTCATCTCGTTCCTTTGGCAACCCTTACTGATCTTTGTGATCAGAAAAGGGCAATGCCAGCACGCCTTGCTTTTCCACCGCTATCCTACCGTGTCATCCCATTCTTTGGACGTGTACGGTTCCCTTCTGTACGCTTGATGATGATGTGGTCGTGACCTCCGTGTTCCACCCCATGATCACCAAGTCCGCCCTCACCTCCATATTCATCCAGATGCAACCGGTGTTCAGCCAGCGCCTGGTGTAGCCTTGGTTACACTAACTCCTTCCACACGTTGATTCACCTTCGTGCACACTGCCACAGCATATTAGATCGTAATACCGGAGTTTCTGCGAGATTTGTGTGCTTAAGTATGCATGCATATTATTGTTGTGAGTAGCAGTAATATGTGATGTTGCTTGATTATTCGCATTATTTATATTGTTATTATGCTTGTGTGCTTTTGTTTTCGTCATGTCTTTTGCTTCTTTCTTTGGGCCTTCGGTGTTGCATATTTTCCCCTTATTAAAGTTGCTCATCAACCGACCCCGGACCCGAAGAATCAGCAAGGAATTCAAGTATTTGGAAACTCAGCTAAACAGAATGGAATTCTCAGCCGACTGCAGTAAAATGGGGAATACCTGATCTTGATGCTGATAATCAAATTTGCATTAGCATGCACTCCTCACAATAGTACGGATAATCAAGTCTCCCTCATTGTGCACTCTTCATAGCAATGATGATCAAATCAGCAAGAAGATAAGATGTGTGCAAGACCAACAATACAGTCTCAGTCAAAGGTATGATTCATATGCTAGGTTTGATTCTTCTTTGAGGATGATTCTGAAACATGATATACCTAGAAGAAAGCAAGAATGTGCTATGTATTCAATACTCAGAAAGGAGGATAGTCCAGCAAACCCTGTTTCATACAAGTAATCAATAACAGAAATATTAAGGTGGTATCTATACGTGGCATTCAGACCGCATATCACAATGAGAAGCTTCTGCTGTAAGCAACCCAGTCTTCCCTCACAAACTACCAGAGAAGCTTCCAGTGCAAGATTCCGCTATCTTCCTCAGTACGATACATGGATGACTTCCCGTGCAAGGTATCGAGTCTTCCCTAGCAAGTCTTTAAGGGGGGAAGCTTCTGAAGCACGATACCCAGTCTTCCTCAGCAAGACACTCTCGATGGTTTCCAGCACAAGCCATCCAATCTTCCTCAGTATGACATTGGTACAAGATAGTACACCGTGAGTTGGCAGCATTTGGCAGTGCATCCCAAGAACTAGATCGGGAACAGTTGTGTCAGAAGCAAGAATCAGTTAGAACACAAGTCCGCCTCGAGAATCAGCTATTTATATATCGTGAGCATGTTGCCAAGTTCTTGCAAGTCTCTGCTACGATGATGAAGTTAAGGTAAGATTCCGAAAATCTCACGAGTCATGCAAGAGAAAGAAAGCCAGTTATACATCTCAGTTGGTGATGCAAGAACCGACAAGTTTTGGAGAACAACAACATGGGACAACATATTTTGACAGTACTCAGCAAGGCCAGTTTCCTCATACCCGACAAGGTGATATCATTAACCCTTGTCACCACCTTGTATGTTTGACAAAAATGAGCTATATGCAAGTACGTGTGAACCCGGTATAGTCCCTATCACCTGATACATGAACGAGGATAAGTTATGATGTCCGACATATTGCACTCAACAGTACCAATGGATGCACGAAGAAGCAATATGACCCAGCTCTTTCAACAAAGGATCCAGACCAAGAAAACAATAATGAAGGAGCAAGACCGGTGATGCAGGTATGAAAGTTGTTGCATGAACCCCATGGTGTAGATACCCCAGACAGCCTGAGTTAGCATCGATCATCAGGAATATTCACCTAAGGGGTCTGCTCAATTTTGGTAAGAACCCCATATCCAGACAACCCGCTCAGTCAACAATATGTGCTCAGATCTGTCAGAATCAAATATCTGGGTCTGAACCGGACCAAGGGGCCATTCAACAGTTTGACCCCGGCAACCATGGTAAAGCATCACACAGCCTACTATCCCCATGGGTATGCCGACAGAACGAACAATCAGGATGTTGAGCAACAGTCTCGAAGCATGTGCCCTCACTTATGAGAATCATCGAAGGGCAACCTGTCATGAATAAAATTTCTTCTGCCAGCACCACCGTTGGTCAAGTCTGCGGATTCTATCATATAAGGCCTTACCCCTTTATGTTGACTACGACAGGAGACAGTCAAATATTTGGTACAGATCTGATACTCAAGACAGTGGAGCTAGTCAAGATGATTCAGAAACTCCTGCGAGAAGTCAGAATCCGTCAGGAGAACGGTTATGACTCACCTCACTGTTTTGAACCCGAAGAACCCGTATTTAGTTGAGAAACCCAATGCAAGGAGTAATAGCTTGGGTGTTCATCAGGAAAATCTGATCACAACTTCATAGAAGGTTGTCAGTGCTGGATGACACATCCATCGGAAATCACTCTTGGACTTGTGAGGCGGACATATGTTTCAGTCATGATAATCTATCCCACTCAGCTAAGTCAGCAGATATGAAAAGAATTGGAGCCAGTATAAGCATGAACATGTGAGATAAGATCGGTCAGAATGTCGATACAAACCACCCCAGAGCCAGGCAGTCTCGTCATATGAAATTCAGTGGGAACATAACACAAAGGAAAAAGGATACCCGAGTTGGAAACGGTTTCCTTAAGTCAGTATATTCATACTTGTTCCCTGAGCAACCAAATCTCGAGGATGAGATTTCTTTAAGGGGGGAAGGTTTGTCACACCCTGATTTTTGGCCCTTTCTTTTTCTTTTGATTTTCTAAGGATTTTGCTTGAGTTTTCTTTTTCTGTGGCTATGTGGTCTGGAAACAGGAGAAGATGATCTCTTCTTCCTTTTCCAGAGTGGCTTGTCATCCTCATATCCTTCCCAAGACCTTGCCATTTTCATCTTGGACCAACCTCAATATTCTTTTCCTTGGGAATATTCCTTTTTCTGTTAAAGGAATAACTCTATTTGCCCTAGGTTGTGAAGCAACCTATATTTCTGCCACTCCTAAAATTTCCAAATAATTCTAATAAATTATTTGGGTCATATCTTCCTCAAATATGTCAAGATCCTTCATTGACATGATCCAAGATCATGCTCAATTAATTCCTTTTCTTATTCTGCCCTAAGTGGCTTTTTGAGAAGGAAGTGTCATTTATCTTTGCTCATTTGACCCCAAACTTTTTGGACACCTTTTCATGTCCATATCATTGCCTCATGCCAAAAATCAACTTAATTATCCTAGTGAATATTCCTGAGCAATTTTTCAAAGTTCCTGTCTAAGGGAATTCTTTGTGAAGGAAGTACTAGCTAGGTTAATCCAAATGAGTTGAAATTTTTGCATGGTCCTTCATATGATCAAATAATCACTCTCCTCAAGATTTGAGCTCATTTTATCCATCCATGTGAGCTCAGCATCAATTCTTTGTTTCTGTCCAAATTTTCATTTAGTGAAGCAGGTATATTTTATCTTGCTCCATTATGGATGAAAATTTTCCTAAGCCTTCTCCTATCCATATAACCTATCCCCATAAGATTTTGGCTCATTTCATTCAGCCATTTTCCCTCGCGATTTTTCCCAAGTTTCTGTCCAGAGAGGTGCTGTATGAAGGAAGTACCATTTTGGCTTGGCCAAATGGCATGAAATTTTTATGGCACTCTCATATGCCCAAATCATCATTCCATGACCATTTTCAGCCCAAGTCATCACTCCTATTGAGTGCTACTTCCTGTTTTGCTTCTGGACCAGATTATGCAATTGCAAAGCAAGTGTATTAATTAGTGGTCCAAATCTCTTCATAATTCGCAAGACTGTAGTCCTTCCTAACCTAAACCTCCCTGACATCAAGTTTTTACTTAACTTCACTAAGTTGATCACAGTAACATGATCTAGTTTGCTGCAGCAAACTTCAGAGGTCACTTCCCATCTAACCACAACATTTTTAATCGAGCTTTAAACTCAGTTGCAACCTACCCTTGAGGGACTCCACCCTAGACAACATTTGCCAACCCATTGTGTCCTCTACTCGCCAGTTCACGTGGTGACCGCCACTGTGGCATGCCATGGACGCGAGTTGGTTGGTTTCTTGCTCGGGCCCCTCCTCTGCTCGCCGCGTTCGCGCACCCAGCCATGTCCAACAGTTTCCCCGTGCCTCCTCCGTCCCCCTGGACCCCTCTCCCCCTCCGGCAGCTTGCTCACTAGCGCTCATAGCCGCGCGCCCACAGACGCGCTGTAGCTGGCCGTCGTCTTCCTCCTCTGTCCTCTTCCTCCTTGTGACCCTGGGCGCTGCTCGTCTCCGTGAACCTCTGCAGCTCGTCCGCTCCACCCCTCGTCGTGTTATTGCTCCTCCCCGTGACCTCTGTGGCCGCCAGAGCTTTGGCCGAGCCCGAGCAGTGGCACTCGGCCACGGCACCCGCGCCTCGGCTATAAGTAGGCCACCCGAGCCCCTCCTTTCATCTCCATCGGCCACCCCTCGCTCCCAGGACCCCGCCCCACTTCTTCCCTGAGCTGGAGCTGCTCTTCCCACCTCCCTCTGTCGCCTCGGCCGCCGGCGAACCTCGCCTCGATTCCGGTGAGCCAGTCTTTCCCCCTCCTACTTTCCACCTCGAGACGCCTCCTCCACCACCTAGAAGCCACCCCAGATCCATTCCTCCTCCTCCGACGACCCCTAGACGCGTTTTCTCTGGCGGTCGAAGACCCCTCCGCCGCGAGCTTGACTGCGGCCGCTACAGAGCTTCCCGGCGGCGAAGACTGCTACCCCCCGACGCGTCTCCTTCCCCTGAGCGTTTCGGTAGGTGGCATGCCTCGAATGATGGCCGGACGCGCCGGCAATCCTCGTCGGGGCGGTCGGCCTCGTCTCTGCTTCGTCCGGCACGGGAGGAAGAAGAAGGAGGAGCAGGAGCAGAGAGGGAGAGGAGTGGGACCCGCCCGTCAGTGTCACAGAGCCCGGCCCCGCTGTTGCCACGTCACTTAAGTGGAAGCGATTTCTGATAAGTATGCTTTCCCCTCTGGAAAACGTACTCTGGTGTTCTTCGGCTAGAAAGACGCTTTCTCAACTTTGAAAGCGTATTCTCCCGAAAGACGCTTTCTGTTTAAACCGCCAAGGACCTGCTTGTGACTATTCTTTTTACAGATAGGTCCCTGGCAGAAAACCCCTCCTAACTTTTTGCTCGTAACTCCGATTGAGGTGATTCCAACGCCCACATCTTCGTCTCGTCGAGCCCGTTCTGTTCCTATCATTTTCACTATGGTTTGACATAATGGAAATGACCTTTTTTCCCTTGCCCCTAATCATCTCCCTCCGAGGCGGAACCTTTTCCAGCGATTCTTTCCGTGAGCTTTCCGCACTTCTCCCCTGTGTATTCTTCATCCCCAGGCAAGCCACGACAACCACTTGCATGATAGTCATGCAGTAGCCATGGTTTTCTACTTGAACATTTAATAAGTGTTTGTTTGTCTGCAACTGCTATCGTTGTTTCAATAATGCTTATAGATCTGTGTTCACCTTCTTGCGATGCTCTTCGGCATCTTGTTATCTTGTACTTCTTGCTAGTATTATTGTTACATGTCATGTTTGGTAGTAGTACATGCTGGTAGTAGTGAGGTTCATTCTGATGCATGCTTATCGTCTGTTACCGGGTACCGTTGATATGCATGTTCCTTTGCATCTAGTTGGTTATATGCTTACTTGGTAATATTACCGTTATGTTCTTGCATGGTAGTTATTTCTGTTGCTAGTGGTCATGTTATGCTATGAGTAGTGTTATACTTGTGATATTCATGCTCGTCAGTATGCCATGTTCATTCAGATATATGATTTATTGTTGTCGATATGCTTGGTGATTATGTTACACCCCCATGCTTATGTTGATATCATGCTCATGCATTTTAGTTGCATCATGTTATTTTAATATGACTCAGCTTATTGCATTCAAGTTTTAACCGGACTTAAATGAACTTGAACAACTGTTGGCTGAGTCATGGTGCCACCAAATCGAGCTGACCAGTGCAGCCACACTTGCCTTGTGGGGGGTCCTAACTGGGTATATTGTCATGCCTCTCGCCGGTGCCTCCAAAGAGGGAAGGCTATGCGCGGGCGCTACCTTGGCCGGGTAGGATGGCATAAGCCTTGTGAGCCCGAGTTTGGTTATGTGCACATGTCCCCGTTTGGGACCGTTTATGTTTTGCCATGACGGTGGCCGGCCACGTAGGTGGCGGATGTCACGAGTTGACATCGGGGCCACCCAGGACTTAGCCCAAAGGGGAGTTTGTCGGAGTGGCCAGGAGGGTGTGATGGCAATAGATCGGTTTTGTCGGAACGCCGTTGGTCCACCCGAATGGGAGTGCGAGGCCATGTGTTCTGTGGTGTGGGTACAGTGTCTCTGTAGAGTGTGTGTTTAATCTATCGATAGCCGCGCCCGCGGATATGGCCCAGTTCGTAGTCGATCACACTATGGGTCAACAGTAATAATAATGTGCTTAATAACAACCCTAGTTCGATGATGAGAAAGAGATTGATTGTGATCGAGAGAGGATCACAGAGGTATCATGGATACCGAGGTTGGTTGATCTTTATGTGATCGTGAGAGGATCACTGTGGTATCTAGGATACCGAGTTGTTGGATATTTGTGGTGTTATGCGAGAGTCAAGGGTAAAGGTCAAGCTCCTTGTGGTCATGTAATGATTACTACAGTATTGTAATACCAAGCTTGATTGGATCCTGAGATAATCATGTGATGTCCGTGATGGTAAGCTTGTGCATATGATGGTTATGAGGTAACCCGAGCAGAGTAAGTTGGTGCATGATAGCGTCTTCATGTTCATATGTTCATGCCATGCTCGTATTGTTCTAGCTATATCGTGTTGTACATGCCATGTTGTTCTGATATTATCGTGTTAATCATTGTTAAGTAACCTGTAATTGCCATGCTGTTGTTTGTCTTGATTGCCTTTGGTTGCTGTGAGCTTGCAAGTACATTCAATGTACTGACCTAGCGTGTCATGCCAGTTTGCAGGTCATGCCAGATTTGATTGCTTGTTTGCCGTGGATCCCTTGTTTGCGAGCTAGGATAAGCGTTTCACCCAGAGTCCCTGCGGAGTGGAGTTCATCACCGTTGTCGCTATTCCGCTGCCAGTAGTTATTCCGCTGCTTCGTTCATTCTTCTGCTGGCATAGAGCAACCGTGGCAGGCGTAGGGTCGCCGTGCCGATGTAATCCCCTTGTACCCTTATAGATTGTAATAAAGAGCTGATTTGTTCTATGCTAAGCAGTGCCGTATTCCAGAAGACTTCTCCTTGATCTCTGGGCTGGAATACAGGGCGTTCCGGTTTCTCTGAGCCGGGGTGCCACAGACACCGCAAGATTGAACCCAATACAAAGCACCTCTCCCATTGCAAGAAAAATCAATCTAGTTGGCCAAACCAAATCAATAGATTGGAGAGAAATACAAAGCTATCTTAATCATGCATAAAAGAGTTCAGAGAAGAATCAAATAATATTCATAGATAATCTGATCATAAATTCACAATTACTCGGATCTCAACAAACACACCGCAAAAGAAGATTACATCGAATAGAACTCCAAGAATATCAAGGAGAACATTGTATTGAAGATCAAAGAGAGAGAAGAAGCCATCTAGCTAC
The DNA here is from genome assembly GCA_011799875.1 of Thinopyrum elongatum. Classification (NCBI taxonomy): domain Eukaryota; kingdom Viridiplantae; phylum Streptophyta; class Magnoliopsida; order Poales; family Poaceae; genus Thinopyrum; species Thinopyrum elongatum. The sequence goes on from CM022297.1 coordinate 450,088,678, forward strand.
TAGCTATGGACCCCTAGGTCTGTGGTAAACTACTCACACATCATCGGAAGGGCTGCAAGGTTGATGTAGAGGCCCTCCGGCAGAGTACCGGAACAGGTCTCCAAATGGGATCTCACGAGGACAGAAACTTGCGTTGGCAGAAAAGTATTTTTTGTGCGCCCTATGGTATACAGGGAATATTTGGGTATTTATGGAGCTGAGATTAGGGTTAGAGGAGCCACGGGGGGCCCACAAGCTCATAGGGAGTGGCCCCACCCTAGGGCACGCTTGGTGAGCTTGTGGCTCACCCTTGGACCATCTGGCTTTCTCCCAAAGCTTCCTAGTTGTCTTCTGGCCCAAAAAAAATCGTCAAAAAATTTCGATCTGTTTGGTATTGATTTTCTGTAAAAGACAAAAACATGGAAAAAACAGCAACTGGCACTGGGCACTAGGTTAATAGGTTAGTCCCCAAAAATGATATAAAATAGCATAATAATGCATATAAAACATCCAAGATGGATAATATAATAGCATGGAACAATAAAAAATTATAGATACGTTGGAGACGTATCAGCAGGTCCCATGCCACGTGTGTCAGTGTCATGCCCCCGGCCGTGGGCGCATGTTCGAGACCCCGAAGCCGATGCAAATCCACCAAAGCTAGAAGGCCGAAGGCGTGTAAGTTTCTACGCACGTACGTGAGCTAGCTCCTGTAGAGTCCATCCACCTGCCTACTTAAAAGCCAGCTTCTACGTACGTGAAAGTATGTTTCCTAAAGAAAAGCATCGGATGAGTTAGTTCCTTGTCTTGCCGTGGTCCGATGACATGCCGGCGCCGGCTTCACCCATCGCTACTCTAGCTTGGTATGTCTTTGGGTAGTACCTGAGAACCTTGGTCACCAGGTTCATGGCGCGCGACACCACTTAGTAAACCAGTGATGTGGTTGCCGAGGGGACTTGAGCAGGCTGGCTCGTATGTCTGGTGTACGTGTACACCGCGTCCCACACCTCCTGCTGGACGGAGGTTGCCGGGACGCGGGTCCGTCACGTCGGAAGCTTGTGCCGCTGCTCTCCCATATCCTCGACATGCAAACGCTGTCCCGCCAAGTTGACGTGAGCGTCAGCCACCTGCACACTGTGCACGCCATCGCTGCCGTCCCCTGGTCTCTCGGTCCTCCTCTGAAGATGGATATGATATGTGGGACAGTGATGTCAGTGACAAAAGACTATGATCTGGAGCGGGATTGATATTTTTCTGGTGCGCCAAACTGGTCGACGGTTGATCTTGACCAGGATTAGAGGTTAGGGTACCGATTTCAGGGATTTGAAGGTGGAGGTTCAATTCCGACATGGTATACGAGTTTAAGGTTTAAAATAGACTCTGTGTGGTTCAGTTGTTGTTCACTTAACGGAGGGTCGTGTACCACACGTAAACGATAGAAAGTGTGAACGGGAGCCGTGGAGCGTTAATTGCGAATTGACTCCTTCGAGCGTTAATTTTTCTTTGTGTATTAGCATTGCCGTAGTATTTGTCTTCACTGGTACATTAAATGAAGAGTTTTGTTTCATGCACAATTTAAAATAATTTTTATGGAGAGAAAAAGAAAACCACTCCAACTATATATATACATGCTGCAGCCTCAGCGCTTGTTTGCTAGGATTTGCTCTCCTCACACTCTCTCTCTCCACTATATATATACACGCTGGAGCCTCAGTGCTTGTAATTGCTCTCTTCACACTCTCTCACCCTCTCTAGATCTAAACAAGACTGCGTTGGCCTCTCTCTCTCCCCTCACTGCTGGTCAAAGGGCCGGCAAGATCCCTGCCGGCGATGCTGTTCTCTTTCACCCAGCGCCGGTGCAGTTCTCTTTCACACAACGCTGGCGCGGGAGGGCTTCTGACCCTTCTTCCTCATTGCTGTACATAGTGTGAGCAGATCGAGCTTCCCATCGCCCACCAAGCCACACCCCGACAACCCTAAGGTATAACTTACTTTGAAACAGGCATTGCTCTAGCTGCATATGGATTTTTTCGCTTCTGCACTCGAATCTAGGTGTTGGATCAAACAGGAAAAGAGGGGGGAGTTGTATAGCATGAATCTAAGACATCATTCAAAGAGGAAAGTAAGGGGGAAAGTAGTACACACTGGCCATCCAACAGCTCTGTTTGTCGAAAAGGGAAAACAATGACAAATGCAGTACACACATCTGTAAAGGAACTGATCTTTCTGTGGGTGGGGGACAAGGTGGTAGAGTTTGAGCAGGACTAGATTTGCTGCCCTCACATAGGGAAAGGTGTCTAAAGAGAAAAAAATGGGACCAACACAGATATCCTCCTTGGTTGTTTATTGCAACAGACTATGCATCACCCCTTTATACATCGGTGGATGCACATGGTTCTGGTGCATCCACTGTCCCATACAACTGTTTAGCTATTTTTAATCTAATAATGCCGTTGGAAAATTGAAGCAATGCCATAGTTAAAAGCAAATTACATGTTTAATGAATGTTATTGTTAATATAATCTCTCTTTTAATATGAATCAATGCCACTGTTTGAGAAATGCTACTGTCTTGCTTTCTTTCCCATTTAAATAAGTTAGATGCTTCTTTTTGTGGGCTTTTGTGTCATCCACTATTATTGGCCTGTAATTGTTTCCTTTGCACCTCTATGCATACAGGGATATCTACTTCACCTCATTGCTATTGCGACCTTTTGGTGCACTGCACAAAACACTTCTATTTTAAGAGTGTTTAGTGCAGTTCAACTAAAATGTCACACCGACAACGTTCCTTGATTGCTTGATTTTATTGGAACTGCACAAGAGGAGATCAGACTTCCTATCCGTGTTGGCAAATTTGTTACAACTCCTCTTCGCGTGAGTTGTTTGAATTCTGCGACGTGAGAGGTCAGTACCGGCCTTCTTCCAAATGATTGTGCAATGTGCTTTCACATGTTGTGATACTTATACAGTAATGTTGCTTGATTTTAGTGAACTACACAAAAGGAGATCAGACTTCAAATCTGTATGTGCACCGTAATATCCCATTGAGGTAAGATAATGATATTTCACAACTATTGCCTCTATTTTGCTACTGTCATCAAAAACTTAATGTTGTTTACTGCTATACTTGTGCTCCCTAATTGACATGCCAAATCTTACATTAAAGGCGAAGCTTGTCTGTTATTGAACCAAGTGATGAAGGGGAAGAACAAGCGGAAGAAGAACCAAAATCAAATCCTGCTGCTGCAATGAAGCCCTGGAACTATGATGACACAAGTAATGATATTGTTTTGCATCTTAATTTATTGCTACGTCTGGAATGAGCCATTGTTTTGCCACTATGATTTGATGCCACTCTTAATGTAATATGCAATTATCTCTACATCTGCAAACAGGGATCTTGTTTGAAGATAACATATATTTTAGTGAAACTGCACAAGAAGATGTTGGAGACATTAAACTAATCCAGGAGTAAACAGTAAGCATGGCAACCACAATAGATCATGATGGATGGCTCCCGAGAAGTGCTTCATCTATATGCTCTACGCAATCAGCCTCCTGACAAAGGTTGGTACCGGCCCATGGCTTTCGTCCATATGATTGAGCTTTATCATCTCTATTGGTGTTTAGGTACTGTCATGAGAAAGTTGTATTGTTTCGCATGTTAATCTAAGGCTGCTAATAAATCGAGGCATCGGTTTGCCACCGTTATAGCCACTGGTAAAATGAAGTAATAATACAGTTCAAGTTGAGCTGTTGTCTTTGGTATCATATCATTTCCAATGAGGATGCAACTCTTTGTGACCAATATTGAGGATATCGCTTATCATTATCGTCTCGGTCAGCTGGGGATTAGAGATTAATCGGAAATTTGCCGATTAATCGATTTTATCGGTCGACTATTAATCGGATATTTTTTTGCAAATCCCTGGTTCCCAACACTAAAATATGATATATTCAACACCAAAACAATATTGGAAGTTGTGTTACCTTGATTCCTAGCCTTTGAATCATTGTATAATGACAAATAAAATAGGACAACAGTACATATTGCAGAACAAGGTCCACAAAAGACAAATAAACCTAGTTTTTGCAAACATAATGCTATGAATAGGTCCAATTTATCGGTAGATTCCCGATAAATCGCTTGACAGAGCGGTAAATCGGCCCAAAAGATAAACAGTGAAGATAAGGCATAATCTTCTCGGTCACCCCCCTATTAGGGATAAATCGGAAGATTAATCGTTGAATCGGAAGATTTTTTGAACAGTGTTTGTGACTATACATTTCATCAGTTACTCCCATTGTTAATGTAATGGCATGTTTTAAATATTTCCTTTTCTTTTTTTTGAGCAAACAGTGATGCTAGCATTTAGTTGTTCTCTTCTCTTTGCACAACAGGATCCTCCTCCTCTGAAGAAGAATATGGAGTACATGAAGTGTCTAGTTCCAATTATGCCAGGATGAATAAGCCCAGTCTATCTTCTTATCAAAAGGAGCAGTTGAAGGATGGTTACATTACTTTCCACAAGACCAAACTAACTTCAGCTCAGAAGGACTGACAGATCACCATCTTTGTTACTGTGATGGGCAAGTACAATGTTGATGTAGGATACTTTCTGGTGAGTTCTATTTTTTTTCAATGTGTGTTCTTCATGGATCATGTAGGTGCATGTTTAAACACCAATACAGTTTGTTTAATACTAATCACTTTTTTGTATTTATGCAAACAGGGATGCTCAACTTGATTTTAGTGGGAACTGCACAAAATGTCCTGATGGTTCGTGACCTCCATAATACTTCATCATGCACAATACATCGAATGTTCTTGAATAATCCATTGCCACCTCCAGCCACAAAATTAGCTAAAAGAAAGGAGGTGCCGATGTGTTCAAGGCGTTGCAACATATAAAGGTGAAATCCTACAAGCTACGCGCGAAGTTGGTTGATTTTAGTGGAACTGCACAAAAAGAACAGCTGGTTTGTTTAGCACGAGAGCAAAAAGACATGCATTTGATATTTTGGAATGGGAGAACCTTGTCAAGTTTTGCTCATTAATGTTAGCAAGAATACATGCCTTTGATATTTTGGAATGGGACGCCCTTTGCTGTCAGTAGCATCGATCGATTTTTCTTTACGTGTGTCGTTGTGAAGTAAAATAATGGCTCTGACGTGTGAATCATTGAGATGCATGATCGTCGATCGATTGTTGTGAATGTTTTCTATGAATTGCCAGGCCCGTGTGTTTGATTGCAATGTACATGCACGCTAAAAAGCTGCTCAAACTTTTTGTACGTCTGAAACTACAGCAAACAAGGTGATCACCATGCGTCCTAAGAATAATGCTAGTACGTATTGTTTTACATGTTCATCTAATGCCACTGATACAAAAATTTGAACTAACCAGACTAAATTTGTTCATACACGGACGAATTTCATATAAACATGTCGGGTTTCATTACATTTCAGACATTCTTCAACTAAAAAGCGGTGCTCGTCTGGCTCTGGACGTATAATTATTTAACCTAATCTATGATCTCTGGCGCCCATTCCCCGTGTCTGGCTGAGCCCCAAGAACCAAGAACTGAAGCTTCTTCTCCAGTTTCACCTTGCCGCTCTCCAACTCCGCCTCTGGAGCCACAACAAGTAAAGCTGTTCGACTCAATGTCGCCGCCAAGCAGCTAATCCGCCGTCGATATTCAATCCGCCTAGCTTGGCTTCAACCGGAGGGTAGGAGCAGTGGCCTTACTTGGACCCGAGCGGCGGTGACCTACCGTCTTCTACTCTTCCTTGTTTTCTGTGTGGCGCCACCTTGTTGCCGGTGGGCGGGGCCTCGACGGAGCTGGCGATGTCCTCTACCTTGTTGCCAGCGGGGCGGTGCCTTGGCGGAGCAGGGGAAATCCTCCCCCTCCTTGACGGCAGGACGGGGCCTCGGCAGAGCCGGCGATGTCCTCTGCCTCATTGCCAGCGGGGTGGGGCCTTGGTGGAGCCGGCATTATCCTTCGCCTCGTCGTTGGTCTCGCCAAACAGCGCCTCGCCCGCTTCATTGCCCTCTTTGTAGGCGGCCGCAACCTCCGCCACCCGCATGCGGTACCGCCAGCGCACTAGGCAGCTCTTGCGGGTGGAGCGGTACGACTCGAGTAGCGCCTCCTGCTCTACCCGCTCTTCGGCGATCTGCTCCTCTGCCTGCATGTGCTCCTAGAGGACATGGTGGTTGTAGGCGGCGTCGGCATGCGCCTCCCTGAACTGCTCCTCACGCTTCTGCCTCACCATGTCCATGTATTGGGCATGGGCCTCGCCGATGGTCATGGTGAAATGCACCTGCGAGGATGGTGCGATGGAGTGGGTTGGCGCCGGCTCATTGACGACCATGTTCTCCATTGGGACATCGTCGTCCTCCGACTACCTGCCGGCCAGCCAGTCGACGGCAATGGCTGCCATCTCCTTCTTCTGGTCCATCGTCCGCCCGTCCTGGAGAGCGGTGTAGTGCAAGGAAGCCATGGTGGGAGTGGTGTGGAGAGGAGAAAGTGAATGGAGGCGGATGACTATGGCTATGGCCGGAGCAGCAGTTTATATAGGATTGGTGGGCGGCAGAGGGACAGACAGGTGGTGCCGGAGTAGCCGCTTCGGCAACCGCGTATCATTAATGTGGGCCGCAGACGGACGAAAGGAATGCAGTTGCATCGTTTGAACGCAGAGCAGTCGCCTGCACCGGGAAGCGGCGCGGGCGGCGCTGACCGTTTCAGGCGGGAAGTGCGCGCGGGCGAGGGAGGGGGTTTGTGTGGGCCAGAACGGTCAAACTCGTGCTTGGTAGCGGTCCGGTCCAGCAGCCGGACATGCTGGCTCGCTAGCGAGCTCGCCGAGCTTAGCGATGACAACTAGAAGATGGACAAGGCTTCCGACCAGGAGTCAGCGCCACCGCCCAAGCCGGTTCATGTCGTGTTCACCATAGAGGAGGTTCGGCCGCACTTCGATGCCCTAATGGCGCCGCCGGAATCAGCATTCCGGCAAGTGCAGGAGGACCAGTGCTACAACGTCCGTGTCCTCAACGAGAACCAGCTCACGAAGGTACGAATCACCGGCGAACAAGGGAACGACAATGCCACCGCGGACAAGTGGCCCGATGATCCTGGCTTCCTGAATGAGTAGCGATCGTTGTATCAGACCATCCGTAGGGCGTGCGACTCCCTCTTCGTTGTCCTTTGCATTGTTGCGCTCGCCGTGGCGCCACCGTCTCGCATTGTCAACATGGTCAACGAACATGAGGAATCAGGAGATGACTTTACGTGGAGAGGATGATAGTAGGGACCCACCACGGCCATAGTACGTATGCAAGTGCCTCCTTATTACTACTATAAAAAAATTGCTTCCTCCTCGTTTCCTGACATCACGGTCCCATACCATTGTCAATGTATATAGTCAATAAACGAGAGAATTGCACAAGGAGCGGCCGACAGCTGGGACCCAGTAGCTCGAGCAGTATTTGTTTTTTGAGGGGTGAGCAGAATTGTTTTTGAGCGATGTTATTTTTCTGAGGGCAGAGCGATGTTTTTGTTGTTGTTCAGAGGAGCAGGGTATGAACTGGGTGGACTGTGACTGATACGTCTCCAATGTATCTATAATTTTTTATTGTTCCATGCTATTATATTATCTGTTTTGGATGTTTTATATGCATTATTATGCTATTTTATATTTTTTTTGGGACTAACCTATTAACCTAGAGCCCAATGCCAGTTTCTGTTTTTTCCTTGTTTTAGAGTTTTACAGAAAAGGAATACCAAACGGAGTCCAAACGGAATAAAACTTTATGATGATTTTTCTTGGACCAGAAGACATCCACGGAGCTTGGAGAGGGGGTCAGACGATGGCCGAGGAGGCCACAAGCCTGCTAGGCGCGCCCCTGGGGGGCTCTGAGGGCTTGTGGGCCCCTCGGGGGTCTCCTAACCCTAATTCTTGCTCTATAAATTCCCAAATATTCCCAAACCACCAGAAGCGTCCACCAAAATACTTTTCTGCCGCCGCAAGCCTCTGTTCCCGTGAGATCCCATCTTGGGGCCTTTTCCGGCGATCTGCCGGAGGGGGATTTGATCACGGAGGGCCCCTACATCAACCTTGCTGCCCTTCCGATGATGCGTGAGTAGTTTACCATAGACCTACGGGTCCATAGCTAGTAGCTAGATGGCTTCTTCTCTCTCTTTGATCTTCTATACAATGTTCTCCTCGATGTTCTTGGAGATCTATTCGATGTAATACTTTTTTGCGCTGTGTTTGTTGAGATCCGATGAATTGTGGATTTATGATCAGATTATCTATGAATATTATTTGAGTCTTCTCTGAACTCTTTTATACATGATTAAGATATCTTTGTATTTCTCTTCGAACTATCGGTTTGGTTTGGCCAACTAGATTGGTTTTTCTTGCAATGGGAGAGGTGCTTAGTTTTGGGTTCAGTCTTGCGGTGTCCTCACCCAGTGACAGAAGGGGTAGCGAGGCAAATATTGCATTGTTGCCATCAAGGTTAAAAAGATGGGGTTTATATGATATTGCTTGAGTTTATCCCTCTACATCATGTCATCTTGCTTAAAGCGTTACTCCGTTCTTATGAACTCAATACTCTAGATGCATGCTAGATAGCGGTCGATGTGTGGAGTAATAGTAGTACATGCAGAATCATTTCGGTCTACTTGTCACAGACGTGATGCCTATATTCATGATCATTGCCTTCGATATCATCATAACTTTGCGCTTTTCTATCAATTGCTCTACAGCAATTTGTTCACCCACCGTATGCTATCTTCAAGAGAGAAGCCTCTAGTGAAACCTATGGCCCCCGGGTCTATTTTCCATCATATATTTTCAGATCTAGAAACCAAAAAACCAAAAAATACCTTGCTGCAATTTATTTGTTTTTACTTTGTTTTATGTTTTAGTAATCTTTTATATCTATCTCTATTAGATCTCACTCTTGTTCAAGACCATGAAGGGATTGACAACTCCTTTTTCGCGTTGAGTGCAAGTGTTTGTTAGTTTGTGCAGGTGCATAGATTGGAGACTTGCTTGTGCCTCCTACTGGATTGATACCTTGGTTCTTAACTGAGGGAAATACTTATCTCTACTTTGCTGCATCACCCTTTCCTCTTCAAGGGAAAAATCAACGCAAGCTCAAGAAGTAGTAGGAAGAATTTATGGCGCCGGGTCTATTTTCCATCATATATTTTCAGATCTATAAACCAAAAAACCCAAAAATACCTTGCTGCAATTTATTTATTTTTACTTTGTTTTACGTTTTAGTAATCTTTTATATCTATCTCTATTAGATCTCACTCTTGTTCAAGACCGTGAAGGGATTGACAACCCCTTTTTCGCGTTGAGTGCAAGTGTTTGTTAGTTTGTGCAGGTGCATAGATTGGAGACTTGCTTGTGCCTCCTACTGGATCTCTACTTTGCTGCATCACCCTTTCCTCTTCAAGGGAAAAATCAACGCAAGCTCAAGAAGTAGCAGGAAGAATTTCTGGCGCCGTTGCCGGGGAGGTTCTACATCGAGCCTACCAAGTTCCCATCATAAACTCTCATCTCTTGCATTACATTATTTGCCATTTGCCTCTAGTTTTCCTCTCCCCCACTTCTAAAACGTTTTCAGAAGAACACAAAAATATTTTCCTTTTTATTCGCCCTTCTTTCGCTCGTTCCTTTTTGTTTGCTTGAACTCATCATCATGAGTGACTTCGGTATGGCAGAAACAGATGATGGCCTAACTTCTAAAATTGGACGATCTGGCAATCTGGATGCTAATTTTTTTGTTTTCGGGCAAGGGAATGTTATGGGAAAAGAACATGTCCAAGAATTTTTCAATTGTGTCGGCAACTTGCCTTTTGATGATGCTCCTATAATTAGAAGAACTAAGACTTATGCGGAGGCTATTTCAGCACTAGTTCTGAAATTTGAAAATAGATTTATCCGTACTCATCCTACCTTGCAAAGAATGTTTTATGAGCTCCCCATTATAGAATATCCCAAATCTAAAAAGATAGCTACTCGTGTTCTTATGAATGAATTTGATCACATAGTGCTGGAAGCTCGGGAAATTTTTGATTTTTATGGTATGAGTCGTGAAAAACCAGTGATAAATGAGATCCTTTAAAATAGTGACTATATATTGAGATATTTGCTTGGAAATAATCAAATTTTTTATGAGAACCTTAAAAAGAAAATCCCCGTTTTAGATGTGATCCAACAAGTTTGTAGTGATGTTAATCAACAATATTCTTGGATGATGGCTAGAAATCAAAGGGGATATTTAGATGGGCAGCTTGATAATGCCAAAATTTCTATGGATAATGTGTTCCAAGTTATCTTTGCAAAACCTCCTGACGAGAACACACCTATGAAAAAACTTACCAAAGATGACAATACCTAGATCTATGTTTTATGACTAGCTAGTGGCGTTAAACAATAGCGCTTGTTGGGAGGCAACCCAATTTTAATTTTATGTTTTTTGATTTTGGTTCTATTTTTCAATAAATACACATTATTACCTCTGTAGTAATTGTGTTTTGGTGTTTTAATTAGTGTTTGAGCCAAGCAAGACCTTTGGGATGGTCTACGGTGATAGTTGATTTGATTTTGCTGAAAAACAGAAACTTTTGCGTTCAGTAACAGAATTTTAAAAGTTTACACAACTGACGAAAATTTCTGAAGTTTTTACACAAGATTGATATACAAATTTCCCAGGTTGTACAATTTTTAAGAATTTTGGAGTTAAAGAAGTATGACAACAATTCAGATCTTCGCAGACTGTTCTATTTTTGACAGATTCTGTTTCCTATGTGTTGTTTGCTTATTTTGATGAATCTATGGGTAGTATCGGGGGGTATGAACCATGGAGAAGTTGGAATACAGTAGATATTACAGCAATATAAATAAAAAATGAGTTCACAACAGTACCTAAAGTGGTGATTTATTTTATTATACTAACGGATCTTATGAGTTTTCTCTTGAGTTTTGTGTTGTGAAGTTTTCAAGTTTTGGGTAAAGATTTGATGGACAACGGAATAAGGAGTGGCAAGAACCTAAGCTTGGGGATTCCCAAGGAACTCCAAGGTAATATTCAAGTACAACCAAGCATCTAAGCTTGGGGATGCCCCGGATGGCATCCCCTCTTTTGTCTTCAATCCATCAGTAAATTTACTTGAGGCTATATTTTTATTCACCACATGATATGTGTTTTGCTCGGAGCGTCTTGTATGATATGAGTCTTTGCTTTTTAGTTTGCCACAATCATACTTGATGTACACACCCTTTGAGAGGGACACACATTAATCATGAATTTATTAGAATACTCTATGTGCTTCACTTATATCTTTTGAGCTAGGCAGTTTGCTCTAGTGCTTCACTTATATCTTTTTAAAGCACGACGGTGGTTTTATTTTATAGAAATTGTTGAACTCTCATGCTTCACTTATATTATTTTGAGAGTTTCTAAACATGATGAGGACATCAATACCATTGTTACACCCATAGCCCCTACTGCTACATATACTGGACCAATTACTAGAGCTCGCGCACGCCAATTAAATTATCAGGTACTTTCGTTTCTTGGTAATGATTCTAATGTTCATGAGAATATGATGCTGCCTAAATTGGATACATTTGTATTGATTACTAATGAAGGGCCTAGCATGAACAAGAGGGATGAACACTGGAGCAGGATCAAGCATGGAGATGAAGGCGTGCGTGAAGGGATCCAGAATGGCGTTTCTAGTCCATATTTAAGCACTTTGAAGCCTCCATGATGACCTACAAGGACATGGATGAAATATACAAGATGCCCCTTCATAAATTTCATCCATAGCTTATTTTAGGTGCTGCACCACCTTATTTTTGGGCCAGGCCCATGTAATTTCGAAATACTTAAGTATAGGCTGTTTTTAGAGTCCGTACGTGTGGGGAAACAAAGTTAGGGTTGGTTTCGGACCCCTCCTACAAGGGGCCACGAAATTCACCCCTACTCCTCCATATATACAGCCCTTAGGGCGTCGTTTAGACTTTGGATTTTGTTTAGATTAAAAGTTCGCCATAGCTGCAACTTCGCGTACTTCGTTTGTGTTCAACGACCAGACAAAGGCGTCACAGAACCCCACCTTCATTAATAAAGCTTTCCTCTTATATTCGCAATATCCAGATTGCAATCTCAGTTTCTTGCTTGTTCTTCGTTTGCTCGCAGGAAACAGACCCTCGTGGTCAGGTTGATCGTGCTCCGGGGTGGTCAATAACCCCTTGGAAGTTGGTATAGCGATTGCTAAGGCGCGACGTCTCGCACGTTCGTAGTCGGATCGTCAAGGTCGACTCCCACAGAAAACGATAGCCACCATCTCATCGAAACATCGGGACACCTTCGCCTCTATCAAGTGGTATCATATTTTCAGGTTGCTCGGTGAGATTTTACATTTTTTCGTAGTTTAGATCGAGTCTGTTCTTCATACCTACAGTCCACAAAAAAGAAAAAAAAATTAGGGTTAGTTCATCATATCCGAACCAATCTGAGCCTTTGCATAATCTTTTTAGGGTTTTTGCTTTGTTGAATTTGCGGTTGCATCGTTGTGTCTAGTTGCTGGTCTTAGCGTCTAGTCCTTTAGAGTTTCAAGTTCTGTCACAGTTTGTCACGCCGCCGCCGCACCATCTTCATCGCTGCTGCCATATACCACCACCGCTGCCATATACCACCACCGCTGCCATATCCTACCACCGCTGCCATATACCATCACCGCTGCCATATTCTACCACCATATATCCACCACCAATTCGAGTTCTTTTCATATTAGGTTTGTTTTCGAGACCCATCTATTTTCCGATTCGTGTTTCCTTGCCTGAGTAGGATTCAAAAAAAAAGTCTGGAGACCCCCGGGCAGTTTTTAGGCCAAAATTTTGGCAGACAAAAATATTTTTCCCTATCCTATTTTTAGGTCCCAGGGAGCGTTTTGAGACACTCGCCATCATAGTGATTTTTTTGTCGCACTTTTTCGTCGTCGCTGCCCTGATTTCTGAAGAAAAAAATTTGTCAAAAAAATTTTTCGTGCCAATCCTGTTAGTTTGACTTGGGAAGAGTTTTGAGACACTCGCCATTATAGTGATTTTTTGCAAAAAAAAAGGAGTGCAAAAAAAAAAGAGCGCAAAAAAAAGCAAATTTTTTTTAGAGTGTGCTCTTCCGTTGTTTACGTGCCGCGCCGTGATTTTGTTAGTGTTCTAGGCTCGTGTCTCTAGTACGGTCTAGCCTAGGACCAGCACAGTACCGTCGTTGAGCGTTTATTCAACTTTGCATCTCTGAATTGATTATTGCTGACATTTTTGCTACCATATCATAAGCCTTCCCAGCTCCACATACATCTACGTCGTGTGTTTGACACCACCTGGCAATCGCTCTGTCCAATCTTTGAGAGTTTTGACTACAACGGTGGCCGATCACCACATGCTGCTGGGTAAGAACTGGTAAGCATTTGAGATTTGCTTGACGGATTTGTGATACACCACCACCACCACTTCCTAGTAGTATGTAGGATCATATTCTTGTGTGTTTCTATTGCTGCTAACCATGGCAGGATCACAAGCCGATGAGACTGATTGGGAGAACATGACGAACAAACAGCTACATGATAAATTTCAGCAAATGATGAGTGGACAGGTGCAAGATGTGCTAAACAGATTTGAAGAGGCCATGGAGAAGATAGATGGAATTGAGAATACGTTCGAAACAAAGCTCGATAACAAGTTTAATGAATTGCTCGTGCGTCTTCCACAACCACCGCCGGCTGCACCTGTCGCACCTCTACAACAACAACAACGTCGCCTTCCAAATCAAGTGGGACGAGCACAGCGCGTTCCCCTTGAGCCTGGTCAAACTTCTGGTGCCGCTGCACCTAATGTTGATGCTTCTATGGCTCCTGCTGCCGCTGAGGAGGACGATTATGTGGGCGATTACGAGGATAAGGTTGATCAAAATCAGAACTACGTACCAGCATCAGGTCGTCCACATGCCAATAATCGCAATGGTAGGGCTGCATTACCAGCTCAGGTACGAGATCATGACCATCTTCCTAAACTGAAATTGAATATTCCACCATTTGAGGGTAGATATGTTCCTGATATATATCTTACTTGGGAGTTAGAAACTGAACAACGTTTTACATGTTTACAATATCCCGAGGAGAGACGTGTTGCTGCTGCTGTTTGTGCTTTTACTAGTTTTGCATGTGTATGGTGTTCTGAACATTGTAGATTATATCCTATTCCAGCTACTTGGGCTGCTTTGAAAACTGCTATGCGTACTCATTGGGTTCCACCATATTATCAACGTGAATTACTTCAAAAATTGCAGCGCTTAAGACAAGGAAAAAATTCTGTAAAAGAATATTATCAGGAATTACAAACTGGCATGATTAGATGTGGTATTGTTGAGGAGAATGAAGCTATGCTTGCACGTTTCATGGGTGGATTAAATAGAGAGATTCAGACCATTCTAGAGTATAAGGAGTATAATAATATCACTCGTTTATTCCATCTTGCTTGTAAAGCTGAATGTGAAGTGCAGGACCGACAGGCATTGGCGCGAACTAATTTTTCTGCAGGTCGATCTTCATCATGGACACCGCGTGACTCCTCTACTCCCACACGTCCTACTGCAGCACCACTGACTTTAGCCGCCAATTCTAACTGAGATACAAGAAAACAGGCACCACCACCACCATCTGCCAAGAGTACACCTTCTGGGCCTGCCCAGAGCTCTTCTTCATCTATGGCATCAACAGGGCACACACATGATATTATTTGTCGTCGTTGTAAGGGAAGAGGTCATTATGCGAGAGAATGCCAATCTCTGCGTGTTATGATTGCTGCTAAGGATGGTGGGTATGAGTCCGCTAGTGACTATGATGAGGAGACTTTGGCTCTTATTATAAGTGAAGAACACGGTGGAGATGATTCTGATCATGAGACGCAATACATGGCTCCTGAAGACGCTAAAATGTATGAATGTTTAGTTGCTCAACGTGTTTTAAGTGTGTAGGTCACACAAGCTGAGCAAAATCAGAGGCATAATTTGTTCCATACAAAGGGAGTTGTGAAGGAACGTTCTGTTCGCGTCATCATAGATGGAGGGAGCTACAACAACTTGGCTAGCATGGAGATGGTGGAGAAGCTATCTCTCACCACAAGACCACATCCACATCCTTACTATATCCAATGGTTCAACAACAGTGGCAAGGTTAAGGTAACACGTACTGTTCGTGTGCATTTTAGTATCTCTACATATGCTGATTATGTTGATTGTGAAGTGGTACCCATGCAAGCATGTTCCTTATTACTTGGTAGACCATGGCAATTTGATAAAAATTCTGTACACCATGGTAGAAACAATCAGTATACTCTTGTTCATAAGGATAAACATATTACTTTGCTTCCTATGACTCCTGATTCTATTTTGAAAGATGATATTAATAGAGCTAGTAAAGCAAAACAGGAGAAAAATAAGAGTGAAAATCAGATTGTGGCAAAAGAATTTGAACAACAAATGAAGCCTAATAATAAACCATCTAGTGTTGCTTCTGAAATTAAATTGAAAAATGCGTGTTTACTTGCCACCAAATCTGATATTGATGAGCTAGATTTAAGCAAATTTGTTTGCTATGCTTTTGTGTGCAAAGAGGCATTATTTTCATTCGAGGACGTGCCTTCCTCTTTGCCTCCTACTGTCACTAACATTTTGCAGGAGTTCGCTGACGTCTTTCCACAAGACATGCCACCGGGATTACCACCTATTCGCAGGATTGAGCATCAGATTGACTTAATTCCCGGTGCTTCATTGCCAAACCGTGCGCCATACCGTACCAATCCAGAGGAGACGAAGGAGATTATGCGTCAAGTACAGGAGCTGCTCGACAAAGGTTATATACGCGAATCTCTTAGTCCTTGTGTTGTTCCTATTATACTAGTGCCAAAAAAGGATGGTACGTCGCGTATGTGTGTTGATTGTAGAGGCATTAATAATATTACTATTCATTATCGTCATCCTATTCCTAGGCTAGATGATATGCTTGATGAATTGAGTGGCTCTACAATATTCTCCAAAGTTGATTTGCGTAGTGGATACCATCAAATTCGTATGAAATTGGGAGATGAATGGAAAACAACATTTAAAACTAAGTTCGGTTTATATGAGTGGTTAGTCATGCCTTTTGGGTTAACTAATGCACCTAGTACTTTCATGAGATTAATGAACGAAGTTTTACGTGCTTTCATTGGACGATTTGTGGTAGTTTACTTTGATGATATATTGATTTATAGCAGATCTTTGGAGGAACATTTCGAACATTTACGTGCTGTTTTTATTGCTCTACGTGATGCATGTTTGTTTGGTAACCTTGGGAAGTGCACCTTTTGCACCGACCGAGTATCTTTTCTTGGCTATGTTGTTACTCCACAGGGAATTGAAGTTGATAAAGCCAAGATTGAAGCTATTGAGAGTTGGCCGCAGCCCAAAACGGTCACACAAGTGAGGAGTTTCCTTGGCCTCGCTGGTTTCTATAGGCGTTTTGTGAGAGATTTCAGTACCATTGCTGCACCTCTCAACGAGCTTACAAAGAAGGATGTGCCTTTTGTTTGGGGTACCGCACAGGAAGAAGCCTTCACGGTGTTGAAAGATAAGTTAACACATGCTCCTTTACTCCAACTTCCTGATTTTAATAAGACTTTTGAGCTTGAATGTGATGCTAGTGGAATTGGATTAGGAGGTGTGTTATTACAAGATGGCAAACCTGTTGCATACTTTTCTGAAAAATTGAGTGGGCCTAGTCTGAATTACTCTACTTATGATAAGGAATTATATGCTCTTGTTCGACCTTTGGAAACATGGCAACATTATTTATGGCCCAAAGAATTTGTTATTCATTCTGATCATGAATCTTTGAAACATATTAAAAGTCAAGCCAAACTGAACCATAGACATGCTAAATGGGTTGAATTCATTGAGACTTTCCCTTATGTCATTAAACACAAGAAGGGTAAAGAAAATGTTATTGCTGATGCATTGTCTCATCGTTATACTATGCTTTCACAACTTGACTTTAAAATATTTGGTTTGGAGACCATCAAAGATCAATATGTGCATGATGCTGAATTTAAAGATGTATTGTAGAATTGTAAAGAAGGGAGAACATGGAACAAGTTCGTCGTTAACGATGGATTTGTGTTTCGTGCTAACAAGCTATGCATTCCAGCTAGCTCCGTTCGTCTTTTGTTGTTGCAGGAGGCGCATGGAGGAGGATTAATGGGACATTTTGGTGTGAAGAAGACGGAGGATGTACTTGCTACACATTTCTTTTGGCAAAAGATGAGACGAGATGTTGAGCGTTTTGTTGCTCGCTGCACTACATGTCAAAAAGCTAAGTCACGACTCAATCCTCATGGTTTATATATGCCTTTGCCTGTACCTAGTGTTCCTTGGGAGGATATATCTATCAACTTTGTTTTAGGTTTACCTCGAACAAAGAAGGGGAGGGATAGCATATTTGTTGTCGTGGATAGATTTTCGAAAATGGCACACTTCATACCATGTCATAAAACCGATGATGCTGCTAATGTTGCTGATTTGTTATTTCGTGAAATTATTCGCTTGCATGGTGTGCCAAATACTATTGTTTCAGATCGTGATACTAAATTTCTTAGCAACTTTTGGAGATGTTTATGGGCTAAGTTGGGGACTAAACTGCTTTTTAGTACTACTTGTCACCCCCAAACTGATGGACAAACAGAAGTAGTCAATAGAACATTGTCTACTATGCTTAGGGCTGTTTTGAAGAATAATAAGAAAATGTGGGAAGAATGCCTGCCTCATATTGAATTTGCTTATAATCGTTCATTGCATTCTACTACTAAGATGTGCCCTTTTGAAATTGTGTATGGTTTCCTACCTCGTGCACCCATTGATTTGTTGCCTCTTCCATCTTCGGAGAAGGTTAATTTTGATGCTAAACAACGTGCTGAATTGATCTTCAAAATGCATGAGTTAAATAAGGAAAATATTGAGCGCATGAATGCTAAATATAAACTTGCTGGAGATAAGGGTAGAAAACATGTTGTCTTTGCACCTGGAGATCTTGTTTGGTTACATTTGCGTAAGGATAGGTTTTCGGATTTGCGCAAGTCAAAGCTAATGCCACGTGCTGATGGTCCTTTTAAGGTGTTAGAGAAAATAAATGATAATGCATACAAACTTGAGCTGCCACTTGATAGAGGCGAAGGTGTCCTGATGTTTCGATGAGATGGTGGCTATCGTTTTCTGTGGGAGTCGACCTTGACGATCCGACTATGAACGTGCGAGACGTCGCGCCTTAGCAATCGCTATACAAACTTCCAAGGGGTTATTGACCACGCCGGAGCACGATCAACCTGACCACGAGGGTCTGTTTCCTGCGAGCAAACAAAGAACAAGCAAGAAACTGAGATTGCAATCTGGATATTGCGAATATAAGAGGAAAGCTTTATTAATGAAGGTGGGGTTCTGTGACGCCTTTGTCTGGTCGTTGAACACAAACGAAGTACGCGAAGTTGGAGCTATGGCGAACTTTTAATCTAAACAAAACCCAAAGTCTAAACGACGGCCTAAGGGCTGTATATATGGAGGAGTAGGGGTGAATTTCGTGGCCCCTTGTAGGAGGGGTCCGAAACCAACCCTAACTTTGTTTCCCCACACGTACGGACTCTAAAAACAGCCTATACTTAAGTATTTCGAAATTACATGGGCCTGGCCCAAAAATAAGGTGGCGCAGCACCTAAAATAAGCTATGGACGAAATTTATGAAGGGGCATCTTGTATATTTTGTCCATGTTCTTGTAGGTCATCATGGAGGCTTCAAAGTGCTTAAATATGCACTAGAAACGCCATTCTGGATCCCTTCATGCACGCCTTCATCTCCATGCTTGATCCTGCTCCAGTGTTCATCCCTCTTGTTCATGCTAGGCCCTTCATTAGTAATCAATACAAATGTATCCAATTTAGGCAGCATCATATTCTCATGAACATTAGAATCATTACCAAGAAACGAAAGTACCTGATAATTTAATTGGCGTGCGCGAGCTCTAGTAATTGGTCCAGTATATGTAGCAGTAGGGGCTGTGGGTGTAACAATGGTATTGATGTCCTCATCAAAACAGCATGGTAATTTTCTTAGGTTATGAATTTAGTCCTAATATGATGGGCATCCAAGAGGGATATAATAAAAACTTCCATATAAAGAGCGTTGAATAAGATGAGAAGTTTGATTCCTTGCATTTGTTTTGAGATATAAAGATGGTGATATTAGAGTCATGCTAGTGAGTAATTGTGGATTGGTAGAAATACTTGTGTTAAAGTTTGTGATTCCCGTCGCATACACGTATGGTGAACCGTTATGTGATGAAGTCGGAGCATGATTTATTTTTTGATTGTCTTCCTTATAAGTGGCGGTCGGGGACGAGCGATGGTCTTTTCCAACCAATCTATCCCCCTAGGAGCATGCGTGTAGTACTTTTTTTCGATAGCTAATAATTTTTTGCAATAAGTATGTGAGTTCTTTATGACTAATGTTGAGTCCATGGATTATACGCACTCTCACCCTTCCACCATTGCTAGCCTCTCTAGTACCGCGCAACTTTCGCCGGTGCATTAAACCCACCATATATTTTTCTCAAAACAGCCACCATACCTACCTATTATGGCATTTCCATAGCCATTCCGAGATATATTGCCATGCAACTTCCACCGTTCCGTTTATTATGACACGCACCATCATTGTCATATTGCTTTGCATGATCATGTACTTGGCATAGTATTTGTGGCAAGGCCACTATTCATATTTTTTATACATGTCACTCTTGATCATAGCACATATCGGTACACCGCCGGAGGCATTCATATAGAGTCATATCTTGTTCTACATCGAGTTGTAATTCTTGAGTTGTAAGTAAATAAAAGTGTGATGATCATCATTATTAGAACATTGTCCCATGTGAGGAAAGGATGATGGAAGCTATGATTCCCTCACAAGTTGGGATGAGTCTCTGGACTTAAAAAAAAGAGGCCAAAGAAGCTCAAATAAAAAAAAGAGAGAAAAGAAAAAAATGAGAGAAGGGACAATGTTACTACCCTTTTTCCACACTTGTGCTTCAAAGTAGCACCATGATCTTCATGATAGAGAGTCTCCTATTTTGTCACTTTCATTACTAGTGGGAATTTTTCATTATAGAACTTGGCTTGTATATTCCAATGATGGGCTTCCTCAAATTGCCCTAGGTCTTCGTGAGCAAGCAAGTTGGATGCACACCCACTTAGTTTCTTTTTGAGCTTTCATGCACTTATAGCTCTAGTGCATCTGTTGCATGGCAATCCCTACTCACTTGCATCAATATCAATTGATGGGCATCTCCATAGCCCATTAATTTGCCTAGTTGATGTGACACTTTATCCTTCTTTTTGTCTTCTCCACAACCACCATATTCTATTCCACCTATAGTGTTATATCCATGGCTCACGCTCATGTATTGTGTGAAAGTTGAAATAGTTTGAGAACACCAAAAGTATGAAACAATTGCTTGGCTTGTCATCGGGGTTGTGCATAATGAAATACTTTGTGTGATGAAGATGGAGCATAGCCAGACTATATGATTTTGTAGGGATAACTTTCTTTGGCCATGTTATTTTGAAAAGACATGATTGCTTTATTAGTATGCTTGAAGTATTATTGTTTTTATGTCAATATTAAACTTTTGTTTTGAATCTTATGGATCTGAATATTCATGCCACAATAAAGAAGATTACATGGATAAATATGTTAGGTAGCATTCCACATCAAAAATTTTGTTTTTATCATCTACCTACTCGAGGACGAGAAGGAATTAAGCTTGGGGATGCTTGATACGTCTCCAATGTATCTATAATTTTTGATTGTTCCATGCTATTATATTATCTGTTTTGGATGTTTTATATGCATTATTATGCTATTTTATATTATTTTTGGGACTAACCTATTAACCTAGAGCCCAGTGCCAGTTTTTGTTTTTTCCTTGTTTTAGAGTTTTACAGAAAAGGAATATCAAACGGAGTCCAAACAGAATAAAACTTTACGATGATTTTTCTTGGACCAGAAAACATCCACGGAGCTTGGAGAGGGGGTCAGACGATGGCCGAGGAGGCCACAAGCCAGCTAGGCGCGCCCCTAGGGGGCCCTGAGGGCTTGTGGGCCCCTCGGGGGTCTCCTAACCCTAATTCTTGCTCTATAAATTCCCAAATATTCCCTAACCACCAGAAGCGTCCACCAAAATACTTTTTCGCCGCCGCAAGCCACTTTTCCTGTGAGATCCCATCTTGTGGCCTTTTCCGGCGATCTGCCGGAGGGGGATTTGATCACGGAGGGCCTCTACATCAACCTTGCTGCCCTTCCGATGATGCGTGAGTAGTTTACCACACACCTACGGGTCCCTAGCTAGTAGCTAGATGGCTTCTTCTCTCTCTTTGATCTTCAATACAATGTTCTCCTTGATGTTCTTGGAGATCTATTCGATGTAATACTTTTTTGCGCTGTGTTTGTTGAGATCCGATGAATTGTGGATTTAAGATCAGATTATCTATGAATATTATTTGAGTCTTCTCTGAACACTTTTATGCATGATTAATATACCTTTGTATTTCTCTTCGAACTATCGGTTTGGTTTGGCCAACTAGATTGGCTTTTCTTGCAATGGGAGAGGTGCTTAGTTTTGGGTTCAATCTTGCGGTGTCCTCTCCCAGTGACAGAAGGGGTAGCGAGGCACGTATTGTATTGTTGCCATCAAGGATAAAAAGATGGGGTTTATATCATATTGCTTGAGTTTATCCCTTTACATCATGTCATCTTGCTTAAGGCGTTACTCCGTTCTTATGAACATAATACTCTAGATGCATGCTGGATAGCTGTCAATGTGTGGAGTAATAGTAGTAGATGCAGAATCGTTTCGGTCTACTTGTCACGGATGTGATGCCTATATTCATGATCATTGCCTTAGATATCGTCATAACTTTGCGCTTTTCTATCAATTGCTCAATAGTAATTTCTTCACCCACCGTATTCTATCTTCAAGAGAGAAGCCTCTAGTGAAACCTATGGCCCCCGGGTCTATTTTCTATCATATATTTTCAGATCTATAAACCAAAAAACCCAAAAATACCTTGCTGCAATTTATTTGTTTTTACTTTGTTTGACATTTTTAATCTTTTATATCTATCTCTATTAGATCTCACTCTTGTTCGAGCCCGTGAAGGGATTGATAACCCCTTTTTCGCGTTGAGTGCAAGTGTTTGTTAGTTTGTGCAGGTGCATAGATTGGAGACTTGCTTGTGCCTCCTATTGGATTGATAACTTGGTTCTTAACTGAGGGAAATACTTATCTCTACTTTGCTGCATCACCCTTTCCTCTTCAAGGGAAAAATCAACGCAAGCTCAAGAAGTAGCAGTGACCCGTCAAGCCAAGACTATTATTTTATGTCGACCAAATATCTAGCCCAGATATTATTTTTTCTAGGTGAAAATGGCTAGCCCAGCCATACTTTTTTAAGGAATACCCAACCCAGGCCAACATGTTATTCTCCGCCCTGCTGGGCTGCAAATCTTTCCTAGGAGGGATGCATTAGGCTTGCCAAGAAAATGGGCTTTAAGAAATAATAAATGGGTTGTAAATTTAAAAAATTGGTTGTAAATATAAAACACGCACTGAACCGGTAATTAGTTTCAAAATTATTATTTTTTTGGATTTTGAAATTTTTAATTTCATTACTTTTTGCACGCGCAAAATTCCGTTGGATTTATACCTAATATTTTTTTGAAATTAGATTGAATCTGACTCAAAATTTTGGGATAACAAATATTTCGGATCCCATCAAAATGTGAGTAATTTGGTTGAAATTATTAACCGTTATCCTGGCTAGGAAATGGGTTATAATGTTAACAAACAGTAAACAAGCTGAAGTAAATTCCATTAGAATTAAAAATGGGTTGTAAATTATTAAAAATCGCAAATGGGCTATATGCTTTCTGCCACAGATGTGATGCTCACTTGTGGGCCTACTAAGTTGATGCGTACGCAAGGCTTTGTCAACTTATAGTCAACACGATTCTAGCAGCAGTGGCCGTTGGATGTCCATCCAACGGCTATCGTACTTCAATCTCGGATATTCTTGCTTCAGCCGCCCAAACCACCGCCAGCGGTACCGCCTGCTCCCGCCTCCCGTGGTCGGCTGTGCTGCCGCGCAGGCCTCACTGGCCCACCCTACTCCCATCGCCGTCCAGGCCATTCCTCTACTCACCAACACCTCCTGTTATTCTCCGACAATGGCAGCCTCACACCACAACCGAACTAGTGAAGAGTGAACCCTCGTACTCCCATCCGTGTGGGCATCCACTTCTGTTTCTTCGCCGACTCCGAGTCTTTCCCTTCCTAGGCCTCGCCGTCGTCCACCGCGTTGATTCTCTTGGCGCGGCATGGTCAACTTTGTCAACAAACGACAACCAACTGAAGAGGGATGTACAAGGAGTGGCTGACAGTAGGGACCCAGATGGCCCATGGCCGCACGCAAGCAAGTGCCTCCTTATTATGCGAAAACAATTGATTTCTCCCCCTGACAGGTTTGACCCACCAGCTACATCTTCGCACGCAAGAAAGTGCCTCCTTACTACGCGAAAAAAGTTTTCGTCCCTGACATCTAGGACCCAGCAGCTACATCTTCGCACGTAAGGCAGTGCCTTCTTATTACGGGCAAAAAAATGATTCCTCCCCCTGACAGCTAGGACCCAGCAGCTATATCTTCGCACGCAAGGAAGCGCGCCCTTTTCCTCCCTAACAGCTGGGACCCATCCGGTCGAAGCGTACGTACCGTTGTCTGTCTGGTCGCGAACGTGTATGTACGTACTGGTCGATCGGTCTCTCTGCAAGTATGAACCGTGGCCGAGTAAGTAGCGGCACGTGTCGTAGTAGTACCCCCAACGTAGCAGTTCAGGGAGTCCTGTCTAAATCATGTACACGTACGTGCAACCATGCTGCAAGAAAGTAAATACGGCCACATACGTACATACGGGGGGGGTCGAAACGCTTACTCGCGCATACGGACGGCCAGGGCTCGTGCACATGGAGAGGCAACGGACGACAGCAATGGCGTCATGTTCATCGGCAGCCAACCGGCTGGGTCAGAACGGAGAAACGCATTGTGTTCATCGGGAGGCACCGGAATGCATCCTGTTCATCGGGAGCCAACCAGCTTGGACAGAATAGCCGAAACGGATTCTGGCGTACCGCAAAACGGAGGAAATGACCTTCTGTTTGACCGCGTGCTGTCGAAATGAGGTCGTGTTGATCATGAGGGGTATGGCGTACCGCAAAACGGAGGAAACAGACTTCTGTTCGAGTGCCAACGGTCGAAACGGGGTCCTCTTCATCGGGAGGGGTGTGGCGTACCGCAAAATGGGACTCCACGAGCTACTGTTCATCCACCGTCGACTTCCTCCAGCCTCCACAAACTACTGTTCATCCAGCCTCCACCGGCTACTATTTATCCAGCCTCCACGGTGTCCTGTTCATCCACCCCCAACCGGCTGGGTGTGGTGTACTGCGGCACGGCCTCCTCGGGTTCCTGTTCATCCAGCGGCAAACACCTACTACCATGTGTTCCTGTTCATCCAGCGGCAACCGCCTACACGGTCGGGGTCCTGTTCATATCCAACCCCCACCGAGAACTGTTCATCCACAGGCAACCAACCGGCTAGGTCGACTCACCACGTCTTGACTCATACATATAGCACGCGCGGCAGCAATGGGCACTGTTCATTGAGAGGCAACCCAACACACCGGCTGGCTACGTCTCGCACGGGGGCTCGATCAGCTTCAGTATAAGCAGCAGCAGCGATCGATCGCTCGGGTTCAGTTAGCAGCACCAGCGCGAAGGAATCACTCTGGTTCAATTAGCAGCGAAGGGATCGATCAGCTTCAGTACGTAGTGGGATCGATCGATCGCTCCGGTTCAGTAAACGAATGCCTCGCTCGGGTTCAGTTTGCGAGCGCCTCGCATAATCGCGCAAACCACTGCATTGCTCGGCCCCGACCACCCACCGTAATCGGGAACTCCGCGAAAATTTCCTCGCCCTCACTTCTACCATGATTTTTTATGTCATGGACGGCCCAAAGAATGTCATGCAGGTGCATCCCCGGCCCGCCCAGGACGAAAAGCCCATTTTCTATCATGATTTTTTGTCATAGAAGTAGGAGCCCACCACATTTATGATGATATATGTTTTTTCACAATTATCGTCATAGAAGTGTCATAACCATGACATAATTTTTTTTCGGTCGGGCCATAATGTCACGGATGTGTCTTTTTTTGTAGTGCTCCTAGCTTTTTTAGGAAGATTGACCCTCTTGGTCAATTTTCGTGGCATTGGATACCTACTAATGGGAGATCTGGAGGGATCCTTGGTTGTGTTAAATCCTGTAGATTTAACATCACTTGATCATCTTAAAGGGATTTTCATATAAAAATCCAAGTGTTTGATACTAGACTGCTATTGCGTTGGGCTATGGTGATAGTGTATGGAGGTGCTCAAGATGAACACAAGCAGGAGTTCCTTACTGAACTAGCTGCAGTGTGCTTTGGTCAAAGAATCCCTGTGATAATAGGGGGGTTAACCTTTTGAGATCCTCTCAAGAGAAAAATAAGTCTTTTCATGGGGGTAGACATGTAGATACATTCAACCCCATTATAAACTTATATGAGTTAAGGTAAATGCACCTAGCAGGAGGTGATTTTACTTGGTCCAATAATTAACAAAATCACACCTTGGAAAAATTGGACATAATACTCATGTGCAAAGGGTGGGAACAATTGTTTCCCCTACAAATGTGCATAAACTAACAAGAATTGTTTTTTATCATAATCCTTTGATTATGGATACAATGGAGGAGAAGGAAATAAAAAATATCCTTCAGATTTGAGACTAGGTGGTTGCAGAGGGAGGATTTCATGGGGATAGTGGAAAAAATATGGAATGAACCCATTGTGCAAAAGACAGTTTGGAGGTAATGCAGAAAAAATTAAAGGAAGTTAGCATCTATTTGAAAGGGTGGGGCAGAAATAAAAGGGGGCACACACTGAGAGCTAAAGCTAAATGGGTTGATGAGTTGAAAAATCTAGAAGAGATGGAAGAGATCCAAACTTTAACAAGAGAACAGATGGAGAGAAGAAGCTTTATACAAAGCTCCTTGTGTAATCTATTGGAAGAAGAAGAAGAAGAATATAGGCAAAAAAGATCAAGTGAGGACTGGTTATTGAAAGGGGATAATAACACTAGATACTTCCATAGAACTGCTAATGGGAGAAAAAGGAGGAAGAAAATATTTTCCTTAAAGAATGGGGATAGAATGATTCAAGGGACTGGGGCTCTGGTTGACCAGGCAACTGCTTATTATAAGTAATTCTTTTGTCCTACTGAAGGGTTTAAATGTTGTCTCAGAGAAGATGTGTGGACAGATGCCAAGAAATTAACATAAGAGGATAGGGCTAATTTATGTAGACCTTTTTGTGAAGAGGAGATCGAAGGGGTGATTGATGGAATTAAAAAGAATAAAGCTCCAAGGTGTGATAGGTTCCTAATTGAATTCTACTAGGCTTGTTGGGATATTGTGAAATATGATACCATGATGTGTTTCCATGGCTTCTATGAAGGGACATTAGATTTATATAGGATAAAATTTGGAGTGATCACCTTGCTACCAAAAGGAGCTGATGTTGACACAATACAAAAATTAAGGCCTATATGTCTTTTGGCTGCCAGTGTTCTTCAAGATTTTCCCTAAATTATTGGGTGATAGAATCAAACCATATATGAAAAGCTCATATAAATAAGTCAGAATGCTTTCATTAGGGGGAGAAATATTATGGATGGGGTGATGTCCTGACATGAAGTTGTTCATGAAGCTAAGGTGAAGAAACAATAGGGGGTCGTGCTGAAGCTGGATTTTGAGAAGGCATGTGATAAAGTTAATTGGGAATTCCTCTTCCAGTGCTCGAGAGATAGGGGACTCAATGAAAAATGGATGGGATGGGTTCTCAACTATGGTGAAAGGGGGAAATATCAATGTAAAAGTAAATGATTGTGTAGGAATTTCTTTGGCAGTTATAAATGGGTGAGGCAGGGGGACCCCTGTCTCCTTTCCTCTTTAATATAGTTGCAAACTGTTTGCAAAGAATGGTTCAAAAGGCTCAGGAGAATGGCAATATAACTGGTTTTATTCCTCACCTGATTGATAAGGGGGTTGCCATCCTACAATATGCTGATGATACCATCATCTTGTTGCAAGATAAGATGGAGGATGTGAGGAATATGAAGTTATTGCTTTATCTGTTTGAGCAAATGTCTGTGTTGAAAATTAACTTCCAAAAAAGCAAAGTGATTATGGTTATACTTGATGATCTAAAGCAAAAAAGGTATGCTGAGACGCTGAATTGCAAAGAAGGGAAATTGCCCATTAAATATCTGGGTGTGCCTGTATTTGGTAGCGGATAGCATGTGGAAGACTGGATACCTGCAGAAGAGTGCAAGTATAATAAATTGGAAGGATGGGAAGCACGTGACCTATCTCTTGGGGGTAGAGTGATAAGGACTGCTGCTTGCTTGACCAACATGCCTGTATTTGGCTTCTCTATGTACAAATTCCCTAGAACAAATTTGGGGAGGATGGAAAAAGCAATTGGTAAGTTCTTTTGGTAGGGAAGCAGTGTCAAGAAGAAATATCATCTGGTGAAGTGGAGTCTGGTCTGTAGACTAAAAAGGAAAGGGGGTTTGGGGATTAAAAATCCAGAAAAGTTCAACATCAGCCTACTGTTATCTTCCCAAGGAATTAGACAGGTTAAATTCACTGCCAGAGATTCCCCATGTTGGATTGATTTGTTGAAGATTAGAGATATATATTTGAGAGGGAGAAGGATGAAGGTGGTCAGTGGAAAACTGACTGACTTCTGGAATGATATAAGGATTAGCAGTGGTGTCCTAAGATGCCAAATTGCTGATCTTTATGATGTGTTGATAACCCACAAGTATAGGGGATCACGACAGTCTTTGAGGGTAGTATTTCACCCAAATTTATTAATTTGACACAAGGGGAGCCAAAGAATATTTGCAAGTATTAGCAGTTGAGTTGTCAATTCAACCACACCCAAAGAACTAAATATCTGCATCAAAGTGTTTAGTAGCATAGTAGAATGATAGTTTTGATAGTAGTGGTAACAGTAACAGCAGTAATGGTAACAGTAACAATAGTAGTTTTGTAGTGACCGTAGTAGCAGCAGCAACGAAAGTAACTTAGCAAAGATCAATATGCAAAAAGCATAGACATTGGATTGGTGATGGATATTTATGTTGGATGACATTCATCATATAACATTCACAAACTAGAGCGATACACAATAGCTCCAATTCATCAATGTAATGTAGGCATGTATTCCGTATATAGTCATATGTGCTTATAATAAGAACTTGCATGACATCTTTTGTCCTACCCTCCCGTGGTAGCAGGGTCCATAAGAAAATCTAAGGGATATTAAGGCCTCCTTTTAGTAGAGAACATGAACAAAGCAATTACACATAGTAAATACATGAACTCCTCATACTACGGTAATCACCGGAAAGAATCCCAATTATTGTCACCTTGGGGTATGTGGATCATAACACGTAATAGGTGCATACATCTTGCAAGATAGGATCAAGAACTCAAATATATTCACGAAAACATAGATGGTTTAGATATGTAATCATGGCACTCGGGCCCTAGTGACGAGCCTTAAGCATAGCAAAGTCATAGCAACATCAATCTCAGAACATAGTGGATACTAGGGATCAAGCCCTAACAAATTGACTCGATTACATGAAAAATCTCATCCAACTCCATCACCGTCCAGCAAGCCTACAAAGGAATTACTCAATACCGGCGGTGACCATCATGAAATTGGCGATGAAGAAGGGTTGGTGATGGTGATGGGTATGAACCCCCCTCCCCGGAGACCCGAACGGACTCCAGATCAGCCCTCCCGGTGAAGAACAGGAGGTGGCGGTGGCTCCGTATCGTAAAACGCGATGAAACTTCTTCTCTTAATTTTTTCTCGGGAAGACGGTATTTATAGACTTGAGGTTAGGGTCAGCGGAGCCACATGGGCCCCACAAGGTAACACGATGCGCCCAGGGAGTGGCCGTGCCCTGTTTCCTTGTGGGCAACTGGTGGCCCTCCTCTGGTGGATCTTCGCTCCAGTATTTTTTATATATTCCATAAAAAATCTCCAAAAAGTTTCGTTCAATTCTGAGAACTTTTATTTCTGCAAAAAAACAACACCATGGTAGTTCTGCTGAAAACGGTGTTAGTCCGGGTTAGTTTCATTCAAATCATGCAAATTAGAATCCAAAACAAGAGCAAACGTGTTTGGAAAAGTAGATACGACGGAGACGTATCATGTGTGTATGGAACAAAATGTCTCTGTGATAGGTATGACTAACAAAAGCTATAATTTTAATTTTAGAAGATGGCTTTCTGCAGACCATATGATCCAGTTGAATAGATTGAGAAGAATCCTACTACAGGTGTCTGTTGATGATGTAGGAGAGGATGTTCCAATTTGGGAATGGAATAGTAAAGGAAAGTTCACTTCTAAATCGACTTATGATCATCTCTTTGAGATATATCTTGATAGATAGTTTAAACATTTATGGAAACCAAAATTCCTCCAAAAATCAAAATTTGGTTATGGCTGATCTGGCATAATGCAATAGCCATGAAAGATAACATGCTAGAAGGAAATGGGTAGGTGACCGTCTGTGTAGTTTCTGCCCTGATAATAAAGATATAAATCATCTTTTCTTTGGTTGCTCTGCAGCCAAGTATGTATGGAGTGTTACTTTTAAATGCTTCGGGGCAGTAGCTTGGCCAACCGGGTTCTCACAATACTTCTGGTGGATACCTCATTTTATCCCTAGGAGTAGGAATGTGGAGATAGCAGGGTCGCAGCGATCTGCTGGGCCATCTGGAAATTGCGTAATAGAGCTTGTTTTGATCAGAAAATGGTTAGATATACGGCTTAATTTATATGTTATGCATGTTCTTTCATTTGATACTGGGCAGGTCTCCATGATGATGAAGAGAAAAAATGATGGAGATGGGCGCTACTCATCTGCAACGGGAGGCGCTGATGATGCATACCTAGCCGTTCAAGCGTTTATGCTAAACTATGTACATGCAAATGGGAAGCCGGTACCTGCCCCATGCTTAAACCGATGAAAGAGGCCTCTATTTGGACAGCTCGTACTAAATGTAGATTCTTTTCTTAGGATGATCATGATGGTTCATGTGGAGATGTTGCCTGGGATCATATGGGTATGTTCATCGGTGCTTCTACTACAAAACTTGAGCATGTTGGGGATATCTTTTCTGTGGAAGCAACAACTTTAGTGGTAGGTTTGAAGCTGACCTTGAGTATAGAAATTAATTAACTCCTTGTGTAGATGGATAACTTGGTTGTTGTAGAAGTGTCAAACCTAAATATTGGACATTCTATGGTGTCTGCTCCTATCACTGAAGAATGTCGATGTTTGAGTGAAGAGTTTGGGAAGGTTCTTTCTGAACACACTGTAATAGAGTTTATTATGGTTGCTCACGTGCTAGCTCAGCAGGGGCGTGTTGATCCCATGGCTTTGTGGTTGGACACACCCCCAAGCTTTCTTTATAGCTAGCGGATGATGAAAGTGTGATTTGATTTTAATAAAGCTAGCCATGAACGTCTTTCCATCAAAAAATATTTGGTCCGCTAAAAAGCATTTCCTAGATGAACCGCTAAACTTAACTCTCTAAAAAATTCACATGAATTTGAACCTCGCTGGCCCAATTTGATTCAAAGTGCATTGCTTAAACACATATATAACCATAGATAGCACAATTATCTCAAACTACATTACATAACACAGATTTAAACTAGTCGATTCGAACGAAAACAAAACAAATACACTTTATTCATTTCCTCTATCTATATTTCGGCCCCGATCTTCCCCCTATTCATGTCGCCCGGGCCGGAGCCGCAAAAGTTGGAGTCAGAGCCGTCCGACGAAAGCTGGATCACGTCTGCTCCGCCCCCACCATCGGAGAAACCTGTTGTCCACTAGCCTCTTGACACGATCAAGCCACATGCCTCGGCCACGGCCATGGCAATGCCGCCACATACAAAGAACACAAACCGCAACATCACAAGGAGGCCAGCAAGGAGACGAAGGGTGAGCACAAGAGCACGGATAAGATGAAAAAGATTAAGCACCATACCGGGGAGGACAACAAGCACAAGGAGAAGGATAAGAAGCACCGTGCTGACACCGTCATGAAAGCCAATCATAGGGAATTCAATGCGAAGAATAGGGAGATCAAGGCGGGCGTGGCCGACATATGGTGCATATGGCCTATGGGTCTGTCTCCGGGCACGAACACCCAATGGCAGTGGCAAGATCAAGGAGGTCAAGGAACATCACAATGCCCACCGAATTGACTGCGGCGCCTTCGACAGGAAGACAGGCGGCCATATCAAGAAGGGGTTGACGACGACGATGATCAACAACAACGTGCAAGTGATCAACTACTTGCTGTTGCAAAGCTCTTGAAGAGATGAAGACCACGGCGTGCACCTCAAAATCTCCCACCGAGTCAACAACAAGATAATTGCACGTATCATCCTCGTAGTCGTAGGTCCAACATGGTCCTCGTGGTTGAAAAGTGCTTCAATACGGTCCCGGTACATGAAAATACATGATGTATATGGTCCTGGTACTTGAAATGCCGGTCCAATTTTACTACCTTTACAGGATAGACCTCAACAGAAAACTGTTGAGTAACAGCGGCAAGTGATTGAGTTTAGTAGTTCCTCATAGAAAATTATTGGCTCTAGAGATATGGTAATATGGAGAGAGAGCGTATCCTGTGCACCAGACGAACTGGTGCACCAGGTGCCCCAGTGGATCGTGAGCCTTTGGATTAAAAAGATAGGGACTGGATGTGGTGCAAAGACAGCTGTTGGTCCATTTTGCAAAATAGACCTTCAAGTCTAGCTAAACCCAGTGACTTGACCTCCTTGTTATGAGTTCTTCAATCTCCCCTTTCATCTGTTGTACCCATGCAACAGACTCGAGCTAGGGTTAAGAGAAATTTGGGCTGCCTCTCTCTCCCCCCTCCCTCCCTCTCCCCGGCTTCTGGCGTTGAAACACCACGAGTGGCCAGGATCCAAATCATGTGGTCCACCAGCGGCTTGGTTATTTTTACTACTAAAGGATTTGCGGTATGAGCTCCAAATTTGGTTCTTCTATTATGCGTGTATAGTCTAGTTTTCCGATACCAGTTTCTCCGATTTGTTTGAAACAAGTAGCATTTGGATTGAATAGTATGGACCAAATCTGTTATGTGAAATAAAGTTCACTACAGTCCATAGAAAAAAATTAGAAGATGTAGTAATAACTAGTAATGCTGATCGTGTGTGAAACCCGAAGAACAAATAAACCTGAAGAAGCAAGATTCAGTGGATCAATGATAGAATCATAGGGTAAAGAGTGGAGACACAAGGACCAAAGAGCATCAGTGTAAAATATTGTTTATGCACTTTCTGAAGTTGTACTAATGTGGTTTCGTTATTCTTTACATGGCAAAGAGCATCGCAAAAGTCCCAGATAAGTAGATGTGGCAGTTTCACTGATGCGTTGCTGGAATAAATATTTGAAGTCATTTTGAGTAAACTTCATATATTGGAAATCAATCCATTCAAGTCCATTTGTGCTTCTCTGTCATTTATGCATTTTTATTGTTCCAGTGCAAAATGGATTGTATGTAAGAAGTGAATTTGGCATGCTAAATATATGCAGCATGTTATGTAATCCTATCAAATCATCCAGAAATACATGGATTTCATGAAAGTTCAGTACAAGATTACATCAAAGTTCAGTACAGCCTCTCTTGCATAGATGTCTGCAGCAACATTTCTATTTTTTAATGCAAACTGAGACTTGAACCCCTGGAAGTATGAAGGAGTAAGCTTCATCTTGCGGGTCAACTGACAGCCAACTGATTGTTACCTTCCCTCTTCACTCCACAAATAGAGGACTTGGCAGCCTGTTTCAACAAGCACTTGGGCAATCACACACTAGCATAAAATTTCTCATAGCTTAGTCTATTTTCTCACTAACGATATATTATGTGCACCGTTTTCTTAAACATAGCAAAATGCCCCATGTAGTCTTGCGCTTCTTCACTACTTTTGAGAAAATGAAAATGTCTTGGGGGTTCACGACCTTACAACACGAGGCAATGAAATAAGTTCCCGAGGTACCTCGCCGACATACTTCTGACTAAATAGTTGTTGCTTCATTTTTGTAAACCAAGAGTGATCTACATGCAGACCAGTATGAGAACTTTCAAAGAAAAAAACTAATTTTTTTTATCAGAGCAATTGTACTAATATTTTACCTTGATTCGAATTAATCAAAGTTTGGGCTCTAATCTACTGGATGTTGGTTGACTATTTCTTCAGTCAGATTCCTTATCTGAAATCAAGGATAACCTGTTTTTATTTTAACAAAGAAATTTACCAGCTGAATAAACCGGCAAACAAGACATTATTGAACCATACCCACCAAGGCCACACGCTTACAGGAAAAGGAAAACATCTGAAATACTAAACAGAAAACCTGAAACTCGCAATTTTATTGAAACTAAAATAGAGGCCAGATCATGAGGGTCGACATCTTTCAACACAACTTGCACATTTCGCATTGTGAGAAACTGACATACACTTGCTTAACTAAGCATTAAGTAAGGAGTGGCATAAATCAACATAGTCAAAAGGTCTAATAGACGTCAAAGAAAGTTTGTTTTGGCGTATCATGGTTTACCTGTTTAAGGAGTATATAAAAAAATGAGAAAACTCTGGACACCACAAATACATCATGTTTAACATAAAAAGAAGATCAAATTTGACCTTGACTTCAAATTTCTAACAAAAGAACATGCTTTGGTTTTGCTTCATCATTAATCAGGGAGGTTGCAACTAATGAGCCTGGCCGCGTGATGTAAAAACCCAATCCAGGGACTGCCTGCAAACAATTGATTAGAAGGCAAGTGCACAATAAGTTTTTCTCTCAAAAACATGAATTTGAAAAGGAAATCTTGTGTCATTATCTGGGGGTAAATAAGGCATTCATGTACATTAACAACTAGTAATTGTTCTGAAAACATGCACATTCCAGTGAATCACAAGAGTCGTGTAACGAATAATGTACCGCCGACCTGTAATCAATCTCTTAGGTACCAATTTCTTCATATAAAAGTACTACTAACAATTATGTGGAAACATTTATAAAATGAAGGGCAAGAAAGCACCTCATTTGTCTATTTCCAATCTTACTGCTGCAATTGAGATTAACTTTGTACCCTTATAGTTTTAGATCGTACATTTAATCAGTGCACATAACATTATTATTCCCAATGCCACTTGTTTCAAATGAATTGGGGAAAATATGATCTGATTGGAAGAACAAAATACAGTCATAACTCATGGATAAGGGAAGAAGAGAACATACCCTTGATACATGAATCGCGGAAGCAACCTCAACTCCCGTAGCACTACAGAATCGACGTCATGGACCATCGCTGCCTAAATCAATCTGTCAATCCACAAAGTCGATTCAGACGAGCACGGAGTGCAGTTAAGCTTCATGCAGGAGATCCTACCCTAGGTAAAGGAGAGGGAGGAGAGAAAGGAGAGGGAGTGAGTGTGACGCCCCCAGCTTAATCGTGCACTAATCATACACGCAAATGCACACGATCAAGCCTAAGGACTCACTTGAAGATATCACAACACAACTCTAAAACATAAATAAAGTCATACAAGCTTTATATTACAAGCCAGGGCCTCGAGGGCTCGAATACATAGCTCGATGACATACAAGCGTTAGCGGAAGCATCAGATATCTGAGTACAGATATAAAAGAGAAACAGAAAGGCCTTTAGAAAGGTGGGGCAAAACAAAAGCTACGATCGAAAGGCGCAGGCCTCCTGCCTGGGACCCTCCGATCCTACTCCTAGTCGTCGACAAGCTCGTAGTAGTAGCCACTCTCGAGGTGGTAGTAGTAGCGATCGTCGGCGGGGGCAGCTGTATCCGGGGCTCCGTCATCTAGTTGCATCAAATGGACATGGGGGAAAAAGAAAGCAAAGCAACCGTGAGTACTCATCCGAAGTACTCAGCAAGCTAGGATCTACACTACATATGCAACATTATCAAAGAATGGCTGTATATGTGGACTGGTCTGCAGAAATGCCAGAATAGAGAGAAGGCCTAGTCCTATCGAAGACTAGCATCTTCAACGGTCTTGCAGCATTAGAAGAGTGTAGATTAGTACAGTATAAAGTAGTAGTATCATTAAGTCTCAACCTCACCCAGAGATCCTTTCTTGACTCCCTGCGAGAAAGCAATCCCAGAGCCATAATATCCAAGTAGCAACCTCGGCCAGAGATCCTTTCTCGACTCCCTGCGAGAAAGTAATCCTAGAGCCATACTCATCACAAGTATCCAGTTCTAGTTGTATCGATCGGGATACAACTCCAAGCGTCCGTTACCGAGGATCCGGCTATGCATAGATTAGTTCTTCCCTACAGGGGAGCACCAACTTACCCACCATGCTCGCTTAACTCCGGCCGGGCACACTTTCTGGGTCCTGCCCGTCCTCGGCCAAACGATACACTGCAGCCCTACCTAGAGCTCAGCAGAGAGGTCCCTGCCGGTCTACAACCTAAGCGCTCAGGGGTCTTGGGCCATCGCCCTGTGCATTCCGGGTCGTTGTGTGCAGGGTGGATACCAGCACCGCCTCGGATGGTCGGCATGATCCGACCGTGCCACAATGCTGAACTGGACGTCTGATAGAGCTTTCGGCTGATGCCACGATGTAGAGTACCCATATTTATTCCCGCGTGATGGTTAGTGCTATCGGGCCAAAGGCCCACTCAGATCAAATATCCAAATCGTAGTGTGGTCGTAGTGCGGTAACGAGCAGAGACTCACGATCGATGTGACCCCGTCTCCCCGTCTCGAGGACTTGCGGCAAGGGCCAAGAATGCCCGGCCACGCCTCGTATTCATCACTCGGGCACCGTCCAGGTCAACCCGTCTCGCAAAAGACTGTCGGGAACTCAAGTCCACCTCTACTGGGTGGTACCGCCTGTCCCTCCAGTCCTGCAGTAAAAGTAACTCCCTCGGGTCACCCTCAGGGCCGACCCATTTCCAACAAGGTTCAGGGGTAAAGTCATGGTAACCATGTGTCCATAACATCAGGGGAATCCGAGGTATCACCCTCGACGGATGCCCACTCGATGTAACCGTCAAGTTGAACTTAGGAGGAATCACCCTCGAGGTTCACACTTGAAGTGTTGCGCGACAGGTTCGTATCGGAAGTGGAGAAGGAGGAATCACCCTCGATGACCACGACCAAATAGCTAGTCTGCAAAGTTAACATCAGAAGTGCTATACGAGGTATCACCCTCGGCACTCGATGGTGACGCTGCAGTGTCGTACAACTAAGGGGGGTGTTGTGCAGTGCCGGGGCCTGGCTGTCGATCCCGTTGATCGAGTCATCTGATAATCCAGCGGGGCAACTAGGGACAAAGTGGGGTCTCTGGTTGGTCTCTACCCAGCCTATACTAGGCAGTTTAGGATAAGTAGGTAAGGTTTCAATAGCAGGTTACAATAAACAGGCTTTGCATCGGAATAGGTTAAACAGTAGCAGCAGCAATTTCTAATGCAAGCATGAGAGAGAAAGAATAGGCGATATCGGTATGCTCAAGGGGGGGTGCTTGCCTGGTTGCTCGGCGGCAAAGGCAAGGTCGTCAACGGCGTCGTCGGGCTCCTGAGCTGCATCGGTCTCGGGAACTGCGTCTATAGCGGGGTCTACCGAGAGAGAAGAGGGGGAAGAAACAGTAAATATAGAGCAAACGAGAGTATGACATGACAATACGCAGAGCTAGGGGTGTTCTAATGCGGTGCTACACGATATAGGTGAAGAGGGAAAACATCCGGGAATGTTTTCCCGAAGTTTGGCATTTTTGGACAGATGAAACGGAGGGGGACGGTTGCATGTTCGCTATGCTAGGGACATGTGGCGGACGAACGGACCTCGTATTCAGATTCGTCTCGTCGTTCTAAGCAACTTTCATGTACAAAGTTTTTCGATCTGAGCTACGGATTATTTTATATGAATTTCTAAAGATTTTAGCATTTTTTGGATTTATTTAATTATTTAAATCAGCATTATCCAAAACAGTGCGTTGTGATGTCAGCAGAACGTCATGATGATGTCAGCAGGTCAACTGACCGGCTGGCCAGGTCAAACCTGACATGTGGGGTCTCTGGGACCCACATGTCAGCCTCTGTTAGTAATGAACAGAGTTAAATTTAAACTAACTACTTAATTAGATGGTGGGCCCTACTAGTCAGTGTCTAATTAGTGTTTAATTAACTAACATTTTATTTATTTGTTTATAAAACATTTTGGCAGTGGGGCCCGCGTGTCAGTGACACGGGTTGCCCAGTCAGCAGCGCTGACTGGTCAACGGACCCCACTGGGGCCCAGTGGCAGTGGCGCTGGGGGCGGGCCCCAGCTGGCCACATCGGCGTCGGCCGCCGGAGACGCGCCGGCGAGCGCCGGACGCGGCAGAGAACTCCGGCGAGCCCGAAAATGCGCTACGGGGCATCATTCGACGCGTTTTCGGTCGCATTCGAAAGCAGTAACTGGGCCGCATCGAGTGGGGGCGGCGGCGACGCCGGAAATGCACCGGAGCGGCGACGATGAGCACGGAGGTGGACGGCGGCGCTCAAAGGTGGTGGCAAACGGCGATACGGCGTGCGCACGAGCTACCTAAGCAGCTAGGGAGGGCCTACTCGATGCGGGGAAGCTGATGGCACGAGCTCGGAGGCGTTTGGTCGCCGGACCGGCGCCGGCGACGAGCACAGGGGGCGGTGGGTTCGGGCACGGCCAACGGGCACGCTACGGCTCGGGGAAAAATGCAGGGAGAGAGGGAGAGGGAAGCGAAGCTCACAGCGAGCCCGTAGTGGTGCAGAGTGTGCTCGGTGAGGGCTTGCCAGAGCGAATCGACGACGGTGATCCCAGCAGCCGTAGGGGAGGGAGAAGGTCGAGGACGGCGATGCAGGGGCTCCTCGTCTTCGGTTCGTCGGCACAGAAGGGGTAGAGGAGCACGGTGGAGCTCGGGGACACGGAGAGGCGGTGAGAGGGGCACGGTGGCCGTGGCTAGGCCGGTGCCATGGCAGCTGCGGCGTTCGGGATCTGGGGAAAACAGAGAGGGGGCGAGGGGAGAGTGAGCGAGCGGGACGCCAGGGGGGTCGCGGGGCTCGTCCTTATCCCCCACAGCGAGCGCGGCGACGCGCTGTCGAGCGAGGGGGAGGGGGGCCAGGCGCGGCTGCTGCGGTGGAGGCGACAGCGCGCGCGTGCGTGAGCAGTAGGAAGGGGAAGGGGGAGTGGGCTGAGCCGGCTGTTTGACTAGAGCCCAGCCACTGCGGGCCTTTTCTCCTTTTCTTTCTTTTTCTTTTCTGTTTTCTTTTTAGTTCCTGTTTTGCAAATTGTTTAGCCCCAAATAGACTTTTGCAAAATATGTGAACTAGATACATATTTATAGTGCAGATTTATTCACTGTTAGAAATTGGTTTGGAGGCAAATGAATTTTATTTGGATTCTAATTAAATGAAAATGGATTAAATATCTCTGTTTTGTTGCTGTTAGAGGCACATATTTAATTTAGTATATGTTGATTATAATTTTAGAATTGTCTCTGGATTATTTACAATATTATGAACATTTTAGTTCCTGGATTTGAACAACTTTTATTTTCACTTTCAGTTTGAACTTCCATTTGAATTTGAATTTGAAAAGAGATATGATCCAAGTGATGTTTAAGCACTGTTGATCATGATGACATGGCATTGTCAAAAGTGGGATTACTGTAGCTAACCACTGGGGGTGTTACAAATCTCCTCCACTAACAAGAATTCTCGTCTCGAGAATTAGGAGGTAGAAGGAAAAAGATCGGGGTATTCCGCACAAAGATTATCCTCGCGTTCCCAAGTGGCTTCATCTTCAGTATGATTTGACCACTGCACTTTGAGGAACTTGGTAACCTTCTGACGGGTCTGACGTTCAGCTTCATCGAGAATGCGGATCGGATGCTCCTTATATGAAAGATCATCTTGCAATTGGAGTATTTCATGGTCCACTGCTCGGTGCGGAGATTCCTGTCAATTATGTTGGCAACAACATTGGTACCAAGGGCGAGGGACGAAGAGAACCATTTTCTTGCTCGTGAAACGAGGCAGACCAATAGGCAAAGTTCTCGTCCATCGGTGGTTACCGGAATGTCATCAACAATAGTAACAGGGTCTCACTGACAAGGTTGTCCATCGAAGTGTTTTATAAGTAGGGAATTATTTCTGCTTATATCATATAGATCACAAGAAAGGTTAAACAAACCAATGGAAAGGAAAAATGTGATTATCGGAATTAAACAGACCATTGGAAAGGGAAATATGTTTACACACAAGAATTGGGGGTATATCCTTCCCAAGGAAAAGCCGAACATGATATACCTGACAGCACAGCAGGTACAAAATCATTTAGATAAAGAGGCGAGGAAAATTCATGACGTTACCCGTACAAGGGTGTCCGGATAATAGATCAAGAAGCATTTGGCAATGTGCTTCCAATGTTCCTGTTGATATTCGGAATACCACAATCATGCTTCGGGATAGCACTAACATGGTCATCAGGTAAAGGTCGGACTTTGGATACACAAAGGATCCATCAAAACAACTTATAAAATAAGTCATACAATTTCAGCAAGGAAAAGATGAGGATAGGGCCCGCGGGCTCAGCAACAATTCATTGAGGGGGCAAGGATGGTATTTCTCACCATGAATTCTATTGATATCCTGGAAGAGCTCGGAATGTTGATGGTGATCACGACACAATTGTTGAGAGATTTCATGAAGATGTAATTGGTCGGTGATGACATCAAGTCAAAGGAATGATGAAGCGAAAGGTTATTGGGACCATGGTTACGACACAAACTCGAAGTCAAGCTTGTTGTTCGAGGTGAAATGATAAGATGAGGAAGATCGACATAAGCTTAGTTCATCGTCGGAAGTTGTGCTCCGGGAATAAGGACCAGGTAGCACAGTTAAAATGTTGCACAATATCGATATAGCCGATCAGGCTAGGAATGAGGTGATGGGGTATTAAACTTCCCAGTAACAAGTACTAGGGGTAATACCGGAAGCTAAATCGGAGTAGAGATTGGACGGATGAAATGATCTGCAGAAGAAAAAGTATTTTAAGTTGTCCAATAAATGGAATTCAAAGAAGAACAATCATGGTCAGTTCCATGGTTGCAAGGGACACAACACATGTACGAGAGGGTATTATATCAAGGGGATAATTATTATTACAAGGAGCTTCCATGATAGGATCTACATCGTTTCCATGAGCATGAACACAAAGGTTCAAGGTTGACTCCCACTTCTTCAATGCATGACCTTTCATTCACTCCTCATTTTCGAAGAAATTGTAGTGCTAAAAATTTATCTGGTGAAGCACCAGAAGAGTATGACTCGTAGAATTTTCTGGGTTCTTGCTGATGGCAGAATCATAGATACAACCCATCACGACATTTTACGGATCTATACCACACGCTTATAGTAGCAACAGACAACATCTCAAAATAGGATATGGACGAAAAGAATTAAATGATACCACATTGCCGAAGGAAATTGTAACAGGGGAAGAACTCACAAAGATAGAAGATGAAGGACATTGTCGAATAATAATCCAACAAAAGATCAGGTGGTCGGCAAAGGATCTGATGGGAGTATCGGTACTCAACCAGAGGAAGAAGATTGCAAATGCATCGGTTTATGAAAACATCTGAATAATTCGATGCTTAAATACAAAGAAATTTGATCGGTGTATCAGAATCAGATGCTCCGATCGAAGATGGATAGGTTGAACAGACTTAGAGGCACACCGATCGAATCTTGATTGGGCAAGAACCAGCTCATATCCAGAATGATGTCTGAGTCGGAAAGAAAATTCCTAAGGATTAATTGATGATTGCGAATAGTCGCACATACGTTGAATCCATAGGAACAGAATGATAATCACAAAGGATTTTAATAAATATTGCTAGGCATATGGAATTAACCATAATGCAAGCAGGCAAGGGGAATCAAAAAGTAATAGGCTGCAGAAGATTTTCAGGAGATCAGATAGCATTGCGAAGTATTTTGGAAAGCATATGAACAACTGGGGATGAACGGACCCCGTGTAAGTATGAGGTTTTATTCGTAAATGTGTTCAGGCGGAAAGGAACTGCCAGGTAGTAGGTTCAGAGAATTCTCGAAATGTTGGATAGTATTTCGATATGTCGGATGAAACCTGAGAGTAACTGAAATGAATATATGAACGACAAGTGTAAGTAGTTATCCATCGGAGTTTATCGATGGTCAGGAACTGCAAGGGAGTGGGCACGGGGTCTCGGGAAACATCGAGAAGTACCTTCAGAGTCTTCTGTTGTAGCAGACGATCATCTGTGTTGAAGGAGCTCTCCGGGAAGAAGCGGTTACGAGGACCTAGTGTTGGAGTTACCAAAATCATTTAACCCGAATAGAAGAGAGATCAGAGTCCCAGAGTATAGATGAGGAATAAAAAGATCCTAATACCACCCAATTGGCGACGTGGGCCCGTAAGCCACACAGCCAAGTTAGTAAAACAGTTTTCGGTTACTAGAGTCAACTTCGGCCAAGGAGTTGGAAAGGGGGATTCCTACAGGCAGTCGGCTCTGATACCAACTTGTGACGCCCCCGGCTTAATCGTGCACTAATCATACACGCAAATGCACACGATCAAGCCTAAGGACTCACTTGAAGATATCACAACACAACTCTAAAACATAAATAAAGTCATACAAGCTTTATATTACAAGCCAGGGCCTCGAGGGCTCGAATACATAGCTCGATGACATACAAGCGTCAGCGGAAGCACCAGATATCTGAGTACAGATATAAAAGAGAAACAGAAAGGAAAGGCGGGGCAAAACAAAAGCTATGATCGAAAGGCGCAGGCCTCCTGCCTGGGAACCTCCGATCCTACTATTGGTCGTCGACAAGCTCGTAATAGTAGCCACTCTCGAGGTGGTAGTAGTAGCGATCGCCGGCGGGGGCAGCTGTATCCGAGGCTCCGTCATCTGGTTGCATCAAATGGATATGGGGGAAAAAGAAAGCAAAGCAACCGTGAGTACTCATCCGAAGTACTCAGCAAGCAAGGATCTACACTACATATGCAACATTATCAAAGAAGGGCTGTATATGTGGACTGGGCTGCAGAAATGCCCGAATAGAGAGAAGGCCTAGTCCTATCGAAGACTAGCATCTTCAACAGTCTTGCAGCATTAGAAGAGTGTAGATTAGTACAGTATAAATTAGTAGTATCATTAAGTCTCAACCTCACCCAGAGATCCTTTCTCGACTCCCTGCGAGAAAGCAATCCCAGAGCCATAATATCCAAGTAGCAACCTCGGCCAGAGATCCTTTCTCGACTCCCTGCGAGAAAGTAATCCCAGAGCCATACTCATCACAAGTATCCAGTTCTAGTTGTATCGATCGAGATACAACTCCGAGCGTCCGTTACCGAGGATCCGGCTATGCATAGATTAGTTCTTCCCTGCAGGGGTGCACCAACTTACCCACCATGCTCGCTTAACTCCGGCCGGACACACTTTCTGGGTCCTGCCCGGCCTTGGCCAAACGACACACCGCAGCCCTACCTAGAGCTCAGCAGAGAGGTCCCCGCCGGTCTACAACCTAAGCGCTCAGGGGTCTTGGGCCATCGCCCTGTGCACTCCGGGTCGTTGTGTGCAGGGTGGATACCAGCACCGCCTCGGATGGTCGGCACGATCCGACCGTGCCATAATGCAGAACTGGACGTCTGACAGAGCTTTCGGCTGATGCCACGATGTAGAGTACCCATATTTATTCCCGCGTGATGGTTAGTGCTATCGGGCCAAAGGCCCACTCAGATCAAATATCCAAATCGTAGTGTGTTGGTAGTGCGGTAACGAGCAGAGACTCACGATCGATGTGACCCCGTCGCCCCGTCTCGAGGACTTGCGGCAAGGGCCAAGAATGCCCGGCCACACCTCGTATTCATCACTCGGGCACCGTCCAGGTCAACCCGTCTCGCAAAAGACTGTCGGGAACTCAGGTCCACCTCTACTGGGTGGTACCGCCTGTCCCTCCAGTCCTGCAGTAAAAGTAACTCCCTCGGGTAGCCCTCGGGGCCGACCCGTTTCCAACAAGGTTCAGGGGTAAAGTCATAGTAACCGTGTGTCCATAACATCAGGGGAATCCGAGGTATCACCCTCGACGGATGCCCACTCGATGTAACTGTCAAGTTGAACTTAGGAGGAATCACCCTCGAGGTTCACACTTGAAGTGTTGCGCGACAGGTTCGTATCGGAAGTGGAGAAGGAGGAATCACCCTCGATGACCATGACCAAATAGCTAGTCTGCAGAGTTAACATCAGAAGTGCTATACGAGGTATCACCCTCTGCACTCGATGGTGACGCTGCAGTGTCGTACAACTAAGGGGGGTGTTGTGCAGTGCCGGGGCCTGGCTGTCGATCCCGTTGATCGAGTCATCTAATAATCCAGCGGGGCAACTGGGGACAAAGTGGGGTCTCTGGTAGGTCTCTACCCAGCCTATACTAGACAGTTTAGGATAAGCAGGTAAGGTTTCAATAGCAGGTTACAATAAACAGGCTATGCATCGGAATAGGTTAAACAGTAGCAGCAGCAATTTCTAATGCAAGCATGAGAGAGAAAGAATAGGCGATATCGGTATGCTCAAGGGGGGGTGCTTGCCTGGTTGCTCGGCGGCAAAGGCAAGGTCGTCAACGGCATCGTCGGGCTCCTGAGCTGCGTCGGTCTCGGGAACTGCGTCTGTAGCGGGGTCTAACGAGAGAGAAGAGGGGGAAGAAACAGTAAATATAAAGCAAACGAGAGCATGACATGACAATACATAGAGCTAGGGGTATTCTGACGCGGTGCTACACGATATAGGTGAAGAGGGAAAACATCCGGGAATGTTTTCCCGAAGTTTGGCATTTTCAGACAAATGAAACGGAGGGGAACGGTTGCATGTTCGCTATGCTAGGGACGTGTGGCGGACGAACGGACCGCTTATTCGGATTCGTCTCGTCGTTATGAGCAACTTTCATGTACAAAGTTTTTCGATCTGAGCTATGGATTATTTTATATGAATTTCTAAAGATTTTAGCATTTTTTGTATTTATTTAATTATTTAAATCAACATTATCCGAAACAGTGCGTTGTGACGTCAGCAGAACGTCATGATGATGTCAGCAGGTCAACTGACCGGCTGGCCAGGTCAAACCTGACATGTGGGGTCTCTGGGACCCACATGTCAGCCTGTGTTAGTAATGAACAGAGTTAAATTTAAACTAACTACTTAATTAGATGGTGGGCCCTACTAGTCAGTGTCTAATTAGTGTTTTATTAACTAACATTTTATTTATTTGTTTTTAAAACGTTTTGGCGGTGGGGCCCGCATGTCAGTGACACGGGTTGCCCAGTCAGCAGCGCTGACTGGTCAACGGACCCCACTGGGGCCTAGTGGCAGTGGTGCTGGGGGCGGGCCCCAGCTGGCCACGTCGGCGTCGGCCGCCGGTGA
Source organism: Thinopyrum elongatum (assembly GCA_011799875.1). NCBI lineage: Eukaryota > Viridiplantae > Streptophyta > Magnoliopsida > Poales > Poaceae > Thinopyrum > Thinopyrum elongatum. Next base: position 450,133,574 of record CM022297.1, read on the forward strand.
CGCGCCGGCGAGCGCCGGACGCGGCAGAGAACACCGGCGAGCCCGGAAATGCGCTGCGGGGCATCATTCGACGCGTTTTTGGTCTCGTTCGAAAGCAGTAGCTGGGCCGCATCGAGTGGGGGCGGCGGCGACGCCGGAAACGCACCGGAGCGGCGACGACGAGCACGGAGGCGGACGGCGGCACTCGGCGGTGGTGGCAAATGGCGATACGGCGTGCGCACGAGCTACCTAAGCAGCTAGGGAGGGCCTACTCGACGCGGGGAAGCTGATGGGCACGAGCTCGGAGGCGTTTTGTCGCCGGACCGGCGCCGGTGACGAGCACAGGCGGCGGTGGGTTCGGGCACGGCCAACGGGCACGCTACGGCTCGGGGAAAAACGCAGGGAGAGAGGGAGAGGGAGGCGGAGCTCACAGTGAGCCCGTAGTGGTGCAGAGTGTGCTCGGGGAGGGCTTGCCGGAGCGAATCAACGACGGCGATCCCAGCAGCCATAGGGGAGGGAGAAGGTCGAGGACGGCAATGCAAGGGCTCCTCGTCTTTGGTTCGTCAGCGCAGAAGGGGTAGAGGAGCATGACGGAGTTCGGGGACACGGAGAGGTGGCGAGAGGGGCACGGTGGCCGTGGCTAGGCCGGTGCCATGGCAGCGGCGGCGTTCAGGATCTGGGGAAAACAGAGAGGCGGCGAGGGAAGAGTGAGCGAGCGGGACACCAGGGGGGTCGCGGGGCTCGTCCTTATCCCCCACGGCGAGCGCGGCGACGCGCTGCCGAGCGAGGGGGAGGGGGGGCCAGGCGCGGCGGCTGCGGTGGAGGCGACAGCGCGCGCGTGCGTGAGCAGTAGGAAGGGGAAGGGGGAGTGGGCTGAGCCGGCTGTTTGACTAGAGCCCAGCCACTGCGGGCCTTTTCTCCTTTTCTTTCTTTTTCTTTTCTGTTTTCTTTTTAGTTCCTGTTTTGTAAATTGTTTAGCCCCAAATAGACTTTTGCAAAATAGGTGAACTAGCCATATATTTATAGTGCAGTTTTATTCACTGTTAGAAATTGGTTTGGAGGCAAATGAATTTTATTTGGATTCTAATTAAATGAAAATGTATTAAATATCTCTGCTTTGTTGCTGTTAGAGGCACATAATTAATTTAGTATATGTTGATTATAATTTTAGAATTGTCTCTGGATTATTTACAATATTATGATCATTTTAGTTCCTAGATTTGAACAACTTTTATTTTCACTTTCAGTTTGAACTTCCATTTGAATTTGAATTTGAAAAGAGATATGATCCAAGTGATGTTTAAACACTGTTGATCATGATGACATGGCATTATCAAAAGTGGGATTACTGTAGCTAACCACTGGGGGTGTTACAGTGAGATGACATCGAGCAATATTTTTTCTAACCCTACTCCCATGGCGTACGGCGGCATAGGAAAGAAGAACAGAGGAAGAGAGGCAATTGGAGAGAGGATGGATACATAATTCAGTTACACTTCAAGGGTAAATTTGCAAAAGCACCAGCGGCTCCCTTTTGCACCGCATCCTGTCTCTATCTTTTGAATCCAAAGGCTCATGATCCACCAGAGCACCTGGTGCACCAGTTTGTCGGGTGCACATGATACGTTCTCAATATGGAGAAGATAAAATTGTTTGAAGCACGCACAGTTCCAGAAGCGCCCCTTGTTTCAAAGAGGGGAGGACGGGTTCCGACATATCACACGCGCACACTTGCTTTTCTTCTCATAATATATTTCTCGCGCTCACTGACGGACGTGCCATGCTCGATGCGTGTCACCCATGGAAATAGTATACACCAGGTATTTTCATGTATCGGAACCGTATTGAAGCACTTTTCAACCACAAGGACCATGTTAGACCTAGCCTGCGACTACGAAGATGATACATGCAATTACGCGATAAGCAGAAGCACACTATTGACAAGGCTGCTCGCTGCAATTTGAGTAACTTCTATCCCATTGCAGTAATTCATAATTTTCTCCATTTTCTTACTTTGATGTTGTGAATATAGGGAGGAAATATTGTGTGAGTCAAGAGCTCAAAGATGAACAAGGGGAAGATTTTTAAGCTAGCTAAGAGATTCAGAGGAAGGGCTAAAACTGCAAAAGAATCGCCAGGGAGCATGTAGAAAAAGCATTGCAATATTCGTACAGGGATCGGCGCAACAAGAAAAGGGACATGCGATCTCTATGGATCGAGCGCATCAATGCTGGTACACGACTCCATGGGGTATGTAGTATCTATTTACATACGAGGTTTGACAATGAAATGAGTTTGTTGCATTCTGATGTTAATTATTTTCCTGAAGAAACAAAGCAGAACATGATAACAAAGTACTCCCTCCGTCCCACGATACAAGACGTTTTTGGAAGCTATGTGACGTTTTTGCAAGCTAACATAGCTTGCAAAAACGCCTTAGTATAAGTTATCGGGTTTCTAGTTTTGCTGCTACTGTACGCACATGCACATGTGTTTGATATATTGTCTGAACTGACTGCCCAGGTGAACTATGGCAACTTCATGCATGGACTGATGAAGGAGAATGTCCAACTCAACAGGAAAGTACTTTCAGAGCTGTCGATGAAGGAGAATTGTATCTCGCACTTCATTCCCTGGGAACAGGCCGCCTGCCAAGAATTATTCTATATACAATTCCTCCCTCGACAATTCAGCCTACTAGTCCAAACCTACCAAAACCTTGTGACGAACTCATGTGATGGGGCTATGTATCAACATCACGTTATTCAGCTGTCTGTTAGCCTGTTGAATAGAGGTGTACTGCACTTCCTATAATGTACTCTGTTTACCGTCAATAAATCCAGTAGGGCAGAAAATTAAACCATGTAAAAGAAGATGTGGTTATTTTGGGCAGACAATTTTTCTTGCTTTCATCTGAAGTCATGTAGTCCTTATGAAGATATGCTGAATAGTCCTTGAATACGCACTGCGTGTTGATTTGTATGTATGCCCTACTCGCTGGCAGTATTTCATGCATGGCTCTGCAGTTCTGTTTATTTATGTAGTACATCCTTTTGCATGCCTGCCTCTATAACCCTGCTGCTTTGAACTAATTCTCCCTTCTCCTGATGGGCGCTGTATCTCCTGGGGATCTTTCAGAAATCAGAAGCTATGATTCTCGAGTTCGAACTGATGTTATCATGTTTTGTAGATAAATGGTAAGGCTGGGAGCGATCTTCACCAGGCATCGTTTGCTAGCATGTCTGATTTGATAACAAGTTAGAAAAGGACTACAAAAGATACTGGCAGAAAATAGCTGGAAGGAAATTGTACTTTTGAAGTCTAAAATAAGTTGTACTGAAAGATTTCAAGTTGTCTCACACACCCACACAAGGGCTCAACAATTGTACTGAAGTCTCAACAGCCCATACACACACAGAGTACATTACTACTACAAAGTTCAGCACACACCGCCGTCCCATGCATAGTCACGCACGGCTGCCCTCAGTTGTCGACCTGAGCCGCTCCGTCAGTGACCGGGACGCCATCGCCGTCGCCGTCTTTGTTCACTGCCTCTAGCGCTGCCTCCGATGCCCGCTTCTTCTCCTCGGCGAGACGGGCTCTGCGCCAGTGGTCCCTGGTGTAGAGGTGATTGATCATGCCGCGCTTGTCGCAGCCGTGCACGCCACACAGGCCGCACGAGAGGCTGTTGTCCGCCTGGCGCAGCGTGACGAACAGGTTGCCCTCCACCTTGATGTAATACTCCTCGCCGGTCACGGCGGGGCCTCCGTCGATCTCCACGGCTCCCTCTTCCTCGGCATCAGCTTTCTCTTGTTCTTCAGCTTTGGCAGCACCATCTCCGGCCCCTGCAGCTTCATCTACTTCCATGGGGGCCACGGAGGAGACACGGGCGCAGACCGGGGTAGCGACATCCACTTGAGGCGTTGCCGATGACACTACCACCTCCATCTCTCCCGCTGCTGGTTTCTTCACGGAGTCATCGCTGCCGTTAACAACGATGGAGGCGGCTTCCTTGGATGAGCTGCCGATCGTAGCGGCGGCGGCGGCCTTCTTCACCCCCTGTCCTGCCGATGACACAGCTACCTCCATCTCTCCCGCTGCTGGTTTCTTCACCGAGTCATCACTGCCATTGACGACGATGGAGGCAGCTTCCTTGGATGGGCTGCCGATTGTGGCGGCGGCGGCGGCAGCTTTCTTGACCCCCTGTCCTGCACCGGCGTCAACGGCGGCCTTCTGTTTGTTGGTGTGCTTCCTGCCAGACAGGTGAGTCTGCATGACGCACTCCGACGGGGCCTTGACGTCGCAGAGCTCGCACAGCAGGATACCGCCGTCCAGTCGGCGCACGCCATTGGCCTCCATGGGCACAGTTTCTGAGCCTGACCCGTTGCCACATGCACCGACACCAACTGCAGCCATCTTCACCTTGTTGGTGTGCTTCCTGCCGGACAGGTGAGAATGCATGGCGCACTCCGATGGCACCGTCACGTTGCAGAGCTCGCACAGCAGGGAGCCGCCGTCCACCCGGCCCACGTCATTGGCCCCCACGGGCACCATTTCTGATCCTGGCCCGTCGCCACCAGCAGCGACGGCTGGCGGTCGTTCCACGGCTTCGCACTGCTTCTGCTTGGCCTGCTTGGAGACGTGCTTGGTCCCCTGTAGGTGGCACATCATGGTAACGATGTCGGCGGTCTGCACGTCGCACACCTCGCAGAGGATGGAGCCGTTCAGCTGCACCACCTCGCACAATGTCCCGGAGTCGGTCAGCATATGGAACTTCCTCGGCGTGTAGCCGCCTTCCACCTCTGCCTCTTCCTCCGCTTCCCCAGGCGCAAGCGAGGCCGCCATCTTCATGTGAGCCTTCCCTTTGAGGTGATCCTGCATGCCCTTCTCGCTGGTTGCCGTGCAGATCAAGTCTCGCTTCTGATTCTTGCTGCTTGGCCCGGCTGAAAGGGTGGATGCGGCAGGGACAACGTCGGAGTTCTTCCGCTTGGCCGGTAGCACGGCTGCTGATGCATTTGGTTTTGAGCAGACCTGCATGAACAAACACAAACCCCACTAAGCAGACACTCGTTTAGGTTACGGAGACCTGAGGAAGAACAGAGGCAAAATCCCTCATCGTAACAAAAATGGTGTATTCAGACATATGCCACTAATGTTTTCATAGCTCTGTGCTAGTGCCATCTCAGTCCCTTTTCTGTCACTCTCTCCTTCTCTGACCATGTGATGTTTCATGTTTTGCTGTCTTTTCAAACCGTTCAAATCGATCAACCTTGGCTGGTTTTCCCCGATCACGTCTTGACAAATGACAAGATGTCAAAATATAACGTCGGATAAAACCAAGCAAGGTTGACCGATTCGAACCGTTTGAAGGGACAGTGCAAAACCAAAACATCACATGGCCAGGGATGGAGAGATTGACAGGAAAGGGACTGAGATGGCACTAGCACAAAACTTGGAAAGACACTAGTGGCACATCCCTCGCTGCAACATTGGTAGTGGAATTTCCTGAAATACCAAGTTTTTGAAGTGGCATTGACGATGAATCTCTGTTTTTGGACTAAAACGGAGTACATCTGAACCTTATACACCCTAAAAATATGCGCATAAGTTTCAGAAAAATATGACATAAATCAGATTGAATTAGGGATGGATACAAGTATGCGCGTGCAAACTTTAAAACTTAAACATGACTGTATGAGACCTAGATGAACAAGGAACGGTGTAAGTTACAAGTCATATTTAAGTTTAAAATTTTAGATGCATATACTTGTACCCATCCTCTATGAGCATGATTTATTTGGTATTTTATCAAACTTCTACAATATTTTTTAGCCGTATAAGGCTATAGGGTTCATATGTCCCTAGGTTTAGAAAATCACTTCTCGCAAGCTCCCATCCATTCTTCTCACGCCTCTTAATGTTCAAAGATAATGGAAGAATGCAAACATTTTACTAGACTAGAAATTAGCACCAAAGACATTTGTAAGGACATATAAAATTGGTTTCTCAGCAATCATGCTTAAATAGCCTTTGAGACCTCTTTATATATGTTCCAGAAATCATGATACACTTTGGCCTTGTATTATTACTAGATTTGCAGTTTGGGCCCTTTTGTATACAAAAGAACGAGCACTTTACACTAATAGGATCAGAATAATGCCTAATTTCAAGCATATAAGACCCTCTCCAACTTTGAGCCTAACTTCAACAATAAATTTGATTAATAAAATGTCAGCTATATGCCACAAAAACTATAGCGTTTGAAACTTCTTTCAGATACAAAATTAGTGATATATTTTTTGTGGCATACAACTCAGATTTTATTAGTCAAAGTTAGGCTCAAAATTTGAGGGGGTGTTACATATTTGTAAGGAGGCAGTATTGTGGTCAATAAATGAGTTGGAAAGACAACCGATTCAAGTAGCCTGATATGAAATTATGAATATTATAGTTAACCATGCTCACATATATTGTTTTATCGAATTTGGGTAGTGTTGGCAAAGTCCAAACCATATTCCTTACCCCATTCTCCTTAGGATATGGCTGCGCGAGCATGGCAGTCTTCCTCATATGAATTTTCCCTTTGAGGTGATCTTGCATGTTCTTCTGACTGCTTGCTGTGATGCCGCAGACCGTGCAGTTCAAGCCCAAGTTATCGCACCTTTTTTCAGCGAGAGCCATCGAAGCGACAGCAACACCAGGGTTTTTCCCCTTGGCCGGTAAGGCTGGCGACCCATTTACCTTCAAGCTGAACTGCATCAAAGGCAAACACCGGTCAATTCTTTGACACATATAAGAAATAATCTTATGTCTCGCAAATGACAAAAACTATCAACAGGAAAAAAAAACTTGTTGAAGGTTAGTACGAATTATTTGTATTTGGTAACAAGATGACATGTAAAGCTTTAGCTTGGATTGTTGCAAGTCTTACCAGTTACCACCAGATATATATACATCTCTGTAGATATAGAATTGTTTTATGTATCCATAGTGAAATCAGAAGCAGTCGAGACCTATTTATGTTCCTCAAAATGTGTGATTTACTGGTGTTACAAGTTACACCTAACCAAGCCACTCTAGCTAGCTGGGCTCTAAAATATAGGTAATTCAAGAATGTATTCAAAACAAACACGAATTAATATATACTTGAATATGAAAATGTAAGGCTAGTACAGTACAAATCAAAACACAATTCAGGACTGTTTGATTCGAAGATCCATATAACTTATGCAATAGCAAGATATTATGATGCTTTTAACATCACATATAAAGAACGCTTGAGTGTTATTATATCTAAATTTGTTTCACCTAAAGAACAAGATTCAAAGTTTGTTCAACCAATCAGATATTGGACATCAGAAATGAAACAATACTTTGCATTCCGTACTTCAGTACGGAGATATAAAAGTGAAATGTGTACTGCATTTTATTACCGCATCCTCCTCTGGTTGACCTATTCGAGGCAATGGCTGCGCATGTTTAGCGGCCTTCTTCCCGTGGTTCTTCCCTCCGAGGTGCTCTTGCAGGGCAACCTCGCTGGTTGCCGTGATGTTGCACACCGTGCAAGTCAGATCTGGCTTCGGCTTCTTGCTTCCCGTGGCCGCCAAAACAGCAGATGTATCATGTACATCAGGGTTTTTCCGCTTGGCTGGCACAGCAGCAGACACGTCTACTTTCGACCCGGCCTGCACAGACAGGAGAAGAACACATATATTGGAATAGTTAGGGGGATAAAAAAGAGCCGGAGACCTAGATTCAAAACGTTGAATCCTCAGAGCAGCAAAAGGTTGAATCCTCATATCAGCAAACCTCATGAAAGTACGGCGCCGCCGTCTTCAGCGATGGCACCGCGGGCGCCGCCCTATGTTCCGACCCGCCGGCCAGCCCCGCGAGCAAACTGGCGCGCTCCTCCATGAGCTCACGGCGGACCTCGGCCTCGAGCGCCATGGCCTCCGCCTCCTCCCGCAGGATCCGCGCCCTTATCCTCTCCTTCGCCGCCCGGCGCCGCAGCTCGTCCGGATCAGACGCCGGTGGCGGTGAGTTCTCCCCGTGGTACCCCGCGCCGTCGCCGGCGACGAGAACATTAGGCACGCGCGTGGCTTCACCAAAGGGAATAAGAAGATCAGCGGGAGAGAGGCATGAAGAACCAAGAGCCGGCCGTAAACAGGGAGGAGAGCTCACCTGCCGTCTCGGAGTTGGCCGACGTAGCAGCGGCCCCCGCCGACGGACAGCGCTCGTCGCCGGCGCGGTAGTGGAACTCCATGGCGAGGCTTCTTGATCTGGGGTTCTGGGGGTTTTGCTGGATCGGAAGGCATCCGGTCGGTCCTGGATATATGTTGTGCCGCTCCGCTTGCGCGAGAGAAAGGTGAGTCCTCGACTATAGACGCTCTAGATGTGTTGGAAACGGTTACGGTAAAATCCAAGACCCCCAGCTGATCCCCCGCGTACGATTGAAATCTTTGGAAGGATCCGACTGAGCCAGGAAATTAATGCTGATTTTCTTTATTTTTGGCAAGTCATGATTTGCTTCCACCAAATAAATATAGAAATTAATGCTTCCAAGATTTACGTTAAAAACTTCATTTTCAGTTTTTTTAGGCTGGAAATACCTAGAGTGATTTATCTACTGTGCACAAGATAGCTTTTCTATCTACGAAAACTAAAGGCATCTCCAACGGGAGTTTTCTTCCGCATCCGTCCGCGGACAGAGTGAGACCAGTCCGCGGACATAGATGTGGTAGGCTACCATCCCACGCTGCCCGCATACATCCGGCCAACAATTCGAACTAATTGGACCGAACTCGATCAAACCGGGTGAATTTCATTGAGGTTCGGACCTAATTTACATAAAAGGTTGATATTTCGACCGTTTAACAAAAAAAAACCCTAAACCATATACCGGATGGCCACCTCATACGCGTGGTCCCCATGCCCTGCCGCACCGCCGTCTCCGTCGCTGCCGTCGTCGTCATGGTCCCTCCAGCGGCAGAACGGCGCCAGAGGGCCGCGGCAGCCTTGTCCGGCGGCTGCCTGCCGCTCGCGGAGGAGCCGCTCCGCCTCCGGTTGCGCCTTGCGGTGTGCCGCCGCGGCCACTGACGACGTGGCCTTCGAAGCCCTGGAGGCGGACTTGCTGCGACTAGCATTGGCGGAGCAGTCGGTAAGTGACCACTCCTCACCGATCTTGACGAGCTCGCCGTCAAGGCATCGGAGGCGTCTGGCGGTCGTCTCCGCGGTGGTCATGGAGCAGTCGAGCGCCCATGCGGCGCGAGGTCAGGGTCGTTGCGGAACCAGTACAGCATCAGGTCGCTCTTGACCAACGCGGAGCGGTGATTGGCATTGCATCGGTCGTACCTTGCCTGCTGCCGAGCCGTGCGCTCCGCCTCAGAGACGACGACCCTCGAGTCCGAGGGACCGCCTCCTCCGAGGTAGTGGACGAGGCGTCTCCGCGCCTTCTTGATCGTGGGCGGCACCTCCTACTTGACGGCGAGCTAGTGGCGGCGTGACGACGACGATGGCGCGTCCATGCGGCCACACCGGCGGTGTGGCGGGGACGCAGACTCCTCCTTGACATGGCGTCCGATCTGGATGACGTGGTGGCGCGGGGCGAGGTCGGTTCCTCCTTCACGCGGCATCCGATCTGGACGCCGCGGTTGTGCGGGGGCGAGGACGACTCCTCCTTCAGAGGTCGGAGCGGGGACGCCGACTCATGCTTCACACGGTGGCGCGGCAGGGACGGCGGCTCCTCCTTCACTCGCGCCAGTGATGGCGGCGATGAGCCCATGTAACAGACCGACCGCTCTGTCATTATCTCGACCTGACGGACGAAATCTTCTTCCGTCGGAGTGGCCTTCTTGAGGAGTCGGGGCGGCTGCGGCGGCAGCATCTGGTCCTCCTCGTCACCGGAGGAGATGACGATCTCCTCCTTAACGGAGGAGCAGGCTGCCGTGGACGCCAACGGGCCCGGAGAGCGTGGGCGGCGGCGCCAAGAACCCCAGAGGAGGAGTTTCCGCCTACTCCACTTGCCAGCGCGGAGCACCACGACTTCGGTGTCGCCTCATGTCGATGTGAAATCCGGCAGACCTCTGGGTAGGGGGTCCCAAACTATGGATCTCGGATCAAGGGTAACTGGAACAAGGAGACGATGTTTACCCAGGTTCGGGCCCTCTTAATGGAGGTAAAACCCTACGTCCTACTCTTGTTTATATTGATGAATATGTATCGAGTACATAGTTGATCTACCTCAAGATCGTAATATGTGTTCTAACTCTAGGGCTAGGTGAATGCAATTGTGTTGAAGTACCCTCTACGGGCTAAACCCTTTGGCTTATATACACGCGAGGCAGGGCATCTAGGGTTATATGGTCGGTATCTAGGCGTGGCGACGGCAGGAGAAGTCTTGGAGTACACATCAAGTCTTCAGCAGATGTAATCTCGATCTCGCTGTTAGAAATATGCCCTAGAGGCAATAATAAATTAATTATTATCATATTTCCCTGTTCATGATAATCATTTATTATCCATGCTAGAATTGTATTGATCGGAAACTCAAATACATGTGTGGATACATAGACAACAACGTGTCCCTAGTGAGCCTCTACTAGACTAGCTCGTTGATCAAAGATGGCTATGGTTTCCTAGCCATGGACATGAGTTGTCATTTGATAACGGGATCACATCATTAAGAGAATGATGTGATGGACAAGACCTAAACTATAAACGTATCATATGATCGTGTCAAGTTTATTGCTATCGTTTTCTGCATGTCAAGTATATGTTCCTATGATCATGAGATCATGTAACACACTGACACCAGAGGAATACCTTGTATGTACCAAACGTCGTAACGTAACAAGGTGACTATAAATGTGCTCTACAGGTATCTTCGAGGGTGTCTGTTGAGTTGGCATGATGTGAACATGGCTGCATCAGATACAATAAAAAATAACGCACGGATATATATTTTACAGGTGATTTCTATTATCAATTATTTCATGAATTATTTTATGTTAAACAAACAAAGATACAACACATTTATTATTATATGCAGAATTAGAGAAGAATTAGACACGCTAGGCATGAAGACGTGTGTGCACATGCATGAGTTGGCACTACCAATATGCCACGGTGGCCTACGATCAACATTACCAATACATTCAAGATGGTGGGTCCATGAGGGTGCAGACCAATATTTGCTTTTGTCTACGTGGGCTTCACCAAAGAATTGAGCCTGGTCCAGGAGCATTACGACGCACAGGCCAACACATCCTGTCTGCTTTCGTCAGCGACAAGAAATCCGAAGACAACACAAGACGTCCACCGCCGTACAGTCTTTTAATAAATAACTAGTCTAGGTTAGGGTTTAGACTTGGGTTCTGTTTAGAAAAATTTAGCTATCTCATAAAAATCGTAGTTATCTCTCTCATCGAATGATCGGGTCCAGCTCACATCAAATGATATCAGTTTTCAGGTTCATTGGTGAGAGATTTATAGTTTTCTTAGGTTAGATTGTTTTCAGTCCTACAACCCAAAAAAAAGTCAAAAAATAATAATTAGATTAGTTCATCCGCTGCACCTATCTTTTTAGTCTTTAGCAATTTGCATCTAGTATTTGCTTTGTTGAATTTTTGGTTGCATTCATCCTAGAATTAGTGCTGGTTTAGATTAGTTAGGGTGTAAAAAAATCTACTAGATCAATCTCGTTTTGGACCTTCCTCCTACTATTTGCCGCTACGCTAAATCTTTATTAAAAACAGTTTTGCTATTTCAAATCTAGATGTGAAATACTTATCTCACATCTAAGTCTAGAACCGTTGGATCTTGTTTGTCTTTAAAACTCGTGCAATGTGATCTTGTCCCTCGCACGCTGATTCAGATTTTTGTACGCAAGTTTCTCAGGCCTTTCTTCTGCAGGCGTCTGTTCCTTCTTTTGGGCTTTTGACTTGTTCTTTATCAGGCTTTCTTTTCCGTTGCTTGAACGGTTGTGTTAGTTTCACTTAAAACAAAAAAGACAACTGTGTTAGCTGGAGAGAGAGTGGTAGTGCACGGACGGGTTGCCATGGTGGTCAGCTGGTGGAGTTCATTGTTATTAGTTTTTTAGTTTTTCTAATAACGCGCCATATGTTACAAGGTCAAGGTTAAAAATGATTATTATTTTTTGCAAAATTTGCTACCAGTTGTATGTCCACCACTCATGAGCAATCGCTAAGATTTGTTTTTTAGCACAGTTTGCCCAACCTGATCATTTTTTGCGCAGATGTTTGTTGTTTGTCCCATTGTTTCTTGTGCTAGGCCGTTTGTACGTCCACATAGTTTTTGTGTGCATTTTTCTCTGCAGCAGATATTTTTTTCAAGGATTTACTAATTATCATCTAGATGAGAAATTTGGTTGTGTATGTTTTTATTTTTTTTAGTCAATGCACCGTGGAGAAATGTAAAAGATGTGTGAATTATCAGTCAACCAATGGTTTTCTTTTTTTGGACTACTTTATTTTTTTGTAAAATCAAAATTAAAATCTCATGTTTTTAATTTTTTTCATTTAAATTTCATGAATTTTTTTAATTCAATTTGTTCTCCTTTTCATTTTCCCCATTCATGATATTTTTAGTACGTGAACACTTTTGAAGTGTGCGAACACTTATTAAAATTCACTATTTCTAAATTTGTGAGGAGATTTTTTAATTTGTTTTTCTAATTCATGAACAATTTTAAAAATAATTGAACACTTTAACAATGTCTCATCTATGTTGTGGTATGTCCGATCTATTTTTTGTAATTTTTTTGTCCAATTTTTTATCCCGCTTTGCTTTTGTAGCGTGCGTCCTGCGGTGGCACGTCTCGCGTCGTCGTGCTGCCTTATTTGTCAACCCGTTTATTTAGGTCCATTTTTTGTTTTTTCATCCTAGTTGCAGGTCCAGCCTTGACTCGTAACTAGGCCTATAAATTTTTCATCCTAGTTGCAAGTCGACCCTTTACTCACAATGGGGCTCGTAGTTTCGTAGTTGTCCTAGTTGCAAGTACATCCTCGACTCGCAATTTGGGCTCATAGTTGTCTGAGTTGGAAACCCATGATCAGCTCGAAACGGAACCCTGTGTTTTTGTTTTTCATTACAGTTGTAGGTCCACAAATAGGCGATAGTTTGTTTCATCCTAGTTGTAAGTTGACCCTTCACTTGCAGCGGCTCGTGGTTCCATAGTTGTTCTAGTTGCAAGTTCATCATCAGCTCGCAAATGGGCTCGTAGTTTCGTAGTTGCCCTAGTTGCAAGTACATCCTCGACTCGCAATTTGGGCTCATAGTTGTCTGAGTTGGAAGCCCATGATCAGCTCGAAACGGAACCCTGTGTTTTTGTTTTTCATTACAGTTGTAGATCCACCCTTGACTTGCAAATAGGCGATAGTTTGCTTCATCCTAGTTGTAAGTTGACCCTTCACTTGCAACGACTCGTGGTTCCATAGTTGTTCTAGTTGCAAGTCCATCATTAGCTCGCAAATGGGCTCGTAGTTGTCGTAGTTGTAAGTCTACCCTCGACTTGCAACTAGGCATGTGTTTTATTTTTCATTCCAGTTACATGTCCACGCTAGACTCACCAATGGGGTCGTAGTTTGCTATTGTCCTAGTTGCAAGTCCACCCTCGAAACTCGCAAATGGTATCATAGTTTTGTGTAGCTGTCCTAGTTGCAACTCCGCCCTTAACTCGCAACTAGGCCATAGTTTGCTTCATCCTAGTTGTAAGTTTACCATTGACTCGCAACTGGCCTCATACACTCGTAGTTGTCCCAGTTACAATTCCATCCTTGACTTGCAACTAAGCCCATTGTTTTGTTGTCCCAATTGCATGTCCACCCTCGACACGCAACTCATATCGTAGTTTTGTATAGTTTTCTCAATTGCAAGTCCATCCTCGACTCGCAACTCATACCGTAGTCCTGTGTAGTTGTCCAAGTTGCAAGTCCACCCTCGACTTGCAACTACGCCCATAGTTTTGTGTAGTTGTTCTAGCTGCAAGTCCACCCGCGACTCGCAACTAGGTCCGTTGTTTTTTTTAACCTATTGCAAGATCACCCTTGACTCACAACTCGGCATGTGTTTTATTTTTCAACCCAGTTGCAGGTCCACCCTTGACTCGCAACTAGGCCTGTAGTTTGTTTGTCCTAGTTGCAAGTCGACCCCTAACTCGCTACTAGACTCGTAGTTTCGTGGTTGTCCCAGTTGCAAGTCCACCCTCGACTCATAATTGGGCTCGTAGTTGTGCCGGTTGCAACTCCACCCTTGACTTGCAACTAGGCACGTGTTTTCTTTTCATCCCAGTTGCAAGTCCACTCTCAACTCATAGCTCACCTTTGTAGTTTGTTATTGGCCCGGTTGGAACTCCACACAAGATATGCAACTAGGATCATAGTTTGTTGTTGTCCCAGTTGCAAGTCCACCCTCGACTCTCAACCGGGCCCATAGTTTGTTGTTGTCCCTGTTGCAAGTCCACCCTCGACTCGCAACTGGGATGTGTTTTGTTTTTCATCTCAGTTGCAAGTCCACCCTCAACTCACAACTCGTATCATAGTTTAATAAAGTTGTCTCAGTTACAAGTCCACCCTCGACTCACAACTAGGCTTGTAGTTTGTTTTATCCCAGTTGCAAGCCCACCCATTGACTCGCAACTGGGCATGTGTTTTGTATTTCATCTCATTTGCAAGTCCACCATTGCCTCACAACTGGGACTGTAGTTTGTTTCATCTCAGTTGCAAGTCGACCCTTGATTCACAACTGGGCTTGTAGTTTCGTAGTTGTCTGAGTTGCAAGTTCACCTTCGACTAGCAATTGGGCTCATACTTCTCCCAGTTGCAAGCCCACCCTCGACTTGCAACTAGGCATCTGTTTTGTTTTTCATCCTAGTTGCAAGTCCACCCTTGACTCGCAACTGGGACCGTAGTTTGTTTCATCCCAGTTGCAAGTTGACCCTTGACTCACAATTGGGGCACCATTTCGTAGTTGTCTTAATTGCAAGTCCATCCTCGACTCGCAACTGGAATCATAGTCTGTTGTTGTCCTAATTGCAAGTCCACCCTCGACTCGCAATTGGTCCCATAGTTTGTTGTTGTTCTAGTTGCTAGTCCACCCTCGACTCGCAACTGGGATATGTTCTGTTTTCATCTCAATTGCAAGTCCACCCTCAACTCGCAACTCGTATTATAGTTTTATATACTTGTCTCAATTGCATGTCCACCTTCGACTCGCAACTCGGGGCTTGGCCATTTTTTCCCAGTTGCAAGTCCAGCCTCGACTCAACTGGGCCCTGACCTTTTTTTAACCAGTTGCAAGTCCACCCTTGACTCGCAACTGGGGCCCGACCATTTTCCAGTTGCAAGTCCACCCCCAACTCGCAATTGGGGACCGACATTTTTTTGGCTCAGTTGCAATCCAACCCTCGACTTGCGACTAGGCCCGACATTCTTTTTGTCTAGGTTGCAAGTCCATCTCAACTGGCAACTGGGGCCCACCCTTTTTTGTCCCAGTTGCAAGTCCACCATTGACTCACAACTAGGTTTGGAACTTTTAATTGTGGTTGCAAGTCCGCCCTTGACTCGCAACTCGGGCCCGATACTCTTTTTTCTAGTTGCAAGTCCAGACTCGACTCACAACTGGGGCGTGACTTTTTTTGTCCCAATTGCAAGTCCATACTTGACTCGCAATTGGGCCCCGACCTTTTTTTTCCAGTTGCAAGTCCACACTCGACTCGCAACTGGAGCCCGACCTTTTTTTGTCTGAGTTGCAATCCCACCCTCGACTCGCAACTAGGGCTCGACCCTCTTTTCGTCCCAGTTGCAAGTGCATCCTCCACTCACAACTGGGGCCCGACCTTTTTTGTTCCAATTGCAAGTCCACACTCGACTCGCAGTTGGGGTCCGACCTTTTTTGTCCCAGTTGCAATCCCATGCTCGACTCGCAACTGCGACCCAACCTTTTTTTGTCTCAGTTGCAAGTCGATCGTCAACTCGCAACCGATGGCTAACCTTTTTTGTCCTAGTTGTAACTTTACCCCTGACATGCAATTTGGAGCGCCTTTTTCCTATCCCAGTTGCAAGTTCATACTTGATATGCAACTGGGGCCCAACCCTCGACTAGCAACTGGGCTCGTAGGTGTTGTTGTCTTTCCCAGTTGTAAGCCAATCCCACAGACTCGCAACTTGGCTCCTAGTTGTTTTCAACCTCGTTGCAAGTCCGCTTTCGACTCGTAACCGGGCCCATACTTTTTATATTTTGCAAACCGTTTGCAAGTCCCATCCCCCCCCCCCCCCCTCCCCCCCCCCCCCCTCGACTCGCAACTGGGCCCGTACTTCTCCATGTCGCGGTTGCAAGTCCCCCTTCATTCCTCGACTAGTAAGTGTTGTCCGACTTGCAAGTCCATCCCACGACTCACAATTGGGGCCATAGATGTTGTTGTCTTCCCGGTTGCAAGCCCGCCCCTCGAATCGCAACTTGGCATGTACTTATTTCCAACCCCGTTGCAAGACCATTGACTCACAAGTGGGCCCATAGATGTTTTGTCGTGTCGGTTGCAAGCCCACCTCTCGATACGCCACTCACTGCGGCGAAATGCCGCTATTTCGCACAAGGCGAGTAGCAAGCAAATTGCAAATGGGTCGGCACAATTAGCTAGGATCCGCCTTGTTTGTTTGTTTTCTTCACAGTTTTTTCACAGTTCATTCCTTTTTTGGTCTTTCTTTTCCTGTTTTCTCTTTTTCAAAAAATTGAATTTTTTTTCCTTTTTCTTATTCATTTATTGTTTCTTTTTTCTTTTTACCAAATTCACGGTTTTCCAAAATGTTCATTTTTGCTAAAAAGTGTATGAGATTTGAAAAATTATTTGGTTTTCCAAAATTTGTTTGTTTTTGAAAAAAGTTTGAAAATATCAAAATAGGTTTGTGTTTTTCTTAAAGATGTCCGCAAGTTTGAAAAATATTCATGTTTTTTTGAAATAAGTTCCGATGTTTGAAACAATGTTTCCCCTTTTATAAATTGTTCGCAAATTCCAAAAATGTAAGCGCTTTCATAGGTTGTTCATGCTTTCAAAAAATGTTCCGTGTGTTCCAAACATGTGTGCATTTAAAAAAGTTATTCATAAATCCAAAAGGTTTTTGTTTTCTTTAAAAAAGTTGATGTTTTTTCACCGATGTTCTGGAATTTAAAAAAATGTCCCCGTTTTCAAAATAATTAGTGGGTTTGGGGAAGGTTTCATGTTTTCAGAAAATGCTTGAATTTTGTAAAATAAATCGCATTTCAAAAAAATTGTTCAGGATTTCAAAAATAGTTCGTATTTCCAAAAAAATGTACGGAATTACAAATATTTCCCGGTTTTTTGTTCACACTCAATCGCAAGTCCACCCTCAACTTACAACCGGGTTTGAATTTTTTTTTGTTGCTCAAGTTGCAAGTCCACCATCGACTTGCAACTAGGCTTTGAAGTTTTTTGTTGCCACCTCAATTGCAAGTCGATCATCTGTGACTCACAACTGGGCTCCAAATTCACGACCAGTTTTTGAATCCACAAAAAAAATTGAACTCGTGATTTTTTTTGAAATCACAAATATTTTTGGAACTCATGAGTATTTTTTCAGATTCTTCATGTTTTATAGTCGCAAACATTTTTCAAACTCGTGAACATTTTTTGTACTCGCCAAGTTCGCGGACATATTTCAAAGTACTGCATAATATTTAAATTCATCAACTTTTATTAAAAAATTTACTTGAAAAATGTAAGCTTTTTACCGGTATGCACTTTCATCGTTTGAAAAGAAGAAGAAAAATATCTTTAATGCCAACGTAGATGCTTTTTTGGGACGTACATGCTTTTTGTGTTTTTTCTTAAGGTTAGTGTGATACAAGGTACAACCGATTGTGGTTTTCACGATCATTGTTTTTGTTGGAGCAGCCCAAGTGGGAGTCTTGAGCCACGTTAGTGATGGGCTGGACCAAGGATCATGACAGAAACAAACATTTGGGCTGGACGTTAGCTACGTGAGAGCGAGCTCAACTGGGCGGTCCGTGAGAGCGAGGTTAGTGTTCGTGACAAAAACAAACAAACAAACATGTCACAAATAATTGATGATGTCATACTTAGATGTGAGATATTATCTCACATCTAGATGATATGTAGACAGATCCTATTAAAAAAATCCTAATATTTGTTGCATGCAGTCCGACGCCCCCGTCAACTAACATCCTTGCTGTCTGCCGCCTTCCGCACGGGCGTACACATCCACGCTGCAGCACACATTTTCTCTGTACGCAGTACTTAACCTGCTCCTGCCCTGGTGCCGCGTACACCCAGCGTCCCTGCCGCGCCGCTTGTCCTTCCATGCATGCAACGCCCCTCTTGATTTTTTTAATCCTCACTCGATCTTGCATGCATGCAACATCATCTAAGGGAACTTGCCTTTTCAGCGATAGTAGCATCTGTTTCAATTCCTGCTAATTCATCTTATGTACTTGCCTTTTGCTAGTAACCGGCTTGGCAAAAAGAAAAAAGTAAAAAAAAAGTAAAAAAAAAAAAACAAGCCGGCTAGCATCTGCTTTGGACCGTTTCACTCTGTTAGCTACTCAGGACGTTTGTTTTTCTGCTACTTGATCGACGTACCATCTCATATAATTTTCAGAGTAGTTTATACACTCGCGTGTCCATCCATTATATTCACTCTTGCATACAATCACATATTTTTTTCCCACAGGTTTCACTCATTTGATTCAATATCTGGGTTTAGATTGTTTTCTCTCTTACTAGTCGACTGCCAGCACTAGTTAGGAGTTTGAGCAATTATTCAACTTGCATTGTTTTTTGCTAAATTGTGCCACTAATATTGTGAGTTGAGAAGCCATTGCCAAGCTACACTTTTTACTACCAATAAGTACAGGTCCCGGCTCTACTGATTCCTGGTTATCGCTCCATCCAATCTTCATCAGTAGTTTGAAGCCAACACCAACGCGCCAATCACCACCTGTTGCATTGGAAAGAACAAGTAAGAATTTGATACTAAGCTTGAGTGTGAGCGATTTTTCTCCACCACGTCCTACTAATCGATAGGGTTTACAGACTGTGTTTTTTTCTCTTTCACTAACAATGGCACAGGATCAACCCACACTTGAGGGCCTCATCGTGGACGTGAAAGTAGGGGTGGAAACGGATCGGATGCGGATCGGATAGTGCTCTTACCATTTCCGTTTTCATATTTTCGAAACGAATACGAATCCGAATACGAATGTTATCGGATCCGGATGCGGCTCGGATGTTATTCGAATACGGATACATATCGGATGTTTTCTTGATTCGGAATGGATACGAATAATATCGACATATTGCTTAAGTAAATTAGTCGATAGCTATGTGACATACAATAACCAATGATAAATAGGGTTGTGAATAAATACTACTATAATGCATAATAATTTCTAAGTTTAATCATACAAAGGGTAAAATTTGACCACTTATTTGGTTTTTATGTTGGATAATTGGAATATTGGGGCTAGAATTTTGAAAATTACCTTCCATAATCTTATTCGGATACGGATATATTCACTTCCATATCCATATTTGTGTCGAAATATCCTACCACATTTTATTTTTTATTTGTTTAATAAATTCGGATGCGGATAATTTTCATTTCCATTTTGGTTCGGATGCGGATGTTTCGGATACGAATAGGCATTTTCTCGGATACGAATATCAGATATTTCGGATTATCCGCTATCACTTTCCACCCCTACGTGAAAGTCACCAGTGAGCGTCTCGCCCAACTTGAGGGTGCTCAGATTGTGGCTGAAGAGAGGCTCAAGGCCATCAAGGATGCACAAAGTTTTGCGAACACACAACTGCATGAAATCTTGTCACGTCTGGACGAGTTGCGGACTTCACCCCTCATCAACAACAACGTTGTTCCTCACACTTCCACGGGTGTTGCCGCTACTTCGCGAGCTCGACGTGTGCCCATGGGTCATCCACAACACCCAGCTACTACCACTGATGCTGCAACCATTCCTCCCTGCGTCGCCGAGGAACATGGGAACAACTATGAGGATTATTCTGGTGACACCGAAGACGACCAAATGGTCAACCGCCACAATGACCGTGCTCATCGACAACTGCGTTTCAACCATCAAGGTATGGCACGAGGTCCACCCAGGTATGATGTTAGAGATTATGAACACTCTAGTGCCAAACTCAAATTTACTATGCCTGCTTTCAATGGTAAATATAATCCAGATGTTTATCTTGACTGGGAACTTTCTGTTGAACAAAATTTTGCATGTCATGATATTCCTGAGAACCAAAGAGTTAGGGTAGCCACTAGTGAATTTACAAACTCTGCTTCCATGGGGTGGAGTGAATATTGTCGTATTAATGCAAATAATATACCTGCTACTTGGGATGCTTTAAAACGAGCCATGCGACAACGTTACGTTCCTTCATATTATGCTCGTGACAAACTGAATGAATTGCAACGTTTGAAACAAGGTAGTAGTTCTGTAGAGGATTATTATCAAGAATTGCAAACTGGCTTAGTGCGATGTGGATTAGTTGAAACATAAGATGCTATGATGGCTTGATTTTTAGGTGGTTTGAATCGTGATATTCAGGATATATTGGACTATAAGGAGTACAATTCTATTACTCATTTGTTTCATTTTGCTTGTAAAGCTGAAAGGGAAGTACAGGGACGACACAACAAGGGACGAGGTAACTTTTCTGCATGTCGTCACTCATCATGGACACACTCTCCAACTATCCCACCCACTACCGAAGCGACACCACATATCTCGAACAATGGCGCACTCCCAACAAGTTCAAAATCAGCTCCACAATCCTCTGCGGCGTCGAGAGCAATTTCTCAAGCACCCCCCACTTCGTTTGGACACACAAGGGACATGACGTGTCATATATGCAAAGGTGGTGGGCACTTGATGAGGGACTGCCCAAATAAACGTACATTCATTGTGCGGGAAGACGGTGAGTACTCCTCTGCTAGTGATTTGAATGAAGATACACGTGCTATGCTTGCCACTAATAATGCAGGTGACACTAAGGAGCATGACACAGAGGCGATACATATTAATGCTGAGATGGCCAATCAGTACCCAAGCCTTATAACCATGCGAGTACTTAGTGCCCAGGTGGGGCATGTTGAGATGCCTCAATGTCATAATCTTTTTCAAACTAAGTTTGTTATCCAAGGACATTCGGTTCGTGTGATCATTGATGGTGGAAGCTGCAATAATTTGGCGAGTATGAAGATGGTAGAGAAGCTTTCCCTCACCACTACAAGACATCCTCATTCATATTACATCCAATGGTTCAACGAATGTGGTAAGTTGAAGGTGACACGTCGTGTGCGAATTCATTTTACACTTGGTTCATATCATGATCACGTTGACTGTGATGTCGTACCTATGCAAGCTTGTTCTTTATTGTTAGGTCGATCTTGGCAATATGATAATAGTGTTACCCATCATGGTAGAACAAATTCGTATACTCTCGTATTTGAAGGAAAAACCATTAACTTGCTTCCAATGATACCCGATGAAATTATAAATGCTGACAAAGCTAAGTTTACGTATCGTACTATGCATAGTATACTTGCTATCAATTCTGAATTTTTTCCATTGAGTTTTCCAACTTCTGATCTAGACACATCGACGTGGACATCAAGTGCTATGAATCTATGCTTCACTTATATGAGCAAATTAAGTTGCAATTTGTTCCATCAGTATATTTCCTGTGATCATTCCTTGAAGTCTATTCTCACAGGATATGTTACTCGCTCCTACATAGAGATACTAATTGTGCAACACTTGATAGGAGTTAAAATGGATGATATATACATATACCATGCATACATGTAGTCTTCTTGGTTAGTCCATTTTCAGAATAAGCAACGCCGAGGACGGCTTTGTTTTCAAGAAAGGGAGGATGATGTGGACATGGCTGCATCAAATACAATTAAGAAAAACACACGGATATATATTTTACAAGTGATTTCTATTATCAATTATTTCATGAATTATTTTATGTTAAACAAACAAAGATACAACACATTTATTATTATATGTAGAATTAGAGAAGAATTATACACGCTAGGCATGAAGACGTGTGTGCACATGCATGAGTTGGCACTACCAATATGCCACGGTGGCCTACGATCAACATTACCACAATACATTCAATATGGTGGGTCCATGAGGGTGCAGACCAACATTTGCTTTTGTCTACGTGGGCTTCACCAAAGAATTGAGCCTGGTCCAGGAGCATCACGACGCACAGACCAACACATCCTGTTTGCTTTCGTCAGCGACAAGAAATCCGAAGACAACACAAGACGTCCGCCGCCGTACATTCTTTTAATAAACTAGCACATATGCCCGTGCGTTGCAACGGAAGATAAAATAGTATGCATTTAAAGTCAGTGAGAATTATATAGTGCAAAAAAAAAACCTATATGCACACGAAAAAGGAACATTTATCTTCTCGGTTTTGCCGCGTGTGAAGGAATCAATCCGCTATTTTTTTTATTCATTGATCAAGGGCATTTTAGAGTTTTGTTACGTCATCGTACTCCAAAGAAAGCCCATTAGTTATACAATCTACTCTTCATTTCAATGCTTTCAATCGAGGTAAATTTAAGGTATGAAGTTTATGAATATTCTAGAAAACAGGAACAATTTTTTAAATCCTGAACAGTTTTTTAAAAAATTATGTACACTTTCAAAAAAACGCGAACTAAATATGAAAGGGCACATCTTTTCAAATTCACAAACATTTTCTGAAAACACCAACTTTTTTATAAAACATGAACATTATTTGAATTTCTGAATATTTCTAAAAAATGGGAACATGTGTTGAAAATTCATAAGTTTTTTAGAAAATGTATTAAAAAATATCTTTTATATATGAACATTATTTTTAAATTTGAAAATTTCACTAAAACAAGAATATTTTTTGAATTTGGAGCATTTTTTGAAATGCCATTTTCTTTTTTGAAATCTCAAACAATTTTGAAAAACAATATTTATTTTTTGAAAAAATGGGCAACTTTTTGTAAGTTTCGAATATTTTTCAAAATAGCAACAAAATTTTGGAATTCTGAACATTTTTGAAAATTTGTTTTTTTATTCTGTATGTTTTTTGAGGATTTTTAATTTACAAAATAAATTCTAAAGAAAAGTAAACTTGTAAGGGAAAAAGGAGAGAGGGAAAGGAGAATAAAAATAGGAAAACGCTATCAATCAGCCGGCTGAAAACTCGTGTCGCGTCCGTCGCCTTGTCTATGCTACACGTGTCCCTGTGGGCCTCATCAACCTTATCTTCTCCCCTTTCTCAGTCTTATCGCATCCTTTGTATTCTTCTCACCTGTAGTGGCCATGGCAGAGTGAAGCTCGCACAGAGAGGGCTAGGCGGAGCTTGCACACGTACGCGCTCTACGGTCCAGCCGTGCAGCCGTGGTTGGGATGGCTGGGGTGACATGTGTGGCGCGGAGCGAGGCAGGAAGGGCCCGGCCTGAGCTTTAGCTTCTCCACACCCATGGCCATGGCGGCCGGACTTGGACGTGCAGATGTTTCTTTTACCAAGGTCTTTTACTGTGAATTTTTGCAACATCGGCGTTGTTGCAAACGGTGACGAACGACGGCTGTGCTCCTATGATATGCATCGGCAACAACGGCTTTTTCTACACATCATTTTGTTGCAAAAATTTCTGCAACATTACCTATGTTGCGAAAGTTCTTCCGCAACTTCACCGATGTTGCAAAAATGTGAAGACGAAAAAAAACATCTGCAACATAACCTCTGTTGCAAAACTCATTTCCGCAACCTCATCTATGTTGCAAAAGATGAACAAGGTGATAGATGATTTTTTTCCTGCAACACAACATTGCAAATAAAATTTCTGCAACATGATCTTTGTTGCAAAAATAACGCTTAAGAAAATAACATGACAAGCTAAAAATACGCTTTGGGTGGTTTTGCAACGAAGCCGCTGTTGCAGAGCGAACATCGCAACAACAAGCTTGTTGCAGTTTGTGACACACGTTTGAGGAGATCTGACGGTTATTTTTGAGTCAATCGGATGGCCTCGGAGGCGGCGGATGTTTTCGTTCTATCCACCGGCCGACGCGTAGCGTCACCCATAAAAATAGAAGTAAAACACAGAAAAAAAGAAAAATGATATTGGTTGTCCTATGCAAAATGCCAACTATTTGTCGCCCTGTGCGGAAAATAGAATTTTCTAAGTTGCGTGGGCAGAAAAATAAGTTTGCTGGCTTCGTTGGGCCACAGCGCGTGGCCCACGTACGAAAATTTCTTTTTCTAGCAGACAAACTCATAAGAATTTAGTACCACCTCGGATAGAAAAAAATTCTTCTTTTCGGCGGTGAACAGATGAAAAAAATTGGCGAAACACACCTTGCTTTATTAGTAGGTATAGTACAAAATTTTGGAATTCTGAACATTTTTCAAAATTTGTTTTTTTATTTTGTACGTTTTTTCTGAATTTTTAATTTATGAAATAAATTCTAAAAGAAAAATAATCTTGTAAGGGAAAAAGGAGACAGGAAAAGGAGAATAAAAATAGAAGTAAAATACACAAAAAAGGAAAATGGGCCAGCCCATTATCGGTTGTCCTATGAGAAACGCCAACTATTTGTCGCCCTGTGCGGAAAATAGAATTTTCTCAGCTGCGTGGGCAGAAAAATAAGTGGGCTGACTTCGCTGGGCCACAGCGCGCGGCCCACGTACGAAATTTTTTTTTCTAGCAGACAAACGCATAAAAAATTAGTACCACCTGGATAGAATTTTTTTTCCGACGGCGATGAACGGATGAAAAAATTGATGAAACGCACCTTAATTTACAAAAAATGGTGTATAATCCGAAAATTATAAGGGTTTGACCGGTTTTACGGGGTCTGCTAGAGATGCTCTAAGAATACCTATTTGTTTTATTAGTAGGAATAGAGGTATAGATAGATATAGATATAGATATAGATAGATATAGATATAAGAAAAACATTTGATATGTACTACGGGTTTAATGTCAGAAACATAGGGGTTTTTCTATAAAATAGCATGACGGACTAAGAATACCTAGTTGTTTTATTAGTAGGTATAGATAGCTAGTCTACATTAGAGTTTAGACTCGGGTTTTGTTTAGAGAAATTTAGCTATTGCTACTTTTATTTGTCTTCGCTCGTAGCGGCTAGTGCGACCGTTAAGACATCCTATCGGAACCCCATCTTGTGAGATTTATTCCATCTAGCATATTCGTAATTTCAGAATGCTTGGCTATTATTTTCTTGCATGTTCTTCGATTTGCTTGAAGGACAAATCCTTCGTGGATAGGCCGATTGCGCCGTTGGCTCGGTCGATAACGCCGTGGAGTTGGTTTAGCGATTGTCCTGGATATCAGTCGTGTACGGTTCTCTCTGTACGGTTGGTAGCCGGATCGCGAGGGTCAAGTCCCACAAAAATCGTAGTTATCTCTCTCTCATTGAATGATCGGGCCCAGTTCACATCATGGCATGGATCAAGACTGGGATTTGTCACTCCGTATGACGGAGAGGTATCTCAGGGCCCACTCGGTAATACAGTATCACAATGAGCTTGCAAGCAATGTGACTAATGAGTTAGCCACGGGATCTTGTATTACGGAACGAGTAAAGAGACTTGCCGGTAACGAGATTGAACTAGGTATGGAGATACCGACGATCGAATCTCGGGCAAGTAACATACCGATAGACAAAGGAAACTGCATACGGGATTAGCTGAATCCTTGACATCGAGGTTCGATCGATAAGATCTTCGTGGAATATGTGGGAACCAATATGGACATCCAGGTCCCGCTGTTGGTTATTGACCGTAGAGGTGTCTCGGTCATGTCTGCATAGTTCTCGAACCCGCAGGGTCTACATACTTAACGTTTGGTGACGATATGAGTATAGTTGAGTCATTATGGTGGTTACCGAAGGTTGTTCGTAGTCCCGGATGAGATCCCGGACGTGACGAGAAATTCCGGAATTGTCCGGAGGTGAAGATTGATATATTGGACGAAGGGTATTGGAGTCCGGAATTGTTCCAGGGGTGCCGAGTGATGACCAGCATAACCGAAAGGGGTTTCGGGGGGGGGGGTGCAAGTGTTGGGGAGCCCCATGGGCCAAGGGGAGGGGGCAAACCAGCCCACTAAGGGGTTGTGCGCCCCCTCACCCTTTCCCACGTAACCAGGAGAGGTGGGGCCCCCCCTCTAGGGTTCCCTCCACCTGGCTTGGGGGGCAAGCCACCCTAGGGTTTCCCTAGGGGGCGCCTCCATCTGCCTTGGCCGCCGCCCCCCCTAGATGGGATCTAGGGGCGCCACCCCTCCTCCCTTCCCCCTATATATAGAGGGGTAGAGGGAGGGCAGCCGCACCCATCTATGCCACGGCGCTGCCCTCCCTCTCCCTCGTAGTCCTTCTTCTTCTCCGTGAGGCTTGGCGAAGCCCTGCTGAGATTTCTCCACCACCACCGTCATCACGCCGTCGTGCTGCCGAAGGACTCGAGCTACTACTTCACCATCGCTCGCTGGATCGAGGAGGTGAAGGTGTCATCAAGCCATACGTGTGTTGAACGCGGAGGTGCCGTCTGTTCCGCACTTGGATCGGGAGTTCGCGGGACAGATCGTGTTTGGATCGCGAAGACGTTCGACTACATCAACCGCGTTTCTTAACGCTTCCGCTTAGCGATCTACAAGGGTATGTAGATGCAATCTCTCCTCTCGTAGATGGTCATCTCCTAGATTGATCTTGGTGAGCGTAGGAATTTTTTTGTTTCCCATGCAACGTTCCCCAACAGTGGCATCAGAGGTAGGTCTATGCGTAAATGACATCACAAGTAGAACACAAAGAAGTTTGTGGGCGTTGATATTCAGATTGCTTCCTTCCTTGGTCTTTTCTTGATTCGGCGGTATTGTGGGATGAAGCGGCCCAGACCAACTTTACATGTCCACGTACATGAGACCGGCTCCATCAACAGACATGTGACTTTGTTGCATAAAGATGGCTGGCGGGTGTCTGTCTCTCTCACCTTAGTTGAATCGGATTCGACAAAGGCGGTCCTTGTAGAAGGTTAAATAGCAACTTGCATATCACCGTTGTGGCTTTGCGTAGGTAAGAATCGTTCTTGCTAGATACCCATAGCAGCCACGTAAAACATGCAACAACAATTAGAGGACGTCTAACTTGTTTTTGCAGGGTATGTTGTGATATGATATGGCCAAAGACATGATGAAATATATTTGATGTATGAGATGATCATGTTTGTAATAGTTTATATCGACTTGCATGTCGATGCATACGGCAACCGGCAGGAGCCATAGGGTTGTCTTTAATTATTGTATGACCTGCATGTCAATCATTAAGCGCTATGTAATGCTTTACTTTATCGCTAAGCGGTAGCTATAGTAGTAGAAGCATGGTTGGCATGACAACCCCGATGGCGGCACGATGATGGAGATTATGATGATGGAGAACATGGTGTCATGCCGGTGACGATGGAGATCATGCCGGTGCTTTGGAGATGGAGATCAAAAGCACGAGTTGATGGCCATATCATGTCACTTATGATTTGCATGTGATGTTAATCCTTTTATGCATCTTATTTTGCTTAGGACGACGGTAGCATTATAAGGTGATCCCTCACTAAAATGTCAAGATAAAACTGTGTTCTCCCCAAGTGTGCACCGTTGCGAAAGTTCGTCGTTTCGAAGCACTACGTGATGATCGGGTGTGATAGACTCTACGTTCACATACAACAGGTGCAAGCCAGTTTTGCACATGCGGACTTGACGAGCCTAGCATGTACAGACATGGCCTCGGAACACAAGAGACCGAAAGGTCGAAACACGAGTCATATAGTAGATATGATCAACATGGAGATGTTCACCATTGAAACCACCTCATCTCACGTGATGATCGGACTTGGGTTGGTGAATTTGGATCGTTTTACACTCGGATAACCGGAGGGATGTTGATTTGAGTGGGAGTTCTTAGGTAATATGATTAATTGAACTCATTATCATGAACAATAGTCTAAATTGTCTTTGCAAATTATGTTGTAGATCAATAGCTCGCGCTGTAGCTCCCTGTTTTAATACGTTCCTAGAGAAAGACTAAGTTGAAAGATATTGTAAGTAATTATGTGGACTAGGGCCGTAGTCTGAGGATTGTCCTCACTGCTGCACAGAAGGCTCATGTCCTTGATGCACCGCTCGATGTGCCAACCCCTTTAGCATCATCTGTGGATGTTGTGAACATCTGGCAGACACGTTTTGATGACTACTTGATAGTTTAGTGCACCATGCTTTAAGGCTTAGAATCGGGGCTCCAAAGGCGTTTTGAACGCCATGGAACATATGAGATGTTCCAAGAGTTGAAATTGGTATTTCAGGCTCATGCCCGTGTTGAGAGGTATGAGACCTCTGACAAGTTCTTTGCCTACAAGATGGAGGAGAATAGCTCAGCCAGTGAGCATATGCTTAGAATGTCTGGGTGCTACAATCGCTTGAATCAAGTGGGAGTTAATCTTCCAGATAAGATAGTGGTTGACAGAGTTCTCCAGTCACTATCACCAAGCTACTAGAGCTTCGTGATGAACTATAACATGCAAGGGATGGAGATGATCCCGGAGCTGTTTGTGGTGCTTAAGGCCGCAAAGGTAGAAATCAAGAAGGAGCATCAAGTGTTGATGGTTAACAAGACCCCTGGTTTCAAGAAGGGCAAGGGCAAGAAGGGAAACTTCATGAATGGCAAGCCAGTTGCCACTCCAGTGAAGAAACCCAAGGTTGAACCCAAACCCGAGACTAAGTGCTTCTATTGTAAGGGGAACGGGCACTGGTAGCGGAACTACCCCAATAGATAAGAAGGCTGGAAACTTCAACAAAAGTATATTTGATATACATGTAATTGATGTGTACCTTACTAGTACTCCTAGTAGCACCTGGGTATTAGATACGGTTCAGTTGCTAATATTGGTAACTCAAAACAAAAGCTGCGGAATAAACGGAGACTAGCAAAGGGCGAGGTGACGATGTGTGTTGGAAGTATTTTCCAAGGTTGATGTGATCACCATCGCACGCTCCCTCTACCTTCGAGATTAGTGTTGAACCTAGATAAATGTTATTTGGTGTCTGCGTTGAGCATGAACATGATTAGATCGTGTTTGTTGCAATATGGTTATTCATTTAAGAATAATGGTTATTCTGTTTACATGAATAATACCTGGTCATGCACCCAATGTGAATGGTTTATTGAATCTCGATCGTAGTGATACATATGTTCATAACATTGATGCCAAAAGATGTAGAGTTGATAATGATAGTACCACTTTCTTGTGGCACTACCGCTTAGGTCATATTGGAGTAAAACGCATGAAGAAACTCCATGCTGATGGACTTTTGGAGTCACTTGATTTTGAATCACTTGACACATGCGAACCATGCCTCATTGGCAAGATGACTAAAACCCCGTTTTCCGGAACAATGGAACGGGCAAGTGACTTGTTGGAAATCATACATGCTGATGTGTGCGGCTGATGAGTGTTGACGCGTGCGGTGGATATCGTTATTTCCTCACCTTCACCAATGATTTGAGTAGATATGGGTATGTTTACTTAGTGAAGCATAAGTCTGAAATGTTTGAAAAGTTCAAGCAATTTCAGAGTGAAGTTGAGAATCATCATAACAAGAAGATTAAATTCATACGATCCGATCGAAGGGGAGAATATCTGAGTTATGAGTTTGGCAATCACTTAAGACAATGTAGAGTTGTTTCACAGTTGACGCCACCTGGAACACCATAGTGTAATGGTGTGTCCGAACGTTGTAATCGTACCTTATTGGATATGGTGTGTTCTATGATGTCTCTTGACGATCTACCACTATCATTTTGGGGTTATGCATTAGAGACAACTACATTCACTTTAAATAGGGCACCATCTAAGTCCATGGAGACGACACCGTATGAACTATGGTTTGGCAAGAAACCTAAGTTGTCGCTTCTTAAGGTTTGGGGCTGCGATGCTTATGTCAAAAGGCTTCAGCTGGAAAAGCTCGAACCCAAAGCGGACAAATGCGTCTTCATAGGATACCCAAAAAGAGATGGTTGGGTATACTTTATATCTCAGATTCGAAGGCAAAGTGTTTGTCGCTAAGAACGGGTCCTTTCTCGAGAAAGAGTTTCTCTCGAAAGAATTGAGTGGGAGGAAGATAGAACTTGATGAGGTTGTTGAATCTTTACTTCAACCAGAGAGTAGCGTAGCACAGAAAGATGTTTCTGTGGCACCTATGTCAGTTGAAGAGGAAGCTAATGATGATGATCATGAAGCTTCGGATCAAGTTACTATCGAACCTCGTGGGTCGACGAGGGTACGTACAGCTCCTGAGTGGTACGGTAACCCTGTCTTAGAGGTCATGTTGTTGGACAACGGTGAACCTATGAGCTATGGAGAAGCGATGGTGGGCCCGGATTCCGACAAATGGTTAGAGGCCATGAAATCTGAGATAGGATCCATGTATGAGAACAAAGTATGGACTTTGGTGGACTTGCCCGATGATCGGCAAGCCATTGAGAATAAATGGATCTTTAAGAAGAAGACAGACATTGATGTTAATGTCACCATTTATGAAGCTCGAGTTGTCGCAAAGAAGTTTGCGACAAGTTCAAGGAGTTGACTATGATGAGACTTTCTCACTCATAGCGATGCTAAAGTCTGTTGGAATTATGTTAGCAGTTGCTGCATTTTTCAATCACAAAATCTGGCAGATGGATCTCAAAACAAAGTTTCCTTGACGGTTTCCGTGAGGAAAGGTTGTATGTGGTACAACCAGAAGGTTTTGTCGATCCTAAGGATGCTAAAAGGTATGCAAGCTCCAGCGATCCTTCTATGGACTGGAGCAAGCATCTCGAAGTTGGAACATACGCTTTGATGAGGTGATCAAAGCTTTTGGGTTTATACATAGTTTGCAAGAAACTTGTATTTACAAGAAAGTGAGTGGGAGCACTACAACATTTTTGATAAGTATATGTGGATGACATATTGTTCGGAAATGATGTAGAATTTCTGGAAAGCATAAAGGGTTGTTTGAAAGGAGTTTTTCAAAGGAAGACCTGGGTAAAGGTGCTTACATATTGGGCAACAAGATCTATAGAGATAGATCAAGACGCATGATAAAAATTTCACAGAGCACATACCTTGACATGATTTTGAAGGAGTTCAAAATGGATCAGTCAAAGAAGGAGTTCTTGCCTGAGTTATAAGGTGTGAAGTTGAGTAACACTCAAAGCTCGACCACGGCAGAAGAAAGAGAAAGGACGAAGGTCGTCCCCTATGCCTTAGCCATAGGCTCTATACGATATGCCATGTTGTGTACCGCACCCGATATGTGCCTTGCCACGTGTCTGACAAGGGGGTACAAGAGTGATCCAGGAGTGGATCACTTGACAGCAGTCAAAATTATCCTTAGAAGAATAAGGAAATGTTTCTCGGGTTATGGAGGTGATAAAGAGTTCGGCGTAAAGGGTTACGTCGATGCAAGATTTAAACACCAATCCGGATGACTCTGAGTAGAGTTTCTTGGTTATGGAGGTGATAAAGAGTTCGGTGTAAAGGGTTACATCGATGCAAGCTTTAACACCAATCCGAATGACTCTAAGTAGCAAACCGGATACGTATAGTGGAGCAGCCATTTGGAATAGCTCCAAGTGGAGCGTGGTAGCAGCATCTACAATATGACATAGAGATTTGTGAAGTACACACGGATCTGAATGTTGCAGACCCGTTGACTAAAACCTCTCTCACAAGCATAACATGATCTAACCCCAGAACTCATTGGGTGTTAATCACATGGTGATGTGAACTAGATTATTGACTCTAGTGCAAGTGGGAGACTATTGGAAATATGCCCTAGAGGCAATAATAAATTAATTATTATCATATTTCCCTGTTCATGATAATCGTTTATTATCCATGCTAGAATTGTATTGATCGGAAACTCAAATACATGTGTGGATACATAGACAACAACGTGTCCCTAGTGAGCCTCTACTAGACTAGCTCGTTGATCAAAGATGGCTATGGTTTCCTAACCATGGACATGAGTTGTCATTTGATAACGGGATCACATCATTGAGAGAATGATGTGATGGACAAGACCTAAACTATAAACGTAGCATATGATCGTGTCAAGTTTATTGCTATCATTTTCTGCATGTCAAGTATATGTTCCTATGACCATGAGATCATGCAACGCACTGACACCGGAAGAATACCTTGTGTGTACCAAACATCGCAACGTAACTGGGTGACTATAAAGGTGCTCTACAGGTATCTCCGAGGGTGTCTGTTGAGTTGGCATGGATCAAGACTGGGATTTGTCACTCCGTAGGACGGAGAGGTATCTCAGGGCCCACTCGGTAATACAGTATCACAATGAGCTTGCAAGCAATGTGACTAATGAGTTAGCCACAGGATCTTGTATTACAGAACGAGTAAAGAGACTTGACGGTAACGAGATTGAACTAGGTATGGAGATACCGATGATCGAATCTCGGGCAAGTAATATACCGATAGACAAAGGGAACTGCATACGGGATTAGCTAAATCCTTCACATCGAGGTTCGCCCGATAAGATCTTCGTAGAATATGTGGGAACCAATATGGACATCCAGGTCCCGCTATTGGTTATTGACCGTAGAGGTGTCTCGTTCATGTCTGCATAGTTCTCGAACCCGCAGGGTCTACATACTTAATGTTTGGTGACGATATGAGTATAGTTGAGTCATTATGGTGGTTATCGAATGTTGTTCGGAGTCTCAGATGAGATCCCGAACGTGACGAGGAACTCCGGAATGGTCCAGAGGTGAAGATTGATATATTGGACGAAGGGTATTGGAGTCCGGAATTGTTCCACGGGTACCGAGTGATGACCAGCATGACCGAAAGGGGTTTCAGTGTGGGGGGGGGGCCCGGCAAGTGTTGGGGGGGGCCCATGGGCCAAGGGGAGGGGGCAAACCAGCCCACTAAGGGGTTGTGCGCCCCCCTCACCCTTTCCCACGTAAAGAGGTGGGGTGCCCCCTCTAGGGTTCCCTCCACCTGGCTTGGGGGACAAGCCACCCTAGGGTTTCCCTAGGAGGCGCCTCCATCTGCCTTGGACGCCGCCCCCCCCCCCCTAGATGGGATCTAGGGGCGCCACCCCTCCTCCCTTCCCCCTATATATAGAGGGGTAGAGTGAGGGCAGCCGCACCCATCTATGCAATGGCGCTGCCCTCCCTCTCCCTCCTAGTCCTTCTTCTTCTCCGTGAGGCTTGGCGAAGCCCTGCTGAGATTTCTCGACCACCACCGCCATCACGCCGTCGTGCTGCCGGAGGACTCGAGCTACTACTTCACCATCACTCACTGGATCGAGGAGGTGAAGGCGTCATCAAGCCATACGTGTGTTGAACGCGAATGTGTCATCCGTTCGGCACTTTGATTGGGAGTTCGCGGGACGGATCGTGATTGGATCGCGAAGACGTTCGACTACATCAACCGTGTTTCTTAATGCTTCCGCTTAGCGATCTACAAGGGTATGTAGATGCAATCTCTCCTCTCATAGATAATTATCTCCTAGATTGATCTTGGTGAGTGTAGGAAATTTTTTGTTTCCCATGCAACGTTCCCCAACACTCGCCTCTAGCGTGCGGCTTTCGGAGTCCACCTTGAGAAGAATGAGGGCCCATTAGTCCAACCCGAGGAACATGGGCCGACTAGGTTAGTACCCCCTAGTCCAGGACACTGCCAGTAGCCCCTGGACTATTCTTCGACGCCGAGGACGACGCTCTTGGACTTCGGCACCGGAGTCTTTGGCTCGACAGGCGAGTTCCCGTGTACGATCCCATCAGTTCGACTTTAAAAAGTCTTCGGCTAGGTCGACGATCTTACCGGGGGATCCAGCTCCACTGCATGTGGCCTCTTATTTCTGACCATGGTAACCATGTTTCCTAGGGAATCAGGTCGCTTTATGGCGAAACGTCGAAGCGTCGGCCTATCCCCCCTTTTTATTTGCGACTCAAGCACGTGGATTCATAACATATCTCAGCCCCTCTCTTCGAGCAAATAGCACAAGTCCTCCCCTCCTCCCAAGTCCAACCTTGAGAGCTTCCTATGGCGAGCGACGCATGCTCTTCGAGGCGCCCTCACGGCCCCATTAGAGGTGACTGGGGCAGATGCACCATCTCGCGCATCCAATTGGAGCGTCTGGCTACCCAAGGATACCTGCCAGATTCAGATCAGACAACAACCCTCGCAGGATTAACATCCATGAACGGCCAAGTCCATGCAGAGAGTCATCCTTCCCCTCAAGAGGATGGAAGGGTATGCTCCATCTCTTTCCTACTGCGTGACCTAGGGTTTCCTATTCATCCCTTCCTCCGGGGCCTGCTGGAGTTCTACAGGCTGCAACTTCACCATCTCACCCCAAATCGATTTTGCATATAGCGGGGTCCGTCACCCTTTGTGAGATGCACCTCGGGTGTGAAGCACACTTCGGGCTATGGAGGAAGTATTTCTGCATAGTGCCCTGCTCCTCGGCCGAGAAGTTGTACGAGGTTGGTGCGACCGAGGTCTGTCGGACCGACGGGTCCGCGTACCCATCAGGCACACCTCGGGAGGATACCGACGTCTGGTCGACCGAGTGGTTTTATACAGACGACGTTCCCCTTCTTGATCCAGTTCAGCCCGGACTTCCCCCGTTTACCTCGGATCCCCTGAAGAGGCGTTATAGCTGGAGGCCTCAGGGTGCTGCCCAAGAGGATAGCACCGACATGGTCAAAATGGCAGCTCGGGTGAAGCAGTTGGCAAGGAACGGCCTCACCATAATAGATGTAATGGCCACGGTGATAGACCGAAGAGTCCAACCACTTCGGCAGCGCCCACAACTATTGTGCGTGTACAACGGGAATGAAGATGCCTCCTGGACAATTCGGCAAGCTTTTTCGATCAAGCAGCCTTCGGAATAGCACTAGCTGGCATTTACCAAGGGACAGCGGAGGATTTTGCCCGACGACAATTCCGAGACAGGCTGTCCTACTACAATCCTGCCAATGTAGTAAGTTTTCCCAAATTTCCTCATCTATCCAAGTTGTTTACTGGCTAATTCATCTGACCGGCCTTTTACTAGATCCTAACAGAGATGGAGACGTTGGGTCGAGGTTATAAGCAGCCCGACACCCGAGCCGGAGACGCACCGTCGAGCGGAGGATCCCCGTTTTCACGAGGACGAGGATTTGGCCCTTATTTATGAAGGGAGGAAGTTTTATCTGGAGAGCCTTGATGGCTCAAGGGTGGTCGTTACCTCTGATGTGCCGGCGATGAGGCCAGCTTCATCGGTAATGTCCCTACCTTTAATCGAAAGCGAGCCCCTCGCCCTCTAGCCCCTGGTCCCCTGACTTCTCCTTTGAAGGGATGACGCTCAAAGTGTCCACATGGAGAGCCGACTCCTCGAGGGAGCCCTATGTAGGAAACGCAGGAGGCTCGGGCGCAGGCGGAGGTCGCGAGGGCAAGCGAAAGTGCTCCTTCAATTTGCAGGTAACTTCCCTGTCATAGTTTCCAGCGGGAATGACGTCCCAGGATTTTAATCTTTTAATTATTTACAGGCATTCCGCTCCCTCTTCGATGCTAACGGGCGCACGGGCCAAGGTGACAGCAACTCCGGGCAGAGAGGCGGATGCGTGTCCTACTTTGGGAACTACTCCCGGAGTTCCTCAATCCAAGGATTCG
Organism: Thinopyrum elongatum; assembly: GCA_011799875.1. NCBI lineage: Eukaryota > Viridiplantae > Streptophyta > Magnoliopsida > Poales > Poaceae > Thinopyrum > Thinopyrum elongatum. The sequence continues at coordinate 450,169,368 of CM022297.1, forward strand.
AAAGCCTTCTCGGCTACAAACTCCGAGGTGGAGAGCATCGCGAACCATCATCGGCTAAAGACCTCCCCCAGGAACCCCGCCTTCTCCGACCAAGAGTTCAATGCCCTGAGCTCCGTGGAGGCGTACCTCGGCGCAGCTCGTTTTGTGTTTGAGCAAGCAGTAGGCATTTTGTTACAGGGCCTGCAGGTAAAGTTCCGCCCGGGCCCCTTTTATGTTGAAGATTTCTCATACTTCTTTGTTTGTTTAAAGACAAACGAAACTGCCAACCATGGTAGTAGCCCCTAAGACTTGATATGGGCAGGAGTGCCCATAGCGAGGCTTGTATTGTTTACCGAAAATGCCATCTGTGACAAGATGCGTGAGCGAAGAGTAATCAACTATCCGAGGCGCTTTCCCAGACGAAAGGGAAGTTGGACAATGCCCTAGCCGAGGTGGAGCAAGTGAAAAAGTTCACCCGAGAAACGCATGGTAAGTTCCATTTTTCCATAAGATGATCTCTTTATGGAGATCATTGAACTGCCTAATAACATGATCCACTGTAGCAGTGGAAGCCCTAGGTCGCCTTGAGAGGGATCTGAAACAGGTTCGTGGAGACTTGTTTTATACAGAATCGCAGCGTCAGGTGAGCCAACATGTGCTGACCCAGAGGAGGGATGGCACTAATGCACTTAGGGCAGAAAATGCCCGACAAGCCCAAGAGCTTAAAAGCTCAAATGGCTGCTGCCGAAGCGAAGAATCGTTAGACAAGTGAGATGATATTTGGTAAGTTCTTATTCCAAGGATCATTCCTGGGTATAGGGATTACCCAAGGTAATGACCTGGCTAACACATGTTTCTTGCCAGCTTCTCTGTCCGGCCAACCCCTTGACGTCCGAGGTCCAGTGCCCGAAGACATGGCTGCTCATCTGTCCGTGGTGCATGAAAGCGCGTGGAAGTCGATGAAGGAAGTCTTCAAGGCATTATGGCCTGAGGAAGAGTGCGTGCCCGAAGACATGGTGGTCCTATTCGAACATCTTAAAAGAGCTCAGCGCTGGCTCCAAGCTTGGAAGGTATCCGCCTGCCGCGAAGGGGCGAGGAAGGCCTGGACCATGGTTAAGACCCGGTATACCGAGGATGACACGAAGTACCTGGCCGAGGTTAGGCCTATGGGGCCGGACGGAGAAAAGATACGGACTAGTCTTGTATAAAACAGCGTCCTGCCTACTGCTCGGTTTTTGTAGAAGGACTATGCACTAGACACCTTGATAGATGGGCTAGACCAAGCGCAATTAATTGTTCATGTATGACTCTATGTATCAAAGTACTTTACGTCTTTATTCAATCCGCGCTTCCTAACTCTGTCAACCAGCCATCGGCTTCTACCTCCTCGTCCCGTGGCCGAGGAGTGTACCTTACTACTGGCCAAGGTAATCGGGCCAGGTGCTTCAGGTGACAAGTCAATCCGGCTATATGGTTCAAAGGACAGGAATGGGGCAGAGAGTTATGTTATATTACTGTTTAACGTAAGGAACATGTTCCGAGAAAAATAGTTCTTCTAACAGTTCCTTTCCTCGGGTATTTGTGTCAAGCACATGAGTCCGAAGATGGGTGACCTCGGGGGAAAAGCCCCTGGTCGGGGTTTGAAAGACCCCTCCACTTTATTCCTATGTTATGGCCGACCGATTTGTACGTTTAGGAGTGGTAGCTTTCGGCTTTGTCTGTCTGAGGTACTGCACCGACTGACCCAGGAGTAACAATCACAGGGTGCTCCCTTTGCCCCTTAGTCGAATGATTAGGAATGTAAGGGGCAAGCACAGGAGCCGGGCAACCCAGCTTGGCAAAATCTTAAGTCAAATCAATGCATATTTTGGCTTGAAAGACAATTGTGTGTAAGAGGTGGAATGACGCATATTTTGAAAATAACATGCTATACTGATTTTTTGCTCGCGAGGTCATTCAAAAGATGTCCCCGAGGTGTCTAAGACATAAAAACAAGAGAGAAGTAAAGTGGTGTATATACATAGATGAGCAGGGTTTCAGGGCTTCAACCGTAGAAACATCAGAGTAGCGCCGCATTCTAGGGGTCCTTTTCTAGATGCCCGTCCACAAGATCTCGAATTCGGTAGGCGCCTCCAATGAGGACCTGGTCAATGATCAATGGCCCATCCCATTTAGGGGAGATTTTGTGCTTCTGCTTCTCCGGATGAAGCCTCATGACTAGGTCTCCTACGTTGAAGTCCTTTGCGCGAACCTCCCGATGGTGATAGCGCCGGACTTGTTGCTGGTAAATGGCATATCATGACCGATCAACATTGTGCTCCTCTTCTAGAGCGTCCAGGGCATCCTACCGATCTAGCTCGGTCTCCCGCTCTTCGTACATGCATACCCGAGGTGCATCGTGTATGATGTCGCAAGGGAGTACTGCCTCGGCGTCGTACACCATGAAAAATGGGGTACACCCGGTGGATCTGTTCGGCGTGGTGCGCAAACCCCATAAGATGGAATCAAGTTCCTCTACCCATTTGCAGTCGGCTTCTTTAAGGTAGCATACTAGCCTAGTCTTGATGCCACTTAGGATTAGTCCATTGGCGCGTTCCACTTGCCCGTGACTGTGGGTGATATACAGACACGTAGTCGAGCTTGATGCCTGATATGTCCATTTTGCATCATGTTTTCCTAATGTTATTTATAGTGTTTTTATGCAATATAACACTTTTTGGAGTATTTCTAATGCCTTTTCTCTCATAATATGCAAGGTTTACACAAAGAGGGAGAATACCGGCAGCTGGAATTCTGGACCTGAAAAAGCTACGTCAGAGATACCTATTCTGCACATCTCCAAATGAGCTGAAATTTTACGGAGATTTATTTTGGAATATATTAAAAATACTGGAGAAAAGAAATACTCGAGAAGGCCACCCAGGTGCCCACTCGGCACCAGGGCGCGCCTACCCCCCCCCCCCCCCTGACGCGCCCTGGTGGGTAGTGGGCTCCCTGGCCCACCTCCAATGCCCATCCTCTGGTACATAACGTCTTTTGACCTAGAAAAATAAGGAGAGGACTTTCGGGACGGAGCACCGCCGTCTTGAGGCGGAACTTGGGCAGGAGCACTTTTGCTCTTCGGCGGAGCGATTTCGCCGGGGATACTTCCCTCTGGGAGGGGGAAATTGAAGCTATCATCATCACCAACAACCCTCTCATCGTGGGCAAGCCAATCTCCATCAACATCTTCAACAGCACCATCTCATCTCAAAACCCTAGTTCATCTCTTGTGTTCAATCTTTGTATCAAAACCTCATATTGGTACCTGTGGGTGACTAATAGTGTTGATTACATCTTGTAGTTGATGCTAGCCGGTTTATTTGGTGGAAGATTATATGTTCAGATCTATTATGATATTCAATACCCCTCTGATCTTGAGCATGAATATGTTTCGTGAGGAGTTACTTTTGTTCTTGAGGACATGGGAGAAGTCTCGTCATAAGTAATCATGTGAATTTGATATTCGTTCGATATTTTGATGATATGTATGTTGTGATTCCCTTAGTGGTGTTATGTGAACGTCGACTACATGACACTTCACCATATTTGGGCCTAAGGGAATGCATTGTGGAGTAGTTATTAGATGATGGGTTGCTAGAGTGATAGAAACTTAAACCCTAGTCTATGCGCTATTTCGTAAGGGGCTGATTTGGTTCCATATGTTTAATGCTATGGTTAGATTCTATCTTAATTCTTCTTTCGTAGTTGCGAATGCTTGCGAGAGGGGTTAATCATAAGTGGGAGGTTTTTTCAAGTAAGAACAGCACCCAAGCACCGGTCCACCCACATATCAAATTAGCAAAGTAGCGAACGCGGATCAAACCAACATGATGAAAGTGACTAGATGAAATTCCCTTGTGTCCTCAAGAACGCTTTGCTTACTATAAGAGATTGTTTTGGCCTATCCTTTGCTACAAAAAGGATTGGGCTACCTTGCTGCGCCTATTTTTACTATTGCTACTTGTCACTTGTTACAAATTATCTTGCTATCAAACTACCTGTTACCGACAATTTCAGTGCTTGCAGAAATTACCTTGCTGAAAACCACTTGTCATTTCCTTCTGCTCCTCGTTGGGTTCCACACTCTTACTTATCGAAAGGACTATGATTTATTCCCTATACTTGTGGGTCATCAATGCCCATTTTTGTGCACCATGCTTTGACCTCTTTGGCCGTAAAGTTTGTCCCATTGTCTGTTATTAGACTGTGCGGGATACCATAATGGTGCACTACCCCCGAGATAAACTCAATTACAGGGACAGCTCCGGCCGAGGTAACTGGTTTTGCTTCGATCCACTTGGTAAACTTGTCTACCCTAACAAGTAGATATTTATTTTTTCTGGATCCGCCCTTGAGTGGGCCGACGATGTCTAGCCCCCAGACCACAAAAGGCCAAGTGATAGGGATAGTGCGGAGGACCGCGGGGGGCATGTGGCTTTGTTTGGCAAACACTTGACTATACTAACACGGTGGCATTGGCGTCCGCAGTCGGCCAATAGAAACCAGCTCGGAAAGCCTTGCTGACCAAGGTCCGAGCAGCGACATGATGTTCACTCATGCTGGAGTGTATCTCCTGAAGTAATAGTCTTCCTTCCTCTTCGGATATACATCACTGGATGGAGGGCGCCCATAGTGCTTAACTTATAGAGTTCTCCCTCATGAACCTTATAGGCTTTAGATTGCCTTATAATCCGACGTGCGTCGGTTTGGTCCTCGGGGAGCTCTTTATGGAGCAGGTATGCAAGGAGCGGCTTGGTCCACGGTGCAATGACTGCCATGGCCTCGTGTGCGGAAGCTGTTTCCTGGATAGCCGAGCCCCCGTCATCTTTGGGTGGGACAGGTTGCCCGACGTTGTTTGATTCCGACGTTCCCTTGTAATCTTGCCAGACTATGGATGGCTTGAGGAGCCATTCGAGGAAGGTGTTGTCCGGGACTTTATCCTGTTTAGCACCCATTCGGGCGAGTATATCTGCGGCCTGGTTATTATGTTGTGGTATGTGATGGAATTCAATCCCGTCGGACCTGGCCGAGATTTTTAAGACAACATTCCGGTAAGATGTCATATTCGGATCCTTTGCGTCGAATTCATCGTTGACTTGTGAGATGGCGAAGTTGGAATCACCTTGGACCTCCAGGTGTTTGTCGCCCATGGAGACTGCTATCCGGAGTCCATGTAACAAGGCTTCGTATTCGGCCGCGTTGTTGGAGTCGGTGTACATAATTTGTAGCACATACCGAATACTGTCTCCCGTGGGCGATGTAAGCAATACGCCAGCCCCTAGGCCAGCAAGCATTTTGGAACCATCAAAATACATGGTCCAATGCGAATATGTGATGTACTCTCGAGGGGGTTTGGCCTTCGTCCATTCAACCACGAACTCGGCCAGCACCTGAGATTTAATAGCTCGGCGCGGTCGGTAAGTGATTTCAAAGGGTAGGAGCGATACATCTCCAACGTATCTATAATTTTTGCTTGTTCCATGTTGTTATATTATCATTCTTGGATGTTTTACAATCATTTTATAGCAACTTTATATCATTTTTTGGGACTAACCTACTGACATAGTGCCCAGTGCCAGTTGCTGTTTTTTTGCTTGTTTTTTACTTCGCAGAAAATCAATACAAACGGAGTCCAAACGCAGCGAAACTTTTTGGAGAATTTTTCTGGACCAGAAGACACCAGTTGGGCCAAAGAAGTACCAGAGGGGGGCTCCGAGGGGAGCACAGCCCACCAGGGCGCGCCCGGGGGCCCAGGCACGCCCAGGTGGGTTGTGCCAACCTCGGTGGCCTCCCGCACCGCCTCTTTGCCCTATAAATTCCCAAATATTCCAGAAACCCTAGGGGAGTCCACGAAACACAATTCCAGCCACCGCAAGTTCCAGAACCACGAGATCCAATCTAGACACCATCATGGAGGGGTTCATCATCCTCATTGGTGCCTCTCCGATGATGCGTGAGTAGTTCATTGTAGACCTATGGGTCCGTAGGCAGTAGCTAGATGGCTTCTTCTCTCTTTTTGATTCTCAATACAATGGTCTCTTGGAGATCTATTTGATGTAACACTTTTTGCAGTGTGTTTGTTGGGATCCGATGAACTTTGAGTTTATGATCAGATCTATATCCATGAAAGTTATTTGAGTTCTTTGATCTCTTTTATGCATGATTACTTATAGCCTCGTATTTCTTCTTTGAATCTTTGGTTTAGTTAGGCCGACTAGATTGATTTTTCTTGCCATGGGAAGAGGTGCTTTGTGATGGGTTCGATCGTGCGGTGTTCTTTCCCAGTGACAGAAGGGGCAGCAAGACACGCGTGTATCGTTGCTATTAAGGATAACAAGATGGGTGCTATTCCTACATGAATAGATCTCGTCTACATCATGTCATCGTTCTTATTGCATTACTCCATTTCTCCATGAACTTAATACACTAGATGCATGCTGGATAGCGGTCGATGTGTGGAGTAATAGTAGTAGATGCAGGCAGGAGTCGGTCTACTAATCTTGGACGTGATGCCTATATAATGATCATTGCCTGGATATCGTCACAATTATTTGATGTTCTATCAATTGCCCAACAGCAATTTGTTTACCCACCGTATGCTATTTTCTTGAGAGAAGCCACTAGTGAAATCTACGGGCCCCCGGGTCTATTCTTTATCATATTTGCTTCGAGATCTATTTTTATTCACTTTTATTTTCAGATCTATTATTACAAAAACCCAAAAATACCTTGCTGCACTTTTTTTGCTATTTATTTTATTTCAGGTTTTATCGAGATCCATTTATCCAATCTATCACAAATTTATCTATCTTTTTACCCGTAGAGGGATTGACAACCCCTCCTAATCGTCGGGTTGCAAGTATTTTTTATTTGTGTGCAGGTACCGTTTACATAGTGTTGCTTGGTTCTCCTACTGGATTGATACCTTGGTTTCTTAACTGAGGGAAATACCTACCATAGCTGTGCTGCATCATCCCTTCCTCTTTGGGGAAATACCGACGTAGTTCAAGCGACATCAAGGAGCTCTATGGCCCATTTGGCTATACGCCCCGTGGCATCCCTATTATTAATTATGTTACTTAATGGGACATCAGATGCCACGGTTACCGAGCACTCTTGAAAGTAGTGCCAAAGTTTTCGTGACGCCATAAAAACGATGTAGGCTATCTTTTGATAGTGGGGGTAGCGTGTCTTTCACGGGGTTAAGACCTCGGAGATGTAGTAAACATGCTTTTGGACCTGGAACTTGTGACCCTCCATATCTCGTTCGACCACGAGTACTGCGCTGACCACCTGGTTTGTGGCCGAGATGTATAATATCATTGGCTCACATATGCCTGGTGATGCTAAGATGGGGTTAGTGGCGAGGAGGGCTTTGATGTCTTCCAGGGCTGTCGCGGCCTCCTCGATCCATTTGAAAGTCTTTCTTTGTTTTAATAGCCTATACAAAGGTAAGGCTTTCTCCCCGAGTCTTCATATGAAGCGACTTAATGCCGCCACACAACCTACTAGTTTTTGTACATGCTTGAGCTAGATTGGTACCTCTAAACGGTCCAAGAATCGTATTTTTTCCGGGTTGGCTTCGATTCCTCGGCTAGATACAATGAAGCCGAGGAGTTTGCCAACTGGAATTCCGAAAACACATTTCTTCGGATTGAGTTTAATTTGATACTCCCGTAGGCTGGCATATGTGTCGCGGAGGTTGTCTACCAATTGTCCGACATGCTTGGTCTTGACAACCACATCATCTACGTAGGCCTCAACGTTCTTCTTGATGTGTTTCTCTAAGGAAGTTACAGAGAGCCTCATCAATCTCTGGTTCGCGGTTTGCCCCTATGGATGTTGTTTTTGCTGGGTCCGTGGGGTGTACTTGAAATTTGACTATTTCATCAGCTGGCTTGAATGAGGTATAGATTTCGGCCATTTGTCGAGGATGACGTCATCCCAATGGACTTCGGCTCGTAGTGTGGTTAGTTCCTCGGTCGCAAGGGCTTTAGACAGGGTTTCGAGGGCGAGTGACGCCATTTTGTTTTCGGCTTTGAGTGCTCTGTTTGGGTCGCTCGAGATGGTGATGATCCCATTTGGGATCGGCAGTTTGAGCTTCATGTAGCCGTAGTGTGGCACTGCTTGGAACTTGGAGAAGGCGTTCCATCCCAGAAGGGCGTGATATCCGCTCCTAAAAAGGGGCAATGTGGAACGTAACTTCTTCGGATTGGTAATTGTCCGACATTCCGAAGACCACATCCAAGGTGATTTTTCCACTGCAGCATGCTTCTCGCCCAGGTATGATACCTTTAAAGGTGGTGCTGCTCTGTTCTATGCGCGATTTGTCGATGTGCATTATATCCAGAGTATCTGTATATATTAGGTTTTAGCTGTTGCATCTGTCCATGAGTACCTTCTGAAGGCGTCAGCTACCCACAATCGGGTCGAGGACCAGTGCGGCAGGGCATCTGTTTGGGGCAGACTTCGGTTGATCTTTATGATCGAATGCAATCGGCGTGTCTATCCACGTGCTCCGAGCTAGTACTCGCTGGATGGATTGGATTTCCCGGAGAGCCCACTCACGCTGGTTGTTGGACGTAAAGGTCTAATAAATAATCATGACCTCATCCTTGCCCGAGGATTCTTCTGCGTGACTGGGTGTGCCCGTGAGTATGGCAGTTCCTCCTTTAGCCACTTGCCTCACCACCCAACAGTCGTGAAGGCTGTGAGTCAGCCAAGAGTTGAGTAGAATAGCATGTATTAGGCCTGGTTTATCTAGGAGGCCCAAGGGTGGTCCCGGAGTGGCTGTGGGTTTCCTTTTTCTTCCGAGGTCGCTCGGCCAGTATGTTTCGTGTGCGGGAATCGCGCCGAGGTGCGGGTATGTCATGTTTGAACTTGTATTCACAGATCGAATATGTCCTTTTATTGGCCAACCAAACATCTTCAATGATGAAGAACTTGGACACCAGATCGGATAACTCCGCGAATGTTTGGACACAGCGGCGGGCGAGGGCGTTTGAAATGGCTTTATCCTTGCATCCACACTGGAAGGATGTTATTATATCTGAGTCCTGGTAATCTGGTATCTTGTTTTTGACAGACAAGAACCTGGCCCAGAACTGTCTGATTGACTCGTCGTGGAGTTGTTGCACGTAGGCTAGATCCCAGACATCTAGTGGGCCCGAATTATCGGGGCAATACTCGATGTGGGAGGTGGATGGGTAAGTTTCGATCTCTATGGGTTGTGGGCTCGAAGCCTTGATACCCTCTTCTTGTGATGAGTGTGTGGCCGCCAGATTAGCTGGACTGATTCGAAGGTCAGATTTATCGATTGTGTCTAGCGGGTCGCTGTCTGAATCGTTTTCCAAAAAGTACCTCGACCCTTCACCCTTGAAATGGGAATCAGCCAGGGATGGAGAAGAGTCATGGATTGCCTCTGACTCGCGAAGGAGGAAGGGCATTTCCATGAAAAAAGCTTCACGCGCGGGAACCGTGCCTGTAAGATTGGAGTCGTTAACCTCCCATCGATCCTTTGCCGATGTCACAGCGGAACTCTCAATGAAAGCACCAGTGTCGGTATAAAATCCAGCAGACCTCGGGGTAGGGGGTCCCGAACTGTGGATCTTGGGTCGAGGGTAACTTGAACAGGGAGACGATGTTTACCCAGGTTCGGGCCCTCTTAATGGAGGTAAAACCCTACGTCCTGCTCTTGTTTATATTGATGAAGATGTATCGAGTACAGAGTTGATCTACCTCGAGATCGTAAGATGCGTTCTAACTCTAGGGCTAGGTGAATGCAATTGTGTTGAAGTCCCTTCTACAGGCTAAACCCTTTGGCTTATATACACGCTAGATAGGGCATCTAGGGTTACATGGTCGGTATCTAGGCACGGAGACTGTCGGATTCAGGGCTCCGCAGACCCAAAGAAGGTTCGAACTCTGGGGCGTGTGCAAAGAACTCAACCTATCCAACCAACCAACCCGTCGCCCTACAGCCTAGCTCGATGGATCAAGGAAGGAGATGGACACGGCAATTTACCCAGGTTCAGACCACCTTGCGGTGTAAGACCCTACTCCTGCTTTGTGATGGATTTGCCTCACGAGGGGCTAGGGATGAACTAGTACAAGGGAAGAACAACCTCGCGAGGTCTGCTCTAGGGTGAGGGTGAGTCGTCCTTCGGTTCGGTCTCCTCCCTCTCTACGGTGGTGGCTAGCTTATACTTATAGCGTCCTTGTTCCTCTTCCTCCAAAACGAAGGCGGGAAGGGATCCCACAGTGGCCAATTTGAAAGGGGACAAGTAGTACATCTTATCCTGACGAAAGGTGGTCTTCTCCTGCAAAGCCTCTGGTCGTGACACCGTGGTGGGCTCGGCGATGACACCCGCCCTGCCGTCCTGGTCTTGTTGCACTGGAATGGAAACCTTTACCTGATTCCTCAGGAACCCACACTTGCGCTTGCCTCCTTAGCACCAAAGAGGAAATTGTCCTCTCTGCGCCTGCTGGCGCCCGCCTGGCCTTGGTCATCATGGCTTGCATCACCGCAACCTCGTGAGGTTGGGCATCTGCATAGGAATCTCCGCTCCTCAGGAGGCAGCCTGGGGAGGCCGCTCCCTCAGGAGGTCTTGGCGTCGTCTCCCTCGCGAGGCTTGGCCCCTCGCGAGGGTCTTGTCTTGATAATCTTCGTAGGTGGGCCGTACTAGGCCGTTGATGGAGCCATGCCGTGGGCCGCAGGCAAGCAAGTCTGGGTACTCTGGTTCCTAGAACACCGACAGAGACGGCAAGAGAAGTCTTGGAGTACACGTCAAGTCTTCAGCAGATGTAATCTCGATCTCGCCTCCAGTGTGCGGCTTCCGGAGTCCACCTTGAGAAGAATGAGGGCCTATCAGCCCATCCCGAGGAACATGGGCTGACTAGGTTAGTACCCCCTAGTCCAGGACACCGTTACCTAAGTTGCGGTCAAAGAGGAGGAGGGGATCGGGCACAGAGACAGGGGAGGGGAGGGGCTCGCTGCTCGTGAAGAGGGAGTGCGGCTCTGTGCATCACCAACACATGGCTTAAATAGCCGTGGCGAGGCCAGGCGAAGGGGCGGTCAGCCCACTTCAATGCGGCGCAGCGGCCAGAGTTGGTTCCTCGGGAAGCTGCGTCCGCATTGAAGCGGCGGTTGCCGAGAGGTCATGTCGGTCAGCACCGCCATCTGTCCGGTCACATCGTGCAGCATCAATGTCAGCCTCTTCATGCTCTGGGGTGGCATGAATGCGGCACGTGCATTAGAACGAAAGCACGGGAGGGGAGGGTGGGGGTTTGGGTGGGCCAGGGTGGTCAGAACCACGGGATGGGAGCGGTCCGGATTCCCGCAATGCCCCCATGTTTGTCTTTGGTTTGTGGTAGAAAACATGCCCGGACCATGCTGCGGACCGATACAAGACCGCGTTGGATGGCTTCCACGTTCCAGACGGATGTGAGAGGTTTGCAGGTCGCCGTTGGAGACACCCTAATACCCCTAAAAAATCTATGAAAACTAAAAAAATAGCACGAATCGCAAGGCAACCATGGATGATGGATCCTGTGCACGGTAGAATTTCTTTTCTTTGAAAATACGTGTCTCCTTCCTCGAAATTAAAAGGTATACCTACTTCCTCAACCCTTGTGAGAAATTTCCTCAAAATCCATGTGAGGAAACTATATAAATTTAATAAATAGATATTGGCTTAGAATTTTACGCGGAGAAAAAATAGCATTGCCTCTTGAAAAAGATTAATGAATTTCATACCATTGTACTGATGACCTTCCAGATGAATTACATAGCGCCACACTCGCTCACCGAGGAGTGGAGGTGGTGGGGGTGGAGAGAGAGAGAGAGGGAGAGAATAGACCGAGGAGTGATGGTGATAGGTAGGACTAAGGGGAATGGTGGGTGAGGTGTCTATCATCGTTGATGTTCCATGTTGCAGCGGCCGATGAGGACAAATGCAGGGATGACCGTGGCCACGGAGATCTAGGTAGGGAGGGGGTTGGGGATCATGGACCTCAGCCTCGAGCACCATGGCCTCCACCTCCTCCCATGGGATCCACGCCCTTATCCTCTCCTTTACCGCCTGGCGCCGCAGCTTGTCCGGATCAGACGCCGGCAACGGTGAGTTCTCCCCATGGTACCCCACACCGTCGCAATAGATGAGACCATTATGCACACGCGTGGCTTCACCAAAGGGAATAATATCAGTGCTCATCGCCGGCGCGGTATTGGAACTCCATGGCGCGGTCTCGTGATCTAGGGTTCTGGGGTTTTGCTAGATCGGAAGGCCTTCGGTCGGTCCTGGATGTGCGGCGTTGCGCCTACACGAGAGAAACGCTCTAGCTAGCTGTGTTGGATACGGTTACGGTAAAATCCAAGACCACAACTTTTTTTTGGACTATAGTCCACCGGACGATTGAAATCTTTTGAAGTATATCTGGAAATTAATGTTGATTTTCTTATTCTGTGTTTTTGGTAAGTCTTGATTTGCTTCCACCAAATAAACATAGAAATTAATGCTTCCAAGATTTACATTAGAAACTCCATTTTCAGTTTTTTTTAGGCTGGAAATACTGAGAGTGATTTATCTACTATGCACGAGATAGTTTTTTTAGGATTTTTTTTAAAAGCACGAATCTCAAGGCAACCACAGATGATGGATCCCGTGCATAGTAGTACTGGTTTTCTCTGAAAATACTTGTCTCCTTCGTCGCAAAAAATGTACACGTACCTCCTCAACCCTTGTGAGAAATTGCCTCGAAATCCATGTGAGGAAACTACATAAATCTAATAAATTAAATATTGTCTTAGAATTGCAGACGAAGAAAAAATAGCATTGCCTCTGAAAAAAGTTTAATGAATTTCATACCATTGTATTGATGAACTTCTAGATGAATTGCATAGTCCAGTGCCGTGCTACTTGTGAGCTGCGTTGGGATTTCCCCGAAGAGGAGAGGATGAAGCAGTACAATAGAGATAAGTATTTCCTTCAGTTAAGAACCAAGGTTATCAATCCAGTAGGAGAACCATGCGAAACATCATTTGCAGTACCTACACACACAAAAGCAAATACTTGCACCCAACGCAAACAAGAGGGTTGTCAATCCCCTCGGCGGTTAATTGCAAGGATCAAATATCATAGTGATAGATAGATAATATAAAATAACGATAATAAATTGCAGGAAGGTATTTTTGGATTTTATATATGATAAAAGTAGATCCGGGGGTCATAGTTTTCACTAGAGCCTTCTCTCTCAAACAAAAAGCATACAGTGGGTAGACAAATTACTGTTGGGCAATTAATAGAAAAGCGCATAGTTATGGCGATATTCAAGGCAATGATCATGTATATAGGCATCATGTCCGAGACAAGTAGACCGACTCCTGACAGCATCTACTACTATTACTCTACCCATCGACTACTATCCAGCATGCATCTAGGGTATTAAGTTAATAAAAACGAAGTAACGCCTTAAGCAAGGTGACATGATGTAGATAAAGTAAATCCAACCAATATGAATAAATCCCGTTGTTTTCCCCTTAATGGCAACAATACAAATATGTGTCTTGTCCCCTACTTTGTCACTAGGATATAGAGCACTGCAAGATTGAACCCATTACAAAGCACCTCTCCCATTGCAAGATAAACCAATCTAGTTTGCCAAACCAAACGGATAGACCGGAGAGAAATACAAAGCTATAATAGTCCTGCATAAAAGAATTCAAAAAAGACTCAAATATTTTGTAACATCCCCAGCATCACACTACAGTGATTACCTCTTAATCCTGCCAAGTCATCATTATTATGCCATAAGAAAAATAGTTAAGTAATAATCCAACATCAAATACAAATTTCATTTGGAATTCAAATAATTACTTCTTCAGATAATTAATCAAAATAGTTCATAATATTGTAAATAATCCCAAAGTTATTCTAAAAATACAACCAACATTAATTGAGACTCCAAAAATGGTCCTAGCTATTTTTGAATGACCCAACAACACCCTTCCATCACTTTTAAATTCCAACCATAAATCAAATGAATTCAAATGAGGTTCGAACTTTTCGTAGCAGTGCACAATGTTCCCTTGAAATTGTTTTGACCAGTGGCACATTTTTGGCAAAGTCATTGATGGCTTAAAATAAATGCAAACATAAATAAGAAAAAGTAAATAAAACAGAAAAGTAAAAGAAGAAAGAAACCCCTGCTTTCCCCACTGGGCCTCGACCCAGCCGGCCCAGTCGGCCATCCCACCAGGCCGACCCACCTCCCCTCCTAGCTAACCCCCACTCCCCTATAACCCTAGCCCACCTTCCCCCATTCTCCCCCACTCCCCCCCGATCCCCCTGGATCTGGATCGGGAGCACCCAACGCTCGCCGCCCCCGACCCCGGCGCCCCGATGCCGCTCGTCCTTGCCGCGTCGCCTCGGCCCGTCGTCCACGCACGCTGCCCCATCCCTGCACCTCGCCGCCTCATCGCGCCGGCCCCGACTCCTCCCCGAGCCCGCTGCCATTCCCTTACGGCCCCGTCGTGAGCACCTCCCTCTCTCTTCCCGTCCCCGTCGCCCGTCCCGGCCACAGTGTGCCCGCCTCACCTTCTGCTCGTCACTGCAGCGCCCGGGCGCGCCCTCGCCACGGCCACGCAAGGTCGCGTGCGGCCGCGCCCCCTCACGCACGGGCCCCGCCCCGGTACTCACCTGCTCGCTCGCCCGACTGAGGTCCGACGCCTGCTGTCACCGCGCCCACGGGCCCCTCGCGCGCCCCACGCCCGCGCCGCCTTCCCCGGCCTCGTCCAGGCCACCTCCACCTCCGCCGGGCCACGCCGGACCGCGCCCCGACCTGCCGCCATGGCCCCCGCCGCTGCATTCCCTCCCTTGCTGCTGCCGCTACCCGTCACCGCCCGGTCACTGCCGCCGCCACGAGCTCGCTCCGGTAGAGCTCCGGCCTCGCCCCGCAGCCCCCGCTCGCCGGCCGTGCTCAGCCTCGGCTAGCCTGGGCCAATGCCCAGTCGGGCCGGCACCCGGCGCCCACACCCACTAACGACCCGCCCTGGTTGGCCTATGGGTCAATGACAGCCAGGGCCCACGCCCCCGGAAAAAAAAGAAGGGAAATAAACAATTAAATTAATTAACTTAATTAATTCTATTTAAATTAACTAATTAAGTGTAATTAGCCTAATGACTATTTAAACTAATTAACTACTGTTAATTAACTAAACAGTCACAGACAGGTGGGACCCACCTGTCAGGTTGACCCAACCAACGGTCAACGTTGACTGCTGACGTCAGGCTGACGCATTAATTTTTTTTTGAATTAAATTAATTTATTAATTCCAGAAATTGATTAAATCTTTAGAAATTAATATAAAATAAACCGTAGCTCAGATGAAAATACTTTGTACATGAAAGTTGCTCAGAACGACGAGACGAATCCGAATATGCTCTCCGTTCATCTGTCACGTTCCCCTAGCATAGTGAACATGCAACCTTCCACCTCCGATTCATCTGCCCTAAAATGCCAAACTTCAGGGATACTTTCCCGGATGTTTTCCCCCTTCGCCGGTATCACCTATCCCTACGTTAGATCACCCCTGGCACCGCGTATTGCCTTGTTATATTTTGTGATGCTTTGTTTTGCTCCGTATTTACTGTTTCTCTTCCCCTCTTCTTCTCCGGTAGACCTCGAGACCGGCGCTGATGCCATTGAGTACGACTACGTCACCGACGACCCTTCTTCCCGTGCAACAGAGCTACCAGGCAAGCACCCCCCCTTGAGCATACCGATATCGCCTATTCTTTCTCTCTCATGCTTGCATTAGAAATTGCTGCTGCTACTGTTTAACCTATTCTGATGCATAGCCTGTTTATTGTAACCTGCTATTGAAACCTTACCTGCTTATCCTAAAACTGCTTAGTATAGGCTGGGTAGAGACCTACCAGAGACCCCACTTGTCCCCAGTTGCCCCGCTAGATTATCAGATGACTCGATCAACGGGATCGACAGCCAGACCCCGGCACTGCACTACACCCCCCCTTGGTTGTACGACACTGCAGCGTTACTATCGAGTGTCGAGGGTGATACCTCGTATAGCACTCCTGATGTTAACTCTGTAGAGTAGCTATTTGGTCGTGGTCATCAAGGGTGATTCCTCCTTCTCCACTTTCGATACGACCCTGTCGTGCAACACATCAAGTGTGAACCCATCGAGGGTGATTCCTCCGAGTTCACCTTGACGGATACATCAAGTAGGAATCCAACAAGGGTGATACCTCGGATTCCCCTGATGTTATGGACACATGGATACCTGGACTTTACACTGTTACTTGGAAAGGCGGGTCGACCCTGAGGGGTACCTGCGTGAGCCTAAGTGGCGAGTGTTGTGGGGACGGGTTGACCTGGAGGTTACCCGAGATATGAATACGAGGCGTGGACGGGCATTCTTAGCCCTTGCTGCAAGTCCTCGAGACGGCGCGACGGGGTCACATCGATCATGAGTCTCTGCTCGTTACCGCAAGCCCCTAGTCCGCTAACGATTTGGATATTTGATCCGAGCAGGCCTCTGGCCTGATAGCACTAACCATCACATGGGAAGAGTTATGGGCACTCTGCATCGTAGCATCGGCCGAAAGCTCTGTCAGACGTCCAGTTCAGCCTCGTGGCCGGGCCGGGCCAGTGCCATCCAGGACTGAGGTGGTGCTCGTCCCGACCCTTCACACACCGACCCGGAGTGCACAAGGCGATGGCCCAAGACCCCTGAGCGCTTAGGATTTAGACCGACGGGGACCTCTCTGCTGAGCTGTAGGTAGGATTGCGGTGTATCGTTTGGCCGAGGTCGGGCATGACCCGAAAAAGTGTGTTCGGCCAGAGTTAAGTGAGCGTGGTGGGTAAGTTGGTGCATCGCTGCAGGGAAGAAAACATCTATCGATAGCCGATCCCATGGTAAAGGACACTCGGAGTTGTATCCCGATCGATACAACTAGAACTGGATACTTGTGATGAGTATGGCTCTGGGATTACTTTCTCGCAGGGAGTCGAGAAAGGATCTCTGGCCGAGGTTGATACTTGGATATTATGGCTCTGGGATTGCTTTCTCGCAGGGAGTCGAGAAAGGATCTCTAGGTGAGGTTGAGACTTAATGATACTACTACTCTATACTGTACTACTCTACACTCTTCTAATGCTCCAAGACCGCTGAAGATGCTAGTCTTCGATAGGACTAGGCCTTCTCTCTATTCTGGCATTTCTGTAGCCCAGTCCACATATACAGCCTCCCCTTGATAATGTTGCATATGTAGTGTAGATCCTTGCTTGCTGAGTACTTTGGATGAGTACTCACGGTTGCTTTGCTTTCTTTTTCCCCCATATCCTTTTGGTGCAACCAGATGACAGAGCCCCTGAGACAGCTGCCCCCGCCGACGATCGCTACTACTATCCTGAGGGTGGATACTACTACGAGCTTGTCAACGACCAGGAGTAGGATCGGAGGGTCCCAGGCAGGAGGCCTGCGCCTTTCGATCGTAGCTCTTGTTTTGCCCCACCTTTCTAGAGGCTTATCTATTTCTGTTTCATATCTGTACTCAAATATCTGATGCTTCCGCTGACGCTTGTATGCGAGCTTATGTATTCGAGCCCTCGAGGCCCCTGGCTTGTAATATAAAGCTTGTATGACTTTATTTATGTTTTAGAGTTGTGTTGTGATATCTTCCCGTGAGTCCTTAGGCTTGATCGTGTGCATTTGCGTGTATGATTAGTGCACGATTGAGCCGGGGGCGTCACATATTTCTCATGAATAATCTAATCATAAACCCACAATTCATCGGATCCCAACAAACACACCACAAAAGAAGATTACATCGGATATAATTCCAAGAACATCGAAGAGAACATTGTATTGAAGATCAAAGAAAGAGAAGAAGCCATCTAGCTACTAGCCGTAGGTCTGTGTTAAACTACTCACACATCATCAGAACGGCAGCAAGGTTGCTGTAGAAGCCCTTCGTGATCGATTCCACCTCCGGCAGAGTATCGGAGAAGGCCTCCAGATGGGATCATGGAAGAATAGAGACTTGAGGCGGCAGAAAAAGTATTTTGGGTGTCTCTCTATTGGTTTCCTAATTTTAGAGAATTTATAGAGGTGGAATTAGGTCAGACGGAACCCTGTGGGGCCCACAAGGTAACCGGGCGCGCCCTGTTGCATTTTCGTCTCCTCTGTTGCCATCTAGTCTGCTCCCGAAGCTTCTAGGGTCTCTCTTTTCCAGAAAAAATCATCAAAAAGTTTCGTACCATTTGGACTTTGTTTGGTACTGATTTCCTGGAAAACCAAAACCAGGCAAAAAATAGCAACTGGCACTTGGCACTGGGTTAAAAGGTCAGTCCCAAAAAATGATATATAATGGCATATTATTGCATATAAAATATCCAAGATTGATATTATAATATCATAGAACAATAAAAAATTATAGATAAGTTGGTGACGTATTAGCATCCCCAAGCTTAATTCCTGCTCGTCCTCGAGTAGGTAAATGATAAAAACAGAATTTTTGATGTGGAATGCTACATAACATCTCTATCATGTAATCTCGTTTAGGTATGAATATTTAAGATCAGAATGATTCAAAGCAATAGTCTATAATTTGATACAAAGACATCAATACTCAGGCATGCCAACAAACAATCATGCCTTTGAAAATAAAAATGCTAAAGAAAGTTATCCCTATAAAATCATATAGTCGTGTCATGCTCCATCTTCTTAACACAAAGTATTTATCATGCACAACCCCGATGACAAGCCGAACAATTGGTTCATACTTTTTAATGCGCTTCAACTTTTTAACCCCCACGCAATACATGAGCGCAAGCCATGGATATAGCAATATGGGTGGAATAGAATGCGATGGTAGAGATTATTAAGGAGAAGTAAAAAAAGTAAGATAGTCTCACATCAACGAGGCTAATCAATGGGCTATGGAGATGCCCTCAATTGATGTCAATGCGAGGAGTAGGGATAGCCATGCAACAGATGCACTAAGAGCTATAAGTATATGAAAGCTCAAAAATGAAAACTAAGTGGGTGTGCATCCAACTTGCTTGCTCATGAAGACCTCGGGCATTTGAGGAAGCCCATCATCGGAATATACAAGCCAAGTTCTATAATGAAAAATTCCTACTAGTATATGAAAATAAAGCATAGGAGACTCTCTATATGAAAAACATGGTGCTACTTTGAAGAACAAGTGTGGAAAAAGGATAGTAACATTGCCCCTTCTCTCTTTTTCTCTCATTTTTTTGGTGGGCTCTTTTTGGCCTCTTTTTTCTTTTTCTTTTATTTTATTTTATTTCCTCACCGGGAAAATGCTCTAATAATGAATAATGATGATCATCACACTTCTATTTACTTACAACTCAAAATAACAACTCGATACTAGAACAAAATGTGACTCTATATGAATGCCTCTTGCAGTGTAACAGGATATGCAATGATCTAGCATAACATGTATAAAAAATGATGAACGGTGGCTGAGCCACAAATACTATGTCAGTTATATGATCAGGCAAAGCAATATGACAATGATGATGTGTGTCATAAAACTGGAACGGTGGAAGTTGCATGGCAATATATCTCAGAATGGCTATGGAAATGCCATAATTGGTAGGTATGGTGGCTGTTTTGAGGAAGATATAAGGAGGCTTATGTGTGATAGAGCATATCATATCATGGGGTTTGGATGCACCGGCGAAGTTTTCACCAACTCTCGAGGTGAGAAAGGGCAATGCATGGTACCGAAGAGGCTAGTAAATTGCGGAAAGGTGAGAGTGCGTATAATCCATGTACTCACATTAGTCATAAAGAAATCATATACTTATTGTGAAAGTTTATTAGCCCTCGAAGCAAAGTACTACTACGCATGCCTCTAGGGGATAAATTGGTAGGAAAAGACCATCGCTCGTCCCCGAGCACCACTCATAAGGAAGACAATCAATAATAAATCATGCTCTAACTTCTTAGCATAACTAGAGACCATATGATACGTCTCCAACGTATCTATAATTTATGAAGTATTCATGCCATGTTTACAACAATTTTATATGGTTTTTGTATGATTTGCATGGAACTAACCCGGACTGATGCTGTTTTCAGCAGAACTACCATGGTGTTGTTTTTTGTGCATAAATGAATGTTCTCCAAATGAGCTGAAACTTTTTGACAATTTTTTTTGGAACAAAAGAGACCCCTGAAGCTTCATGGGAGGGCCAGAAGAGCCACGAGGAGGGCACAACCCACCACGATGCGCCAGAGGGGCCTGGCTTGCCTCGGTGGGTTGTGCTCACCTCGAGGCCCATCTTCGCGTGATTCGAATGCTGAAAATTCCTATAAATAGAGAAACCATCAGAAATAACCTTGGATCAGAACTTCCGCCACTGCAAGCCTCTGTAGCCACGACAAACCAATCTAGACCCCGTTCCGGCACCCTGCCGGAGGAAGAAATCATCATCGGTGGCCATCTTCATCATCCCGGCGGCCACCATGATGAGGAGGGAGTAGTCCACCCTCGGGGCTGAGGGTTTGTACCAGTAGCTATGTGTTTAATCTCTCTCTCTCTCTCTCATGTTCTTGAGTTGGCACGATCTTGATGTATCGCGAGCTTTGTTAATATAGTTGGATCATATGGTGTTTTCCCCTCTCTATCTTGTTGTGATGAATTGAGTTTTCCCTTTGAGATTTCATTTTATCAGATTGAATACTTTTATGGATTTGAGAGCACTTGATCTATGTCTTGGCACTCAACTCGCAGATTCCCAAGGTGATATTGGGGTAATCTATGCATAGGGGTTGATGCATGTTTTCGTCCTTGTTTCTCCGATAGAAATCTTGGGGCACTCTTTGAGGTTCTTTGTGTTGGATTGAGTATTGTGAATCTGAAATTGTTTGATGCATATCGCATAATCAACTCACGGATACTCGCGATGACATTGGAGTATCTAGGTGACATTAGAGTTGGTTGACGTGCATCATATGGTGTTATTTTATTACGAACTCTTGGTTAGATCGATCGGAAAGAATAGCTTGGTGTTATTTTAGTACGAACTCTAGGATAGATTGATCGGAAAGAATAGCTTTGAGGTGGTTTCGTACCCTACAAGCAATTTCTTCTTATGTTCTCTAGATAGGAACTTTGGAGTTATTCTTCATCGCATGTTGAGGGATGGTTATATGATCCAATTATATTAGCATTGTTGAGAGACTGCACTAGCGAAAGTACAGACCGTAGGCCTCATTTTCAAGCATTGCAAAATCATTTGTGCTCCATTTTATCAATTGCTACATTGCTGTTTTTTATTGTTCCTATTACAAAAATCAATATCTACTATCATTACTATGCTTGTATCACCATCTCTTCGCCGAACTAGTGCACCTATACAAATTACCATTGTATTTGGTGTGTTGGGGACACAAGAGACTTTTTGTTATTTGGTTGCAGGGTTGTTTGAGAGAGACCATGTTCATCCTACGCCTCCCACGGATTGATAAACCTTAGGTCATCCACTTGATGGAAAATTGCTATTGTCCTACAAAACTCTGCACTTGGAGGCCCAACACGAGTCTACAAGAACAAGTTGTGTAGTAGACATCAAGCTCTTTTCTGGCGCCGTTGTCGGGGAGGTGAGTGCATGAAGGTATATCTTTAGATCTTGCAATTGAATTTTTTAGTTTCTTGTTTTATCACTAGTTTGGTTCGTAAAAGAAAACTACAAAAAAATCGAATTGAGGTGGCCTCATATTATTCGCCGTTATCATGTCTTTCTTGAAAATGATGGAAAGGGAAATTGTGCTCAATTGATAGAAGAAGAATTCAATAAAACGTTTGGCATAAAATATTTGAATGATGAGCATGTTTGCAATGTTGTTGGTTTGAATTCTTTGAATATCCATGATGCTAATGATATGCAAAGCCATAAGCTTGGGGATGCTATGTTTGATCAAGATGATATTTTTAATCCCCCAAGTTTTGATGAGAATATTTACTATGATGAAAGCATGCCTCCTATTTATGATGATTATGGTGATGACATGTATGCTATAAAGAGTAATGATATCCATGAAACTTTTCATCATGATTTTAATGCTCAATATGATTATGCCAATCAAGAATCACATGATAGTTATTTTGTTCAGTTTTCTCCCACTACTATTCATGAGAATAAATTTGCTTATGTGGAGAGTAATAAAAAATGTATTCTTGTGGATCATGACAAGAATGCTTTATGTGATAGCTATATTGTTGAATTCATTCATGATGCTACTTAAAATTATTATGAGAGAGGAACATATGCTTTTACATATTGCAATAATATCGAGTTTCCTCTCTATGTGTTGAAAATCTTGAAGTTTTGCTTGTTTTGTCTTCCTATGCTAGTTGATTATTGCTCCCATAAGTTGTTTGATCACAAAATCCTTATGCATAGGAAGTGGGTTAGACTTAAATGTGTTAGTCATATGCTTCATGATGCTCTCTTTGTGTTTCAATTCTTATCTTTTATGTGAGCATCATTGAAATCATCGTGCCTAGCTAAAAAGGCATTAAAGAAAAGTGCTTGTTGGGAGACAACCCAACATTTACCCCTACTGTTTTTGTGTGTTCACATGATTAGGCTACTGTATTAATCATGTTTTATAGCTTTTGTTTCAATAAAGTACCAAGTAAAGCCTTTGGGATAGTGTGGATGATAGTTGACTTGATTCAGTGCAAAAACAGAAACTTTTGTACCCAGTAACAGAATTGTTAAAAAGCACTAGTGTGTCGAAAAAATCTGATTTTTTTACATATGATTGATATACAAATTACCTACGTTGTGATAACATTTCAGACTTTTTGAAGTTGCATAAGTATGACTAAAATTCAGATCTTTACGTAATGTTCTGTTTTTGACAGATTCTGTTTTCAATGCATAGTTTGCTTGTTTTATGGTTTCTATGGCTTATATTGCTTAATATAAATTGTGAAAATTGTAGAGTACAGTAGGCATCATGTGGAAACAATTATGAATCTTATCTTGACAGTACCAAAGTGAATGATTTGTCTTTGTCATGCCAACCCATCTCACGAAGTTCCGTTAAGTTTTGTGTGATTGAAGTTTTCAAGTTTTGGGTGAGATATCGATATGAGGAGAATAAGGAGTGACAAGACCCTAAGCTTGGGGATGACCAAGGCACCCCAAGGTAATATTCAAGGAATATCCAAGCAACTAAGCTTGGGTATGCCCTGGAAGGCATCCCCTCTTTCGTCTTCAACATTATCGGTAACCTCACTTGGGACCATATTTTTATTCGTCACATGATATGTGTTTTGCTTGGAGCGTCATATTATTTTATTAGGATTTGCTTGATGTTATTTATAATAATGTTTTATATCTTTTACTTCAATAAAAATGTCAAGTATAGCCTTTGCCATGCTTATTTTGCAAGTCTATGTGTTGCTGTTTGAAAACAGAAAGTTGCATGCTATTGCGTGAATTCTTGAGAAAAGTCAGAATGTGATAAAATGTTGAATTTAAAAAAAAATAAGCTACGATAAATTTTCTACAGTGTGGTAAATTTTCAGAACTTTTGGATTTAGGGAAGTATAAGTAAAATTGCACTCTTTACAGACTGTCCTGTTTAGATAGATTGGTGTTATGTTTGCATTGTTTGCATATGTTTGCTTGTTTAATGATTCTATTTGAGGATAGGAGTATTAAATATCCAGAGGCATTTAGTATGCAATGTTTAATACTAATTTTAGTGATTTGCTATAGTAGAGAATGATAAGGTTTTGCATTGATTTATACTAACTTGTCTCCCGAGTTCTTGTTGAGTTTTGTGTGGATGAAATTTTTGAGATTTAGGAAACCGTGATATAAAAGGAATTAAGGAGACACAAAAGCTCAAGCTTGGGGATGCCCAAGGCATCCCAAGATAATATTCAAGAAGTCTCAAGCATCTAAGCTTGGGGATGCCCCGGTAGGCATCCCACCTTTCTTCATCAACAATTATCGGTTAGCCTCGATTGAGCCTAAGTTTTTGCTTCTTCACATGAGTTGTGCTATTCTTGGAATATCATTTTATTTTGTTTTGCTTGATGTTTTAATAAGATACTTAGATCTGAAAGTTTTTAAATAAGAGAGAGTCCTCAATTGGCTACCCATCTACTTAACTACTCGCTTGATCTTCACTTATATCTTTTTGGAGTAGCTTGTCATTTACTCTTGTGCTTCACTTATATCCTATGAGTAAATTGTTGAATGAATTGAATATCATGAAGTTGAAATTATATGTTCATATCATGCCTAGTAGTAGCTTCACATTGGGTTTAGAAAGTGAAATCTTTTGAAGCTTGACAATCAAAATATTGGTCATACAAGCAATTCATGAATGATTAGTATAAGGAAGAGAACTTTCACATGCAAATATATTATCTTGGAAATCTTCTATGATTGTGAATACCCATTAATTATTTTCAAACTTGAGAAAATTAGTTGAAGTTGGACAAGGAAGACAACGTAATGAGTTATGGTTGTGTATATTTGCATAGAAGTTATATTGTCATGGATCCTCCAACATGTGGTGTTTGCCTAGGATCTTTTGCTAGCCAAAAATTCGTACTAAGTAGAGAAACTACTTGTGCATCCAAAAACCCTTAAACCCAGTTTCTTGCCATGAGTGTCCACCATACCTACCTATGGATTGAATAAGATCCTTCAAGTAAGTTGCCATCGGTGCATAAAGTAATAAAAATTGCTCCTAAATATGTTTGATCTTTTATTGTAAGGGAAAATTGAGCGTTGTACGAACTTGTGATGGCAAAGTAATAAAAGCAATGGACTGCATAATAATGGTTGCTATCATAAGGGGCAATATAACATGACGTTCCTTTGCATTAAGAGCTTGGGCATCCAAAAATAAAAAGCGCATGACAACCTCTGCTTCCCTCTGCGAAGGGCCTAACTTTTACTTTTCAGTATTTACTTTGATGCAAGAGTCAATAGAATGCATTCTCATTTCAACCTCAATAATTCTGTAGTTGGCATGCATCATGTGGTGGGGAAAGATCTAGGCACATATGGCCAGTCAAATATATTGAATCATGATTTATTATTGTTGACAATTATCTCTATGATAAATGAGTTGGGAGGCAAAACATTAAGCCCCTATCTTTCTCTGTGTTCGATGGATGCCATTTGTTCTAAGAATATGCTTTGAGTACTAGCAATCATACAAGACTATATGATGATTGAGTATGTGGAGCACTTACTTAGAATCTGTTGAATAAGTTGAATTGCAATTGTTTGGTGACTAAGAATATAGGTTGTTGAGTTTCAAGAGAATTCATTGTTTGAACCTTAACATGTGAATTGGTTGCTACTTTAACATGAGAAGTTTTATGAGAAAGAATTGTTGTTATGATGCTAGGAAAACTGATTGAAATTCTCATTGATCAAACTTATGCACTTTGCTAGCATTCACACTTCATAAATTATTTCTTTTATCATTAACCTACTCGAGGACGAATAGGAATTAAGCTTGGAGATGCTGATAAGTCTCCAACGTATCTATAATGTATGAATTATTCATGCCATGTTTACAACAAATTTATATGGTTTTGGTATGATTTGCATGGAACTAACCCGGACTGACGCTGTTTTCAGCAGAACTACCGTGGGGTTGTTTTTTTGCAGAAATGAAAGTTCTCCAAATGAGCTGAAACTTTTTGACAATTTTTTTTGGAACAAAAGAGACCCCCAAAGTTTTGTGGGAGGGCTAGAAGAGCCACGAGGAGGGCACAACCCACCACGGCGCGCCAGAGGGGCCTGGCTTGCCCCGGTGGGTTGTGCTCACCTCGAGGCCCATCTTCGCGTGATTCCAACACTGAAAAATCCTATAAATAGAGAAACCATCAGAAATAACCCTGGATCAGAAGTTCCGCTGCCGCAAGCCTTTGTAGCTACGAAAAACCAGTCTAGACCCCATTCCGGCACCCTGCCGGAGGGGAAATCATCACCGGTGGCCATTTTCATCATCCCGGCGGCCACCATGATGAGAAGGGAGTAGTCCACCCTCGGGGCTGAGGGTTTGTACCAGTAGTTATGTGTTTAATCTTTCTTTCTCTCTCTCTCGTGTTCTTGAGTTGGCACGATCTTGATGTATCGCAAGCTTTGTTAATATAGTTGGATCATATGGTGTTTTCCCCTCTCTATCTTGTTGTGATGAATTGAGTTTTCCCTTTGAGATTTTGTTTTATCGGATTGAATACTTTTATGGATTTGAGAGCACTTGATCTATGTCTTGGCACTCAACTCGCGGATTCCCGAGGTGACATTGGGGTAATCTATGCATAGGGGTTGATGCACGTTTTCATCCTTGTTTCTCCGATAGAAATCTTGGGGCACTCTTTGAGGTTCTTTGTGATAGATTGAGTATTATGAATCAGAAATTGTTTGATGCATATCGCATAATCAATTCACGGATACTCGCGGTGACATTGGAGTATCTAGGTGACATTAGAGTTGGTTGACGTGTATCATATGGTGTTATTTTAGTACGAACTCTTGGTTAGATCGATCGGCAAGAATAGCTTGGTGTTATTTTAGTACGAACTCTAGGATAGATTGATCGGAAAGAATAGCTTTGAGGTGGTTTCGTACCCTACAAACAATTTCTTCTTATGTTCTCCACTAGATAGGAACTTTGGAGTGATTCTTCATTGCACGTTGAGGGATGGTTATATGATCCAATTATATTAGCATTGTTGAGAGATTGCATTAGCAAAAGTATGGACCCTAGGCCTCATTTTCAAGCATTGCAAAACCATTTGTGCTCCATTTTATCAATTGCTACCTTGCTGTTTTTTATTGTTCCTATTACAAAAATCAATATCTACTATCATTACTACGCTTGTATCACCATCTCTTCGCCGAACTAGTGCACCTATACAAATTACCATTGTATTTGGTGTGCTGGACACAAGAGACTTTTTGTTATTTGGTTGCAGGGTTATTTGAGAGAGACCATGTTCATCCTACGCCTCCCACGGATTGATAAACCTTAGGTCATCCACTTGAGGGAAAATTGCTACTGTCCTACAAAACTCTGCGCTTGGAGGCCCAACACGAGTCTACAAGAACAAGTTGTGTAGTAGACATCACCATACGTGCATGCTTTGGGAATCCCAAACCTTAACACCAATATTCTTACTAAACCACAATCATTCACTAGTACCTCCCACATATTACCATCTTAATATCGCAAAACTATTGCAAGGAATCAATTTATCATATTCAGTGATCTACATGAAAGTTTTTATTACATCCTTCTTGAATACCTATCATATTAGGACCAATTTCATAGCGCATGCATATTGCCATTACTATTATAAGACTCTCAAAATGATATAAGTGAAGCATGAGAGTGCAACTATTTGTTTAAAATATAACCACCGCCGTGCTCTAAAAAATATAAGTGAAGCACTAGAGCAACTGCCTAGCTCAAAAGATATAAGTGAAGCACAAAGAGTATTCTAACAAATCACGAATATATGTGTGTCCCTCTCAAAAGGTGTGTCCAGAAAAAGATGATTGTGGCAAACTAAAAATAAAAATGAGCAAAGACTCATATAATACACGACGCTCCAACAAAACTCATAGCATGTGATGAATAAAAATATAGCTCCAAGTAATTTACCGATGGTTGGTAGACAAAAGAGGGGATGCCTTCCGGGGCATCCCCAAGCTTAGACGCTTGGGTCTCCTTGAATATTTCCAAGGGCTGCCTTGGCATCCCCAATCTTAGGGTCTTGCCACTCCTTATTCCTTCATCCATCGTGATCTCACTTAAAACTTGAAAACTTCAGCACACAAAACTCAATAGAAACCTTCATCAGATCCATTACTATAACAACCAAATCAAAAACTTTAGGTACTATTATGAACCCATTCATATTTTATTCTTTCATAATACCTACTATATTCCAACTTCTCCATGACTTATACCCCCCGATACAATCCATAGACTCATCAAAACAAGCAAACTATGCAACAAAAATAGAATGTGTCTAAAACAGAACAGTCTGTAGTAATCTAAATAATGACCATACTTCTGGAACTCTAAAAATTCTGAAAAAATAGGAAAACGTGGGAACTTTGTATATTAATCATGTGTAAAAAATTCAGATCAAAACACGTTCCAGTGATTTTTAGATTTTTCTGGACTAAGCGCAAAAGTTTCTATTTTTTCATAGAATCGAATCAACTATCAACCAAATCATCCCAAAGGCTTTACTTGGAACAAATACTAATTTAAACACAAACACACAACCATAACAGTAGCATAATTGTTTGAACACTCAAAAACATAAAAGAAACAAGAAAAATAAAGATAGCTATTGGGTTGCCTCCCAACAAGCACTATTGTTTTACACCCCTAGCTAGGTGTAATGCAAAGTTTCAAGTGTTGTCATATTTAGTTTACACATATTGAGATATGTTTTTATCAGGAGGTTTTTCAAAGACAATAGGGAACACATCATCAATCAAAATTTTAGCATTGTTAAGGCAACTTTCCTCAAATCCTTGTTGGTTCCCCTTTACAATCCAAGAATATTGTTGATTAATACCACTGAAAACTTGTTGGATAATATGTAAGGGGGAACTTCCTTTTTAGTATTTCCATCAAAAGTATGGTTATCCCAGAATAACCGCCTCAACATATAATCTTCATCATATAAAATCTCATCTATCACAGGATGTTCATGACTCATATTGTAAAAATCAAAGATTTCTCTAGCCTCTCGTACTACGTAATCAAATTCATTCATGAGGATAAGAGTAGCTATCTTCTTAGCCTTAGGGTTGTTTATGATAGGTGATGACCCACAAGTATAGGGGATCAATCGTAGTCCTTTCAATAAGTAAGAATGTCGAACCTAACGAGGAGCGGAAGGAAATGACAAGTGGTTTTCAGCAAGGTATTTTCTGCAAGCACTGAAATAGTCGGTAACAGGTAGTTTGATAGCAAGATAATTTGTAACGGACAAGTAACGGTAACGGTAAATAAAGTGCAGCAAGGTAGCCCAATCCTTTTGTGGCAAAGGACAGGCCAAAATGGTCTCTTATGATAAGCAAAGCGTTCTTGAGGGTACATGGGAATTTCATCTAGTGACTTTCATCATGTTGATTCAATTCGTGTTTGCTACTTTGATAATTTGATATGTGGGTGGACCGGTGCTTGGGTGTTGTTCTTACTTGAACAAACCTCCCACTTATGATTAACCCCCTCGCAAGCATCTGCAACTACGAGAAAAGTATTAAGATAAAATCTAACCATAGCATTAAACATTTGGATCCAAATTGGTCCCTTATGAAGTAGCGCATAAACTAGGGTTTAAGCTTCTGTCACTCTAGCAACCCATCATCTAATAACTACTCCACAATGCATACCCTTAGGCCCAAACATAGTGAAGTGCCATGTAGTCGACGTTCACATGACACCACTAAGGGAATCACAACATACATATCATCAAAATATTGAACACATATCAAGTTCACATGATTACTTGCAACATGACTTCTCCCGTGACCTCAAGAACAAAAGTAACTACTCACAAATGATAATCATGCTCAAGATCAGTGGGGTATTAAATAGCATAATGGATCTGAACATATAATCTTCCACCAAATAAACCATATAGTAATCAACTACAAGATGTAATCAACACTACTAGTCACCCACAGGTACCAATCTGAGGTTCCGGTACAAAGATTGAACACAAGAGATGAACTAGGGTTTGAGAGGAGATGGTGTTGTTGAAGATGTTGATGGAGATTGGCCTCCCAAAGATGCGAGGGTTGTTGGTGATGACGATGACTTCGATTTCCCCCTCCGAGTGGGAAGTTCCCCCAGCGGAATCGCTCCGTTAGAGGGCAAAAGTGCCCCTGCCCAAGTTCCGCCTCGAGATGGCGGCGCTCCGTCCCGAAAGTCCTCTCTTATTTTTTCTAGGTCAAAATGACCTATATACCAGAAGATGGGCACCGAAGGTGGGCTGGGCTGAGCACAACCCACCAGTGCGCGCCTGGGGGGCCAGGAGCGCCCTGGTGTCTTGTGCTCACCAGGTGGCCCACCTCCGGTAGTTATTTGCTCCATTATTCTTCATATATTCCAAAATAATTCTCCTAAATTTTCAGCTCATTTGGAGATGTGCAGAATAGGTGCCCTGACGTAGCTTTTCAGGTCCAGAATTCCAGCTGCTGGCATTCTCCCTCTTTGGGTAAACCTTGCATATTATGAGAGAAAAGGCATTAGAATTACTCCATAAAGCATTATTACACATAAAAACATTATAATAACAGTATGAAAATGTGATATAAAATGGACGTATGAACTCCCCCAAGCTTAGACCTCGCTTGTCCTCAAGCGAAAACCGAAATCGAAAAACATGTCCACATGCTTAGAGAGAGAGAGAGGTGTCGACAAAAACAAAATACGGACATAGAAGCATCATGCTTATTATTATAACAACAAAGAACTTTAACATAAAACTTTATCACAAAACTTTATCATATAACTTCTCATGAACAAGTAATAATTCATCACAACATCGAAGTAAAAGCATAAACTCTATTGAAAACCAACAAACTATGTTCTCAGTCAACTTTGCAATTATAATTCATCATATTTTCAGGAAGGGTCTCATATCAGAGCCTTTTGGCAAGTCCACATACTCAACCATCATTTAATCTTCTATGATTGCTAACACTCGAAGCATACCCATGAGCAAAAAGTTTCAACCGAACACATAGAAAGATAGGGGCTTATAGTTTCGCCTCCCAACGTATTCACCTCAAGGGTGATGTCAACAATAATAATTTATGCTCACTCATATCCAACTGGATATATGTGCCTAGATCTTTCCTTGCCGCATGATGCTTGCAAAAGGAGAAAATAAAAAGGAAAAGGGGAAAATACTTTGACTCTTACATGAAAGTAAATGCATAAAACTAAAAGATAGACCCTTCGTAGAGGGAAGCAGAGGTTGTCATGCGCTTTTAGGTTTGTATGCCAAATCCCTTAATGCAAAAGAACATCACGTTATATTGCCCCTTATGATAGCAACCTTTATTATGCAGTCTGTCGCTTTTATTACTTTGCCATCACAAGTTCGTACAATGCTCAATTTTCTCTTACACTAAATGATCAAACTGTTGGGAAACATTGCATGGAAAACAAAAACAAAAAATTCTACGCACACGCAAGATCTATCAAGGAGATGCATACCACAAGAGGGGAGAGTGTGTCTACGTACCCTCGTAGACCATAAGCGGAAGCATTTCACAACGCAGTTGATGTAGTCAAACTTTCTTCGCGATCCAACCGATCTAGTACCGAACGTACGACACCTCCGCGTTCAGCACACGTTCAGCTTGGTGACATCCTCCGCCTTCTTGATCCAGCAAGACGGCGAGGTAGTAGATGAGTTCCGTCAGCACGACGGCGTGGTGATGGTGATGGTGAAGTGATCTCCGCAGGGCTTCGCCTAAGCACTACAAAATAATGACCGGGGGTGTAAACGGTGGAGGGGGCGCCGCACACGGCTAACAATTGATCTGGGGTGTGCTAGGAGCCCCCCTCCCACATATATATAGGTGGGAGGGGGAGGGAAGGCAGCCTGGCGCACCACATAGGTGGCCGGCCAGCCCTAGGGCTCCTGCCCTAGCCGCGCCCCCTGCCATGTTTGGACATGGGGAAAGGAAAGAGGGGGGAGAGGGAAGGAAGTGGGAGTCCAACTCCACACTTTCCTTTCCTCCTCCCCTTTCCTTTCCCTCCCCTTAGGCCAGCCCTATAGAGGGCGCACCAGCCCCTTGTGGGCTGGTGTGTTCCCTCACTTGGCCCATAAGGCCCATATCTTTGCCGGGGATGCCTGAAACTCCTTCCGGTGACCCGATAAGTACCCGGTACCCTCCGAAACACTTTCGGTGTCCGAATACCATTATCCTATATATCAATATTTACCTCTCGACCATTTTGATACTCCTCGTCATGTACGTGATCTCATCCGGGACTCCGAACAACATTCGGTCACCAAATCACATAACTCATATAACACTATATCGTCAACGGACGTTAAGCGTGCGGACCCTACGGGTTCGAGAACTATGTAGACATGACCGAGACACCTCTCCAGTCAATAACCAATAGTGGAACCTGGATGCCCATATTGGCTCCTACATATTGTATGAAGATCTTTATCGGTCGAACTGTTATGACAACATACGTAATTCCCTTTGTCCATCGGTATGTTACTTGTCCGAGATTCGATCGTTGGTATCTCTATACCTTGTTCAATCTCGTTACCGGCAAGTCTCTTTACTCGTTCCATAATACATCACCTCGTGACTAACTCCTTAGTCATTTGCTTGCAAGCTTATGATGTGTATTACCGAGAGGGCCCAGAGATACCTCTCCGATACTCC
Organism: Thinopyrum elongatum; assembly: GCA_011799875.1. Classification (NCBI taxonomy): domain Eukaryota; kingdom Viridiplantae; phylum Streptophyta; class Magnoliopsida; order Poales; family Poaceae; genus Thinopyrum; species Thinopyrum elongatum. The sequence continues at coordinate 450,201,888 of CM022297.1, forward strand.
GAGTGACAAATCCTAATCTCGATCTATGCCAACTCAACAAACACCTTCGGAGATACCTGTAGAGCATCTTTATGATCACCCAGTTATGTTGTGACGTTTGATAGCACACAAGGTATTCCTCTGGTATTCGGGAGTTGCATAATCTCATAGTTGAAGGAATATGTATTCGACATGAAGAAAGCGATAGCAATAAACTGAACGATCATTATGCTAAGCTAATGGATGGGTCTTGTCCATCATATCATTCTCCTAATGATGTGATCCCGTTATCAAATGACAACACATGTCTATGGTTAGGAAACCTTAACCATCTTTGATCAACGAGCTAGTCTTGTAGAGGCTTACTAGGGACACGGTATTTGTTTATGTATTCACACATGTATTTAAGTTTCCGATCAATACAATTCTAGCATGAATAATAAACCTTTATCATGAATAAGGAAATATAAAATAACAACTTTATTATTGCCTCTAGGGCATATTTCCTTCAGTCTCCCACTTGCACTAGAGTCAATAATCTAGATTACATTGTAATGAATCTAACACCCATGGAGTCTTGGTGCTGATCATGTTTTGCTCGCGGAAGAGGCTTAGTCAGCGGGTCAGCCACATTCAGATCCGGATGTACTTTGCAAATTTCTATGTCTCCATCCTTGACCTTTTCATGAAAGGAGTTGAAGCATCTCTTGATGTGTTTGGTTCTCTTGTGAAACCTAGATTCCTTCGCCAAGGCTATTGCTCCAGTGTTTTCACAAAAGATTTTCATTGGACCCGATGCACTGGGTATTACACCCAGATCGGATATGAACCCTTCATGTGCTGCTTTCGAAGCAGCTATGTACTCCGCTTCACATGTAGATCCCGCCACGACGCTCTGCTTGGAACTGCACAAACTGACAGCTCCACCATTCAATATAAATATGTATCCGGTTTGTGATTTAGAGTCATCCGGATCAGTGTCGAAGCTTGCATCGACGTAACCATTTACGACGAGCTCTTCGTCACCTCCATAAACAAGAAACATATCCTTAGTCCTTTTCAGGTATTTCAGGATGTTCTTGAGCGTTGTCCAGTGATCCACTCCTGGATTACTTTGGTACCTCCCTACCAAACTTATGGCCAGGCACACATCAGGTCTGGTACACAACATAGCATACATGATAGAACCTATGGCTGAGGCATAGGGAATGACTTTCATTTTCTCTCTATCTTCTACAGTGGTTGGGCTTTGAGTCTGACTCAACTTCACACCTTGTAATATAGGCAAGAAACCTTTCTTTGACTGATCCATTTTGAACTTCTTCAAAACTTTATCAAGGTATGTGCTTTGTGAAAGTCCTATTAAGCGTCTTGATCTATCTCTATAGATCTTGATGCCCAATATATAAGCAACTTCAACGAGGTCTTTCATTGAAAAATTCTCATTCAAGTATCCTTTTATGCTATCCAGAAATTCTATATCATTTCCAATCAACAATATGTCATCCACATATAATATCAGAAATGCTACAGAGCTCCCACTCACTTTCTTGTAAATACAGGCTTCATCGTAAGTTTGTATAAAACCATATGCTTTGATCACCTCATCAAAGCATATATTCCAACTCCGAGATGCTTGCACCAGTCCATAGATGGATCACTGGAGCTTGCATACTTTGTTAGCACCTTTAGGATCGACAAAACCTTTTGGTTGCATCATATACAACTCTTCTTTAAGATATCCATTAAGGAATGCAGTTTTGACATCCATTTGCCAGATTTCATAATTATAAAATGCGGCAATTGCTAACATGATTCGGATGGACTTAAGCATCGCCATGGGTGAGGAAGTCTCATCGTAGTCAACTCCTTGAACTTGTCGAAAACCTTTCGTGACAAGTCGAGCTTTATAGACAATAACATTACCATCAGCGTTAGTCTTCTTCTTGAAGATCCATTTATTCTCTATGGGTTGCTGATCATCGGGCAAGTTCACCAAAGTCCACACTTTGTTCTCATACATGGATCCTATCTCAGATTTCATGGCCTCAGGCCATTTATCAGAATCTGGGCTCATCATAGCTTCTTCATAATTCGTAGGTTCGCCTTGGTCTAGTAACATGACTTCCAGAATAGGATTACCGTACCACTCTGGTGCGGATTGTGCTCTGGTTGACCTACGAGGTTCAGTAGTAACTTGATCTGAAGTTTCATGATCAACATCATTTGCTTCCTCTCTAGTGGGTGTAGGCATCACTGGAACAGTTTTATGTGATGTGCTACTCTCCAATTCGAGAGAAGGTACAATTACCTCATCAAGTTCTACTTTCCTCCCACTCACTTCTTTTGAGAGAAACTCCTTCTCTAGAAAGGATACATTCTTAGCAACAAAGATTTTTCCTTCGGATCTGTGGTAGAAGGTGTACCCAATTGTTTCCTTAGGGTATCCTATGAAGACACACTTCTCTGATTTGGGTTCGAGCTTATCAGGCTGAAGCCTTTTGACATAAGTGTCGCAACCCCAAACTTTAAGAAACGACAGCTTAGGTTTCTTACCAAACCACAGTTCATACGGTGTCGTCTAAACAGATTTAGATGATGCCCTATTTAACGTGAATGCGGTTGTCTCTAATGCATAACCCCAAAATGATAGTGGTAAATCGGTAAGAGACATCATAGATCGCACCATATCTAATAAAGTACGGTTACGACGTTCGGACACACCATTACGCTGTGGTGTTCCAGGTGGCGTGAGTTGTGAAACAATTCCACATTGTTTTAAATGAAGGCCAAACTCGTAACTCAAATATTCGCCTTCGCGATCAGATCGTAAAAGCTTTATTTTCTTGTTACGATGATTCTCCACTTCACTCTGAAATTCTTTGAACTTTTCAAATGTTTCAGACTTGTGTTTCATTAAGTAGATATACCCATATCTACTCAAATCATCTGTGAAGGTCAGAAAATAACGATACCCACCGCGTGCTTCAACACTAATTGGACCGCATACATCGGTATGTATTATTTCCAATAAGTCATTAGCTCGCTCCATTGTTCCGGAGAACGGAGTTTTAGTCATCTTACCCATGAGGCATGGTTTGCAAGTATCAAATGATTCATAATCAAGTGATTCCAAAAGCCCATCTGCATAGAGTTTCTTCATGCGCTTTACACCAATATGACCTAAACGGCAGTGCCACAAATATGTTGGACTATCATTATCAACTTTGCATCTTTTGGCATCAGTATTATGAATATGTGTACTATAATCGAGATTCAACAAGAATAGACCACTCTTCAAGGGTGCATGACCATAAAAGATATTATTCATATAAATAGAACAACCATTATTCTATGACTTAAATGAATAACCGTCTCGCAATAAACAAGATTCAGATATAATGTTCATGCTCAACGCGGGCACCAAAAAACAATTATTGAGGTCTAAAACTAATCCCGAAGGTAGATGTAGAGGTAGCGTGCCGACGGTGATCACACCGACCTTGGAACCATTTCTGACGCGCATCGTCACCTCATCCTTAGCCAATCTTCATTTATTCCGCAGCCCCTGTTTCGATTTACAAATATGAGCAACCGAACCAGTATCAAATACCCAGGCGCTACTATGAGCATTAGTAAGGAACACATCAATTACATGTATATCAAATATACCTTTGTTCACTTTGCCATCCTTCTTATCCGCCCCTGTTTCGAGTTACTAATCTTAGCAACTGAACCGGTATCGAATACCCAGGTGCTACTATGAACACTAGTAAGGTACACATCAATAACATATATATCAAATATACTTTTGTTCTCTTTGCCATCCTTCTTATCCGCAAAGTATTTGGGGCAGTTCCGCTTCCAGTGACCACTCCCTTTGCAGTAGAAGCACTCAGTTTTAGGCTTGGGTCCAGCTTTGGGTTTCTTCCCGGGAGTGGCAACTTGCTTGCCATTCTTCTTGAAGTTCCCTTTCTTTCCCTTGCCCTTTTTCTTGAAACTAGTGGTCTTGTTAACCATCAACACTTGATGCTCCTTCTTGATTTCTACCTCCGCGGGCTTAAGCATTGCAAAGAGCTCAGGAATTGTTCTGTTCATCCCTTGCATATTATAGTTCATCACGAAGCCTTTGTAGCTTGGTGGCAGTGATTGAAGAACTCTGTCAATAACACAATCAACTGGAAGATCAACTCCCAGCTGAGTCAAGTGATTATAATACCCAGACATTCTGAGTATGTGTTCACTGACAGAACTGTTCTCCTCCATCTTGCAGATATAGAACTTGTTGGAGACTTCATATCTCTCAACCCGGGCATTTGCCTGAAATATTAACTTTAACTCCTGGAACATCTCATATGCTCCATGACGTTCGAAACATCTTTGAAGTCCCTGGTCTAAGCCGTAAAGCATGGCACACTGAACTATTGAGTAGTCATCAGATCGAGCTTGCCAGACGTTCATAACATCAGCTTCAGCTCCTGCAGCAGGCCTTTCAACTAGCGGTGCATCAAGGACATAATTCTTCTGTGCAGCAATGAGGATAATTCTCAAGTTATGGACCCAGTCCGTGTAGTTGCTACCATCATCTTTCAACTTAGCTTTCTCTAGGAACGCATTAAAATTCAGGGGAACGGTAGTTCGGGCCATTGATCTACAACATAGATATGCAAAACTATAAGACTAAGTTCATGATAAATTAAGTTCAATTAATCAAATTACTAAAGAACTCCCACTTAAATAAACATCCCTCAAGTTATGTAAGTGATACGTGATCCAAATCAACTAACCCAAATCCGATCATCATGTGAGATGGGGTAGTTATCAATGGTGAACATCTCTATGTTGATCATATCTACTATATGACTCACGTTTGACCTTTCGGTCTCCAGTGTTCCGAGACCATGTCTGTACATGCTAGGCTCGTCAAGTTTAACCCAAGTATTCTGCATGTGCAAAACTATCTTACACCCGTTGTATGTGAACATAGAGTCTATCACACCCGATCATCACGAGGTGCTTTGAAACGACGAACTTTAGCAACTGTGCAAACTCGAGGAGAACACTTTCATCTTGAAATTTAGTGAAGGGATCATCTTATAATGCTACCGCCGTTCTAAGCAAAATAAGATGCATAAAGGATAAACATCACATGCAATCAAAATATGTGACATGATATGGCCATCATCATCTTGTGCTTTTGATCTCCATCTCCAAAGCATCGTCATGATCTCTATCATCACTGGCTCGACACCTTGATCTCCATCGTTGCGTCCTGGTCGTCTCGCCAACTATTGCTTCTACAACTATCGCTAATGCATAGTGATAAAGTAAAGCAATTACATGGCATTTGCATTTCATACAATAAAGAGACAACCATAAGGCTCCTACCGGTTGCCGATAACTTACAAAACATGATCATCTCATACAATAACGAATATCACATCATGTCTTGACCATATCACATCACAACATGCCCTGCAGAAACAAGTTAGACGTCCTCTACTTTGTTGTTGCAAGTTTTACGTGGCTGCTACGGGCTTCTAGCAAGAACCGTTCTTACCTACGGCAAAAACCACAACGGTGATTCATCAAGTTTGCTGTTTTAACCTTCTTCAAGGACCGGCTGTAGTCAAATTCGATTCAACTAAAGTAGGAGAAACAGACACCTACCAGCCACCTTTATGCAAAACTAGTTGCATGTCTGTCGGTGGAACCGGTCTCATGTGCGTGGACATGTAAGGTTGGTCCGGGCCGCTTCATCCCACAATACCGCCGAATCAAAATAAGACGTTGGTGGTAAGCAGTATGACTATCATCGCCCACAACTCTTTGTGTTCTACTCGTGCATATCATCTACGCATAGACCTGGCTCATGATGCCACTGTTGGGAAATGTTGCATGGAAAGCAAAAAAAAATTTCTACGCACACGCAAGATCTATCAAGGAGATGCATAGCAACGAGAGGGGAGAGTGTGTCTACGTACCCTCGTAGACCATAAGCGGAAGCGTTTCACAACGCGGTTGATGTAGTCGAACATTCTTTGCGAGCCAACCGATCTAGTACCGAACGTACGGCACCTCCGCGTTCAGCACACGTTCAGCTCGGTGACGTCCTACGCCTTCTTGATCCAACAAGACAGCGAGGTAGTGGATGAGTTCCATCAGCACGACGGCGTGGTGACTGTCGGTGTCAAAACCGGCGGATCTCGGGGTAGGGGGTCCCGAGCTGTGGATCTAGGATCGATGGTAACAGAGACGATGAACACGGTGTTTTACCTAGGTTCGGGCCCTCTCTATGAAGGTAAAACCCTACGTCCTGCTCTTGTTTATATTGATGAAGTATCAAGGTACAGAGTTGATCTACCTCGAGATCATATGTTGTGGTCTAAACCCAAGGGGTATGATGAGTAATGTCATAATCTATCTATCAACGAGCCTGGCCTCGGCTTATATAATGTACCGGAGGCCTAGGATAACAAGAGTCCTAGTCGGCTATGTCGGTGGAGAGGAGTCCTTGTCATGATCACCAAGTCTTGTGGAATCTTCCTCGTATATGTCATCGGCTATCCGAACTGGCCCATTAGTGAACCGCCACGGGGGTCCTCGGCCCAACCCACTGGTTGGGAGGCAACATGGTGAGTACCCCCTAGTCCAGGACACCGTTAGTAGCCCCCTGAACCGGTCTTCAAGTTGGGGACGCTCCTCGATTCTTCCGAACTGTTCTTCATCTTCGGTCGTCGGTCTTGAAAACTGGTTCAACAGATCTCCCCCTCTCCGATCTTGAGGATCGCCGAGGTGTATCCGAAGAGTTCATACGTCGGGTATCCGAGGAGTCTTTTTAAGTTATCGGCCTTTATCATTGCCTTGTAAGTTTTTTACGCCACACCTGGGGTTTGAAGTGTTTCCCGTGCGACGGCGCCCTCTTGCATCCGAGCTCTAATGCCGAACTAAATCCGAGGCGTCTTTTTACAGTCGAGCTCCAACACTATTCGGCATTCAAGGTATCCTCTTGCGTCCGAGCTCCAACGCCGAACTGAATTCGAGGTATCATAGATTACCTTGGCCTCTGAAAATTTGAATGAGTTCATCCGAGCTTAGATGCCGGAGTAGTCTTTTATGGAACGAGCCATTCGAATCCGATCTTTATGCCGGACTGCATCCGAGCTCCAACGCCGGACTGCATCCGAGTTCTAACGATGGTCAGCATCTGAGGTGTCACGACTACCTCGGTCTTCAAAAGATTGAACGAATTTAGCCGAGCTTAATGCCGGAAATGCCCTCTATGGAGCCAGCCACTGGCGCCCGAGCTTTATGCCGGACTGCTTCCGAGGTGGTGCACCACCCTGACTGCGGGCTTATTTTTTGTGAATATTTTCAATTGGTACAATTTATTCTCTGCCGAGATATATAGCCAGTAGCCCTCAAGGTGTGTGTCAGTCTAAAACCCGAGATGCACCTGAAAGATGGCATAAAACCGGTGATCCCAGTAGCCCCTGAGACTCAGGTCGATTCACAAAATCGGCCTGAGGATCAACTCCTAGCTCTATAGCATACTTAGGAATAGAAATGTGGTGTGCATATTCCTCGAGACTCAGGTTGGGTGCGGCCGACCAACCTGAGGATCATAATCTCCTCGGGAACTATTTCGCACTTTGTAAACTGTCTGCATTGAATCATCGATGTAGTAGCCCCCGAGCCAATGGTCGGGTGGCAACACCAGATCAGGGGATCGATGTGCCCCTTTAATATTTGTAAATGAGAAGCACGAAGCCCAGTAGCCCCCGAGCCTTAACGTGGGCACGGGTGGCCGAATTAAGGATCAATGTCCGGAGTATATCACAATTTATGTGTAATGATTCTATGTATCCAAGTACTTTACATCACTAATGCTCGGATCCACATTGTACAAAACTTTGTTGACCGACCATCGGCTTCAACCTCTTCGGCCAGTAGCCGAAGAGTGTTCGTCCTACTTTATAAAGCCGTTATAAGGGCAAAGATTTATGGAAAACAAGGCAATCTGGTCATACGGTTTTATAAACAAAGGTACACAGAGAGATATGTTATATTATGTTTAAACGTAAGAAACATCTTCCAAAGAAAATAGTCCCGCTATCGGTTCCTTCCTTTGGGTCGTCATGCTTATCATGATCATGAAACCTCACCTCCGATCAATGTGGGAGGAAAATATTGAGGATTTAGTTCGGGGAAAGTTCCCGAACTCTATGGTATTAATGAACCAAAATTTTCACTTCCGTCGTTGCCGACCAATGTGATCCTTTAAGATTGCTAGCTTTCGGCTTCACCCAGTCTGAGGTACTTACTCGGATGACCCAGTAGTAACAATCACAGAGGTGCTCCCTTTACCACCTAGCCGAACAATCGGGAACATAGGGGTAAGCACAGGAGCCAGGCAACCCAGCTTGGCCAAAATCTTAAGTCAAATTGATGCATATTTATGGCTTTATAACGATGATTACGGAAGGCAGCCCTCGTATACTAAATACAAAGGCCGACGATATGATTATTTTGACTCCGTTGCGACCGTTTATCAGTTGAAAGATGCCCATCGTCGGCTTCCACCCCCTTGTAGATGCTACGCAGGGTGTTTCCGCAATGACAAAACAACCCTTAGCCGACGTCTCGGTGCCCGAAGGCGGTTGTGTTAGCGGAAATGAGGCAATCAGATATGTGGGCTTTATAACTTTCGCTTAGTCATAGGAGCTTTAAACTGGGAAAGCTAACTACGAGCCCCTGGTTAGCGTTCGGCACCGACTGAAGTCTAGCCATTAACACTTCGGCTAATATTATGAACGTCCCATCGTTTAACATGGGGTAATCGGTATCGATCTATAGTGTGACACCGTCATCGGATCGCTGACCAGTTTACGCCCATTGTGACAGTCAGTTTTCGGCTTTCTCCACTGAGGTGCTTAACCATTCAAGCTGGAAGCACAATCGCAGTGGTTCTCCCTTTGCACACCTAGCCGAACAAAGCGGAACGTAGGAGGCAAGCACAGGAGCCGGGCAACCCAACTATTGACCGAAGACACAATTCGAAACTGATGCATATATAGCAATATCAGAGAATGTTTTTGCCGAATCTCTAAAGGTGTCCGGCGTTGCACTGCGAGACTTATGCTGGAAACACACAAATAGTTTAAAAGTGCCATAGGCTTAAAAACCAAAAGACTTATGCGGAAACTCCACGTCCGAACTAAATCAAGTCATTTGGTGCCAATCCGAAAATTGGTCTTGAAATTTTTGTGCTTCTGTCGCGCACTAATATGACACATCCGATCTCAAGACTTCAAGCGGGTCAGCCTTCGGCTTCAACCTCCTATCCCTAAGGCGGAGTGCTTCTCAGGCTAGTTTAGCGAACTAAACTCGAGCGGCTTTAGAGGGAAGCCAGGCTATCCGGCTATTGACCACACACTTGAGTCGAGAAAGGAGTAGTAGAAAAAGACTTTGCAACGACTGAGAAGAAAACATATTTATTATAAAATGGCTCATATAAATTTTAAGAGCCCCCAGTTAACATGGGTAGAGTTTCAAACAACGTGTGCGAGCACGGTCGAACCGAACACAAATTAAAAATTTAAAAACCTTGAGCATGAAAGTGACTTAGCTGGTTAATGTGTTCGGCGTTGATGACACGGTCCGAGCTTGATGCGGGACAAGATTCCAGCCCCCAGGCTGGTCCCGAGGTGGCCGAGCGGAGAGCTCGGCACTCTGAAGTGGTGACATAGCATGGCCAATGTGGCGAGGTATAACCCCCAGTCCGACCGAGGCGACGGAGAGGCCGGCAAAATGATGCCGAAGTCCCCGACGTGGGTCAATGAAGTGATGACGAAGCCCCGGTCCAGCCTAGGTGACATGGTATGTCGGTACGCCGAGGTGACAGTGCTGCCCAACCCGGATCATTTATCTGTGCACAGTAAATAGTGCAGGCCGGAGATAATAGTAGTAATAATAAATTAAAAAAAATCATAGCATAATAAATAATTTATGCAAAATGAGTAATAAGAGAGATATGGCCCGTATGCCGAATACTCGATGAGGTAGAGCTCTCTCAGCGATGCCGAAGTGACCGCGTGACGCAGTCGAAGTCGATGACCTACACATGTAAAATAGTGCAGTCCGAATAATAATAATAATAATATATAAAAATCCTCGCGTAATTAATTTAAAGAGATGTGGCCTGGCGCCGAAGTCAATGTCGACGCAGGGCGTCGGCGTGAAGTGGTAAAGGCGCGACAAAGCCTGAATTCACAGGTCGGTCCAAGTTCCGGATGCGGCGTTCGCCGAACTATGTACGGAAACTGACCGAACCACCACGCGACCGTCGTTAATGCGGCCACCATTTGATAGACCTGTGTATAGATGATGGAACAAACCAGAGTAATAATTCCTCGGAAGAAATAAACCCAAGCAAGAAAAAATTACTAGGATTAATAGCACCTGGTTTATCGGTTGTAGCAATCTGAAGAAAGGTTACTCCCAAAATTGGGACTCGATCTGCACACCCACTGCCTGATGGGCGATGAAGCGGTGGCATGGCGATGTTGGCAAAGGTTGGCTCACCGAGGTGACTTCATAATTCAGTCGACAAAGGAGGGGTGACGACGTTTGTACGCAGATGTCGACACAGGTCAGCTAGTCGAGGTGACGAAAAACCCTCACGACCGAGGTGATGAAGAGCTCGACGGAAAAAAGAAGTGTTTAACAATCAACGTTTGAACGAACAACTTTTTTGTTTAACACAAATATAATGTTTGGTTGAACCGAACAAGAAATAAAATAAAGTTTTTTTAAAGAAAAAAAACTGAGCATGAAGGCGACTTAGCTGGTTAATGTGCTCGGTATTGTTGACGAGGTCCGAGCTCGTGGTGGGACAAATACGTAGTCCGCAGCCTAGCCAAGGTCACATCCCCCAAGCCCGAAGTAACCGAGCGAGTAGTTCGGCTTGATGAGGTGGTGATGCCGCACGGTCGATGTGGCGAGGTGAAGCCCCCGGTCCAGCTAACGTGACGAGGCTGGTTGGCTGGTGACGCCGAAGTCACCGAAGTAGGTTGATGAAGAGATGGCGAAGCCCCCGGTCTAGCCGAGGTGATGGGGCAGGTCGGTAATATGACGTTTGCAGCCCCATGCCGGCCGAGGTGTCGAAGCAGGTCGGCGTGGTGGACATCGGCTTGGTCAGCCGGATTAGTATTTGGGATATCTTCGGAAATCGTCCTCCGGTACTATGGTGCGAGGGGCGAGTCCGGCCAGGGTTGACTCCTGATATTCGGACGCCGAAGTCGCGTCCAGGACTGAAGCTGGATACGGGATAAGAGAGGTGAGTCCGGCCGAAATTGACTCCCGATCTTCGGATGCAGAGGTCACATCCAAGCTTGAAGAAGCAATAGTGCGGCGATGCCATCGCGGGCCGGATCTTGTGACGCGGTCGATGCCCGCTTGATGAAGTGACCATGCAGCGATGCCTGTGTACCCGCTCCGTATAATTCGTGGGGCGACAATGTTGGTGATGATTTACCCTTCATGATGCTGAACTCTTGTTCGGCTTGCCGAGATGATGATCCGAAGAGGTTGATTTTGGCTCGACGAAGCGACGACCCGTCTAGCGCAGGTCGGCAGCCGGGCAGCAACGTTGTCAGGCTGGTTTGACACCGACGCAACGGTGAAGGTTACCTCCGAAAAGGAGCAAAATTTGTGAGCATGTGTTTGGAAACAAAACGCAATACCCTAGAAACAGTTTCCTTCAAAAAGGATGTTTCAATATCCCGCTCATGAAGAAGATGAATTCGGGTCGGATTCGTTTTCACGCAGAAAATAGATCCAAAAATCGCTGCGCTCATCGGAGGTTTCCCGGAGTTTGAACGGTCGGATCGAGCTGGAATTTTGAGGGGTGGTAGATATAGGAATTCCGCAGCCAATCAACGGTTGGATCTTCCAAAGGATGTCCGAGCTAGATGCTGGACTCTACACCCTAAACTCGTCCAGATTCCCGTCCAGATTCGACAGGGGTCCGGTATATCGTAGATTGCTGGAGATTCCTCCATCGGAATACGGCGAAGTTTTACAGGGTTGTTATATACACAATTCCGCACTATGGCACTAGAGCAATCGTCAAAGCGACACTCGAGGAAGCGGCGACAGCGAATACGAATCTGCTGTATAGAAAAACAGCACGGTCGCCCGAGGACAATGTTGAAGTTGAGCCCCCGAGCTATACGGATGATTCCTCCACGATCTTGATAGGGATCGGAGTTGATGTTTGATGAAGGCCCTCATCCGAACATGACGATCAGAGACGGAGCGCAGTCCTCGGTCGAGCCAAGGTGACCAGTCGAGCCGGCGACGAAGATGCCGACGTCGCAGTTGATCTGCGGGCGAGCCATTGATCCTTTGCCGATCACACAGCGGAACTCTCAATGAAAGCACCAATGTCGGTGTCAAAACCGGCGGATCTCGGGGTAGGGGGTCCCGAGCTGTGGATCTAGGATCGATGGTAACAGAGACGATGAACACGGTGTTTTACCCAGGTTCGGGCCCTCTCTATGGAGGTAAAACCCTACGTCCTGCTCTTGTTTATATTGATGAAGTATCAAGGTACAGGGTTCATCTACCTCGAGATCATATGTTGTGGTCTAAACCCAAGGGGTATGATGAGTAATGTCATAATCTATCTATCAACGAGCCTGGCCTCGGCTTATATAATGTACCGGAGGCCTAGGATAACAAGAGTCCTAGTCGGCTACGTCGGTGGAGAGGAGTCCTTGTCTTGATCACCAAGTCTTGTGGAATCTTCCTCGTATATGTCATCGGCTGTCCGAACTGGCCCATTAGTGAACCGCCACGGGGGTCCTCGGCCCAACCCACTGGTCGGGAGGCAACATGGTGAGTACCCCCTAGTCCAGGACACCGTCAGTGACGGTGATGGTGAAGTGATCTCCGCAGGGCTTCGCCTAAGCACTACGAAAATATAACCGGGGGTGTAAACGGTGGAGAGGGACGCAGCACACGGCTAAACATTGATCTGGGTGTGCTAGGCACCCCCTCCCACATATATATAGGTGGGAGGGGGAGGGGAGGCAGCCTGACGCACCACATAGGTGGCTGGCCAGCGCTAGGGCTCCTGCCCTGGCCGCGCCCCCTACCATGTTTGGACAAGGGGAAAGGAAAGAGGGGGGGGAGGGAAGGAAGTGGGAGTCCAACTCCACACTTTCCTTTCCTCCTCCCCTTTCCTTTCCCTCCCCTTAGGCCAGCCCTATAGAGGGCGCACCAGCCCCTTGTGGGCTGGTCTGTTCCCTCACTTGGCCCATAAGGCCCATATCTTTGCCAGGGATGCCCGAAACTCCTTCCGGTGACCCGATAAGTACCCGGTACCCTCCGAAACACTTCTGGTGTCCGAATACCATCGTCCTATATATCAATATTTACCTCTCGACCATTTCGAGACTCCTTGTAATGTGCATGATCTCATCCGGGACTCCGAACAACATTCGGTCACCAAATCACATAACTCATATAACACTATATCATCAACGAACGTTAAGCGTGCGGACCCTACGGGTTCGAGAACTGTGTAGACATGACCGAGACACCTCTCCGGTCAATAACCAATAGCGGTACCTTGATGCCCATATTGGCTCCTACATATTGTACGAAGATCTTTATCGGTCGAACCGTTATGACAACATACGTAATTCCCTTTGTCCATCGGTATGTTACTTGCCCGAGATTTGATCCTCGATATCTCTATACCTAGTTCAATCTCGTTACCGGCAAGTCTCTTTACTCATTCCGCAATACATCACCTCGTGACTAACTCCTTAGTCGTTTGCTTGCAAGCTTATGATGTGTATTACCGAGAGGGCCCAGAGATACCTCTCCGATACTTGGAGTGACAAATCCTAATCTCGATCTATGCCAACTCAACAAACACCTTCGGAGATACCTGTAGAGCATCTTTATGATCACCCAGTTATGTTGTGACGTTTGATAGCACACAAGGTATTCCTCCGGTATTCGGGAGTTGCATAATCTCATAGTCGAAGCAATATGTATTTGACATGAAGAAAGCGATAGCAATAAACTGAACGATCATTATGCTAAGCTAACGGATGGGTCTTGTCCATCACATCATTCTCCTAATGATGTGATCCCATTATCAAATGACAACACATGTCTATGGTTAGGAAACCTTAACCATCTTTGATCAACGAGCTAGTCTAGTAGAGGCTTACTAGGGACACGGTATTTCTTTATGTATTCACACATGTATTTAAGTTTCCGATCAATACAATTATAGCATGCATAATAACCCTTTATCATGAATAAGGAAATATAAAATAACAACTTTATTATTGCCTCTAGGGCATATTTCCTTCACAAACACATTTAGAAGCAATTTTTATTGCCTTATTGCACCGATGACAACTTACTTGAAGGGTCTTACTCAATCCATAGGTAGGTATGGTGGACTCTCAAAATAACATTTTGGGTTTAAGGGTTTTTGGACACACAAGTAGTATCTCTACTTAGTGCAGAGTTTTTGGCTAGCAAAGATATTAAGCAAGCACCACATGTTGAAGGATCTATGACAATATAAGTTCTATGTGAATATGAACAAACATAAATCATTATGTTGTCTTCCTTGTCCAACGTCAACAATTTTGACATATAATATTTAACGGGGGCTCACAATCATAAAAGATGTCCAAGATAGTGTATTTGCATGTGAATCTTCTCTTCCCTTATTAATTCTTTCATGAATTGCATCATTGACCAATGCTACGTTTGTCAACTTTCAACAAATTTTATCACTTGTACTTTTCCTTATGTGATGTCATTACTTACCATAAGGTTAGCATATGATCTTTTTCATTATTTCCCTTTCTTTTTATTAAAACATAAAAGTAAAGAAACATAACTCAAACTACTCTTTATTATATATCTCGCACACGATTACATAGATAGATAGATCACTAATCAAGCACTCGAAAATAGATCGAACAAAACTTTTATTCAACTAAATCATAGGATAACTAAAGATCAAACTAAGATAGATAAAGGCAAAGAAAGTTGTGGTGATACGATACCGGGGCACCTCCCCCAAGCTTGGCACAAGCCAAGGGGAGCGCCCATACGATGTACTCAAGTCTCCTTTGGTGGGGAAGATGATGATGGTGATGGTGATGCAGTAGTGTCACACTTCAGACTCAGGAGGTACTCCAATCTATGAATGATGCTCTGGAGGGCGATGATTTGCTCTTGCAATAGAATATTTTCACGAGTGAGACATTTATTTTGAACACGAACCGTTTCAATGGTCCTAAAGGCTTCAATTTCATTAGGGGTAAGATGATCGTAGTATGGATGAAGGATATCTTCTTCTTCTACTGGAACGGCCTGCCCTACTGCTAGAGCTTGATCTCCCGCAGCTTCCTTGACCTTGAACCCCTTGATGGTTTCCTTTGGTTCCTCTCTCTTTAGTTCTATCTTAATCAACCAAGCATCCTCTTCTACTTTATTGAAGGAGGGAGAAGACATGATGCCTGGCTTGACAGATCCGACAGAAAATAGCACGAAACAAGAACAGAGGATTTCTCTGTGATGCGGTGGTCAATACGTTCGGGGGGTATATAAAGATTTTTTTTATCTTGGGAAACAAGAAAATGAGAGGAAAACGGAGTCGGGAAGGTTCCCGAGGTGGGCACAACCCACCTGGGCGCGCCAGGCAAGGCAGGTGCGCCCTGGTGTCTTGTGCCCTCCTCGGTTGTCTTCCTGGTTATTTCTTATTTTCCTAATTTTTGTAATATTCCAAAACTGACAGAAAATATTTTTGCGGATTTTTCGGAGACCATTTACTTACCATATCACGTACCTCCTCTTTTCAGGATTTTGGAGTGTTCTGGAAGGTCACTTTTATGTGTTCCTCTAGTGTCATGGTTTGGATAATATTTGTTTCAACATTAATAGACGTACTTAAGATATAGTGTTTAATTCTTTGCCCATTGACCACCTTTGGATTAGTACCTTCGGCATTATTGATCTTAATAGCTCCAGAGCGATAAACCTCTTCGCTAATATAAGGTCCTTCCCATTTGGAAAGAAGTTTCCCTGCAAAGAATCTAAAACGAGAGTTGTGCCAAAGAACATGTTCACCCACTTTGAATTCCCGCTTTTGGATTCTTTTATCATGCCATCTTTTAACTTTTTCTTTATTAAGTTCTTTAGAACATGTTCACCCACTTTTCATAAGCTTGGGTTCTCCATTCATCTAGTGAGCTAATATCAAATAACCTCTTTTCACCGGCAAGCTTGAAGTCATAATTAAGTTCTTTAATTGCCCAATATGCTTTATGTTCTAACTCAAGAGGCAAATGACAAGCTTTTCCATAAACCATTTTATAAGGAGACATACCCATAGGATATTTATAAGTTGTTTTGTAGGCCCAAAGTGCATCATCCAATTTCTTAGACCAATTCTTTCGGGACTTATTGACAGTCTTTTGTAATATTAATTTTATTTCTCTATTGCTAAGTTTAACTTGACCACTAGATTGAGGATGATAGGGTGATGCAATTCTAGTGTTGACATTATATTTAGCAAGCATTTTACGGAAAGCACCATGAATAAAGTGTGAACCACCATCAGTCATTAAATATCTAGGGACTCCAAACCTTGGGAAAATAACTTCTTTAAGCATTTTAATGGAAGTGTTATGATCAGCACTACTAGTTGGAATAGCTTCTACCCACTTAGTAACATAATCAACAGCAACCAAAATATGTGTATACCCATTAGAGGAAGGGAAATGTCCCATATAATCAAAACCCCAAACATCAAATGGTTCAACAACAAGTGAGTAATTCATAGGCATTTCCTGACGCTTACCGATATTACATATCCTTTGGCATTCATCACAAGATAAAATAAACTTACGGGCATCCTTGAAGAGAGTAGGCCAATAAAAACCAGATTGCAATACCTTGTGAGTAGTTCTATCTCCCGCATGATGCCCTCCATAAGCTTCGGAGTGACATTTCCATAGGATTTGTTCCTGTTCATGCTCAGGTACACAAAATTTAACAATACCATCTACTCCTTCTTTATAAAGATGTGGGTCATCCCAAAAGTAATGTCTTAAATCATAGAAGAATTTTTTCTTTTATTGGTATGTGAAACTAGGTGGTATATATTTAGCAACAATATAATTAGCATAGTCGGCATACCAAGGAGTATTATGAGAAACATTTATTGCAGCTAGTTGCTCATCAGGAAAGCTATCATAAATAGGTAGTCGGTCATCAAGAATATTCTCTAACCTAGACAAGTTATCAGCTACGGGGTTCTCAGCTCCTTTTCTATCAGTAATATGTAAATCAAATTCTTGTAGCAAAAGAACCCACCTAATGAGTCTAGGTTTAGCATCTTTCTTTTCCATAATATATTTTATAGCAGCATGATCAGTGTGAACAATTACTTTGGAATCAACAATATAAGATTTGAATTTGTCACAAGCAAACACAACTGCTAAAAATTCTTTTTTCGTAGTAGCATAATTTATTTGGGCACTGTCTAGGGTTTTGCTAGCATAATGAATAACATTTAATTTCTTATCAACTCTTTGTCCTAGAACAGCACCAACAGCATAATCACTAGCATCACACATAATTTCAAAAGGCAAGTTCCAATTAGGTGGTTGAACAA
The DNA here is from genome assembly GCA_011799875.1 of Thinopyrum elongatum. Classification (NCBI taxonomy): domain Eukaryota; kingdom Viridiplantae; phylum Streptophyta; class Magnoliopsida; order Poales; family Poaceae; genus Thinopyrum; species Thinopyrum elongatum. The sequence continues at coordinate 450,219,586 of CM022297.1, forward strand.
TAGGTGCAGAAGTTAAGGCTTTCCTAAGTGTTTCAAAGGCTTCTACATAATCATCATCGAAAACAAATGGAACATCCTTTTCTAAAAGATTTGTAAGAGGCCTAGAAATTTTAGAGAAGTCTTTAATAAACCTCCTATAGAAACCAGCATGACCAAGGAAACTACGAATACCATTAATATCTTTAGGACATGGCATTTTCTCAATTGCATCAACTTTAGCTTTATCCACCTCAATACCTTGTTCAGAAATTTTATGCCCCAAAACAATACCTTCCTTAACCATAAAGTGGCACTTCTCCCAATTCAAGACAAGATTAGTTTGTTCACATCTCTACAAAACTCGATCAAGGTTGCTTAAGCAATCATCAAAAGAAGTTCCATAAACGAAAAATTCATCCATGAAAACCTCAACAATCTTTTCATAAAAATCAGAGAATATAACAGTCATACATCTTTGAAAGGTAGCAAGTGCATTGAATGAACCAAAAGGCATAGGTCTGTAAGCATAAGTTCCAAAAGGGCAAGTAAAGGTGGTTTTGATCAGGTTGTGAAACAGGTATTTGAGAAAAACCAGTATATCCATCAAGAAAACAAAAGTGTGTGTTCTTAGATAATCTTTCTAGCATTTGATCAATAAAAGGCAGAGGGTAATGATCTTTTCTAGTTGCTTTATTTAATTTTCTGAAATCAATTACCATTCTATAGCCAGTGATAATTCTTTGTGGAATAAGTTCATTTTTATCATTAGGAACAACAGCAATACCTCCCTTCTTAGGGACACAATGAACGGGACTTACCCATCTACTATCAGCTATGGGATAGATTATACCTGCTTCCAGAAGCTTTAATACTTCAGTTCTTACCACTTCTTTTATTTTAGGATTCAACCGTCATTGGTGATCAACAACGGGTTTAGCATCAGGTTCCATATTAATCTTGTGCTGACATAGAGTGGGACTAATGCCCTTAAGATCATCAAGAGTATATCCAATAGCAGCACGGTGCTTCTTCAGACTTTTCAATAATTGTTCTTCTTCATGTTCTGAAAGGTTAGCACTAATAATAATAGGATATATCTTTTTCTCATCAAGATAAGCATATTTCAAAGTGTCTGGCAATTGTTTTAATTCAAACACAGGATCACCTTTAGGTGGAGGAGGACCTTCTAGAGTTTCAATAGGCAAATTGTGTTTAAGCAAAGGTTGTTATTCAAAGAATATTTTATCTATTTCATTTCTTTCATGCAAGTGCATATCATTCTCATGGTCTAGCAAATATTGTTCTACTGGATCAGTAGGAGGCACAACAATAGAAGCAAGATCAATTATTTCATCCTTACTAGGTAATTCTTTCTTATGAGGTTGTCTACTAAACTTGGAGAAATTAAACTCATGAGACTCATCACCAAAGCTGACACTGACAGTTTGTTTCTCACAATCTATTTTAGCATTAACGGTGTTCAAGAAAGGTCTACCAAAAATAATGGGACAAAATTCATCTTGAGGGGAACCAAGAACTAGAAAATCAGTAGGGAATTTTATTTTCCCACACAAGACTTCAACATCTCTAACAATCCCAAGTGGTGTGATGGTGTCTCTATTAGCAAGTTTAATAGTAACATCTACGTTTTCTATTTCAGCTGGTGCTATGTCATCCACAATTTCTTGGTATAAGGTAAAAGGAATAGTACTCACGTTAGCACCTAAGTCACATAAACCATGATAACAATGATCTCCTATTTTAACTCAGACGACAGGCATGCCAACAACAGGTCTATGTTTATCTTTTTCATCGGGCTTAGCAATTCTAGCAGCTTCATCACAGAAGTAAATAACATGCCCATCAATATTTTCCACCAGGAGATCTTTAACCATAGCAACACTAGGTTCTACTTAAATTTGCTCAGAAGGTTTATGTTGGGGATATAAACCTGCGATGTGACCCGCCCAGGATAGCTAGTTTTTTATTTTTATTTTCTCCAATACTATTTAGATCCAAACACTTCTATTAATCTCAAAGTAGCAGTTCATGTGAATCCATGACCCGGCTACACGCCATCTCTTGTCGGCTCATAAATTGTGGAATCCCACTTAGCAGCCATTTATAGCTTGATTTTCCTTTGTTGGCTTATAGTTTGATAAACCCACTATGTTGCCATGCTTGATACCAATTCCTTCCGCTGGCTTACGCTTTTATTATCACTTTGTAGCCATTTGTTGTTTCATATGTGTCAAAACCATGGCTCCTAAGAAAGACTGGAAGAAAACCATAGAGCAGGTTCCAGAGCAAAGTCGCCAATTGGGCAAAATCTAAAATGGCCGAACTCCAATTAGCAGAACTTGTGCGGACCGGCTTATTGCCGCCTAAGGAAGAGATCCACTGGCGTGCTCTTGAAGAAGAGATGGCCTACACCAAAGCCGGATGACGTTATTGTTTTTGCTGATCACCTTAGCAGAGGGTTCAGACCACTGGGTTCCAGGTTTTTCTGTAATGTTCTTCAATATTACGGAGTGCGACCCCAAGATTTGGCGCCTAACTCGATCCTCAATCTGAGTAACTTCCAAACCTTCTGTGAAGTATACCTCCAACTAGAACCATCAGTAAACTTGTTCTTGGAGTTCTTCTATTGCAATAGGCAAAAGAAATGTAGCGGTGGATCTGTGTTGGAGTGTGGCGGAGTCACAATCCAGAAATGCAAGGATTGCATTTATCCCTCTGTGTGATTGGCGAGTCATCCCAAGGGGTGGACAAAGACATTCTTCTATTGCAAAGACACCTCACCCGCCGGTCAGAACCATTTGTCAGGTCTTCGTCTCAGCCGGCTGGGCTATAACAACCGGATGAAAGCTTTCGCACCACCAGAAGAATGGAAAGCACTGGTGCCCATTTATCAAAAGATGAATGCTCTGATAGCTCATGGGCTTAAAGCCACTGATTTAACCCAATGCTGGATCGATTGGCACGTTCAACCCCTTAGTGTGTGTGACCGCCCTCTTTGCGAGTACTCAGGGGTGGATGACAACATGTGCTATTCACGCGAAGTCCTGGAGCCAGCCAAGCTAAACCAGGTAGTCAAGAAGCTATTGGGCGAGTCCCTCACACAAATTGCACTTGTGGCTCTTGCACCTTTCCGCGTCAGTAACCCGGCCCCGGAGGTATACATCTTGTTACTTGATTCTCATCTCTATATGATTTTCCTTTATCATGCTTCCTAATAATAATGCCGGCTTATGTCCTTTCAGCCAAACTCGGATTGGTGGAAAACCGAGTATGAAGCTCCCAACACCCCTAAGGAGCAAATGGCCAGAGATGATGATGATGATGAAGAGGAGGAAATTGACGAGGTAGAGGGATACTACAACATGAACCCCCCTAGCAACGCATCGATGTGTTGTCGTTTGTTCATATAAGCGTTGCTAAGGTCAACACCAACGGATTAGTGTGCATTGTCGTTGGTAGCATTGCAAGAGCCTACAACAACATATATAGATCCATTGGTAATCTGAAGAATAATGTGTTGCAAGGCAACAATGGATTCATCCAAGGCTTCTATCCATTGGTGTTTGCATAATAGAATAACCTTGATATATAATTATTTATAATAGTAGGTATAGTTAGTTTTTTCGAACTTGTAGTAGATAACTTTAGTAAAATTGATGGAGTAGAAATGAAACTGAAAATTGATTCCATTTTACAATCTTTGCATTGCAATGCAAGTACCATCAATTAGGACTCCATCACTTTCTTAGAAGATGAAACATTTTACATGATATAAAATTCTAAACATTCGTAGAACTTTCTCCATTCTCCTACAAGTACCAAGCATCAGCATATATTCTCCAAGGACAAGGGTATAGGTAATCATCTAGTATTGAACTTCTCAACCTACAAAGAAAAATCATAATACTATTTAGGCATTAATTCAGGATTTGAAGTTTAAAAATATACATGCTATGCATTGTACTGAAAAGGATCCACCAAAAAATTACCAAGTGCCCAAGAAAAGATCGGTGGGAGAAAAGACATATGTTCATGTTTGTCTTACAGATAACTTACTAGGAGTACATAGTAAGACAGCGATCATCTTTGATCAATCAGATGTACCTATTCACTATGAACAACCATCAGCATGTATTTACTACTAACAATTATCCAAAGATTATGTTATATTAACAATGAGATCAATTCAGCAACCAACTAAATTTTAGTAGGTAACAATAATATTGACTATACATAATTCATCATTTCCAATTTCCAAAGGTCTCTGCATTAATTTTTTTCCTGTTACCATTACTCGTGAACTACTCAGCCTGGTATGGTGTATTAGGAGAAAAAGTATCAATACCAACAGCTCGAAAATCTAAATAATCTAGGCCTAGTCCGCCTACGCCTATCGAAACGCGGCATACCGCTCCTCCAGTACCATGTCCATGTAGTGAGCACGGGCCTCGCCCATGCTGATGTCGGCATTGGCCAGCGCGGATGGTGGTGCCTGCTCGTTGGCCGCCTCCGCCATTGGTACATTTGTAGCACCGATCTCTGGTGAGCTCGGCCATCTGGAGCCCTACCAGCTAGCTGCAATGCCAGCTTTCTCCTCCATCTGGCGCCATCCCACGAGGCTTTAGAGCTCGAGGAGGCCATGGCGGGTGTTGTGCGGAGAGGAGACAGAGAGCAGACGAGGGTGGATGGATGCGGCCGTGCTGCTAGGCGGCCTGTGGGGCATGGCAACATAGTGGGTGGAGGGCAGGCCAGGCGGCGAGGTCCTTAATGGTGAGTGCCAAACGGACGGACGGGTGGTGTCTGAGTAGGTTCCTCCACAACCGCGTACATTTAATGGCGGGAGGCGGACGGACTAATGCCGTTTGAATGCGCAGAGACATCGCGTGCACCGGGGAGCAACGTGGGCGGCACTCTCGGCATGCGCGCCACTTCATGTCGGCTCCAGTGAGAGGTCGTGTTGAAAGCACAAGTGATCCCTGGGTGATTTTGGTAATTAATGTCAACATATCTCTTGTTGGACTAATGGTTTTATCTAGTGTATTTCAGACAAGTTCAACAATGGCATGGCAAGGAAAAGAGGATGTGGAACCCCTTCAAGGTGCTAAGGACAAAGATTGGCAAAATCTCAAGACTCTTCATCTTTATTTTAGTGATCCAAGATCACATTGAGTCCATAGGAAAGCTAATACCATTAAAAGGGGATGAGGTGTTGCTTAATGGCTTGCTTGCTCAAATGCTTAGTGATATTGCTCCAAAACCCTCAACCACTTTGTCCATCCAAATATGTCAAAACCCTAAACTCCAACTCGGCTCCACTGATTCTTTCTATCCGGCGTCACCGAGTTCATATGAAATAGCCACAGCCAGAAACCCTAACAGTTCGATCTCACCGATACAGATCTTGGTCTCACCGAGATGGCCCTGCCAACACTCTGTGACTTGTTGCATTTACTTCGGCCTCACCGAGTTATGCGATCGGTCTCACCGAGTTGGCTTGGCAGATTCTCTGTTGCCCTATTGCTTCACTTCGGTCTCACCGAGTTGATGCAATCGGTGCCACCGAGATGATGTTTGCGCTAAGCCCTAGCACATTGGTCTCACCGAGTTGTTCCAATCGGTCCCATCGAGATTCCTAACGTTCACATTTTTGAACTAATCGGTGCCACAAAGTTTAATCATTCGGTCTCACCGAGATGGGTCAAATGTGTGTAATGGTTGGATTTTGTGTGGAGGCTATATATACCCCTCCACCCCCTTCTCCATTTATGAGAGAGCCATCAGAACATGCCTACACTTCCACCATACATTTTCTAAGAGAGAGCCACCTACTCATGTGTTGAGATCAAGATATTCCAATCCTACCACAAGAATCTTGATTTCTAGCCTTCCCCAAGTTGCTTTCCAGTGCCAAGTCCTTTGGTTTCAAACCAATTTCTGCTGTGGTGATCAAGCCGACATCGATGAGACGCCCAAGAGCCAAGAAGATCAAGGTGGCCGTGGAGGAGTCCACGGACCAAGCTCACCAGATGCCCCCAGATACCCCAATTCCAGTGATGCAGGTAGTTGGTATTTCTTTGGTCATCCCTCCTGGTGATCTGACAAAGGAGAAGCTTATGGTTCCTCCCAAGAAATATGCCCGTGACGACGTGTCCAATGATGATTAAATCCATGTATCTTCATGGGGGCTGGGGATCCGTTATGGGACATTTAGTTATTATCTTTTGCTCCTATCAGTTACTAGTTACTCTTTCTGTTGTGTCTGAACTTCTTCTATCGACCGAGGTTGTGTCTGAATTTGCTATACTGAACTTTGTGGGCACTGTTTCTCTGCTGTTATGCAGTGGGCTCTTTTATATTTACTCTATAGTTATCTATGGCTAGTACACCCTTTCATAATTGGCGTGTTTTGTGTTGGAATGTCCGGGGTTTAAATTCGGAGGCCATGCAGAGGGATGTACGAGCTAAGATAGAAGAGAGTCAGTGCTCAATCATTTGCCTTCAGGAAACCAAATGTGAGGATTTTGATATTAGAAAGATCAGGGTTTTCTGTCCCAGATGGTTTGATCATTTTGCTTTTGCTCCGTCTGTTGGGGCTTCTGGAGGGATCCTAGTTATTTGGAATTCTTCCATCTTCACTGGCAAACTCATAGAAATTAAGAGCTTTGGGGTAGTAGTTTCTTTTACCTCGGTGCACAATGCAGAAACTTGGACCTTAGTGTCAGTTTATGGGCCTTGTGATGGACAACCACAGAATGATTTTGTTAACTAGCTCTATCACTTACAAATACCTTTAGATGAGCACTGGCTCTTAGTTGGGGATTTCAACTTCATTAGGTCTCTGGACAATAGAAACCTACCGGGGGAGATGTAAATGATATTTTTCTTTTCAATGAGATCATTGGGCATTTGGGATTATTGGAGCTGCCCTTAAAAGGAAGAAGTTTTACTTGGTCTAATATGTAGGAGATACCATTGCTTGAACAATTAGAATGGTTCTTCACAATGTCTGATTGGATCTCTGTTTATCCTAACACAGTGGTTCTTCCTTTGGCCAAAACCTCTTTAGATCATGTGCCTTGAGTCGTCTCCATTGACACAAATATACCCAAGGCTAGGGTTTTTTGGTTTGAAAACTTTTGGGTTGATATGCCAGGGTTTATGGATTGTGTCAAGCGCTCCTGGGAGGCCCCGGTGTTCTCTAATTTGCCTGCTGTTGCGGTTATATCAAAAAGGTTCAAATGCTTGAGAATGGATTTAAAGGCATGGAGTAAAAATAATTCGTTCATCAAGCAGTTGACAATGAGTTGCAGCAAGGTTATTCTGCATTTTGATCAGCTAGAAGAGTGGAGGCCACTTACTACTCCAGAATTTAATTTTAGAAAGATTGTTAAACTGCATCATGAGAACCTACTGCGTATACATTATATATATTGGAAGCAGCGTTGCACGGTCCGATATATTAAAGTAGGAGAAGAGAACTCAAAGTTCCTTCATGCCATGGCCTCGGAGCATTTGCGATGGAATGCAATTGACAGTCTTAAGGTGGATGGTGGTGAACCAGTATCAGATCATTCACAGATGGCTAGAATCTTGTGGGCCTCTTTTAAAAATCGGATGGGTCAAGCACAAGGCATTAACATGGGTTTTGACTTGCCACAGTTATTACATCCCATTGATGGTCTGGATGAACTATCTGCCCCCTTCTCTCACGATGAGATTAGCAAGGTTCTGAAAGAGCTTCCCACGGACAGGGCGCCTGGACCGGATGGTTTTAATGGCATGTTTGTTAAGAAATGCTGGCCAATCATTGAGCATGATTTTCTGCAGTTAATTCAGGCTTTTTATGATGGCAAACTGTCTCTGGAAAACATAAATGGCTCTTTGATCACACTCATCCCCAAGATGCTCTCACCAGAGGGGCCGGATGATTTTAGGCTGATTTCCTTGACAAACACCTGCCTGAAATTCCTCACAAAACTCATTGCTAATCGTTTGCAAAAGGTAATATTGAAATGCATACACAAGAATCACTATGGTTTCCTGAAAAGTAGGTCCATACAAGACTGTTTGGCCTGGGCTTTTGAGTATATTCATCAATGCAAGCAGTCCAAAAAACCAATTATCATTCTAAAATTGGATGTTGCTAAGGCATTTGACACGGTTGAGCATGAGGTAATTCTTCAGGTTCTCAAACATAAGGGTTTTGACACCAAATGGATTGCATGGATTAAGGAGATTTTTTCATCAGGGACCTCTTCTGTTCTGTTGAATGGCATCCTGGGCAAGCAGTTTCAGTGCAAATGTGGGGTTAGATAAGGAGATCCTTTATCACCACTCCTCTTTTTTATTGCTGCTGATTTGTTGCAATCTGTGGTTAATCACATGTTGGCTCAAGGGACTTTAACCCTACCAATCCCTACTCATGATCCAAACAATCCTATCATCCAGTAGGCGGATGACACAATCATCATTCTGCCGGCTGTTGAGCAGCAGTTAGTGGCCCTTAAGAACATGCTGGCTGTGTTCCAGCAATCAACTAGGCTCAAGGTGAATTTTTCTAAATCCTCAATGGTCCCCTTAAATGTATCAGATGATGAAGCTCACAGGCTGGCTATGGTTCTTGGATGCAAGATTGGTGAATTACCATTCACTTATCTTGGTTTGCCTCTTGGAACTACCAAGCCCAAGATTATGGATCTGCTTCCTCTGGTTGATAATATTGAGAGAACATTATCTGCTAGCTCTTCCATCCTTAACCAGGGCTCTAGGTTGCAGCTGTTGACCTCGGTTTTAACATCCATGCCAATCTACTTTCTCTGCAACTTGCACATCCCCCCTGGAATTATCAAGCAATTAGATAGAATCTTTAGGCAGTGCCTTTGGAGAGGTAACACTGATGCACCAAAACAATCTCTTGCTGCTTGGGAGTTGGTATGCCGGCCTAAATACAAGGGAGGACTGGGCATTCTCAATCTAAATATTCAGAACCAAGGGCTGTTGATGAAACACTTACATAAGTTTTATAACAAGCATGATTTACCTTGGGTCTCTTTGGTCTGGGATTCTTATTATGACAACATTGTACCACATGCCACTGTCTTGACTGGTTCCTTCTGGTGGAAGGATGTTTTTAAGCTAAATGACATGTATAAAGCTATTGCCTCTGTACACATTAACATGGGTGACACAACTCTGTTCTGGCATGATGCTTGGCACCTGGCTGGCTCTTCTATGCCTTTAATGAGGAGGCTACCTAGGCTGTTTTCATTTGTTCAAGATGATAAAGTCTCAGTCAGGGATGTACTTCAAACCCAAGACCTCTTCTCCATGTTCTTTTTGCCCATCTCCCAGGAGGCTACTGCTGAATTGCATACTTTGGAAGGCTGGTTGCTGAATTTGCAGAGAGACCCACTCCTTCCTGACCAGTGGATATGGCCTTCCAGATCGGCGACCTTCTCAGCCAAGGGGTTTTACACTATCATGCACTCACACATGCCTACAATCCAACCATGCAAATGGTTATGGAAGAGCAGACGCACAATGAAAATCAAGGTTTTGGGGTGGTTGTTGTTTTTTGATAGACTCAACACTAAAGACATGCTGGTGAGAAGGCAATGGAGGTCTCCAAGTGATGATAATCTTTGTGTTATCTGTAATGCATATGTCCATGAAGATAGGATGATCCACCTGTTCTTCCAATGTAACTTTAGCTGCAGGGTTTGGAATTACCTCCAGATTGACTGGACACATGGATATGATATCCAGCAATGCATATATCAAGCAAGAACCAGATTTGGACATCCTTTCTTCTTTGAGGTCATGCTCACAGCAGCATGGAACATTTGGATTTTAAGGAATGGAAGGACCTTCAGGGGGAGCGTGCTAGTTTTGCTGCCTGGAAATGTAAATTTGTACATGATATTCTTCTCCTAGCTCATAGGCTTAGTGACACCATCAGACACCAGCTCATAGCTTGGGTCAATACCCTGTTGTAAATATAGGTAGGTTTAAGGTAGGCTCTCTAACTTTTGAACCTCAGCATGTTTGTAGTACTTGTATAGTGTTGGATTGTTTCTTTTTCTAATAAAGGGTTGTGGGGCTTTGCCTCACAGTAAATATTCAACAAAAAAAGTTGCTTTCCACTCAAATCATCTTTCCACCATATCCAAAGTGAGAGAGAGTTGAGTGTTGGGAAGACTATCATTTGAAGCACAAGAGCAAGGAGTTCATCATCAACACACCATCTATTACCTTTTGCAGAGTGGTGTCTCCTAGATTGTTTAGGTGTCGCTTGAGAGCCTCCGACATGATGTGGAGTTGAACCAAGAAGTTTGTAAGGCAAGGAGATCGCCTACTTCGTGAAGATCTACCCGAGTGAGGCAAGTCCTTCGTGGGCGATGGCCATGGTGGGATAGACAAGGTTGCTTCTTCGTGGACCCTTCGTGGGTGGAGCCCTCCGTGGACTCGCGTAGCCGTTACCCTTCATGGGTTGAAGTCTCCATCAACGTGGATGTACGATAGCACCACCTATCAGAACCACGCCAAAAATCTCCGTGGCTCCATTGAGTTTGCAAACTCCAATCCCATATCTTTACTTTCTTGCAACTTGCATGCTTTACTCTTTCCGCTGGATATACTCTTGTCATGCTTGCTTGAAATGTATTGTGAATGCTTTAACTTGTGAAAAACTCAACCTTAACTTGAAGAATTTAAAAACTGCTACTTCTTCTTGTGAAGGGTCTAATCACCCCCCCCCCCCCTCTAGACCCCTCTTCTCGATCCTTTCAATTGGTATCAGAGCATTGTTCTCCATTGCTTTGGTTTAATCACCATTGGAGGAAGATGGATGAGTCTACGATCGGGGGTATTAGATGTAGAGTGCCTATGCTTGATGGGGAGTTCTATAGTTCTTGGAAGAATGAGATGCTTGAGATTTTCAATGAATATGATTTGAACAAGTATATTACTAGCCCTTATGTGCCTCCTATTGATCCTTTGCATCCTACCCCCGATGAGTATCTTGATATGGTTCGCAATCTTAGAACTATTGATCTTATCATTAGAGGATTGCCTAGAAATTTGCTTGTGTGCTTGCCTAATTTTGAATGCGCATATACTATATGGAAATATCTTGAGGAACGCTTTCCGAATTATTCCTTGAAAAATCTAGATGAGATTCTTCAAAAGTCTATTGCTTTTCATAAAATGAAGCCTAGAGATCCCAAGTTTGATGAATGTCTATTTGAGCTTTGTGATCTTATGCGTGCTAAAGGAAATGTTGGAATCATTAGTAGCATCATTTCACAAACAATTAGAATTCATAAACTTGAACATTGTCATGGTCATAAATCTAATGAATCACTTGCTCTAGGTGATGATCACATACATGATGATGACATTGAGCATGGCTATTATGATGAAGAACGAAGAAAGTGATATTTACTATGAGGAGACTATGAGAAATCTTAGTCTCATGGCCAACTTTCGCGACTACATAGACGGAGGGAAAGAGTGGATTCTCGATAGTGGATGTACTGATCATATGACCGGAGATAAGGACGTGTTCTGTGAGCTTGCTAAAAACGACGGCCCACGCAAGTATGTAACTTTTGGAGATAACTCCAAGGGTAAGGTACTTGGCCTTGGTAAGGTGGCCATTTCCAATGATAGCTCTATCCAAAATGTTACGCTAATTGAATCTCTTGGTTACAATCTCCTTTCCGTATCTAGACTAGCCGAATTTGGTTTCAATATTCTATTTACCGAAGTAGATTGTCAAGTGTTTCGTAGAAATAATCATAATATGGTCTTTATCGGTATTCGTAGAGGTGATCTATACATTGTTGATTTCACTAAGAGAGACCAACCTCGTACTTGCTTAATTGCTAAATCTTCTAAAGGATGGTTGTGGCATAGAAGATTAGGTCATGTGGGCATGCAAAATCTTGATAAGCTTATTAAAAGTGATCATATCCTTGGTGTTAAAGATGTCATATTTGACAAGGATAGACTTTGCAGTGCTTGTCAAAGCAGGAAAACAGGTTGGAGGGAGTCATCCCGTGAAGAACATCATGACCACGAGAAGACCGCTCGAGCTACTTCATATGGATCTTTTTGTTCCCAGCGCCTACAAGAGTCTCGGTGGTAACTCGTTTGGTTTGGTCATTGTTGACGACTTTTCAAGATTTACGTGGGTGTTCTTTCTTGATGACAAATCGCAGGTCCAAAAGATCTTCAAGAACTTCGCCAAGAAGGCCAAAAACCAATTTGAAGTGAAGATCAAGAAGGTTCGGAGTGATAATGGAATGGAGTTCAAGAACGCCAATGTGGATACCTTTCTTGACAAAGAAGGGATTTCACATGAGTTCTCGTCTACGTACACACCTCAACAAAATGGAGTTGTTGAGAGGAAGAACCGGACACTTATCGAGATGGCGAGAATGATGCTTTATGAATACAAGATGCCAAGACACTTTTGGGCGGAAGCGGTTGAGACAGCTTGTCATGCTACGAATCATCTATATCTTCACAAGCTTCTCGGCAAAACGGCATACGAGCTATTCACCAGTAACAAACCCCAAGTTGGATACTTTCGAGTATTTGGCTCGAAGTGCTACATTCTTGATAAGCATCGTCGTTCGAAATTTGCTCCTAAATCTCATGAAGGTTTCCTACTTGGTTACGGTTCAAACTCTCACACTTACCGTGTCTACAACAATTTCACCCGAAAGGTTGAAGAGGCGGTAGATGTGAAGTTTGATGAATCTAATGGCTCACAAGTAGAGCAACTGCCAATTGATGTACGAGACAAAGATCCATTGGAAGCAATCCAAGATTTGTCCATCGGCAAGATTCGCCCAACCGAGGTGAAGGAGAGCACTTCGTCCATTCAAGTGGAAGCCTCAACTTCAAAACAAGGTGAACCACAAGTTGACATGGAGGCATCCACAAGTGGAACACGTCAAGACGAAGGAAATGAGGAGGTACAACAAGATGAACCACCTCGACCTCCTTCTCCACCACCACAAGCGAACGACAATGCCACCAACAATCAAGAAGAAGAAGATGATGAGGATGTTCCACCCCAACCCAAACAAAAGCTCTCACGAGTTAGAGCAAGAGTCACAAGAGATCATCCCGTCGAACAAATCTTCGATGATATTCAAACCGGGAGAATCACTCGCTCTAAAACTTGTTTGGCTAACTTTTGTGAACACTACTCATTCATCTCTAGTGTTGAACCTATGAAGGTAGAAGAAGCTCTCGAGGATCCGGATTGGATAAATGCTATGCACGAAGAGATACACAACTTCAAGAGGAATCAAGTGTGGACATTGGTTGAAAGCCCAACGACAATCACAATGTCATTGGAACCAAATGGGTGTTTCGAAATAAGCAAGATGAAGATGGATAAGTTGTACGCAACAAGGCTCGTCTCGTCGCTCAAGGCTATGCTCAAGTTGAAGGTATGGACTATGGTGAGACATACGCCCCCGTTGCTAGACTTGAATCCATTCGCATTTTACTTGCTTATGCCAATCACCATGATATCACTTTATATCAAATGGACATTAAAAGTGCTTTTCTAAATGGAGAAATTGAGGAGGAAGTTTATGTTAAACAACCTCCCGGCTTTGTTAATCCCAAGAAACCTAATCATGTCTACAAACTTCATAAAGCTCGTTAAGGTCTTAAACAAGCCCCTAGAGCTTGGTATAAATGCTTGACTAAGTTTCTTATCGAAAAAGGCTTTGAAATTGGGAAAATTGATTCTACACTTTTTACTAAAAGGGTTAATGGTGAATTATTTGTGTGCCAAATTTATGTGGATGATATCATATTTGGTTCTACTAACCCCATTTTAGTGAAAAGTTTTGAAGGCTAATGTCAGAGAAGTTTGAGATGTCTATGATGAGTGAACTCAAATTTTTCCTTGGCTTACAAATCAAGAAAACTAAGGAAGGTACCTTTGTCTCACAAACAAAGTATACCAAGGATCTTTTCAAGAAGTTCAACATGCAAGAAATCAAAGGTATGAAAACACCCATGCCTACTAGTGGACATCTTGACTTGACTAAGGATGGCAATCCGATTGACCAAAAGGTTTACCGCTCTATGATTGGTTCATTATTATATCTATGTGCCTCCCGTACCGATATTATGCTAAGTGTGTGCATGTGTGCACGATATCAAGCGGCTCCTAAAGAATGCCATCTTAAGGCCGTGAAAAGGATAGTGAGATATTTAATTCATACACCAAAGTTTGGCATTTGGTACCCTAAGAGGTCATCTTTTGATCTTGTTGGCTACTCCAATTCGGACTATGCCGGTGACAAGGTTGATAGGGAGTCCACTTCGGGTACTTGTCAATTTCTTGGTAGATCCCTTGTGTCTTGGTCCTCCAAGAAACAAAACTCGGTATCCTTATCTACTGCCGAAGCAGAATACATTGCCGCTGGATCATGTTGTGCTCAATTACTTTGGATGACCCAAACTCTTAAAGATTATGGGATACATGTGAAACATGTTCCATTGCTTTGTGACAATGAGAGTGCTATTAAGATTGCTCATAATCCCGTGCAATATTCTCGAGCTAAGCATATTGAAGTTCGTCATCATTTCATTCGTGATCATGTTGCTAAAGGAGACATCAATCTTAAGCATGTTCGTACCGATAAGCAATTGGCGGATATATTCACTAAACCACTTGATGAAAAGGTATTTTGCCGTTTGAGAGGTGAATTGAATATCATTGATGCCTCAAACTTGGAATAGAAATTCCATTTGGATACATGCAAGGCATGAGCCTCTTTGTGACTAATCCTTGATATTTCTCTTATGATGATGATCTATTATCTTGGATGAATTTCTTGCAACCTTGCATGCTATCTAACCCGTGTAGGTACTTGGATGAGCCTCAATCTAGGAAATTGCAAGTCACTCACATCCCAAGCAATTTCTACATCACCAAGTTCCTGTGAGTTGTTTGTTGATCTCAAGGAAGCATGAACTCACTCAACATATCCTTTGACTATTTCAATTGGTAACAAGTTTCATGATTGTCAATTTGGATACACAAGTGCTCTTCCTTGCAAAACTAACCCATGTAGGAAGATGAACTTCAACTCCAAAGGATGCTCCCAACTACATCAACCTTGAGCATCCAACATAAGTTCAACTACATGATCAAGATCAACACCACAACCCAAGGTATGTCATTCCATCTTAGAGAAGCTTTACTCAAAGTCATGAGTTAAAGCAACTCAACAAGATGTGAATACATAAAAATGCTTAAACAAAAAATGGCAACCCCATTTTGAGCTTAAACGATGAGTATGACCTATGATCAAGTGATCTCACTTGACTCCTAAGTCAATATACTCTAACATAGGTGACTTTGTCGCCGACCATCTCTAGACGAAGTTCTCTAGTGTTCTTTTTGCATAACTGTTTTTCCATTTGCATGTTTTCTTGCCATTGTATCTCTCTTATAAATCACACAAAAAAACTTCATCTAGACCTCTTTTGATTTCTGTCATTTGCCTGAGTTTCTTTAGTAAATTCATTGCAAATCTTTATGACAATTCCTTGCAAATCCTTGTGAGATTTCATTTGCCAAGTGAGCTGAGTTGAAAGAATTTTGCTTTGTGCTGAACTCAGTCTCACCAATCACAGCCCATCAGCTAGACCGAAATACAAGGATTCCTTGTACTTAGTTCATCGGTACAATCGATAGGGACTAGCTCGGTCTCATCGATGAGCACCTTCAGTGACTCTTCTATCTCGGAGTCACCGATGGAAACAGATCAGCGTCACCGATTTCAACACTGAGAAAACATTTTGTCATTTGATATTGCCAATTTTCTTCAGCTCCACTCAATGATTCTTTTCCTCTATCAGCATCTCAGGTTACCTACTGCTTTGTAGTGACTCTCAAGGACCACACCTACTTGACTCATATTCCAGAAGCCCTTCTTGGAAATTGATGTCAAAGGGGGAGAGAGAGCACATCAAAGCTTATCAAAATCAGAGAGCACATCTAAGCTCTTCTACAGATGCTTGTTAACAGGAGGAGAGAAGTCACATGTCTTTGAGAGGGGAAGACATGTTAGCATGATTGATTCTAGTTTGCTCTGTTTATGTTTTCTCTAATTTTATTGCTCTGATTTTATCTCACCCTACCTTCTCCCATTATCCAATATCAGATTTAGGGGGAGAAAGAGTCTATGCTTAACGGGAGAAAAATCTTTGGAACTTATTGCACATCTTTAATCCTTGGGGACATGTCTATATCTAAATGAAGTACTCACTTGTAGTACTCACCCATTACATGTCATCCCAGTCTTGGTATTCTTGTGGTTCTTTTGAAAATGCTTTATTTGGAGTATTCTTGTGTTATCTAACTTTGTTTTCTCAAGCCCACTCCTTCAAAAGTCAGCTCAAGACCACAAGGTAAGTATATGCATCACACTCATGTGCATGATGATCTCTTGCTGTTGCACATACTGTTTGCAAGAGGGAATCATAAACATGAAGGTACATTTCTCAACCATATTATTTGCTCTGATGCATATAGCCAAGATACATGTAACTCATTGCTTACTCTATCATGATATGCATTCATATGTTCTTCCATGTTATCTTCACATGATTGCATATATGTAGGGGGAGCTTATGCATGTTACATGTTCCTCCAAAGCTTTGCTTACTACTCTTCATATCATTTACCTAAAGGTTTGATGTATGTTGTCATCAATTACCAAAAAGGGGGAGATTGAAAGCACAAGTGCTCCCTGGGTGATTTTGGTAATTAATGTCAACATATCTCTTGTTGGACTAATGGTTTTATCTAGTGTATTTCAGACAAGTTCAACAATGGCATGGCAAGGACAAGAGGATGTGGAACCCCTTCAAGGTGCTAAGGACAAAGATTGGCAAAAGCTCAAGACTCTTCATCTTTATTTTAGTGATCCAAGATCACATTGAGTCCATAGGAAAGCCAATACTATTAAAATGGGATGAGGTGTTGCTTAATGGCTTGCTTGCTCAAATGCTTAGTGATATTGCTCCAAAACCCTCAACCACTTTCTTCGTCCAAATATGTCAAAACCCTAAACTCCAACTCGGCCCCACCGATTCTTTCTATCCGGCGTCACCGAGTTCATATGACATAGCCACAGCCAGAAACCCTAACAGTTCGGTCTCACCGATACGGATCTCGGTCTCACCGAGATGGCCCTGCCAACACTCTGTGACTTGTTGCATTTACTTCGGCCTCATTGAGTTATGCGATCTGTCTCACCGAGTTGGCTTGGTAGATTCTCTATTGCCCTATTGCTTCACTTCGGTGTCATCAAGTTGATGCAATCGGTGCCATCGAGATGATGTTTGCGCTAAGCCCTAGCCCATCGGTCTCACCGAGTTGTTCCAGTCGGTCCCACCGAGATTCCTAACGTTCACATTTTTGAACTAATCGGTGCCACCGAGTTTAATCATTCGGTCTCACCAAGATGGGTCAAATGTGTGTAACGGTTGGATTTTGTGTGGAGGCTATATATACCGCTCCACCCCTTCTCCATTTGTGAGAGAGTCATCAGAACGTGCCTACACTTCCACCATACATTTTCTAAGAGAGAACCACCTACTCATGTGTTGAGATCAAGATATTCCAATCCTACCACAAGAATCTTGATTTCTAGCCTTCCCCTAGTTGCTTTCCACTCAAATCATCTTTCCACCATATCCAAATCTGTGAGAGGGAGTTGAGTGTTGGGGAGACTATCATTTGAAGCACAAGAGCAAGGAGTTCATCATCAACACACCGTCTATTACCTTTTCGAGAGTGGTGTCTCCTAGATTGGTTAGGTGTCGCTTGGGCGCCTCCGACATGATGTGGAGTTGAACCAAGAAGTTTGTAAGGGCAAGGAGATCGCCTACTTCGTGAAGATCTACCCGAGTGAGGCAATTTCTTCGTGGGCTATGGCCATGGTGGGATAGACAAGGTTGCTTCTTCGTGGACCCTTCGTGGGTGGAGCCCTCCGTGGACTCGTGCAACCGTTACCCTTCGTGGGTTGAAGTCTCCATCAACGTGGATGTACGATAGCACCACCTATCTGAACCACGCCAAAAATCTCCGTGTCTCCATTGCGTTTGCAAACTCGAATCACATCTCTTTACTTTCTTGCAACTTGCATGCTTTACTCTTCCGCTGCATATACTCTTGTCATGCTTGCCTGAAATGTATTGTGAATGCTTTAACTTGTGAAAAACTCAACCTTAACTTGAAGAATTTAAAAACTGCTACTTTTGCTTGTGAAGGGTCTAATCACCCGCTCCCCTCTAGACCCCTCTTCTTGATCCTTTCACGCGTCCGCTCTGGGCCAGCATGAATGAGGCACTAGCACTCTGTAGCGGCGCTGACCAGCATCAGGAGGGAAAGCACGCGGGCGCGGGAGAGGGGTTTTTGGTGGGCAGGGCAGTCAAAAGCGAGCGTGGCAGCGGTCTGGACACCCGCAAAGCCCTCCCCCTCCTCCCCTGATTTGCGTGAAGAGGTACGTCCGGATAGCCGAACAGACTAATGCAGGACTGTGTTGGATGGCAACAGATCCGGACCGCGTGGTCCGAACGATTGTGGGCAGTTTGAGGGCCGATGTTGAAGATAACGTAATATTTTTAGGACAAACTCGTGCAACTATGATGCCTTTTCCTTCTGTGGCCGTTACCTCTGCCCACGTGGTGTGCATTCCCATATGTATACGTCGACCCTACACAGGTGTCGCGTGTGGATCCCGCTTGTCAGCATCGAAAGAAATAAAAATGACTACCGGGAACAAAAATAGAAAATAAAAAATCTCAGACTATCCTTCATGTAAAAGAGCATGAGAAAATCCTCAGACTATCTTTTTTGGGAAACGTTTCCCACCGGCCAGCCGGCTAAAACTTCGGACGGCTACACACGCGTGGTTGGATAAGAAACAGCTTCGGCGCTCCCTGACCGCATGTTTTGTGTGGGTTCACGCACCGCCCGGCTCCCTCGGTCCTTATTTGTTCCCTTTGCAGCTCGTCTTCCTCCTCCCATCCTTGGTCCTCCTGATGTCTACTACGCAACTTTATTCTTGTAGACTCGTGTTGGGCCTCCAAACGCAGAGTTTTGTACACTACTGCAGGATGCTGCTAACGCGACACTACGATCAGAGACCCTTCGACGAAACTGTGTGCGATGCAATAATCGCAAATGGTGATGTAAAAAAACCGTTAAAAAAGATGCAAAATGTTTGCGATGACGGATGCATCAAACACGGTTCAGAATTTAGTTGCGTGTGCGATGAGGGGCATACGGTCCAGTTCAATGAACTATTTGCGATGAGGCAGAAGAACAGAAACGGGCAGCCAGATGAAGGTGTGTGCGATATACAGCATACGGTTCACTCGGATGAACTGTTTGTGATTAGGCAACACAAAAGAAATGGTCAGCCAGATCAAGGTGTGTGCGATATACGGCATACAGTTCACTCGGATGAACTGTTTGCGTTGAGCCAAGAGAACAGAAATGGTTCAACTTAAAAAGATGTGTGTGATACGCGGCAAACAGGTGTGTAATTTGAAACATGTGGGAAGACCGATAACAACACAGACGATTCCTGTTAACAAGCCGTGTGTGTTGTGAGCAAACGATTGCTGGTATACAATTGTCAGTGATTGATGAAATCATCACCCACGGGTTCCATTGTTTAGTCCGTGTGCGATGTGATTTGCTCTGTCTACAGAGCATCAACATATATACTTAAAAATACAGCATTGCAAAACCAAATTAAGCATACAATTACACAAGTGACTACACACATAACATTTCCACACACCAAAGTAAGCAATTACATGCATACTAAACTAGGAGAAACGAGGATCTAATCATCTACTTATTGTTGCGACGACGCTTGCCATTGCTCTGCTTCCGGCTGGATCCCTAGCCGTTTTGGGGAAGGAGGCACTTCCTCATGTCAAAGATCCGCCTGTACATGTCGTAGCTCGTGTACGCCTCCTTGGCCGCGTACACGACGTGAGCTTTGTCGAGTTTCTCCATCCAGGCCGAGTGCCAGGCATGCTTGTCCTTGTTGCAGGAATCCTTCATGTCTCTGTAGTAGGGGTCGATGATGGCCTCGGTGAGGTGAACCAGTGAGTCCTTCTCATGCTCCTTGCTGCCCCAGATCTTATATTGGCCCTGGATGTCGACAAGATTCTGGCAGGCGATGCCCGAATTCTCGAGCGCCTTTACATCGTTGGTGATGTCCACTATAGCGAACATGTAGTGGGGGCTGTTGACAAACCTGGCGAAACGCTCGCAAGGCCTTGTGGCCAGGCAGTAGTGGTAGATGAGGACGTGGTTGCGCACGCACATCTGGGCGACGGCGACCTTGGGACGAGACCCGGCACGAGCGCGGGTGTACTCGAGGTCGAACCCGACCACCTTGTACTTCTCCTCGGCAAGCAACAGCTCCATGATATGGATGGAGTGCTCCACCCAGACCGGGTTGTTGGTGTACACCACCGAGAGGTCCGTGAACCTTCTGTGGGTGTCCACCACGGCATGCATGATGAACTGCTGCTCGTCGTCGGCAGCCGCTCGGAGCGCCATTGGAGCCGCGCAGGATACCCTCTAAGAATTTGTCGTGGTGGGTGTGCTTCTTGCAATGGTGGGGCGCAATCGAAAGGTTGAAGAGACACAAGGGTTAAATCGCCGCTGTAATAAATGGGGGCCGGCCGGCCTGTAATCGTCACGTCTTGTCACGGCGTTCATAGCGGAGGATTCCAGTGCACGCTTGACAACACCGCACCGCATGCGTTTCGTTTGACCACGCGTGGGCTCGAAGAGGCGCCAAATGTATCGTCAGTGAGCCTGTTCCCACGCTACCGCGCAGTTTACCGCGCAAGCTTCCCACCTGGCTAGTTTGGCCACGCGTCGGCTAGAAGAGGGACAAATCGTGGGCGTTTATTGGCAAAAAGCTTTGTAAAAACGAAGTGTGTGGAATGACTTCGGTCATAAGTTTACTCGTGGGTGATGAGGTCAAAGTTACACAGAAGGGTGATGATGGACACTCAAGTGCGATAATTAATTATGCGCTCTACAGGGCACACGGTTGAAGAAACCAACTATGTGCAATAATGTCGAAGATCGCAGTCGAGTTAGCTATAGAGATCATGTGCTATGAGATCGACAAGGTAAACAGATTCGAGAATGGTTAATAAAATCTAAGACCATTGCATATTAAGGTCAAAATAGTGCTACCAATATACGAGTCTCATACGATGCCATTTCAACGATTGTACCACAAAAGCTCGAAATATTACAAGGTTCAAATTCCAGAGTTATATGGCTCAAATTTGAAGATTACAAGGTTCAAACTGATATTAGAAATGAAATTCAGCTCATCAGCTGCAAACGCTCGCGCTGATCCGCTGAACATGGATATCAGAGAGGTTCAAACTAATATTACCACTTCTAAGTCTGGTTTCGAAACCTCATAATTTTTGCAAAGGGGTCAGCCACTGAGAAGTCATGTATGGGGTTGACACAATGACTTCTGATTACTCTGTCATCTGAAGTTCCAAAATGAAATTCAGCATTTTCGGAGCCTATTCCATTCTGCCGCAGCCGCCGGCGCTGAGAAAACAAACCATTCATTTTTTCGAAATAAATGTAGGGCAAACCTCATTACCTTCAGCACCCTTTCTCTGACAACAAAGAACCTGACGAATATAATCTCCGGTAAGGTCCCTCGGTAGGAGTTCAAAGTAACTTCTGAGAGATGCAGATCTAGGCAGTCGACGTGATTGTTATATTGTATCACATTATCCACCACTGGGCTTAATCTTATCTGCAAAAGAAGAAAACGTGTTAGTGCATACATGCAGTTTTGAACACTACTACATGCCTATTTGGTTTGCAGGATTTGTAAAATGCACTAACATGCCATCTTCGATCTGACATGATTAACATGGGCATTTGATTACAATCTAGAAAAATGTAGCCTTCTTCACAAGAGGTTGGAGTGGATGAAAAGTTCCCTAAGAAAACTAGTACAGATGAATCCAAAGGAGAAATGCTTATGGATTGTAACCATATGGATCAAGCAACCAATATGGGGGGGAAACATGTATGTACTGAAATCCTCCAAAAGAATCCTTCAGAAATCGTAGTACATTGTCATTGTAAACTTGGAAAAAGGTGTCACAAATTGAACTCCCTTATGGTTAACATTTAACAGGAAAGGAACATCACCTCGATATATAGCTTCTCTAGGCACGGAAAGCATCTCAGGAAACTGACAACTTGCTCCAGGTTGGGGCCGATAGATTATAGTGCCAAGACCTTCACTGTGCGCAGTTTCAGGGTCAAGCTTGTCGGAATCATTTTCTGGATGACAGACGAACATACATCTTCAAAATTAGAAATAATGTTAATTTGTAGAAGGAGAGGTAGAAGGCGGCTGTTGTACCTGAACGAGTGTGGATCCAATAACAAGTTCGGAGTATTTGTCAGACGAGTAGCCCACCACTGTCAATTTCGGCGTAGAAATGGCATTGATTCTTGTTGGACCTTCTTGATCAACTACAAGTAATCTCTCAAGTGCAGGTGTGTCCTCAATGACCATACCATGGTACACATCTTGTGATGTCTTCCTGCCGCACCAGCAACACACATAAATAGTCCAGAGAGTCATGGAGGTGATGTGGAAGCTACTCAACCCATTGATCGCCTGAAGATGAAGGTACTCGAGTGCAGTACAGCGACGGAGCAGGCGCTCCATGTCACCGTTTGGGAGGCAGACGGCGACGAGCTCGAGGTGCTTCAGTCGTGGTAGAATAAGAGCGGGCGCGTCATTAAGGGGGGGAATGGCAGTTCCTGAACTTGGCGACGCGCAGCGTGGGCGCGAGGCGGAGTGCGGACGTTGGCAGCGAGCGCATATGCCCATCATCAAAAGTGAGCTCCTCAAGCTGATCTAGGGAGGGGGATCGGAACCAGTCGTCAAGCTTGGCTCGGTCCTTGCCGTTGGAACGGAACTTGCCCATTCTAAGGCCTCTGGTTGGGCCACGGTGACTGCCGAGGATCTTGGAGAATGCATCCAAGCTTTTGCGATAGCCATGGCAGAGCTCGTGGGTGTCGATGAGGTCAAGAGGGGTGGAGTTCCATAGAGGGCGCCACCGCCGGGAAAGGACGGTTGTCCGCGCCCCATATTTGATTGGGAGGAGGGAGATGATGACTGTCAACATATCATCGGGGAGGCTGCTGATGAAGTCTAGGCCTGCTGGAGTCGCTTGCGGTTCTTGCTCGCCCCTCCTCCGCTTGTTGGCAGCCCCGTTCTCCACCTCCGGAGTCTCCTTGTCAGCGGCGCTTTCTAATAGAAGTGGGAGTACAGGGCAATAGAAAAGTGTATTGGTAACTAGAAGTTATTAGGTAGGAATATAGTAAGAAAATGGAATAACAATTGTTTGCTTAAATACTACACAATTCATTTGATATTGCTGGGTAAGTCAACATGCAGATACTTGAAAAGAAAACTTACTTCGAACAAAGTCTGGACGGATGATATCGTCGGGGAAGTTAGCATATATCTCATGACCAGGCTCTTTTATGTGCAGTGCAATTATAGTGCCAGCTTTCAGTACATAGAACTTAGAAATTTCTTTCCAAAGGACAGTGCCAAAATAGGAGTCACCACGTTCATCAAGTCTTACAGTAGCAACGATTGTAAATCCATGGTTTGTGTTCAGTATGACATCCCTGCAGTCTTGATTTATGTAAAGGGAAAGATTGTGCACTACAGATTCTGTTGCATAGCAAGGGACGCGCTGCAGAAAATGGTATGATTGTTAAAGAAAATATGGTAACATGCAAATATGGGCCCAAATTGAAAGAACTGTACAGCAGTTGAAATCAAAGGACAAAAATCTATAATTAAACAGATAGGGTAAACATGATGTCATGGAAATATGAGAGTAATCGAAAGAACAATACATCATTAATTTGCCTAATATAGAAAGAAGAGGGGGGAAATCCCCTTTGACGTATATGGTGCATGTGGCACCTTTTATCCAAATGTAGCAATATTTAGTATATGTTCAGGAAAGTAGGCCATGCCAACCGATTTAGGGTGAGATTGAACATACCGCGCGCATCCTCAAGTCATCTGGTACGGTGAGATGGAATGTCTGGCGGAGGCCGCAAAGTCCTGATGTGTCCGCGCACTGTACACTCTATGAATGAAAGAAAACCCTCAAATCAGCTAGAATAAAAATGAATTCACGGCGATTTTGGCCGGGTGATTAAAGGAGGCAGATGAACTGGGATAAGAGATGAGATAATATCTCATTAAATTAGTTACCTTGTTGTCCATGAGAAAGAACCCTCAGTATGGTGGATTCCCCAACCGAGCGGAGCTGGGTCGACCGCGAGCAGCGTCGAGAAAGTCGATGGCGATAGGCGGCGGCAAGCGGAAGTGGCGAAATGCGGTGGGGTTTGCCGGCAGCCTGGCGGAGGCAGGCGGTGAGCTAAGTGGTTGCCGCCGCGATAGGCGGTGCCATGCATAGATGCGGAGGAGCTTGTGCAAGTGTGAATGGGGACCGGAGGGGGTGGCGGGCGGGGTGAGGGTTTTTGTGACGTGGGGATGGTGAGGGTTTTCTTTTTTCTTTTTTGAATTGGGTGGTGAGGGTTTTCTGTCCCACAAAGAATTTCGGAGGCAATGGTTTGCTAGAGCCAACCGTGTGTGATTGACGCAACAAGCAAAATGAAAGTCATTGCACACGGTTCCAATTTTGGGAACCATGTGTGATTGACGTACTACCTCCGTCCTGGTTTATTGGTCCCCTTTGTAATTTATACCAAATTTTGACCAAATATTTAACTAAGAAATGTTTATGCATGTCACCAAAAATTATATCATTGAACACTATGCTCAGATACGCATCCAACGCTATAATTTTTGCTGACCTGCACTAACATTTTGTCAGTTAAATCTTTGGTCAAAATTTAACACAAATTACAAAGGGGACCAATAAACCAGGACGGAGGTAGATTCCATCAACCGAACTGATTGCATTCATATCCCACAGTTAGACATAAGTAAACATAGATTAAACATACTCAGACAAAGATAATAAGCGTACACGTACACAAGCATAGTTCAACCGTCGTTAAGCATACTCAAGCGTACATAGTTCGATCCCACATCTCATCTCACATGCCGGCACGATCCTGAAGCTTCTCCATGTACTTGGTGTACGCGCCGTGCGCCACCCTGCGATAATACTTCTGCTTGAAGGAGCCAACGGCCCGTCCTCTTGCATGCGCCAGAACACTTTGATACGCGTCATGAAGCTTGTGGTTGCAAAATGGGCATCGATAGCCGCCGTCCCAGGTCCTAATACGCCTGTTATGCATTCCCGCATAAAGCTCCCTCAGGATTTGCCTCTTGTACCTCCTCTGGACATCTTCATCCTCGCTGTCCGCATCGTCAGACAGCACCTATACAAATAGTAAAACAAATTTGGCATCAAATCAATGTTTACATGTCGTGAAGTAGGATTAGGAATTTATGGCTATTTTTTATACATATCCAGAGATTATGGTTCGAATTTTAAGCACAGTCGTCTATGTACAGACCAATCTTGAAGAAAATGATGGCACAAACATATATGTAGGTCATTCAAAATCAATTGTCAAGTCCTGGCTAGAAATTATTAGCACGAACACTAACCCTAGTCGGATTACTAGCAAAAATCATTTGCACAGATGAAACAACTAATCACTTATCACTTGTACCATTCAAACAATCAATACACTACACAGATCTAACGAAACTTACTCAGATTTCATGGATTGGGAGAACATAACCATAGGATTTCTATTCCAAAAAGGGGGAGGCAGGAGTAACCAGAGAAACCCTAGGATCTATTTGACACATAAATGGGTATAGATGACTAACCAGTTGTCCGTCGTCGTCGGAGTCGTTGCCGGAGTGGTCATCGGAGTCGTCGTCGGGGTCGTCGCCCGAGTCATCACCAGAGTCGGTGTGGAACTCCGCCTCCGGCTGTGGAAGCTCGACGCCGTCGATGACGTCAGGGTGCAGCGATAACTCGCCGGCGGTGACGGCAACCTCTGTCTCCATCTCCACGCCGTGCTCCTGTGCTTCAGCAGCCCCGACGTCGCCACTCCCTCCGATGGGGCGCTTCAGCGGCATCCTCATACACTGATGTCTTTGAGGACTGAGAGCGGCGTCGAGGATGCAAGCGGAGAGAGAGGATTGTGTGTGTGGCGAGGATGGGGGGTGCAACCGCTCGGGCGCACCATTAATATGGAGTAGTGGGAGTATTGGGAGAGAGGCGGGCGGCGGTCAAACCGCTGGCTCGCCTCCCGGTGAGCCTGCGCACCGAACTGCTGGCATGCCTACCATCGTTTCACACAGCTACTCGCACGCCTCCCGATGACACTACGCAGCGAGCACGCCTCCGTCAATTCACACACCTGCATGCACGCCTCCCGGTCTGCCTGCGCGGCGGACTGCTCGAATGCGTCCCGCCAACTCACGCCTGCTCGCACGGCACACAGGTCGCGTGGCGGCACGTATATTGATTTTCTATTTGGATGATTAATGTTGCTGCTTTATTGCTTAACCGAAGCATGGCACATATCCATTGTTGGTCTAACGCTCACGGTTCGAATAAATAATCCGTTTGGGATATTGGTTCCCAATTATTAATAATCTCCCGTTTGTAATTAGATAAAGATTAAATCAAAACTGGTCTCAAATTTGACAAAAAAAGTACAATTCCACTTTGTATTGGTGTCCATATGACAACACGATAAGTTTCATGAACTTCAAATAAGTTTTGGATGTACTAGAATTTAAAAATCAAGATTCTCAATGTTTGAAATTTCTTGCACGGGGAGTAAACATGCACCCTGTGAGACACATGTGTTTTTGCAATCCATTTAGGTGCACTGTCACGTGTGCATGTAGTTCAAATTTGATTTTTGCACATTATATCCGTAGAAAATCAATCAATGTACTAAAACGTCTTAATGATCTCTGTTTTTTTTCAAAATTAAAACGTCCCTCCTTTGGTAACATATGTTCACCGCGGGATAATTTAACATGCATCGTAGTTGCGGTGGATTCGTGGTGTGTGTGTGTGGGTGTGTGCGTCTGGGGGGTGGCGGGTGGCTCGCAGTACACTACGAGTTGTGAACCACCGTGTGGGTTGGCCGTTTTGTTAGGCAGGTGCCACATCAGAGTCATGAATTCGTTATTTAAAACATTACACAACCCTTTCATACATACATGTGTTGGCCACATGCAGTCGATGGTTGTCCTACACGACACTTGATACTCGTGTGTGACGCTTTCTATGGGCCCACGAGGTTGTCGTCCATCACTTTGACGAACAGCCGGCAGTGAGGTTAATTTGACCGGCAAGGTAGAATCTTTCTTGTTTGTGTTATGGTGGGAGTATATATATATAGTACGCGTCTAAGAGGTGGGAGGGGACTAGCATATATACTATACGTACGCGTCCGTGAACAAGTACACCTCACTCAGTGTCGGGACTTTTCGATTTCCGAGGCACGTGCCACATCAAAGTTGTGAAATTGGCTATTCAAACATCACACAACACCTCTTTGGGCCACATGCATGCAGGCGGTGGTTATCCTAGCTAGGACACTCACGTGTGACGCTTCCATCTGTGGGCCCACGAGGCCATCGTCGATGCATGCATCACTTTGACCTACATCGGGAGAGGTTAATTAATTTCACCATCGAGGAGGATTCTTTTTGGGTTGTATTACGGTAGGAGCATATAGTATGCGTCAAAGAGGGGGGAAGGGGACCATCATATGTAGTACGCTTCATGAACCTCGCTCTGTGTGGGGGCTTTACGGTTTTTTAGGCATGTGGCACATCAAAGTTGTGCATTTTGGGTATTCAACATATGTTTGGCCCACATGCAAAGCGATCGTGGTTGTCCTCTCGCACCCACTTAAGCGGTTATTAGCAATATTGATGCTTTCCATCTATGGGCCCGCTTGGTCCATCACTACTTTTTGCCTGACAACGAGAGAGGTTAATTTGACTTAGGAGGGGATTATTTTTTTGTTTGTAATACGGTATATATATAGGTCATGCTCTGGGATGACATGATACAGTTTGAGCACACACACATGTATGTGTACGCATGAATCCCTCCCATCGAGTCGAAGTGGCTACTACAACGACACGTCACGAACCGATCTCGCTCTGTGTGGGGACTGTATGATTTTCGACGCACGCGCCACATCAATGTTGTGAAATGGTATTCAAACATGCATGCACACATCACCTCAATACATATGCATGTAGTGGTTGTCTTCGAACGGTACACTCCCTCGTGTGGTTATCAGCGACAAGCCTATATATTCGTGGGCCCGCGTGGACATCCATGATCACCTTGACCGACAACAAGATAGGTTACCATGGCGGATTCTTCCTTTGGTTCGTGTTATCGTAGTATAGGTCATGGTGAGATTCAGACCTAATTAAGTTTGAGCGCATATACTATGCATGCATGCATGCATGAATCCCCGTCGTCGGCTTGAAGTATGGTGTGACATACATATGCATTGTCAACCTAACCCTCACTTAGTGTGGGGATTTCTAGTTCGAAAGCACGGTGCCACATCAAAGTTGTTCCATTGTGTATTCAAAAACACACCTCTCCATATATACATATGTTTGGGCCACATGCATGCAGTGGTTGTCTTTGGGGACTAGCTACTTGCGTGATTATTGGCGAGCTAGCCCATCTCCGGGGTCGCATGGACGGCCATCACTTTGACCAACAACAAGAGAGAGGTTGTACGACCAAGGTGGATTATTCTTGGTCCGTTTTACGATCCATCTTGGTGAGATGCCTCTCTGGCCCGCCGACTGAAAGTGGGTGTGTGTGGGGGGGGCTGCTACTTCGCACTTTTCTAGGTGAACCTCGGTTGGGGGGGGCATGCATTCATAGCTTAGGATTCCCTTCGTGCCGACACGAGGGGGGGCAAGCAATACCGTGTGCTTTGCGATATAGGTGCCACATCGCAGGTGCATTTGGTATTTGAACATCAAACCACCCTTTTCATACATAAATTTGGTCCACATGCAAGTGTGTTCGTGTTCTGACCCTCTCCCGCGTCATTTTTCACCAAATTTATGAACATTAGACAAGTCGGATGACGCAACAGACACGGTTCACTCAAACTAACCGTGTGCCACGTCGGTGCCCCTGTCACGCACATCCGCACAGTACATTGGGCTCCACGAGGCTTCCCCTCTCAAAAATATCTACCCGCCTACAGCTTTTTCTGTTTGATAACACACAGTTATTATGTTTCGACCGTGTATGATGTTTCTTGTTCCCAATCCCGCCTGCATCCCTCGAAAATATCTGCCCGCCTCGAGGGTTTTTCTGTTTCATAACACATGGTTGTTATCTCCGAACCGTGTGCGATGCACCATCATCAAAATTTTCAATAGCCCCGGCATTTCACTCCCGCGTTTGACTCCCGCGTAGTAAAATTTTCAGTACCCGCGTCATTTCCTCAAACACACCCCCCGCCCCCCCTCCACACACACACACCAAAACCTCCTCGGGCGCGCGCGCGCACACGCACACACACACACACACCCTCCCTCACTCGAAACCCTCGCAAGGTCCCTGCCGCCGCAAGGCCTCCATTGTCAACATCTGCCGGTTTGCCCGTGCAGCTTACCCACCGATCTCCATACCCAGGCCGCCCTGAGTTTCTTAGATGACGCCTGCCAAACGCCCCCTTTCCCACAGATCCCCATCCCCATCCCCATCCCCCACTCCAGAGCGTCGCAGCCTAAGCCCGGCTACGCTTCCCGTGGAGCTCGAGGAGTGACTGGCCCAAAAGAGGTGTATCGCGGTCTCTTCGCCCGACGTCGCCGAGGAAGCTGACGACCATTACTGGCCGCAGGCACTCAATCAGTGGGCTAGAGTATGCGGGTATGTCGTGGACGCCGGCTACGACATCAAGGTCGTCGATAGCGACGGCCTGAGGTGGGCTATGTCACAGGTTAAGTGGTCCACCCCCAACCCCTCGGGTTCAACCGCCGTCGATCTCATTCATGGCCCCGCCGCTGATCTCCTCTGGCTCGCTGTCAAGAATTTGCCATCCTACATTGCCATCGAGCCCCTTTTGTCATTTCTGAAGGACACGTTCTGCGACGCTGGCTTGGGATCCATAGCTTCCAAGTCAGACCTCATCGACGGCGACCACGAGGAGGGCACCCTCTCCGGCTCTTCCAAGGGGAAAGAGCCCATCTGCTCTTCCAAGGGGAAAGAGCCCGTCTGCGACATCAGGGAGGGCACCCTACAGCTGTGCTCTTCCAAGGGGAAGGAGCCCATCGGCGACAACATGGAGCGCATCTAGGGTCCGTGCTCTTCCCACGGGAACGAGCCCATCTGTGACAAGTGAGGAAACCCATGATTTGTTTTGCCGTGCCTCTTCACAGGAGGAAACCCATGATTTGTTTTGTCGAGTCCCTTTTGTAGTGTAGTGAGAATATGTCAAGTTTTAATTGCTATATTTGGTTGTTTGCAGTATGCCTTGTTTATTTCAGTTGTTCACAATGTCATGCTCTATATGTGCAATTATTTACTGTGCAGTACATTTCATCAATCCAGTTTTAAACATACCGATAGGAATGCATATATTTGCTTGTTGTTAAGCCTGTTATAGCTAGCATATGCCTCTTTTAAAGTTTTTTGATTGTTCGGTTGTTTGTAGTTAGCATATGTCCAGTTTCAAATGCTATCTTTGGTTGTTCATAGTATGCCTTGTTTATTCCAATTATTCACAACGTGATGTTCTATATGTGCAAGTATGAACTGTGCAGTTCAATTTCATCAATACCAGTTTCAACAATACCACTATGAATGACTACATTTGGTTGCTGCATCTTGTAGTTAACACGCCTTTCCATTTTTATTAACAATAACCAGTGTACTTAGACCGGCACAATACCAGTTTGAATGACTATGTTTGCTTGTTCTTAAATGTTAGGCCTGTTGCAGTTAACACACCTTTCCACTTGTTTTGCTTTACTAGCGTGCTTAAATCTGCACACTGAAGCTATCTTTTGGAGATTATTTTGTCTGTCATGGATAATTTTGGTTGATGTTTAGCCTGTTGTGCTTAACTGTTGGGAAACGTAGCATGCAATTTCAAAAAAATCCTACGCTCACGCAAGATCTATTTAGGAGATGCATAGCAACGAGAGGGGGAGAGTGTGTCCACGTACCCTCGTAGACCAAAAGCGGAAGCATTTGTTAACACGGTTGATGTAGTCGAACTTCTTCTCGTTCCGACCGATCAAGCACCGAACATACGGCACCTTCGAGTTCTGCACACGTTCAGCTCGATGACGTCCCTCGAACTCTTGATCCAGCAAAAGTGTCAAGGGAGAGTTCCGTCAGCACGACGGCGTGGTGACGGTGATGGTGAAGTGATCCGCGCAGGGCTTCGCCTATGCACTACGTGAATATGACCGGAGGAGTAAACTGTGGAGGGGGCGCCGCACACGGCTAACAATTGTTGGTGTGTTGTGCTAGTAGGCGCCACGCCCCCCCCCCCCACCCCCCCCCCTCCTCATATATAGGTTTAGAGGGAGAGGGGAGAGGCCAAGGGTGCCCCAAGTGGGGCCGAATCCCACTTGGGCTCCTGCCCTGGTTCGCCCCCCCCCCCCCCCCCCCCTTCCTTGTATAGGCGCCAGGAAGGAAGGGGGGTGGGCCCCCCCCCCCCCCCTTTCCTTTCTCCCTTGAGGAGGGGAAGGAAGGAGGGACTTGCCCTCCCCCCTTTCCTTTCCCTAGGGCTGGCCGGCCTGGTGGAGGGGCGCACCAGCCCCTTGTGGGCTGGTCTGTCCCTCCCTTGGCCCATTAAGCCCATATCTTTGTCGGGGGGTGCCCGGAACCCCTTCCGGTGACCCTATATGTACTCGGTACCCTCCGGAACACTTCCGGTGTCCGAATATCATCGTCCTATATATGAATCTTTACCTATCGACCATTTCGAGACTCCTTGTCATGTCTGTGATCTCATCCTGGACTCCGAACAATATTCAGTCACCAAATCACATAACTCATATAATACAAAATCGTCATCGAACGTTAAGCGTGCGGACCCTACGGGTACGAGAACTATGTAGACATGACCGAGACACCTCTCCGGTCAATAACCAACAGCGGAACCTAGATGCTCATATTGGTTCCCACATATTCTACGAAGATCTTTATCGGTCGTACTGTAATGACAACATACATATTCCCTTTGTCATCGGTATGTTACTTGCCCGAGATTCGATCGTCGGTATCTTCATACCTAGTTCAATCTCATTACCGGCAAGTCTCTTTACTCGTTCCGTAGTGCATCATCCCACAACTAACTCATTAGTCACATTGCTTGCAAGGCTTCTTATGATGTGCATTGCCGAGAGGGCCCAAAGATACCTCTCCGATACTTGGAGTGACAAATCCTAATCTCGATCTATGCCAACCCAACAAACACCTTCGGAGATACCTGTAGAGCATCTTTATAATCACCCAGTTACGGTGTGACATTTGATAGCACACAAGGTATTTCTCCGGTATCCGGGAGTTGCATAATCTCATAGTCAAAGGAATATGTATATGACATGAAGAAAGCTATAGCAATAAAACTGAACGATCAATATGCTAAGCTAACGGATGGGTCATGTCCATCACATCATTCTCCTAATGATGTGATCCCGTTTATCAAATGACAACACATGTCTATGGTTAGGAAACTTAACCATCTTTGATTAACGAGCTAGTCTAGTAGAGGCTTACTAGGGA
The DNA here is from genome assembly GCA_011799875.1 of Thinopyrum elongatum. Classification (NCBI taxonomy): domain Eukaryota; kingdom Viridiplantae; phylum Streptophyta; class Magnoliopsida; order Poales; family Poaceae; genus Thinopyrum; species Thinopyrum elongatum. The sequence goes on from CM022297.1 coordinate 450,252,496, forward strand.
CACGGTGTTTTGTCTATGTACCCACACATGTATCAAGTTTCCGGTTAATACAATTCTAGCATGGATAATAAACATTTATCATGAATAAGAAAATATAAAATAACAACTTTATTATTGCCTCTAGGGCATATTTCCTTCAGTCTCCCACTTGCACTAGAGTCAATAATCTAGATTACATTGTAATGATTCTAACACCCATGGAGTCTTGGTGTTGATCATGTCTTGCTCGTGGAAGAGGCTTAGTCAACGGGTCTGCCACATTCAGATCCGTATGTATTTTGCAAATCTCTATGTCTCCCTCCTTGACTTGATCATGGATGGAGTTGAAGTGTCTCTTGATGTGTTTGGTTCTTTTGTGAAATCTGGATTCCTTCGCTAAGGCAATTGCTCCAGTATTGTCACAAAAGATTTTCATTGGACCCGATGCACTAGGTATTACACCTAGATCGGATATGAACTCCTTCATCTAGACTCCTTCATTTGCTGCTTCCGAAGCAGCTATGTACTCCGCTTCACACGTAGATCCCGCCACGACACTTTGCTTAGAACTGCACCAACTGACAGCTCCACCATTCAATATAAATACGTATCCGGTTTGTGACTTAGAGTCATCCAGATCAGTGTCAAAGCTAGCATCGACGTAACCATTTACGACGAGCTCTTTGTCACCTCCATAAATGAGAAACATATCCTTAGTCCTTTTCAGGTACTTCAGGATGTTCTTGACCGCTGTCCAGTGATCCACTCCTGGATTACTTTGGTACCTCCCTACTAGACTTATAGCAAGGCACACATCAGGTCTGGTGCACAGCATAGCATACATGATAGAACCTATGGCTGAGGCATAGGGAATGACTTTCATTTTCTCTCTATCTTCTGCAGTGGTCGGGCATTGAGTCTGACTCAACTTCACACCCTGTAGCACAGGCAAGAACCCTTTCTTTGACTGATCCATTTTGAACTTCTTCAAAAATTTATCAAGGTATGTGCTTTGTGAAAGTCCAATTAAGCGTCTTGATCTATCTCTATAGATCTTGATGCCTAATATATAAGCAGCTTCACCGAGGTCTTTCATTGAAAAACTTTTATTCAAGTATCCTTTTATGCTATCCAGAAATTCTATATCATTTCCAATCAACAATATGTCATCCACATATAATATTAGAAATGCTACAGAGCTCCCACTCACTTTCTTGTAAATACAGGCTTCTCCGAAAGTCTGTATAAAACCATATGCTTTGATCACCTCATCAAAGCGTATATTCCAACTCCGAGATGCTTGCACCAGTCCATAAATGGATCGCTGGAGCTTGCACACTTTGTTAACACCTTTAGGATCGACAAAACCTTCTGGTTGCATCATATACAACTCTTCTTTAAGAAATCCATTAAGGAATGCAGTTTTGACGTCCATTTGCCAGATTTCATAATCATAAAATGCGGCAATTGCTAACATGATTCGGACAGACTTAAGCATCACTACGGGTGAGAAGGTCTCATCGTAGTCAACTCCTTGAACTTGTCGAAAACCTTTCGCGACAAGTCAAGCTTTGTAGATAGTAACATTACCATCAGCGTTAGTCTTCTTCTTGAAGATCCATTTATTTTCTATGGCGCGCCGATCATCGGGCAAATCCACCAAAGTCCATACTTTGTTCTCATACATGGATCCTATCTCGGATTTCATGGCCTCAAGCCATTTCTCGGAATCTGGGCTCATCATCGCTTCTTCATCGCTTCTTCATAGTTCGTAGGTTCGTCATGGTCTAGTAACATGACTTCCAGAACAGGATTACCGTACCACTCTGGTGCGGAACGTGCTCTGGTTGACCTACGAGGTTCGGTAGTAATTTGATCTAAAGATTCATGATCATCATCATTAGCTTCCTCTCTAGTTGGTGTAGGCATCACGGGAACAGATTTCTCTGATGAGCTACTTTCCAAATTGATAGAAGGTACAATTACCTCATCAAGTTCTACTTTCCTCCCACTCACTTCTTTCGAGAGAAACTCCTTCTCTAGAAAGGATCCATTCTTAGCAACAAAAATCTTGCCTTCGGATCTGTGATAGAAGGTGTACCCAACAGTTTCTTTTGGGTATCCTATGAAGATGCACTTCTCCTATTTGGGTTTGAGCTTATTAGGCTGAAGCTTTTTCACATAAGCATCGCAACCCCAAACTTTAAGAAACGACAGCTTAGGTTTCTTGCCAAACCATAGTTCATATGGTGTCGTCTCAACGGATTTAGACGGTGCCCTATTTAATGTGAATGCAGCTGTCTCTAATGCATAACCCCAAAACGATAGTGGCAAGTCGGTAAGAGACATCATAGATCGCACCATATCTAATAAAGTACGGTTACGACGTTCAGACACACCATTACACTGTGGTGTTCCAGGTGGCGTGAGTTGTGAAACTATTCCACATTGTTTTAAATGAAGGCCAAACTCGTAACTCAAATATTCGCCTCCGCGATCAGATCGTAGAAACTTTATTTTCTTGTTACGATGATTCTCCACTTCACTCTGAAATTCTTTGAACTTTTCAAATTTTTCAGACTTGTGTTTCATTAAGTAGATATACCCATATCTGCTCAAATCATCTGTGAAGGTTAGAAAATAATGATACCTGCCGCGAGCCTCAACACTCATCGGACCGCATACATCGGTATGTACTATTTCCAATAAGTCAGTGGCTCGCTCCATTGTTCCGGAGAACGGAGTTTTAGTTATCTTGCCCATGAGGCATGGTTCACAAGCATCAAATGATTCATAATCAAGTGATTCCAAAAGTCCATCCGCATGGAGTTTCTTCATGCGTTTTACACCAATACGACCTAAACGGCAGTGCCACAAATATGTTGCACTATCATTATCAACTTTGCATCTTTTGGCATCAATATTATGAATATGTGTATCACCACGATCGAGATTCAACAAAAATAGACCACTCTTCAAGGGTGCATGACCATAAAAGATATTACTCATATAAATAGAACAACCATTATTCTCTGATTTAAATGAATAACCATCTCGCATTAAACAAGATCCAGATATAATGTTCATGCTCAACGCTGGCACCAAATAACAATTATTCAGGTCTAAAACTAATCCCGAAGGTATATGTAGAGCTAGCGTGCCGACGGCGATCACATCGACCTTGGAACCATTCCCGACGCGCATCGTCACCTCGTCCTTAGCCAATCTTTGTTTAATCCGTAGTCCCTGTTTCGAGTTACAAATATGAGCAACCGAACCGGTATCAAATACCCAGGCACTACTACGAGCATTAGTAAGGTACACATCAATAACATGTATATCAAATATACCTTTGTTCACTTTACCATCCTTCTTATCCGCCAAATACTTGGCGCAGTTCCGCTTCCAGTGACCAGTTCCTTTGCAGTAGAAGCACTCAGTTTCAGGCTTAGGTCCAGACTTGGGCTTCTTCCCGTGAGTGGAAACTTGCTTGCCATTCTTCTTGAAGTTCCCCTTCTTTCCTTTGCCCTTTTTCTTGAAACTAGTGGTCTTGTTAACCATCAACACTTGATGCTCCTTCTTGATTTCTACCTCCACAGCTTTGAGCATAGCGAAGAGCTCGGGAATTGTCTTTTCCATCCCTTGCATATTATAGTTCATCACGAAGCCTTTATAGCTTGGTGGCAATGATTGGAGAACTTTGTCAATAACACTATCATCTGGAAGATTAACTCCCAGCTGAGTCAAGTGGTTATGATACCCAGACATTTTGAGTATGTGTTCACTGACAGAGCTATTCTCCTCCATCTTGCAGCTATAGAACTTGTTGGAGACTTCATATCTCTCAACTCGGGCATTTGCTTGAAATATTAACTTCAATTCCTGGAACATCTCATATGGTCCATGACGTTCAAAACGTCTTTGAAGTCCCAATTCTAAGCCGTAAAGCATGGCACACTGAACTATCGAGTAGTCATCAGATTGAGCTTGCCAGACGTTCATAACATCAGCATCTGCTCCTGCAGCAGGTCCTTCACCTAGCGGTGCATCAAGGACATAATTCTTCTGTGCAGCAATGAGGATAATCCTCAAGTTACGGACCCAGTCCGTGTAGTTGCTACCATCATCTTTCAACTTAGCTTTCTCTAGGAACGCATTAAAATTCAAGGGAACGGTAGCACGGTCCATTGATCTACAACATAGATATGCAAAAACTATCAGGACTAAGTTCATGATAAATTAAGTTCAATTAATCATATTACTTAAGAACTCCCACTTAGATTGACATCCCTCAAGTCATCTAAATGATCACGTGATCCATATCAACTAAACCATGTCCGATCATCACGTGAGATGGAGTAGTCTTCAATGGTGAACATCTCTATGTTGATCATATCTACTATATGATTCATGTTCGACCTTTCGGTCTCCAGTGTTCCAAGGCCATGTCTGTACATGCTAGGCTCGTCAAGTTTAACCCGAGTATTCCGCATGTGCAAAACTGTCTTGCACCCGTTGTATGTGAACGTAGAGCCAATCACACCCGATCATCACGTGGTGTCTCAGTACGATGAACTATCGCAACGGTGCATACTCAGGGAGAACACTTATACCTTGAAATTTTAGTAAGGGATCATCTTATAATGCTACTGACGTACTAAGCAAAATAAGATGCATAAAAGATAAACATCACATGCAATCAAAAAATGTGACATGATATGGCCATCATCATCTTGTGCCTTTGATCTTCATCTCCAAAGCACCATCATGATCTCCATCATCACCGGCTTGACACCTTGATCTCCATCGTAGCGTCGTGGTCATCTCGCCAACTATTGCTTCTACAACTATCGCTAACGCATAGTGATAAAGTAAAGCAATTACATGGCGTTTCCATTTCATACAATAAAGAGACAACCATAAGGCTCCTGCCAGTTGTCAGATATCTTACAAAACATGATCATCTCATACAATAACGTTTATCACATCATGTCTTGACCATATCACATCACAACATGCCCTGCAAAAACAAGTTAGACGTCCTCTACTTTGTTGTTGCAAGTTTTACGTGGCTGCTATGGGCTTCTAGCAAGAACCGTTCTTACCTACGAATCAAAACCACAACGGTGTTTCGTCAAGTTTGCTGTTTTAACCTTCAACAAGGACCGGCCGTAATCAAATTCGATTCAACTAAAGTTGGAGAAATAGACACCCGCCAGCCACCTTTATGCAAAACTAGTTGCATGTCTGTCGGTGGAACCGGTCTCATGAACGTGGTCATGTAAGGTTGGTCCGGACCGCTTCATCCAACAATACCGCCGAATCAAAATAAGACGTCGGTGGTAACCAGTATGACTATCACCGCCCAAAACTCTTTGTGTTCTACTCATGCATATCATCTACGCATAGACCTGGCTCGGATGCCACTGTTGGGAAACGTAGCATGCAATTTCAAAAAAATTCCTACGCTCACGCAAGATCTATCTAGGAGATGCATAGCAACGAGAGGGGGAGAGTGTGTCCATGTACCCTCGTAGACTGAAAGCGGAAGCGTTTGTTAACGCGGTTGATGTAGTCGAACTTCTTCTCGTTCCGACCGATCAAGCACCGAACGTACGGCACCTCTGAGTTCTGCACACGTTCAGCTCGATGACGTCCCTCGAACTCTTGATCTAGCAAAAGTGTCGAGGGAGAGTTTCGTCAGCACGACGGCGTGGTGATGGTGATGGTGAAGTGATCCGCACAGGGCTTCGCCTAAGCACTACGTGAATATGACCGGAGGTGTAAACTGTGGAGGGGGGCGCCGCACACGGCTAACAATTGTTGGTGTGTTGTGCTAGGCGCCCCCCCCCCCCTCCTCATATATATAGGTGGGAGGGAGAGGGGAGAGGCCAAGGGGTGCCCCAAGTGGGGCCGAATCCCACTTGGGCTCCTGCCCTGGTTCGCCCCCCCCCCCCCTTCCTTGTATAGGCGCTAGGGGAAGGAAGGGGGAGGTGGCGCCCCCCCCCCCTTTCCTTTCTCCCTTGAGGAGGGGAAGGAAGAAGGGACTTGCCCTCCCCCCTTTCCTTTCCCTAGGGCTGGACGGCCTGGTGGAGGGGCGCACCAGCCCCTTGTGGGCTGGTCTGTCTCTCCCTTGGCCCATTAAGCCCATATCTTTGCCGGGGGGTGCCCGGAACCCCTTCCGGTGACCCTATATGTACTCGGTACCCTCCGGAACACTTCGGGTGTCCGAATATCATCGTCCTATATATGAATCTTTACCTCTTGACCATTTCGAGACTCCTCGTCATGTCCGTGATCTCATCCGGGACTCCGAACAACATTCGGTCACCAAGTCACATAACTCATATAATACAAAATCGTCATCGAACGTTAAGCGTGCGAACCCTACGGGTTCGAGAACTATGTAGACATGACCGAGACACCTCTCCGGTCAATAACCAACAGCGGAACCTGGTTGCTCATATTGGTTCGCACATATTCTATGAAGATCTTTATCGGTCGTACCGTAATGACAACATACGTTATTCCCTTTGTCATCGGTATGTTACTTGCCCGAGATTCGATCGTCGGTATCTTCATACCTAGTTCAATCTCATTACCAGCAAGTCTCTTTACTCATTCCGTATTGCATCATCCCACAACTAACTCATTAGTCACATTGCTTGCAAGGCTTCTTATGATGTGCTTTACCGAGAGGGCCCAGAGATACCTCTCCGATACTTGGAGTGACAAATCCTAATCTCGATCTATGCCAACCCAACAAACAACTTCGGAGATACCTGTAGAGCATCTTTATAATCACCCAGTTACGTTGTGACATTTGATAGCACACAAGGTATTCCTCCGGTATCCGGGAGTTGCATAATCTCATAGTCAAAGGAATATGTATATGACATGAAGAAAGCTATAGCAATAAAACTGAACGATCAATATGCTAAGCTAACGGATGGGTCATGTCCATCACATCATTCTCCTAATGATGTGATCCCGTTTATCAAATGATAACACATGTCTATGGTTAGGAAACTTAACCATCTTTGATTAACGAGCTAGTCTAGTAGAGGCTTACTAGGGACGCGGTGTTTTGTCTATGTACCCACACATGTATCAAGTTTCCGGTTAATACAATTCTAGCATGGATAATAAACATTTATCATGAATAAGGAAATATAAAATAACAACTTTATTATTGCCTCTAGGGCATATTTCCTTCATTAACATGCCTCTCGATGTACCTACACAGGACAATTTTGGGAACAACTGCTATTTTCCATCGAGGTTAGTTTCATCCCAGGGCTTATATATACTCACTGTTCAGGATATTGGTAGCTGGTACCATATAGGCCAGGGGCTAATAAGGGACTAATCGGTGAATTGGACTTTTAACTGAATATATCTGTAACCCATTTATCGTTAGGTTAACTAGGGCCATATGTAATATATCTGAGGCTACATAGCAACATGCACTGTACTTAATGTCTAAATATGCAATCCTAGGCTACATAGCAACAAGGAAGAGTGTTACCTTAATGTTCTGATGATGTCTAGATATACGTAGAAGAGCAGCAGCAGCAGCAACAACAACAACAACACAGCCCTGTTTGGATACTCAACTTAGCTAGAGGTTAGAGTTAGTTTCTAGCTCATGACTAACCCTGAACTAACTCCATCTAAAGAGGTGTTTGGATGACAGGGTTAGATTGACAATAAATGCACTAGGAGAACTAGCTCCAATTAGCACCTCTTGGGTTGGATAGTTTTTTTGGGTGGGTTAGATGCAACTAGCTCAAACTAGCCCTCATGTTTGGATATACTTTAGGGCTATTTGAGCCCGAACTAGCTCAAACTAACTCTAACACATGGATACAACAGCAGTTAATCAGCTGATAATTTGTAAGAATGCAATAAACTCCTTCCGGCCCATAATATAAGATGTTAATTCATCTAATATGTGAGTATATTGGATGTTATAAGATATTATAAGAGAGTGTTGTACTACATCATTGTGCAATTGCTGTTTAGCTTCTAATATTAACTTGGTGCTTTTAGGTACATATGTCATTGGTAAAGATCCGCGCTTCGACCCTTTCTGCGTATGGGGAAATGAGATATCGATGAACCAGCATCAAGTGAGGAAGATGATAAAGATTGTTAGTAAAATGGGTCAAAAGATGGCAATAAAACTATTTGTTTACACTTCATCCAAGACAACAGCGAACTGCAGGATGGTAAGTAAGAACTCTGCAGCCTTCTTTTTACTGCCCATAATGAGTTGTGTTAAATGACAATGTTTGAATATTTTTCCTTTGCAGTGGTTCCCAAAGCAGTTTACTCAAGATTACCTCTCAAACTACATGATTGGTGGGCATGCAAAGGTTAAAGTATTTCTACCAGAACACGATGATTATCTAGATGTTTTCATGAAGACTGTGAAGGATGGGCGGTCGGCCATCACAAGGGGTTGGACTAGAGTCGTGCGTGCCTTCTGCATGGAGGAGGGCACAATATGGGCATTCCGCTTCACCTTGTTCAGCAACCAGAATGTATTTCACATCTTTCTTTACCGTCTTTAATAGTACAAGTATACAACTGTGGTTCATCATTCTTTATTTGGTTCTTATGTAATTCTTGAACATATGTACCTATGAATCAAATAATGCATTGGTTGTTTGAACCTGATGGATATGAATAAAGCTATAGCATACATTCAAATTCAAATCCGGTACAATTTGAAATAGCAGCAATTAAATTACGGTGAAATTACGCTCTCCAGGTCGTTACGGCACAAACGGTTGGTAAAACACAAATGTTTGCGATATACACCATTATCCGACACGGTTCACAGAGAGGAAACGTGTGCAAGCATGCACACGGTTGCCGTTTGCAAAGCGTGTGCGATGTTAGACAATATCACAAACGGTGCGGGCAAACTAAACATTTGTGATAGTTGCCTTATCATACACGATTCGCAACCATGAACTGTTTCTGATGAAGTATGCATCGTAAATGTTGCACCACAGAATAGCGTGTGCGATAGATGTCGTGTACGACGATGTTATGACGGTCCGACGTTTCGTAATCCTGCCCGACACTCGTACGATGATTAGCTAATCTTTTTAATTAGTTATCACATACGGTTTGGGAAAAGCGAATGTGTGTGATTGTCTGCTTATCATACACGTTCTATAATAGTGAACCGTTTGTGATGGGTCACGCATCGTAAACGTAGCACCACAGAATACCGACTGCGATGGCAATGCGAGCACAAACGAGTAGGAGTATTGTATATGCATCTTGGCTCCCTATCCCCGACGGTTTCTGGGTCGTGTGGGAAGGACCCCCCTATCGCCCACACTCACTTGGCGACGGTTCCAAATGCCATCGCGAAAAGGGGTTAAAAACCGTTTGTATAGTACCGACGCGTACCAGTGGTAGGACAGTAGCAATTTTCCCTCAAGTGGATGACCTAAGGTTTATCAATCCGTGGGAGGCGTAGGATGAAGATGGTCTCTCTCAAACAACCCTGCAACCAAATAACAAAGAGTCTCTTGTGTCCCCAACACACCAAATACAATGGTAAATTGTATAGGTGCACTAGTTCGGCGAAGAGATGGTGATATAAGTGTAGTAATGATAGTAGATATTGATTTTTGTAATAGGAACAATAAAAAATAGCAAGGTAGCAAGTAACAAAAGTGAGCACAAACGGTATTGCAATGCTTGAAAATGAGGCCTAGGGTCCGTACTTTCGCTAGTGCAATCTCTCAACAATGCTAATACAATTGGATCATATAACCATCCCTCAACGTGCGATGAAGAATCACTCCAAAGTTCCTATCTAGCGGAGAACATAAGAAGAAATTATTTGTAGGGTACGAAACCACCTCAAAGTTATCCTTTCCGATCGATCTATCTAAGAGTTCGTACTAAAATAACACAAAGTTATCATTTCCGATCGATCTATCCAAGAGTTCGTACAAAAATAACACCATATGATACACATCAACCAACTCTAATATCACCTAGATACTCCAATGTCACCGCGAGTATCCGTGAGTTGATTATACGTATGCATCAAACAATTTCAGATTCATAATACTCAATCCAACACAAAAAACCTCAAAGAGTGCCCCAAGATTTCTACCAGAGAAACAAGGACGAAAACGTGCATCAACCCCTATGCATAGATTACCCTAATGTCACATCGAGAATCCGCGAGTTGAGTGCCAAGACATAGATCAAGTGCTCTCAAATCCAACAAAGTATTCAATCCGATAAAAACAAAATCTCAAAGGGAAAACTCAATTCATCACAACAAGATAAAGAGGGGGAAACACCATATGATCCAACTATATTAACAAAGCTCACGATACATCAAGATCATGCCAACTCAAGAACATGAGAGAGAGAGAGATTAAACACATAGCTACTGGTACAAACCCTTAGCCCCGAGGGTGGACTACTCCCTCCTCATCATGGTGGCTGCCGGGATGATGAAGATGGCCACCGGTGATGATTTCCCCCTCCGGCAGGGTGCCGGGACGGGGTCTAGATTGGTTTTTCGTGGCTACAGAGGCTTGCGGCGGCGGAACTTCTAATCTAGGGTTATTTCTGGGGGTTTCTGTATTTATAGGATTTTTTGGCGCCGGTTTCATGCGAAGATGGGCCTCGAGGTGACCACAACCCACCTGCACACGGGCAAGGCCATGGTGCACCCTGGTGGGTTGTGCTCACCTCCTTCACCTTCTGGTCCTCCCACGAAGCTTCTAGTGCCTCTTTTGTTCCAAAAAAAATCGTCAAAAAGTTACGTTGCATTTGGAGAACTTTTATTTCTGCACAAAAAACAACACCATGGTAGTTCTGCTGAAAACAGCGTCAGTCCGGGTTAGTTCCATTCAAATCATACCAAAACCATATAAAATTGTTGTAAACATGGCATGAATACTTCATAAATTATATATACGTTGGAGACGTATCAGCATCTCCAAGCTTAATTCCTACTCGTCCTCGAGTAGGTGAATGATAAAAGAAATAATTTATGAAGTGTGAATGCTAGCATAGTGCATAAGTTTGATCAATGATAATTTCAATCACTTTTCCTAGCATCATAACAGCAACTCTTTCTCATAAAACTCATTATGATAAAGTAGCAATTGAAAACGGAATTTTTGTTGTGGAATGCTACCTATCATATTCATCATATACTCTTTCTTTTGTAGCATGGACATTTGGACTTGAATGATTCAAAGCAATAGTCTATAATTTGACATGAAGACATCAATACTCAAGCATACTAACAAGCAACCATGTCTTTCAAAATATCAACGCTAAAGAAAGCTATCCCTAGCCCATTATGCTCAATCATTGATCCATTCATGAAACACACTCAAATATTAGCTACATCCAATGCACAAGTATGATCATAGTGCTCCCTAGTTGGTGCTTTATAAGAGAAGATGGAGACTCAAATAAAAATTGCATAAAGTAAATAGATAGGCCCTTCACAGAGGGAAGCAGAGATTTGTAGAGGTGCCAGAGCTCAAAGCTTAAATTGAGAGATAAAATATTTTGAGAGGCATACTTTTCCCGTCAACAAAAATGACCAAGAATTCCCAACACTTTCCATGCTAGATACATCATAGGTGGTTCCCAACAGAAAATAAAGTTTATTCCTTTTTCCACCATTCTTTCACAATCCATGGCTAGCCGTATCCACGGGTGCCTTCCAGACCAACACTTTCCAAGGAATTTATTATTGAACAACATAAATAATAAAAAATTGCATTTCGGGACTAGGCATCCCTATTACCTTTGCCACACTCTCGTGCAATGACAAGTGAATATACACTCGTATTGAGAATAACGCATCTAGCATGGATAATATTGGCCACCCTCTACCGCTTCATGAGCGGTACGGGCACACAAAAAGGAAATTTATTTTGAAAATTAGAGTTGGCACATATAAATTTACTTGGAACGGCACGGAAATACCGCATAGGTAGGTATGGTGGACTCATTTGGCACAACTTTGTTTAAGGAGTTTGGATGCATAAGCAGTATTCCCGCTTAGTACAAATGAAGGCTAGCAAATAGATTGAGAAGCGGCCAACCAAGAAACAAAAATGATCATAAACGAGAATTAAACATAACTAACACCGAATAATGCACCACAAGTAGGATGTAATTTCATTGCACAAATATTGAATTGCATGCTTGCATAGGGAATCACAAACCTTAACACCAATATTCTTACTAAAGCATAATTACTCACCAACATGACTCACATATTATTATCTCCATATCGCAAAACTATTGCAAGGAATCAAACTTATCATATCTAATGATCTTCATGAAAGTTTTTATTATATCCCTCTTGAACATCCATCACTTTGGTACCAATTCATAGTTTGTGCAAATTTTCATCACTATTATCAATTCTCAAAATAATATAAGTGAAGCATGAGAGTGTTCGACAAACTACTCCAAAAAGATATAAGTGAAGATCAAACGAGTAGTTAAGTAAGTGGGTAGCTAATTGAGGACTCTCTCTTATTTAAAAAACTTTCAGATCTAAGTATTTTATTAAAAAAGCAAGCAAAACAAAATAAAATGACATTCCAAGAATAGCACAACTCATGTGAATAATCAAAAACTTAGGCTCAACCGATACTAACCGATAATTGTTGATGAAGAAAGGTGGGATGCCTACCGGGCCATCCCCAAGCTTAGATGCTTGAGACTTCTTGAAATACTATCTTGGGATGCCTTGGGCATCCCCAAGCTTGAGCTTTTGTGTCTCCTTAATTCCTTTTATATCACGGTTTCCCTAAATCTTAAAAACTTCATCCACACAAAACTCAACAAGAACTCGTGAGATAAGTTAGTATAAATCAATGCAATAACCTTATCATTCTCTACTGTAGAAAATCATTAAAATTATTATTTAACATTGCATACTAAATACCTTTGCATATTTAATACTCCTATCCTCAAATAGAATCATTAAACAAGCAAACATATGCAAACATAACAGCAATCTGTCTAAACAGGACAGTCTGTAAAGAGTGCAATTATACTTACACTTCCCTAACTCCAAAAATTCTAAAAATTTACAAAACTGTAGAAAAATTATCATATACTATTGTGCAAAAAAATCAATATTTTATCACATTCTAACTTTTCTCAAGAATTCATGCACTAGCGTGCAACTTTCTGTTTTCAAACAGCCACATATAGACTCGCAAAATAAGCATAGCAAAGGATATCCTTGACATTTTTATTGAAGTAAAAGATATCAAACATTATATAAATAACAGAAAGCAAATCCTAATAAAATAAAATGATGCTCCAAGCAAAACACATATCATGTGACGAATAAAAATATAGCCCCAAGTAAGGTTACCGATAATGTTGGAGACGAAAGAGGGGATGCCTTCCGGGGCATCCCCAAGCTTAGTTGCTTGGATCTTCCTTGAATATTACCTTGGTGTACCTTGGGAATCCCCAAGCTTAGTGTCTTGTCACTCCTTATTCTCCTCATATCGATATCTCACCCAAAACTTGAAAACTTCAATCACACAAAACTTAACGGAACTTCGTGAGATGGGTTAGTATGATAAAGACAAATCATTCACTTTGGTACTGTCAAGATAAGATTCATAATTGTTTCCACATAATGCCTATTGTACTCTACAATTTCCACAATTTATATTAAGCAATATAAGCCACAGAAACCATAAAATAAGCAAACTATGTATTGCAAACAGAATCTGTCAAAAACAGAACAGTCTATAAATCTCTGAATTATGGTCATACTTCTGTGACTCCAAAAATTCTGAACAATTAAGTAAACGTATAAAATTTGTATACCCATAAACTGTAAAAAATTCAGAATTTTTCGACACTCCAGTAATTTTTAACAATTCTGTTACTGGGCACATAAGTTTCTGTTTTTGCACAGAATCAAGTCAACTATCATCCACACTATCCCAAAGGCCTTACTTGGCACTTTATTGAAACAAAAGCTATAAAACATAATTACTACAGTAGCCTAATAATGTGAAAACACAAAAACAGTAGGGGTAAATGTTGGGTTGTCTCCCAACAAGCGCTTTTCTTTAATGCCTTTTAAGCTAGGCATGATGATTTCAATAATGCTCGCATAAAAGATAAGAATTGAAACATAAAGAGAGCATCATGAAACATATGATTAGCACATTTAAGCCTAACCCACTTCCTATTCATAGGAATTTTGTGAGCAAACAACTTATGGGAACAAGAATCAACTAGCATAGGAAGGCAAAACAAGCAAAACTTCAAGATTTTCAACACATAGAGAGGAAACTTGATATTATTGCAATATGTAGAAGCATGTGTTCCTCTCTCAAAATAATTTTCAGTAGCATCATGAATGAATTCAACAATATAACTATCACATAAAGCATTCTTTTCATGATCTACAAGCATAGAAATTTTCTTACTCTCTACATAAGCAAATTTATTCTCATGAATAGTAGTGGGAGCAAACTCAACAAAGTAACTATCATGTGATTGGAAATTAAAATCATGATGACAAGTTTCATGGATATCATTATTCAATATAGCATACATGTCATCACCATAATCATCATAGATAGCAACTTTGTTATCATAGTCAATTGAAACCTCTTCCAAAATAGTGGATTCATCACTAAATAAAATCATGACCTCTCCAAATCCACTTTTATCATTATAATAAGATTCAACACCCTCCAAAATAGTGGGATCATCATTACCTAGAGTTGACACTCTTTCAAACCCACTTTCATCAATATAATCATCATAAATAGGAGGCATTCTATCATCATAACAAATTTTCTCATCAAAACTTAGGGGAGTAAAAATATCATCTTCATCAAACATAGCATCCCCAAGCTTATGGCGTTGCATATCATTAACATCATGGATATTCAAAGAATTCATACTAACAACATTGCAATCATGCTCATCATTCAAAGATTTTATGCCAAACATTTTATTGAATTCTTCTTCAATCAATTGAGCACAATTTTCCTTTCCATCATTTTCAAGAAAGACATGATAAAGACGAATAATATGAGGCCACCTCAATTCCATTTTTTTTGTAGTTTTCTTTTATGAACCAAACTAGTGATAAAATAAGAAACTAAAAGATTCAATTGCAAGATCTAAAGATATACCTTCAAGCACTCACCTCCCCGGCAACGGCGCCAGAAAAGAGCTTCATGTCTACTGCGCAACTTTACTCTTGAAGACTCGTGTTGGGCCTCCAAGCGCAGAGTTTTGTAGGACAGTAGCAATTTTCCCTCAAGTGGATGACCTAAGGTTGATCAATCCGTGGGAGGCGTATGATGAAGATGGTCCCCAACACACCAAATACAATGGTAAATTGTATAGGTGCACTAGTTCGGCGAAGAGATGGTGATATAAGTGTAGTAATGATAGTAGATATTGATTTTTGTAATAGGAACAATAAAAAATAGCAAGGTAGCAAGTAACAAAAGTGAGCACAAACGGTATTGCAATGCTTGAAAATAAGGCCTAGGGTCCGTACTTTCGCTAGTGCAATCTCTCAACAATGCTAATACAATTGGATCATATAACCATCCCTCAACGTGCGATGAAGAATCACTCCAAAGTTCCTATCTAGCGGAGAACATAAGAAGAAATTATTTGTAGGGTACGAAACCACCTCAAAGTTATCATTTCCGATCGATCTATCTAAGAGTTCATACTAAAATAACACAAAGTTATCATTTCCGATCGATCTATCCAAGAGTTCGTACAAAAATAACACCATATGATACACATCAACCAACTCTAATGTCACCTAGATACTCCAATGTCACCGCGAGTATCCGTGAGTTGATTATACGATATGCATCAAACAATTTCAGATTCATAATACTCAATACAACACAAAAAACCTCAAAGAGTGACCCAAGATTTCTACCAGAGAAACAAGGACGAAAACGTGCATCAACCCCTATGCATAGATTACCCTAATGTCACATCGAGAATCCGCGAGTTGAGTGCCAAGACATAGATCAAGTGCTCTCAAATCCAACAAAGTATTCAATCCGATAAAAACAAAATCTCAAAGGGAAAACTCAATTCATCACAACAAGATAAAGAGGGGGAAACACCATATGATCCAACTATATTAACAAAGCTCGCGATACAATCGTGCCAACTCAAGAACACGAGAGAGAGAGAAAGAGAGAGAGAGAGAGAGAGAGAGAGAGAGAGATTAAACACATAGCTACTGGTACAAACCCTCAGCCCCGAGGCTGGACTACTCCCTCCTCATCATGGTGGCCGCCAGGATGATGAAGATGGCCACCGGTGATGATTTCCCCCTCCGGCAGGGTGCCGGAATGGGGTCTAGATTGGTTTTTCGTGGCTACATAGGCTTGCGGCGGCGGAACTTCTGATCTAGAGTTATTTCTGGGGGTTTCTGTATTTATAGGATTTTTTGGCATCGGTTTCACGCAAAGATGGGCCTCGAGATGACCACAACCCACCTGCACATGGGCAAGGCCCATGGCGCGCCCTGGTCGGTTGTGCTCACCTCCTTCACCTTCTGGTCTTCCCACTAAATCTTAAAGGGAAAACTCAATTCATCACAACAAGATAGAGAGGGGGAAGCACCATATGATCCAACTATATTAACAAAGCTCGCGATACAATCATGCCAACTCAAGAACACGAGAGAGAGAGAGAGAGAGAGATTAAACACATAGCTACTGGTACAAACCCTCGGCCCCGAGGCTGGACTACTCCCTCCTCATCATGGTGGCCGCCGGGATGATGATGATGGCCACCGGTGATGATTTCCCCCTCCGGCAGGGTGCCGGAACGGGGTCTAGATTGGTTTTTCGTGGCTACAGAGGCTTGCGGCGGCGGAACTTCTGATCTAGGGTTATTTCTGGGAGTTTCTGTATTTATAGGATTTTTTGGCGTCGGTTTCACGCGAAGATGGGCCTCGAGGTGACCACAACCCACCTGCACACGAGCAGGCCCATGGCGCGCCCTGGTGGGTTGTGCTCACCTCCTTCACCTTCTGGTCCTCCCACAAAGCTTCTAGTGCCTCTTTTGTTCCAAAAAAAATCATCAAAAAGTTTCGTTGCATTTGGAGAACTTTTATTTCTGCACAAAAAATAACACCATGGTAGTTCTTCTGAAAACAGCATCAGTCCGGGTTAGTTCCATTCAAATCATAGCAAAACCATATAAAATTGTTGTAAACATGGCATGAATACTTCATAAATTATAGATACGTTGGAGACGTATCACCTCCCGCAGCTCATCTTTCCCCTATGCTCTCAACGACAACCATGGAGCTCCTGCCCGACCTCGTTTTCTACCTCTCCTCTCTCCACATGTCGGCTCAACTCCAATCTCCCCTGCTAAACAACGACGTGGTTGTTGCGCGCCGGTAGGCCACCAGTGTTGATGACGGCGACCAGCGCGCTGCAACCATGGTCGCTCTGTCACTGCTTCCGGCAATGGTTTTTATTTCCTGGACCCGACGGGGATGCAGATGTTGGAACCAACTATAATGTATGTTGGAACCGCGGTGGAAGATGTTGCATCCAGCGACGGATTTTGCTGCCACCGGAGCTGCAGTTGGCGATCCGATCACCGTCGGTTTGTTGCAACTGTACCCCGTAGAAGCTACATTCGCGCAGAGCTGCAACCCTTCACACAAGAGGTGCAACCGGGGACGCCATCGTCGCGAATGCTACAACCGCACACTACAGAAGCTTCATCCATGTTAACCAGAGCTGCAACTAGCGGCGCCATCATCGGCGAATGCAACAACCGTACACTGCAAAAGCTACATCCACGTTCGCTAGAGCTGCAACCGTTTCAACGATGTTACAACCATGTATGCTGGTGTTGCAACCGACTCGACATCGGCAAGGCTGCAAGCATGAGCATGCGAGAGTTACAACCGATGCCCTTGCTGCAACCAGCAGCAAGCACCCCGCGCTGGGGGACGGTGATGAGCGGGACTGCAACTGGTGGCAGGGGTGGATGCATCATCCATGGCCGATTGGGGACTTCGGCCTTCCATGCTACATCCATGGCTGATGGCGAGCTACTCGTGCGTTGCAGCAGGGGAGGCGAGAGATGCAAGCGCCGTTGGGGATTTTTACCGAGCGGGTCGAGGGAGAGAGATGGTTAAGTTTGGGTCGGTCGACCGGCGCCTAGTAGTGGCCATTTTTGTTTGAACTTGAATCCTCGGACTTTCAATGGTTTCAATGGTGTTACATTTTTTTTATTTACTAGCACATATGCTCGTGTGTTGCAACGGGAGAGATATTTCTTTGCGAGAAGCAATGGGAGAGATAATTGATGTGTCCACCAAAAACAATCTCCATAGCGGTGCGATAGAGAGAGGAGTTGTGGTCTTCTCGCGGGTCATGTTTGTCCCATGAGATCTTGATAGTGGTGGGGTTAGTCGGTGTGCGGCAACCATCCAACTCGTGCCTTTTTTTCCTCCGGATTCGCCTCTGTCTCCGGGTTGTGTATGCCTCCTCATTTGGTAGCCATGCGGCGACGTTCGAGGCACGGTTGCTTCGACCACTCTCGCTTACGATGACGTAACCGGATGGATTACTAATTGTAGTGCATAAATCCCATTTCATTAGCATATTTAGTGCATAACCAGACATCAATGTCCCTTCTTTATTAGGGTTTATTCTCTTTGATTATTTTAGCGCTCACGTGCCCACAATTTTTTTATTCGAGCTAAACCAACATATTTTCTTTTATTGGCCCAAGAAAAAATTGCTCCCTCGGACGACCCAGTAGGGGAGTGCGGCTGAGGCCCAATACTGCATGTGCGACGGAGCAATTTTTTTTCTTGGGCCAACTGCGTGGGGGCTACTATATGACGCTAGTTGCGTAAAATAGCGCGTGGGACACACATCAGTTCGTGTATGGGCCAGCACACTGGTAGGCTCCAAGACGACCTGCGTTCGTAAGGCGTGGAAAAATCTAAAAAATGATGAGTTGAAGGATTGAAATCATGCCCTCAAAGACCTGAGTACATGCTGCTAGCCACTCGAAGAAACGAGTCCTACCAACCAATGGCCAGCTCAAACCTTTAAGATCATACTCCAATGTCAGATTGGAAACAATTTTTGTTTTTTTGAACTTTAAAAAAAATAAAAAAATTGCTGAATATTCGTGGAAACATGAAAATTTAGAAAATCCCAAACATTTTTTCGAAATTCCTTACAATTTCAGAAATATACAACCAAATTTGAAATCAACTTTATTTGAAAACATGAACCTTTTATAATAACATGAACATTTTTTGAATTTGTGTTTTTTTAAAGGAAACATATTTTGAACATTCAGAATAATTTTTGAAAATGTGTTTCTTTAAACTTGGACATTATTCTGAATTGGCGAACATTTCACTAAAATAAGAATATTTTCGTATTTGGGACATTTTTAAAATTCATTTTTTTTGGAAAATCTCGAACAACTTTGCAAAATAGAAAAAAATGGAACATGTTTTAAAAATCTGAACCAATTTTGGAATAAGAACAAGGATTTAATGTTCTGAACATTTTTCAAACGGAATATATTTTAAAACTTCGAAAAAAATTAAAATTTCGAATTTTTCTGATATTATGAATTTTTTTGGTAATTTTGAATCTATAAAAAAAGTGAGAAAGAAAAATAGAAAGAAATGGAAAAAGAAAAATAGCAATATAACACAGAACAAAAAAAAATGGTTCAGCCCAGCTTTGGTGCCCTGTGCGAATTTGCGACTATTTTGGAATAAGAACAAAGATTCAATGTTTGAACTTTTTTTAAATGGAATATATTTTAAAATTCTGAACATATTTTAAAAAATCTATTTTTTATGATATTATGAACTTTATTGAAAAATTTTGAATTTATGAAAAAAATGAGAAAGAAAAATAAAATAAAAAATAAAAAAGACAAAAGAAATAGGAAAGAAAAATAGAAAGAAACTGAAAAACAAAAATAAAAACATAACAAAAAAAGGTTCAGGCCAAGTTGAGCGCCATGTGCGAATTTGTGACTATTTGACGCTCGACGCGATAAATAGGTTTTTCCCACCTGCGTCACACGAGAATAAGTGGGTTGGCCTTGCTGCCGTGGGCGGCCCATTTACGAAATTCTGTCTTTTTTTTTCTTTTCTAAGAGATAAATGGACAAAAACTTAGTACCACCTCGAATAGAAAAAAATCTTTTCGATGGTGAACGAATGAAAAAATCAAAGAAACACACCTTGCTTTATTAGTAGGTACAGATATAGATATAGATATAGGTATTGACGTATAGATATAGATATATAGATATATATTTTCTTATTTTTTGAGAAGATTCAATGGTGTTACATTTTATTTTATTTTGAGGCAATTCAATGGTGTTACATGGATGCCTCACTCTCGGCACTTGACGAGCCAGCCACCCGTGGTCATTTTTAAAAGCCAGTGGTTGTTCTCACTGGCGTTTGGGCTCTGAATGCACGTGGGCCCCACGACGCGTCCCGGCCCAGGCGTCCATCCGTTGCTTGCTTGCTTCCTTTCGACTCTTTCTCGGGACGAGGGGAGGGCAACGGTACACTCCAAAACAGAAGATCGCTTCGCCAGCTGCTGCCGCCGCCCGCCGCGGCTCTCCCGAACGTTCGAATCCAACGGCTACTTTGACCACCCGCCGCCTACTTAAGCCCCGCCCCTCCACAGCACCCATCCTCCCCACCACACCCAGCACCAGCCACCAGCAAACAAACACCTGCTCCCAGCTCGCCTCTCCTCGCCGCCTCAACCCGTCGATCCATCCCGGTCTCTTCCGATGGCGTCCAGGGCGCTCCTCCTCTGCTCCCTCGTCGCCCTCGCCCTCGCGGCCGGCTCGGATGCCAGGGACCACGTCGTTGGCGGCGGCAAGGACGGCGCGTGGAGGGTGCCGCCCCCGGCGCAGCCCGACGCGCTCAACGACTGGGCCGGGAAAGCCCGCTTCCACGTCGGCGACAACCTCGGTAACAAACCACGCCGCACATCCTTGTCCATCCATCGTGTAGTCGTTACGCTCCTCGATCTGCTTCTTGATTTCTTACGATTTCCTTGGATCCCGCGCGCACGCAGTGTTCAGGTTCGACGCGGCGACGGACTCGGTGCTGGAAGTGACGCGGGCCGACTACGACCGGTGCAACACGGCCAGCCCCATCGCCACCTACAAGGCCAGCGGCGCGGTCGTGCCGCTGCAGCCCGGGGGCGAGCGCTTCCGCCACTTCATCAGCGGCGCCCCCGGGAACTGCCAGAAAGGCGAGCGCGTCATCGTCCTCGTCATGTCGGAGAACCACGGCCGCCGGGCCCCGCATGCCGCGCCGGCCCCCGCCCACTCCCCCTCGTCCTCCGCGGGGCTCGTGGAGGCGCCCGCCCACGCGCCCGCGCCGGCCACTGGCGCCGCGTGGAGGACGGCCGGCAGCGGCTCCATGGTCCTCGGCGCTCTCCTCGGAGCGGGAGCGCTGCTCGTCGTTGGGTTCTGAGTTCCTGTCGTTGCTTAGGATCTTAGGGATGATTATTTGATTAGGCTCTATTGTGGGCATTGTTAAGCTTAGAGGACAGATGTGCTTCTTCTGTCTGTAGAAGAAGAAGAAGAAGAAGATGGTGCTTCTTCTGTCTGTAGAAGAAGAAGAAGAAGAAGATGGTTTCTGGCGTATAATCGTCAATCATAAATGGAAATATATTTGATCGATATGGCAATCTTTGAGATTTCAAGATTTCTTAACCCGGTTGTGCTGTTTATTTTCGTGATAAATAAGGTGATACAGGATCCAGCAAGTTATTTGGCTGCTTGTACGGTCAGTAACTGATGAATTGATACGAGTAAACGACGCAGACGACGCTGACAGGCTGGGTCGCTGGTGTGGTCCAAAGTTGAGCACTGGACACACTCAGTTTGCATTCCAGTTGGCAATTTTAACCACCCAAGTTTTTTTTTTACATTAATCTCCCAAAGATATTTGCAGAATCATCCAAATTTAATCTCCCACGAATGTTCTAAACAAATGAAGCTTTGCAAGTCTATCTGCAGAGACTACAACCGGTTATTGCAAGAGATGCCGCAAGTCATTCTGCTCTTTGGCTGATTCCATTTGGTCGCATGAACTTCTACATGAGCGCATATAATGTTTTTGCATTGATTTGTACTAACAAGCAAAGCCTCCTCGGGAGTTGCAGTCAAGACAAGCATCTAAAAACAAGAGTTGGCGTCAGAGTTTCAGACGACAGACACATCAGGTGCACCAGATTGAGATACAATGGATGGATGGCTGACCACGGATCGATCAATGTGCATACATCGGCCATCTCCTGCCCAGGCAATCCGACTCCGCTGTGCAGTACACAGTTCAGGGCGTCGAAGGCCCGTCAGGCAGCTTTGTCTTCCTCTTCCTTCCAAGAATGGACGCCTTCTGCAGCCTCGCACCCCCAACACGCCACTTCCTGAAGGCGGACATCGATTCCCTGGCAGATTCAAACACTTCACAGCGGCGAAAAGAAAGGAAGTTAACCCGAGTTAGAGTAGTTGATATGGTAGGGGGAAACAAAGGGGGGATGAGTGAGTGCACGAGGGAGATGTCTGTACCTTGAGCTTCTTCTTTTGTAAGGCGTGTAGCAAACTTGGGCACTGTCATCGTCGAAGAGCTGTGTGCCTTGCTTAGTATCTCCTTGTACCTACTGGTGAATGCATAGCGCAAGAACTGGCCAATGCTCTTGTCACCCACCCTGTCGATGCAGCCATGCAAACTTAATAAATCAGTGAGAAATTAATTTAGTCTGACCATTATAGTAACTAAAGTAAAAAATTGAGCAGCAGTCGTGATCCAACCTCAAATTTTTATTAGTCATTCGGTTATCTGAAATGTTCCAATACAGCAACTATGTGTGCCAATATTCTGGTTAAACCTCAAATTGATTTGTTAGGCATTCACCCCTGTTCGGACATTCCTACTCATTACTGGATCCATTCCTGTACACATGCACCATATCTCATCCCAATGATTAAGAGACTCGACTAGTTTACGAGTCAACACTTGGTTCTCAGCCGGACATCTTCGACTCGACTTATCAGGCTAACAGCATTAAATATCGATGGAACCGTGTGCTGAATTCTTAATTCCTACTCCTAGTCCATGTCGGACGTGGTCTGTTCTGAAACCTGAAATCTGATATGCAGAAACGTTCTCCAGTCCTACTCCTACTTCACTGCTGACTGTGGGTGCAGGCTGCTAGGGGGCTGAATTCTGAAATCTGATACGCAGAAATGTTCGCCAGTCCTACTCCTAGTTCACTGCTGAGTGTGGGTGCAGGCTGCTAGAGGGCAAAAGATCAAATGCGAAAGAAAGGTGGGGAAATAATCCATTACGATGTAAGAACGAATTATCATAGTACCAGCAAAAGTGGGGTTAAAGATCGAATTCCCCCTCTATTACACCACTTATTACCTTTCGGAGTTTTTTTGCTTGTCACACAGTCTAGTCCATACTAATAAATGGCTTTGGAAATAGACAAAAGGGGGAAATGGTGTAAAGTTGCCTCAAAATAGTAAAATGATATGCATTAAGGAGCAAAAATGCTACGTGAAATGTATTAGAAATGGAGGGAGTAATATATAAGGTGCCCAGACATCACTACATAATAACTTCATGGGATCCCTAACTTCAGTATACAAACTACTAGGCAACACATAACAATATTTCGCAGAACTGACCAAATTGTGACTACAGCAGTAACTGCAGGGGGTCTTCAAACTGATTGTGCACAGTAACCAGATGGGTTGGGCCAATTTGAGAAGGATATTCAGACCTCTAAGCCACCCACAAAAGAATGTGTCACATAATGCATGCCATGGAATGACACATTGGCACCGTAATTGACATAGATCATATCTAATCTGAGAATAGTTACACCTTTTCAACCAAATCACATGAACCATCATAAGAAACTCAAATCCCAATTAGGATCACTCAAGAGTATAACCAATTCATTGTCAAGTGGTACCTCTACAAGTTCACACAGTTGCTCACAACATGTGCTACAGGTGGCTACTAAACATTTCATTATTTCTGTTCTAGTGGGCACTAAAATTCAAGGCAAAGACCAATGAGATCTATGTCTGAATTGTTCAGATTACGATGATTGCAGCCAGCTCTTGTCCTCATTAAGTGCAGAGTCCAGAGTATGCCTTTGAAAAGGGACAGATCTCAAATAATCATAACTTATTTATTCAGGAAGACTTAGTTATGGTGTATTCTGTTCATATCACCATAGGTCAACACAGAATCAACACGTGTTACAAGCACAAATTGACCTGGTGGCATCAGAGGTCATTTGTCAGGTGTATGATTAAATTTCCTAGAATGATAGTTTGGTCTTGGAAACAATGGTAGAATCAGCAGGGAATATGTTTGATCATTTAAGGCGGCCATATAATACCTTCTTAAAATGAAAGAAGAGGACCAACAGCAATCAATTGGATTTTAAGAAGGTGCGGTTCATTTGAATCTTGTTAGAATCAAAACTGATACTATAAAAAACTAAAGCAAGAAGGCATGTCTCCTTATGACTTATTAAATCATTTGTTGGAGTGCACAGAGGGGAGCTTGCTAAAATGCGAAATTAGAACAGTAGAACACCAGTTTGAACATAGTTTGGCTAAACTGAGATGGGAGATACACTGCGAGTGTGGTTGTAAGCATGTTTTAGTCTGGGCCCTCAGAAAAGAAAACCATATGATTGCATTTCTGTTCGCAAGAAATCAACTTGCCTATACACAATTCATAGTATCAACTGCATCTTCTCCCCAAGATTACAGCTACTTGAACTTACAGAAGTTCCTCCTATTTTAACTTAATATATATGACTGGTGACTGAAACTATCTTGCTCATGGAGATGGAAGCATTCCAAGTTTTACAAAAACAGAATACATGCAGAAAGGATAGTATACTGTAGTGCTGTATGCCTACACAATTGCCCTGTTATTGTAACTGAGACTATAACATGTCTAAGGCTCATCAAAGTTCTGCAAAGCAATGGAGTGGGTAATGTATTTCTACCAAAGATGATATAGAAGCATTTTAATGAGAATTTACAAATTTAAGATTGCATAGAGAAAGGTAATGAGATGGAAGAAAAGGGAAATAAAATAGTACGTGTAACTGAGGTCGTTCAGAACTTACAGAGGAACAATCTTGCATCCTAGCTCATAAAAGTAAGGGCACCGAACCCTCAAATCAACACAGGCTGCATCAGCTTGGATCTCCTTCCGAGTTCTGCAAGCAAAGTACGTGTAAATATGTTGAAATGAGAACGATAACTACATACTACTGCATACAGTATATTTTGATGTCCCTCTTAAGAATTTCTACAGATGCAAAACAGAATACAAAGAGACCTACTTTTGGGTGAAGCAAGGAGGTACATTTATTGACACCGCTTGTTCCAGAGACAGCATCCCATGAGCAAGCCAAAATGGAAGGTCTACCTTAGCACCCTTTTCAACCTGAACATAAAGAATAAGATCATTTCTCTTTTTGTTGGAACCAGATAAAATACGCCATTTCATTTTCCATGGTAGCAACAAAAGGTGCTAAAAAACAAAGCATCTAACTCCCAGTTAGTGTTGACCAAGAAACATGGCACACAGGGAAATAAGAAAGCACCTAGCGTTCCATATCGGTTTTGCAAACTAAAATGAGCAAGAATGTACGATGCATCTATCTCAGGTAAATATCATTTAACTAGTGTGTGTATTTCATAAGTAATTTGCTCAAGAACAAACACATCAGAGAAAGAATTGGCAGCAGTTGCCCATCAGCAGCAGTTAAACATAAATGCAGAAATGCCATTGGGCAGATGCTTACACTGTTTCTCTCGGCGCCCGGATCTAGCATACCAACGCCATTTGCAGTTACTTGGAAAACAACTGAAATAAGCTGCAATTCCAGTAGAGTATTCAAGTCATTTGTACAATCATAAATGGAGCAGAGAATAACACGAGCATGGTTACCTCCTCCTCCATGAGGATGTCATCAACGTCGTAGTAACAAGGCATTTCGCCAAGTGGAACAGATCACTGTTGCTTATTCTCAATCCCTGCATGAACAATTTGCACTATGCCGGTCAGAGAAAGTCCAACTCACTCACCAAATTTGGTCTCATATATGGGGTAATACTCTAATGCCCCATTTGGATGATATCGAGGGCCATGGAATTGAATTGGTCCCAATATCAAATCTCCCGGGCATTGATATTGAAAATGAACCTGAATTATGTTGTTTGGATGTTCACGAATTGACACTTGGAACTCACATGAGACTCAATTCTGAATGTTGTTTGGATTTTTCTTGTCCAAATTGGAATTGCCCATTTGTAATAGGATGAACATTGTACTTTGATGTAATGTTTAAAACTAACTTATATGCAACATTTGAACATATTTGTGAATGATTATATATGTCAAGAACACAACAACAAACAAACAGCAGCACATACACGAAAAAACAACAGCACTTATACAATAGCAGCCGCCACGGGGTGCCGGCCACCGGGGGGCAACCGGGCAAGGGAAGCAGGAAAAGCGGCTCCCATGGGGTCCCGGCTGTGGTGGGTGAGGGGGCGACGCGGCGGTCGCCACCAGGCAGCGGCCGGCATGGGCTACTGGCCGTGGTGGCCGAGCCGCATCCGAGATGAAGGCCGCCGCCGCGAGGGGCAGATGGGGGCCATGGGGCGACGCGTAACGCCGCAGAGAGGGAGAAAGCCGGGGAACGGGCGGGGAGATGAGAGGAGGAGAAGGACGAGGAGGGGTGAGGCTGACCTGCGCCGCCGTCGAGGTGTTTCCCGCCGCCGCTACGCGTCTCTTCCCGCGCGCTTCGCTTCTGTTTTTTGGGAGCGCGGGCGAAGGGGATCACCAAATATGTGGAGGATCTTCTAGAAAAAAAAAAAGCAAAGATGTGGAGGCCGGCACTGCGAATTCGGCCCAAACAGGCCCAAAGGCATCACCAAATATCCGGGCTTCGGGTACCCACCCACCCATATTCTTCCCCAAGCGAGTGGGCGCACCTCTGGAACTGTTTTCTCCTCCCCCACAATGTCCATCCCCGGGAACGGCCACCTCCCCGCCGCCGCCTCCACCGGCCTGCCGGACCACTCCTCCGCCTCCGCCTCAGACTCGGAGGCCGAGGGAGACGCCGACTACCTCCCCATCTCCGGCGCCGCCTCGGACACCGACAGCGACCCCGACCCCGATCTCGCATCTCACCGCCGCCTCGACGCGGTCGACGACGGCGTCTCCGAGCTGGATCTCGCCTCCGACGACGAAGGAGAAGAAAGCGACGAGGAAGAAGGCACGGGCGCGACGGAGGCCGCGGCCTCCTTGGACGACGAGCGCCGGCGGCGCGCCCAGCTGCCCGCGGGCGCCGCGGCCCGGATCGTGGACGCGATGCGCGGCGTGGCGTTCCCCGGCGCGCCGCCGCCGTGGGCGGGCGCCGTCCCCGACGAGCAGTGGCTCGCGCGCCTCCGCTCCCTCCGCGGCGGCCGCGACTAGACAGAGCCGATGAGTTCTCGACCCACAGATCACTGTTGTGTGATCTGCCTTTGTACTGAAGGAACATTCCTCTATCGCCATAGATCCGGTAGGATTGCCTCTCGCTGCCTTGGAAATGAAATTCATGTGCAGATCATCGCCGATAAGATCAGTGATTGACACTGGATGCTGTTCTTGTGTATGGATTTTATGGAGGTTTGGTTTTATTTTTCAGAGCATGCTTGTCTTCTTGAGTGTGGAGAAATCCGACTAGTTGCTAATGTTGTTGACAGTACCGACGAGGCGCTGCTGCTCTCCGTCGGTATAAATCTCGATGGCATCTGCACGGCCAGAAAGGCGATCAAGACTTCTGAAATTTTCATTCAGTTGTATGAAATCAGCAAACGCTTAATTTGTTTGTGTCCTTGTTTGCTAGAAATAATATGGAACAAACTACTCCAGAAGCGTAGGGAGGCCGTCAACAACTCTGAACATTTCATTGTCATGTACCACAAAAAGTGATCGTGTAATTGGTATTCACGGCAACGAGCGAACAAAAGTGATCATCTAGTCGGTATTCACAGCAACGAGTGCACAAAAAGTGATCATCTAACACATCCGCGTCATCGCAAAACAGCACTCTTTCGAACACACTCAATGACAGGCAGATCGCCACGCCTACACGACAGGCAACGCTGATGTAAATACCGTGAACATTGCAGATAGAAATTAAATTTAGCTCTATGCTATCCCAGAACCACTCTCGTGCTTCTTTTTGGCTGATGGGTGAATGGAACAGCTCTACTGCTAATTGCTTAAGACAGGCAAGTAAATAGAAGGGGAACCAACCTAGGACATGAGTATATTGTTTGCTGGAACACAACGTCGCCAAGCAAAACAAAACCTTAAGCCCTGCATAAAATTCAGACAATCATGCCGTGTAGACAAAGAAAAGAATGTGCAAACCGCAAACGGGAACACATATTACATAGGAAGGTGAGGCCAAAGGGGGTTCTTCTTTCCATGCTTAGATGTGCTTCGCGTTAATAATTATTAAAAGAACATAAAATTTGTTTTCTAACTTATAAAAGAAATTGTAGTTGATGAATCAGCTAATACACCATGAGGTCTTGTTCCAATTTGATGTACGTAATTGAAATGCATAACTAATTGTGCATGATCTTCTGGCAACCCTAAACCCAAAGCACTAACATCTTTGAGCAGTTGGCAGAGGGCGTCATCTTTGGTTGCCGTTGCTTTATCCATCACCTGGGAAGCTCTCTCTCTCTCTCTCTCTCTGGGTTAGGTTTCTCTCGAGTTCAGACTGCTGTTAGGTGTAGTAGATTAGATCGATGGCAAGATCGAAAGCGATCTTCTCCGGACACGGCGCGTGACCGTCGTTTTCTCCCTAGCATGGCCGATCTGTTGTTTGATCGTTGTCACACGGGATGCGGTGTGCTGCTACATGCAAAGAAATCTTGCTAGGCCGGCCGTTGAGTGCTCAAATCGCACACCTAGCCAGGGGTAGGACGGTGCAGTTACAGTAGAGTATACTGTGCCGTATAAAGCATGCGTGCGTGCGTAACCAAGGCAAGCAGCCTGAGATGGACCCTCGGACGGACGTCTCAGGTTGTTGATGATGGGAAGCGTCTTAGGAGGGACACCTGATGACTTGGGTCGGGTGTGCTTCTAGTTCTAGATTTTGGTTGATGCGCGTCGAACAGGAGGCCTAGTGGAGCTTGGTGGCAGCGAGCGACTGAAAATGTTGAGCGTGAACAAACTTGTTAGGCTCGGCTTTGTATAATCTGCAATGAGCAGGTAGGTGTAGAAACATGCTAAGGTTGGTTGCCAAACGTAATTACAGACAAAAGATTGTCTTGCGGGCGGCATTATCACAATCCACCGAAACTAGTGCTAACTTTAGCTGCATTATTATTCAAAAAAAACTTTTGCTGCATTCTACTCCCTCCGTCTCATAATATAAAAGAATATAAGAGCGTATTTGACACTAGTACATTTTTAGTCCTTATTTGTTTTGGAGTTTGTCAGGCAACTGCATGCACTCTAGGTAGGACCTAAACTGATGCGTCCAAGGTGAGCCGCAGAGGAAATGTGCACCAGGTGTTTGTCAGCTTGTGCAGGTTCAGACCTCCTCATCTGAAGATATACTGAATGAGCACTTGAGCCTACGCACAATGAACAAATCTGTCATGAATGATGGAATGTGCATGCTGTTGGGTGATGAAGGAGTAGTGGGATCCAGGAATCGTTGGGCAACTTCCCGTCTCACGGTGATGCACGCACATGACTTCGTCCGAGGTCTCCCCGTTGCAAAGTCAGACATGGAACATGCGTGCTACTTGCTAGTGATACCCGGTCAACTAGAAATCTACTTTAGGGCATCTACGGCCGGACTTGATAAATTCGAATCCTCAAATGCCCGCGCATGTGCCCCGGACGCGTCCGCGGACAATGATCGGCCACGTCTCAAAAAATACATTCCACATCCGGATACCTCAGATTATAAACGTCAAATCTATATTATTACATGCAACGTGAAACATAATCTACGCGGAGGTTGTTCGGTTCCGCTCCCCGCTCGCTCGGCTCCGCCCTGGCCATGTCTGGCGGCCGGCTGCGCTCCTCAGAGTGTTGGTCCGGTCGCCGGTAAGGTAGAGTAGGGCATAGGACGCGAGCCGGCTCACGGGACTCAAGGTGTCGCCGTCTCCCATGCCCTCCTCTTTCTCATCAGAGCCCAGACCCGTTGGGTGCCGGTGGACGTCAGATCGATGACGGGTCCGTCCGAGGACGAGCCGTCGACGTCCACCACGAGGCGGTTGCGTCGCCCGGACTGATGCCCCATACGGGGCGCCGGAGAATGCGACTCCGCCTCGCCGACGTCCGCCGCCGCCTCCCGTGCCTGGTGCCTTGCACAGCGGGCACACCGTGCCATTGCCTCGTGGGACGATGGTGCGTCCCGAATATCGGCGCGCCAACGAAGGGGTTGCGCGTCCGCCAGCGCATTGGGATGCCAGGCGGACCGCATGGCCTCTGGCGAGGCAGCTACGGCTCACGGTGATGCACGCACATGACTTCGTCCAAGGTCTCCCCGTTGCAAAGTCAGACATGGAACATGCGTGCTACTTGCTAGTGATACCCGGGTCAACTAGAAATCTACTTTAGAGCATCTACAGCCGGACTTGGTAAATTCGAATCCTCAAATGCCCGCGCATGTGCCCCGGACGCGTCCGCGGACAATGATCGGCCACGTCTCAAAAAATGCATTCCACATCCGGATACCTCAAATTATAAACGTCAAATCCATATTATTACATGCAACGTGAAACCTAATCTACGCGGAGGTTGTTCGGTTCCGCTCCCCGCTCGCTCGGCTCCGCCCTGGCCATGTCTGGCGGCTGGCTGCGCTCCTCAGAGTGTTGGTCCGGTCGCCGGTAAGGTAGAGTAGGGCATAGGACGCGAGCCGGCTCACGGGACTCAAGGTGTCGCCGTCTCCCATGCCCTCCTCTTTCTCATCGGAGCCCAGAACCCGTTGGGTGCCGGTGGACGTCAGATCGATGACGGGTCCGTCCGAGGACGAGCCGTCGACGTCCACCACGAGGCGGTTGCGTCGCCCGGACTGATGCCCCATACGGGGCGCCGGAGAATGCGACTCCGCCTCGCCGACGTCCGCCGCCGCCTCCCGTGCCTGGTGCCTTGCACAGCGGGCACGCCGTGCCATTGCCTCGTGGGACGATGGTGCGTCCCGAATATCGGCGCGCCAACGGAGGGGTTGCGCATCCGCCAGCGCGCTACGGCCTAGCGCCGGATCCATGCGTCATTTGGGCGGACACAATGGATTCCCGACGGATGAAGTCCGAGCGCAGCTGTGCACGGGCCTCCTCCCGGGGCGACGGAGCGCAAGCCGGACGGCCATCTCCTCCTCGGGGGCCGCGTGGGATGAGCTCGGGGTTGACGGATCTGAAGGTGAAGGACTCGGATCCGCTGCCCGCCATGCCAGAGACGAGGTTGGGTGGCGGAGGGGAAGGGAGTGAAGTGGCTAGGGTTTGGTCCGGCGAGCGAATGGGAGGAATTTATGTGGGGTCGGGTGGACCACCGTGGGCCGGGTCCGACATGGCGGGCGTGCCCGGGTGTGCCCATATCCGCCTCATATTTGGACTGGATATGAGGGATGCCGGTTAGCCAGGCGTTTGAGGGGCCCGTCTGGGTCAAAAAATCGTGATCGGGTGGTCCGTCCAGACGTATGAGACGGATTTGAGACGCTCGGCTGTA
Source organism: Thinopyrum elongatum (assembly GCA_011799875.1). Classification (NCBI taxonomy): domain Eukaryota; kingdom Viridiplantae; phylum Streptophyta; class Magnoliopsida; order Poales; family Poaceae; genus Thinopyrum; species Thinopyrum elongatum. Next base: position 450,284,363 of record CM022297.1, read on the forward strand.
GATGCTCTTATGTTAACACACCCATCACCCCCCCCCCCCCCCCCCCCCCCCTCTCTCCGCGCTACATATAGCCAAGATGCAGTTTGGTACTGTACTAGCTAGTTTGCTCCTCTGAAAACATCCATCCGGATTTATTATAGCAACGCTGTTTATTATATTTTTGGTCGCAAAGAGCCGATCAACTAAAGCCATATGCAAAGAGACCGACGTGAACGGGTTAAACATCTGTTTGTTGGAGTATATTTTTGCTTGCTAAAGATTAAAGAAGATGATGATTTGACATAGCAATCCGCTAACGCGCATCTCTGTTAGCTAGCTAGAATTTGCCTTCCTGGCTTTGATAAAGCGGAGAGGATTTGACATGGCGATGCATTGACCGTGCTTGTCGAAATGTCAAAGCCTAACTGCCATGTTTATTTTTCTCGAGAATCTTGAGCGATGCTAGTGGCGTACGAACACGATCTTTATTTGACGCACGTATATGGTTCATGAGCTGGCAAAGCCTAATCATGGGGGGCTGGTTCAACATTTCCTCATCGAATCGGCAGATCACAAGGTGCTAACAACTCAGGTTTCCCGTGTCTTGGCACATAAATCTCCTCGCTTTTTTTTCTCCGTCGCAGTCACTCCGCACGGGCAGAAGGATCAAGAGTCAGAAGAAGTACAAATGTACTGTATTTATTTACTTTTTTGAGAGAAAAAAAAGTAGAAAAAGTCCCATTTGTGTTAATCCAGTCGCCATCTATTTTCCCGCACAAATGGACAGCAAGAGCCGTGGACCGAGAAAACAAAAAACATGCATGGTCTTTTTTTTTGCTCCTCTCCTATTTCAGTATTCTTGTAGAGAAAATTCCTTATATAACACCTTTTTAAATTTTATTTCCCTATTTGACACTGATTTTTTTTCTTTCCTATATAACATCTTGTCTAAATTTTATGCCCTTTCGACACTTTCGTACATTTTAAGCCTTAACGGTGTTAAATGACACCTGAAAAGATCTATTTGCCCCTCATGAGATATGTGACCAAAATGTTACGTGTACGTTGTTTTGCTGGCCGCAAACGGGTGCTTCTGGTAGCTTTCCAAGCAAAATCGATCAGGTGCTTCTGGTAGCTTTTGTGTACATGCCGCTACGGGTGCGTCTCCTTTTTTTTTCCTAACCTCTGCTGCAAATAGGTACGTCTTGTACTAGTCTATTGGACTTTGGGGAGCCATGCATGCCTCCTGCTGGGCCTGGTTGTGGATGGGTCGTGCCCGTGGGATTGACTGCACGCCTACACAAAGATGAGCTAGCGCATGCATGTACCAATGCAAGTTTCCTTCCCTGTATATTCTGCATTAAAAAAAATCTTCAGTAATTTTCTTCTCTTTGGTACAAAATCACATCGAACACCATCCAGACAGAGTTGCATTCTGAAGCTAAACTACCACATAAATTTTTTGTCACATACCACATGAGGAGCAAATATGTCTTTTCAGGTGTCATTTAACACCGTTAAGTCTTAAAATGGACGAAAGTGTCATAAATGGCATAAAATTTAGATTCGATGTTAAATAAGGAAGAAAATATTTTTCAGTGTCAAATAAGGCAACAAATTTTAAGACGGTGTTAAATAAGGAATTCTCTCATTCTTGTATATTGTTGGTTGTTTTTGAGATAGCTAACTACCCATTTTAAGTGGTTCAGTTGTCAGCTGCAGTTTCGTTTCAGAGAGCGAGCATTGGGCATCTCCAATGCCGTTCCACATCGACCTTCAAATCGCCCGTAAACGTCGGACCGAGCTGTCTACACATACTTTATCCATCCAACGCCGGACCCTGAAATCCGCCGCAAGTGATGGCGGCAACGCGTCCGGTAGGCGAAGAAAGAAGCCATCTTCGCGGAGGTTCATGCGACGAAGAAGGAATTTGACCGGGGCGCCGCCGCCGACGTCGCCAAACCTGTGTCGTTGCGCCTCGGCGGCAGGACGACGAAGCCGGTAAGTCCGCGACCACCGTGGACAGCGAGGGAAAGTAGACCATGATAGGCCACCGCCGCTTGGGTCGCATGAAGGCCACCGCCTCATCAGGTTACACAGCTGGTGACTTGCCCGTTGGCCGGAGGCATAGGCCACGACAACCGTCTTCCCCCGCCCAAAAACCAACTCCAATCCGTGCTTTGTGGCGGCGGAGGGAGGCTACTCTTCCCCTCCCGCTGAGGCATATCCCTCCGAGGCTCAAGGTAGCCCAATGAGCAGGTTGCCCAATATAGGGAAGACATATCATGGGAATGAAGATTCGTCGCGGTCGGTATTAGACTAGTTTTAGCCTACTCCATTATAGTTTAGTTCAAATATGTCCGAGATGTAAATGTTTTCATCCAGTTGATATGAAAATCATCCAATGTGCACCTGATTTGTCCGGTTATGTTAAAAATCATGTTTGAAATGTATGCGGATAAATTTGGATGGCAGGCTCCTGCCTCTGTGTCTGCGGACTGATCTCCTGATCCATGGACGGATGCGGTGTCTCGTACTCTCGTTTACGCGTCGGCGTGGGAGATGTCCTACTTATATACTTACATTAGGGCATCTCCAACGGCAACCCACAAAAAACCTCCCGCATCCGTCCGCGGAGAGGGGGGGCCAGTCCACGGACACAGATGTGAGAGGCAGCCATCCAATGCTAGCCGCATACATTTCAAACCGCATTTTAACTAACCAGACGAAATTCATGCAAACCGCCCGATATTCGTCAAAGTTCGAATAGAAAATAGCATAAATCACCCACACATAGCATGCAAATTAAGTCTAGTACAACAAGGTCTCAAATTCGACTAGATCCCGAATGTCCAACAAGTTTTCCACGAACGGATCATGTCCTCCCACACATATTTTCTCCTTCAGCTTCATCCAGCAATGTGTGCATGTAAATGGCCGTCCTGCTGACCTGTGGTACAACACGGCGGCGCGTGCGGGCTACATATAATGTGTAGACCAACATTGAGTGAATGAATCAATCAACACGTTTCGAGTGTCCGTACTCCCGCAAACCTCTCACACTTTTATCTCCGATTTAGAAATTACGTCCCGACTGTCCCGCAGACCGATACAGATCGGCGTTGGATGGTTTTCATGGTCCGAACGGTTGCGGGATGTTGCCCTTATACTACCTCGTTATCGCACCAAAACACGCTCCAAGTACAATTAAGCCCGGTCGCATTGTTGCAATTGCGTTCATAAGTCTGCATGGTTTTCTATGGATCACTCACTCACCACTTCACCGGCCAGCCGTGGTGGTCGTCAGCCGCAGCTTTTGTTTCCCAGAGCGGGCAAAATTCCGTGTTTTGACCTTTTTTTAAAACTTAATCAAGATTTGACTCTAGTTTAAAAAAATATATCGAGGTCTGATCCTTTTGGTCCATGGCGGTACGATGTAACAGCCTACCGCCAGGGACCTTGGCGGTAGGGATGTGGTAGGAAACATCCCTACCGCCAAACAGGCTGGCGATAGCCTGTACAACCCTACCGCCAAGGTGTTCGGCGGTAGGCACGAGTACGCACTGTGTTTAATACTTAGGAGGAATTTATGGTAGGGCATGCAACCCTACCGTTAGGGACCTTGACGGTAGGCTGTTATACCCTACCGCCATGGATCCTGGTGATAGTAAAAGGGTCAGATCTCGAGTTTTTTTCAGACTAGGGCCAGATTTCGATTAAGCATTACATATTCCTCAGGAAACCGTATGGTGCCGTCACCACGTACGTACGTAGTGCACGCACAGAGCGACCCGGCTGGGGCCAGGAATGTTTTGGCGGAGGCAAAGCCAATGATCCGGTGCTGGAGACCGCGGCGACAATCGTGGCCACCAATGGCGCTGCTCGCCCCCCATGTTCCGCCTCATCATGGCGTGCTATCTCTCTCTCTATCCATCGGTTCTATCCTGGCAGGCAGCGCATGCGATGCTCCACCGTCCTCGACTCGTAGGTGCGCGCGCTCCCCGCCCACTCAGGCTCGCTGACTGACAGGCAACCAGCTCGCTCGCTAGTCGCCGCCGGGGTACACGCAACGAAAACGAAGCGAGAGCGTCGCGGTCGCACGCCACGGCACGGCGCGGCGCGTCGGGAGGTGCCGCTCGACGATACGCGGCGCGCGTCGGGACGCGACGACGCGCGCGGGGACAACGCCGGCGCACGCATGGCCACGAGCAGTTCACGCGGCCACATCACCACCGTCGCTCGTCGAATTTCTACATTGACCATGGCGAGTTTACTACGTACGATGGTGTGAAAGTGAAACCTCAGCCGCGACTTTTTACCGCTGCGTGCTGGTCAGCAGCGCCGGGAGTCGGGCCGTGCACTCGTATTTCCTGGAGATCGGCGCGGCTAGCTTAGCTTTGTCGTTAACCAATCTTTTACGGCCGCTGGCCGGGCCGGGAGGATATTCATGTCTGCTCTTTTTCTCGCCATCGCCACAGCCACAGCCACAGCCACAGCCCCCCATCCACACAGACGCGCACACGCACGACAAAGCCTGGCTGGTGAGCACGAAGCTTTAGGCTACGCTTAGCTAAGCGAGCCAGCCAGTAAGTACTACAGCGCGTAGCATTAGGTCGCCTTCGTTGGACTGTTGCGTGAGCTATATCACCCATCACCCCTCGCCTCTCCCTCCGACCCCCACCCCCTTCCCCAAAATCGTCAACCCAGTTTGGTGGGTCGCAGCGCAGCCGTGTCGGGCGGACCGCTCCGCCGAAGGGAAGGAACCATCATGCGGGGCGGCGGCGGGACCCCGGGCCGCCCGCGGTGGGGCGGCTCGGGCGCCACCACGCCGCGCTCGCTCAGCACCGGCTCCTCGCCGCGCGGCTCCGACCGAAGCTCCGACGATGGCGAGGAGCTCGTCGAGGTCACGCTCGACCTGCAGGAGGACGACACCATTGTGCTGCGCAGCGTCGAGCCGGCCGCCGCAAACGCCGCCGCGGCCGCCGCTTCCGGGGCCGCCTCGTCGTCGGGGGCGTCGCCGTCGGTGATGGGGTGGAGCGCGGAGCCGACGCCGCCGCCCGGGGGACCGTCCCGGTCGCGGTCGCCGGCGATCCGGCGGACCTCGTCGCACCGGCTGCTGCAGTTCTCGCAGGAGCTCAAGGCCGGGGTGTCCCGCGCCAAGCAAATCTCGCAGGACCTCACCAAGCGCTTCACGCGCACCCAGAGCCGCCAGGCCCTCGCCGAGCCCCCGGCGGCCGCGCACCCGCCGTCGGGCATCGAGTCCGCCCTCGCCGCCCGCGCCGAGCGCCGCCAGCGCGCGCAGCTCGACCGCACCAAGTCCACCGCGCAGCGCGCCATCAAGGGCCTGCGCTTCATCAGCGGCAACACCAAGGCCAGCAACAACGCCTGGATCGAGGTCCAGCGCAACTTCGACCGCCTCGCCCTCGACGGCCGCCTCTCCCGCGCCGACTTCCCGCAATGCATAGGTGAGCTTGGTTGCTTCAAATCTCCTGCCCTCCTCCCAGCAATCCTCAAGCCGCTTTGCTCGCTCCCCCCTCTTAATCCCTAGCCGCATTTGGTTTTCAGGGATGACGGAGTCCAAGGAGTTCGCCATGGAGCTCTTCGACACGCTGAGCCGGCGGCGGCAGATGCAGGTGGACCACATCAACAAGGACGAGCTGCGCGAGATCTGGTCGCAGATCACTGACAACAGCTTTGACTCGCGCCTCCAGATCTTCTTTGACATGTAACAACCCTCTCGCCACAATCTCCAACCAACCTCCTGCTAAATCATTTTGCATTCCGTTAATGTGGTACGATTCAATCTAATAGGGTGGACAAGGACGCCGACGGCCACATCACGGAGGCGGAGGTGAAAGAGGTACTACTGCCACTGCTGTTCTTCATACGTATTTCCTTTCCTTTTTACCCTGGTCGCGCTTGGCATTTCTGCTGCAGTAGTACAAATTCTTCCATTTTGGTAGTCGTAGAATATTCGGACTAGTATATTTTGATGATTGAGCCGTCCATTTCCCCGGCTCCAGAGCCATGTCCTTGTCTGCTGGTTGTCTGCAAGCTTGCGCTCCAGGATTCACGCATAAGAACCGTATGTGTGGATTGGGAAATATTGCCGACTAATCAAGGCCCCCCAGCGAGACTGGCGGGGGAAGCATCATCCCTGGCCTGTACCGACGCACCAATCTCTTTCCACATGAGCTTTTTTTGGTTCTAGAAACACGGGAGGAAGGTTACGTAAATTTACTACGGATGGCGATGGAAGTCAGCATGAAGAGAAGACCAGATCGAACGCAACAGTAGTTGGTGGGGGGCGTTCCCGTCAGGCTGGCTAGCTATTATAATCCGTTCAACAGGGAGGACTTTTTAATTAGAGATTTAATCTAATCTATTGTTTCCGTTGATGTGATTGTGACATTGTGTAAAGGGCCCAGCCAGAGTGTTTGCTTGTTTATCATGCTTTTTCCAAGCTGTGAAAAGGATGGTTCCTGATAATGATTAAAGTTGGCAATTTTGCTTTGTTTCCAGATCATCATGCTAAGTGCGTCCGCCAATAAGCTGGCGAGGCTTAAGGAGCAAGCAGAGGAATACGCCGCGTTGATCATGGAGGAACTAGACCCCGAAGGCCTCGGCTACATTGAGGTATAAACTATAGATTCCTTCTGGCTTCCTGTCACTATCCTCTGGTTTCCTTGAAATTTTGGTTCTCAAGACAGCAACGCTATTGTTGCTACTGGAAACAAAGTTCTGTATATTTTTATTCCTGTCAGTCAAATGCCATTTGCTCTCCTCCAGCAAATATCCTAGATATCATTCTATCTTTGTTTCTACTTCTGTCCTCCTCCACATATCTATTTTAACATACCCAAAGGTTGAACCAATAACCATCTTACTTGTTGGCCAGTCTGGGATACAAGTTCCCATCGTGTGTCTCTCAATGGTCAATGCTTTGCTATCGGTTCACTTTCTGGAGCTCTAGCTCAAGTCCAAACATATGCAATATTGCACTTATTTGTAATAGAAGAAACCACGGGCCTGGAGCCCTTAGGTCTTCAGAAAAGAGACATCATTAATAACTGTATTTGAAGTCATATATGTTGGTTCGCTGAAGAAGGGGCTTCCTCTTTAAGCAACATCAACGTAGTAGATGCAGTAAAAGTGTTGTGGTGATTGACATGTTTATGCTGAAAATTGACACAACCAAAATAGAATAGTAACAAAGAACCCTGATCATGCTTCCCTTGACGACCACTTGTGCTTCAAGCTGGTGAGCACTTGTATAGCAGAATATCAAGTGTAGTTCAGTCCGAATCTTCTCATAATTTGCCTTCCTCAAATGAGATTTTCCACATTGCACATCTGACTGTATGTTGCTGAATTCTAGCAAGAAAGATGTAGTTTATCTTTTGCCATCCACACTGAAATCTTTTTAATCTTATCAAGAATAGAGGCTGTTGCTTGCAGGAGCCTGTGCCATCCATAGTCAAATTATATCCACCGTCCCGCCTGATGTTGCATTTGTGAGACAGCGACGGCACATTACCCTAATCAAATACAAGGCTCAGTGCCCAGTATCACTTGTTGTAGAATTGTTGTTCTGGTATCGCCAGGGTTACAATTACTTTTGACCTTTCATTAGGCGCCAAGTCTTATTTGTCTTATTTAGTGGACAAAGTAATTATATCCACATCAAATACTGCAGCAGCCTCACTTCTGTGCTATACCCAATATGCAGTGCTTTAGTTCCATTTAAATTTCTTATGTGTATGCGTCTCTGCTAGGCTGTGTTTGTTTGGGAGACTGTCGAAGTGTAGCACTTGTACAGGTGGATATTCAATACGATGCCCCTCTTTCTTAGGATGGAGTTATTGCATGCATGTTCCCCAAGATTTAGCAGGTATGGTGCACTCATATTGGTGCCATGTGTGCCACCAGATGCAATCATAATCTTGTGGGGCCTCCTACAGTTTGGTGGGCTATTTGACTTTCTGTTCTCAGACTGATGTGCACCGTTAACCTGCCGTGTATTTCCTGATCAGTATAACTATGGATAATTTTCGACTGTTGATTGGGTCATATGCTGTTTTAGTTAGACAACACAATGGCCTTTCATTGTTAACTCCACTACGGTTAATTACCTGATAATATTATGGTAGTTGGATAAAAGTGTGTTCTGTGCTTTTAAAATTGAAATGTTCACACATTGAAGTGATATATCATAAGATCATTTGGTTATCACTTTAAATGTTTATAATTTATATAATTGTTTGGTTTATGGATAGGCCAAATTGATGGGACTTATTACCAGCAAATATTGTAGAAAAATGTGCCAGTGTTTCTTGAGGCCATATTCTACTTAATGTTGGGGCACATTAAAAACACTGTTTGTGGTTGTCATTGCAGCTTTGGCAGTTGGAGACGTTGCTATTGCAGAAGGATACATACGTGAACTATAGCCAGGCCTTGAGCTACACAAGCCAGGCACTGAGCCAGAACCTTGCTGGCCTAAGGCACAAGAGCCCGATCCGAAAAATGAGCAGCAAATTAAGCTATTATCTGGAGGACAATTGGAAACGCCTCTGGGTACTTGCACTGTGGATTGGGATAATGGCAGGATTGTTCATTTGGAAATTTATCCAGTACCACAACCGGTACGTATTTGATGTGATGGGCTACTGTGTAACAATTGCAAAGGGGGCTGCTGAGACACTTAAGCTGAACATGGCACTCATCCTCCTACCTGTATGCCGCAACACCATTACTTGGCTACGTAATACAAGAGCTGCACGGGCATTACCGTTCGATGACAACATCAACTTCCATAAGGTTAGACATTAGACCCTCATTGCTTTTGTTATTGTTTGTTGATTTCTGCGAAATTAATCCATTTCCAACTGTCCAATAAATTTCCTGCAGAATTCCTGTGTTCTGAACAGGCCCAGCATATATTTTTGTATGTGTTGGAAAAGATATCTCTCCACACTTTCATTATCTGTACCTAGTTTCTGTGGACCGCAGTGGTTGATCTGAATACATGTGATGCAACAAAATTTGGTTAAATACATGGCCCTTCGCATGGTTGATGGTTCCTACATGTGTGTCTGACATCACATGTGCCCAACACTATGGAGGGGGCATAATAGAGCTTAGTTAATAGACGACTCCCCCATACTTTCTGTATGAAAGCTTTCTCTGACGTCCCGATAATTGGTGCAGTTTAGAAAATGGGTTATGAACTTGAAACAACAATCATATTTTGCCTGGTTGCTGTTTAAAATCTTTTCATTGGCTCCTGCTATCTTATGTTTTGTTTTTAAATTAAGCTATGGGATAGTCATTGTTTTCCATCAGCAGTATTTGATTTACACAAGCTAGTCATGCAAGCTCAGATCCTGAAGGCATGCTTTTATACGAGTGTTAAAGAAACAACCTTTGGTCACATATACTCCCTCCGTTCCAAAATAAGTGTCACGACAATTATTTTGGAACGGAAGGAGTAGTATATAAGCTCTGGACCCACCTAAATTAAGAGGATGAGAGAAGCTGAAACCTGGTACCATACAGAAGTCGGACGGGCCATGATTAGACAGCAGCTGTCAGCTGACAGTAATAGTTGGGCTGTAAAGCCGGCTCATCCGAAGCTCTTCTCATCAGCTAACTAATGCAAGGACAAGCTGCTGTCCAGCTCATTTTCATTTGAACGCACAAAACGAAAATAATTTAATAAACGGAAGCAATCCAGGTGTATAATGTGATCATTAGTTGTGCCTAATGTGTCTTTTATCAACTTACCATTCTTACTCTAGGCTAATTTGACACATAATGATATAATGGTTACAGCTAACAATGAATATTTTGTGTTGCCATGGCAGACTATTGCGGCAGCAATTGTGGTTGGTGTTATCCTTCATGCAGGAAACCATCTTGCATGCGATTTTCCACGGCTTATAGATTCCTCAGATGAGAATTATGCTCCACTGCGCAAGTACTTCGGGGAGACCAAGCCAACATATTTGGCGTTAGTCAGAGGAGTGGAGGGTGTAACCGGAGTTATTATGGTTGTCTGCATGCTCATTGCATTTACTCTAGCAACCAGGTGGTTCCGTCGTAGCCTGGTGAAGCTTCCCAAGCCATTTGACAAGCTAACTGGCTTCAATGCCTTCTGGTACTCTCATCATCTGTTCATCATTGTATACATATCACTTGTTATTCATGGAGAGCGTCTATACCTTATCCTGGATTGGTACAAAAGAACGGTTAGTTTATATCTTTTCTTCTCCTTCACTCTCTTTACCTGAATAATTTTGTAAGCACATAATCTCTTTTGCAGACATGGATGTATCTTGCAGTCCCTGTTGGGTTATATGTAGGGGAGAGGACTCTGAGGTTCTTCAGGTCTGGCAGTTACTCTGTCCGGATATTGAAGGTCAACCCACAAAAAATTTGAAATTTGAGTTCTATTTCCATGTCTGGTACGCTGACACATACACTTGCTTTGCAGGTGGCCATATATCCTGGTAATGTTTTGACATTGCAAATGTCTAAGCCACCGACATTCCGTTACAAGAGCGGGCAGTATATGTTTGTTCAATGTCCAGCTGTTTCACCATTTGAATGGTACATGCCTCTTAATTGTAAATAAACTACAGTTGGAAAAAAAAATCGCTTTTACACTATCTAGTATGTTTATGTACAGTTTATTTGTAGAATAGGTATGCATTGCACTTCATTCAATCTCAAATACTCTTACCCTTTTCAGGCATCCCTTCTCGATAACTTCAGCACCTGGGGACGATTTTCTCAGTATCCATGTCCGACAACTTGGTGACTGGACGCGAGAGCTCAAGCGTGTATTCTCAGCAGCTTGTGAGCCACCTATGAATGGGAAAAGTGGCCTCCTTAGAGCAGATGAGAACACCAAAAAAACGTATGGCTATCCTTCTTATTCAGAGGCAATAATATTTTTGTGCAATCGGGATCTTGATAATATTATTTTCAAAATGCAGTTTCCCAAAACTTTTGATTGATGGACCGTATGGTTCTCCTGCGCAAGACTATAGCAAGTATGATGTTTTACTACTTGTTGGGTTAGGAATTGGTGCAACTCCTTTCATCAGCATATTGAAAGATCTGATTAACAACATCATCAAAATGGAGGAAGAGGATGTAAGCGAATTTTCCATGTACCCTACTACAGTTAGAACTACTATTAATTCTTTTAGCCCTCTTGACAGACTAGACTGCAATCTACACCCTCCGTTCCTAAATATAAGTCTTTTTAGAGATTCCAATATGGACTACATACAGAGCAAAATGAGTGAATCTACACTCTTAAAATATGTCTATATACATCTGTATGTGGTCCGTATTGAAATCTCTAGAAAGACTTATATTTAGAAACGGAGGGAGTATATCATATTTCCAATTGGCGTCTTCCTTACACCCTAACCGCAGGAAGAACTACAATATAAATTTAGATTATTTTCAGTGTTTATTTATCCATCTATTTGTGCTACATTTTACCAAAACTATGAAAAACTAGACTAATTAATTAACTCATCAACCTATATTTGCAGGAAGCCTCAACTGATCTTTACCCACCAATCGGACCCAGTAAGGCATCTGTTGACCTTGACACCCTTATGAGGATTACGTCAAAACCAAAGAGGGTTTTTAAGACAACAAATGCTTACTTTTATTGGGTGACACGTGAACAAGGCTCTTTTGATTGGTTTAAAGGAATCATGAATGAGATTGCTGAACTAGATCAAAGGGTAATTATCAGCCAAACTTTTTTCAAGTGACACACTGTGTTTGCTCACAATTTAGTTCTTACAGCTGTCTTTCTTCAATACTAGAATATCATTGAGATGCACAACTATCTCACAAGTGTTTATGAGGAAGGGGATGCCCGGTCAGCACTCATCACAATGCTGCAAGCTCTCAACCATGCCAAGAACGGTGTCGATGTAGTGTCTGGAACTCGAGTAAGTCACAAGTTATGACATACCAATTGGCCTCATGCCAGTCTTAGTATTAGCAGTATTAATGTTTGAATTTTGCTATATAATTAGGGTGAGATGTGGAAAAGAAACATGTTAGCATGCCTGTCGAGTTAATTTATGTGCTCGCTATTTACTGATGTACTTATTTCGCAGGTGCGGACACATTTTGCAAGACCAAATTTTAAGAGGGTGCTGTCTAAGGTAGCCTCCAAACATCCTTATGCCAAGATAGGTAAGATACTAATTAAAGCTTGCCTTTTCATGCTTTTAGCTGCGAAATAGTACCCACACCACGTTTTAGTACTTCAGGCAAGATGCAATACAGCAACATAAATAGCACAGTTCTGTCTGTCGAAGTAATTTGGGTATGAACTTATATAATCTGATCATTGCAAAGAAGGTAACTGCTACTGTTGCTTGCAGGAGTGTTCTATTGCGGAGCTCCGGTTCTGGCGCAGGAACTAAGCAACCTTTGCCATGAGTTCAATGGCAAATGCACGACAAAATTCGAATTCCACAAGGAGCATTTCTGAAACCAGGTAAACCGCACAATAGGAAATTAGCACAGGATTGTGTTGTATGTATGTCGTCTTTGCTTGTTGCGCGCCAGACTTTGGAGAGCAAGGGAAAGAATCACCTGGTGCTTTCTCGATGCACCGATCGCCAGTTACGCAATGGACACTGCTTTGCTTGAGATATTCAAGAAAGGAAGCTGGGGATCAGCTGGTAGTACATACATTACACATCAATCATGGGTTCAGAAGTATATATTACTGTCGTGCCGGCGATGACCGCACCTCTGTAAAATCTCCTATACGCGGGGTCGACACAAAGATGCTGATCTCCTGAATATGGCTTATGGTTTTGACTACATGCTGGGTGATGTGATGTAGGACAATAGGGAAGGCCACCACAGGCACAAGGCTAAGTAACTGTGTATATTTGCTTGTAGCTGAGTTGTCAGGCCACAAGTTTGTTTGTTCTCACATTGTAATTATACAGACGGAAACACAGGCAGGGAGAGTACAGTACAGTTTGATTCTTTTCTTCTCTTTGTATGTAAAGTTTAGGTTGGTAGTGATTGGGTCCGGATTGAGGACATGAATGGACTACATTCGAGCTTGTGTTGTTTGTTGTGCCACGATAGGATAACATGCATTCTTTTTCATGGGGTTGTGTGATGTTGAGACCATTGCTCGTTTTTGTTTGGACTTCTGTGTGTGTATGTATATGTTGCTGTTGATGTATGGAATAATTGAGAAGCGGGTCAAGATCTTCCATCACCTTAGCCGTCAGAATTCATCGACGATAATCTAAGTTATGGTCTTTTCATTTCGCGTGATATGATTCGACAAAACTGTAACACGACGATAATCTAATCTAAGTTCTATAACAGGCTCTAAAGATCTCTTAAGAAACTCGGCAAACGCCGTCCGGGATGCCCCGCCTTCGTCCAGCGCCTCGAGTGCCTTGTGCTTGGCCGCCATGGCTCGCTCCCGCAGCGCCTCCCCGCCCTTGGATTCCATCACCCACCTCACCTTGGCCTCCATCTCCGCCGCCGCCACCACCTCCCCGTCGTACCCGGCCATCTCCACGCCGAAGCCCATCTCCTCCACCACGAACACCTTGTTCTGCCTCTGCTCCGCGTACAGCGGCCAGCAGATGAGTGGCTGGCCCGCCACGATCGCCTCCAGCGTCGAGTTCCACCCGCAGTGCGTCACGAAGGCGCCCGTGGCGCGGTGGCGGAGCACGTCCGACTGCGGCGCCCACGACTTGATGACGAGGCCGCGGCCGCCGGTCCGCTCCAGAAACCCCTCCGGCAGCAGCGCGGCGAGGTCCGGCTCGGCGAGAGCGTCCGCGAGCAGGTCCGGCCCGCCGTCCGCGCTGCGCGGGCTCTGCACCACCCACAGGAACCTCTGCCCGGACCGCTCCAGCCCCACGGCGATCTCCTCCAGCTGACTCTTGGGGAAGGTGCCCATGCTCCCGAAGCAGAGGAAGACGACGCTCTTCTCCGGCTGCGCGTCCAGCCACGTCAGGCACTCGTGTTTCTCCTCCCCGCCGCCGCCGCCGCCGGCGGTCGAGACCATCGGCCCGACGCAGTACACGGGCGGCGTGGCGCGGCCGGGGACGCACGCACCGCCCCTGAGCGCGCGCAGCGCCGTGGTCTCCAGCCACTCGAACGTGTTGATGACGATGCCCCGGGACTCCGGCACCCGCTCGAACGCGTGCAGGAAGCTCTTGTACACCTCGTTGTGCCGGTCGAGCGCGAGCTTGGGGAGGTCGGTGGGCTTGAAGGGGCGGTTCCCGGGGAAGGAGAGCGGCGCGTCGCCGATCTCGCCGAGGCTGGCGTCGCCGATCTGGGCCTGGATGCGCGGGAGGTAGAGGTTGACGGCGAGGCTGCTGGCGCTGCCGGTGTAGAAGACGTAGACCGGCACGCCGAGCTCGGCGGCGACGTCGACGGCGTCCGCGCAGAAGCAGAACATGTCGAGGACGAGGGCGCGCACCGAGGGGAGCACCGAGCGGAGGTAGTCGCGGAGCGGCGCGTTCATGCGGCGCAGGACGACGAAGGGGTTGGGCGCCTCGGCGGCGTCCGGCGCTACGTCCGGCGGCGTGGGCAGCACGTGGAAGCGGACGGACGGGTTGGCCGCCGCGGCGCGCGCGACGGCGGCCGAGGTGTCCGTGGCCTTGCCCGGCGGGACGTTGACGATGACGGTGACGGCGAGACCGCCGCGCAGGAAGAGCCTGGCCAGCTCCACCATGGGCACCAGGTGGCCCACGCCGAGCCCGGGGTTGAGCACCACCGTGTCTCCCATGGCCGGACGCTGCCGCGCAGATTCCATGTGCGGGAGCCTCGGAAGAACCGTCTCTCCTAACACTATGCAAGATGACAGGGTCGGTATTTGCGGTGAGATACTAACAGTAACCCTCTTTTAAATCTTCACCATCCAAAATTGTGTTTTTGAACCGAGATAGGTTCGCTGATTGTAGTACTAAACTAACAGAGTCTTGTGGCGGCACGCGATCTGAAACTTGTACCGTTCCGGTGGCTGCAAATTTCCAAGAGACGAGACGGGATATTTTGGAGTGAGCAGAGTAAAACCACACGTTTTTTTTAGTAGGACCCCAGAACATTTGGGGTTAGGGCTTTCAAAATCCAAACACCGATCCTAAAAAAAGGGCTTTCAAATACCATCACATTCTGTGGTCATTAGAGCATCTACAGCCGAGCGACTTAAACCGGTCTCGAACGTCCGGACGGCCCACCCGGTCACTGAACAGTCCTATTTTTCTGACCCAGCCAGGCACCTCAAACGGCCCTCAAACGTCCGGGCTATCCGGCGCCCCTCATATCCAGCCCAAATATGGGGCGGATATGGGGGCGTCCGGGCATGCCCCGCCACGTCGGCCTGGCCCATCCCGACCCCACTCCGTCCCCACAAATATCCCCTGTAGAACTTTAGGGTTGTGGAAAACTGCTCGACACCCTAATACGGGTGTGGCTCTTTATATATATAGGGGTATACCGTGTGTACAAATACAATATACAGTTACGTACAGAAGCTCTATGTAAATATAAAGTCTAACACCCTCCCTCAATCTTAACCGTGACCTGAAGTACAAAGCAAGTTAAGATTGCGTCTACAACCTTCGAACTGAGGCTGTGGAAGTGGCTTCGTGAAGATGTCAGCAAGTTGATCTTTGGAGGAGATAAACTTGGTATGAAGAAGCTTCCGTGCAACACATTCCCTCACAAAATGATAGTCAACTTCGATGTGCTTGGTTCGAGCATGAAAAACTGGATTGGGCGAAAAATATGTCGCACCAATATTGTCACACCAAAGGACCAGTGGCTGATCTTGAGAGACTCCCAATTCTCTCAACAGAGACTGTACCCAGATAAGCTCAGCAGTGGCATTGGCAACTGCCTTATACTCTGCTTCAGTGCTACTCCGAGGTACTGTGGCCTGCTTGCGCGCACTCCAGACAATCAAGTTGGGACCAAAGAAGACAGCATAGCCCCTCGTTGATCGCCTGTCATCCAGGCTCCCAGCCCAATCCGCATCAGAAAACACCGAGAGCGCACTCGACGAGGCAGACCGGAGATGCAAGCCATAGGAGACTGTATGGGAGAGATAACGCAGTATACGCTTCACAGCTGACCAGTGTGAAGTCCGAGGATCATGAAGATACTGGCACACACGATTTACCGCATAGGAGATGTCCGGCTGTGTGATAGTCAAGTACTGCAAGCCACCAACGATGCTACTATACTCAGTAGCATCATCTGAAGGAAGCAAAGCACCATCCAGGGCCGATAACTGATTAGTTGCAGACATAAGAGTGGTAGCATGCTTGCATTGCAACATACCAGCACGTCGCAACAAGTCCAGAGAATACTTATGCTGAGTGAGAGTCAGGCCAGCGGATGACCGTGAGACCTCCAGGCCAAGGAAGTAATGCAGAGCACCCAGATCTTTGACAGCAAAGTGACCACTCAGAGCAGACAACAGACGATCAGCGGCAGTCACTGATGAGCTGATAAGAATAATGTCATCAACATAAACCAGCAGATGCATAGTAACCTCAGGACGGTGGAACAAGAACAGAGACGTATCAGCAGTGGACGGAGCAAATCCATGACGTCGAAGAACCGAGCCAAGCCGTGCATGCCATGCACGAGGAGCCTGCTTAAGTCCATAAAGTGCCTTAACAAGACGACACAAATGATGTGGACGAGCAGGATCAACAAAACCTGGAGGTTGCCGCATGTAAACCTCTTCCTCCAAGACCCCATGTAGAAAAGCATTCTGAACATCAAGCTGATGCAGAGACCACCCTTTGGCAACAACCAAGGACAGAAGCAGACGAATAGTGATAGGTTTGACAACTGGACTGAAGGTATCCTCATAATCAAGACCATACCTTTGCTTGAAACCTTTGGCCACAAGCCGTGCCTTGTATCGCTCAATAGAACCGTCAGCATGCTTCTTGACCTTGAACACCCACTTGGAGTCAATAATGTTGACACCAGACACAGGAGGAACCAGGCGCTAAGTATCGTTCCTCTGTAGGGCCTGAAACTCCTGCTCCATGGCACTACGCCAGTGAGGAATCCGAAGAGCCGCCTGAAAATGCCGAGGCTCAGCAGTAGGGTCAGCATTTGCCTGTGCCACACACGCCGCAATCCATGCAACCGTGCCGTCAGTGCGCTCCTTCGGCCGAAAAATACCACTCTGACTGCGCGTACGAGCACGCAGAACAGCGTTAGGTGGCGAAGGTGGTGTCGGAGACGAAGTCAATGAAGATGGTGACGACGACGCATATGTAACACCCCCAGTGGTTAGCTACAGTAATTCCCCTTTTGATAATACCATGTCAGCAAGTTCAACAGTGCCTAGTCATCATTTGCATCATATTGCATTTCAAACTCCAAATTCAAACTTCAAATGAATTCAAAGTGGAAAATAAAAGTGATTCAAAACAGAAACTAAAATGTTCATTAAATAGCAAATAATCCAGAGACAATTCAAAGATTATATTCAACATATACTAAATAAATTATATGACTCTAACAGCAAGAAACAGTAGCAAACGGAATTATTTAATACCTTTTCATTTAAATAAAATCCAAATGAAAAGATATGGACCTCAAACCTTTTTATAACAGAGCTAGGAATAGCACAATAAATATGTGGCTAGTTCACCTATTTTACAAAAGTCATTTGGTTTAAAAAGAAAAGACAAAACAGAAAACAAAAACAGAAAGCAGAAAAGAAAATATAAAAGGAAAAAGGCCCACTGTGCCTGGGCCTCGAGTGCACAGCGCCGGCCCAGCCCACCCCGCCTGTCCTCTCCCTCGCCCTGCTCACCTCGTCGCGCTGTCGCCCGCACAGCGCCGGCGCGCGCCAGGCCCCCCCTCTCCTCTGCTAGCCACCCGCAGCGCCTCTGGGAGGGATAAGGGCAGCCCCGCGACCCCCCTGGCCTCCTCTCGCTCACTCGTCCCTCCTCCCTCTCTCTCTTCGTCGATCTGGATCAGGGCCGAACGCCACCGTGGCCATGACCTCGGCGTAGGCGAGGCCACCGAGCTCCCCCTGCCTTTTCGTCGAGTCCCTCCGCTCCGCCGTCGCCTTCCGCATTGCCTGCTACCGCTGGGTCAAGCCGGGAGCCGTTGTGTCGAGCGCCACGAGTTCGTCATCTTCCTCGGCTCTGACGAACTCCTCAGGCGATTGCGCCACCTCTGCTGCTCCTAAGCCCCTCGCCGGGCCTTCCTTGTGCCCCACGGTGAGCACCACACCGTAACCCCCATCTTTCTCCTCTCTTTCGGTGCCCGTAGCCTCCCTCGCCACCATGGCCGAACCGCCGTCGTGCAAGCTCGTCGCCGACACGGTTCCGGTGACCAATTGGTAGAATGAGGGTGCCCGTGAGCCTCCCCGCGACGCGTAGTTCCCCGCTAGCTGCTTCTTTTGCTCCCGCGCGAGCTCTTGCGTCGTCTTCACCCGCCACCGTACTCCGGCGTCCGCCTCACTCGACGCCGGCGACGCTCCCGACCTCCCCTGGACCGACCACCGCCACGGTTGGGTGCGGCCTTGTCCGCTCGATCGAATGGGCCAGACCCCGCCACAAACGGATCACCGTAGGTGATTTCCGAGCTCGCCGGAGTTGCTGCCGCGCTCGGGCTCGCCGGAGAGCACCGGCGGCCGGCGCTGACCGGGCGCCCATGTGGCACCGCGGGCCCCGCCCTCAGCGCCACTGCCACTGGGCCCCAGTGGGGTTCGTTGACCAGTCAGCACTGCTGACTGGGCAACCCGTGTCGCTGACACGCGGGCCCCACCGCTAAACGATTTAAAAATAAATAGATAAAATGTTAGTTAATTAATTAATTAGTTAATTAATTAATTAGTTAATTAACTTAATCAGTCACTGACAGGCCGGGCCCACAGATTAATAAGTCTGTTAGATTAATTTTAAACGCTGTTAAACCCACTGTCTATGACAGGTGGGTCCCGCAGGTCAGGTTTGACCTGCACCGGGCGGTTTGACTGCTGACATCACAGTGACATCATGCTGATGCAATAATCCATTTCTGTTAATTAAAATAATTCCAGAAATTGTTTAAATCTTTAGAAAATCATAGAAAATAAACCGTAGCTCGGATCGAAAAACTTTGTACATGAAAGTTGCTCAGATCGACGAGACGAATCCGAATACGCGATCCGTTCGTCCGCCACACGTTCCTAGCATAGCAAACATGCAACCGTCCCCCTCTGTTTCATCTGTCCGAAATGCCAAACTTCGGGAAAACATTCCCGGATGTTTTCCCTCTTCACCTATATCGTGTAGCACCGCGTCCGAACACCCCTAGCTCTGCGTATTTGTTATGTCATGCTCTTGATTGCTTTATATTTACTATTTCTTCCCCCTCTTCTCTCTCGGTAGACACCGACACCGACGTCGTCCCCAAGACCGACGCAGCTCAGGAGCCCGACGATGCCGTTGACGACCTTGCCTTTGCCGCCGAGCAACCAGGCAAGCCCCCCCCTTTGATCATCCCGATATCACCCATTCTATTTTCTCATGCTTGCATTAGAATTGCTGCTGCTACTGTTTATCCTATTATGATGCATAGCCTATTTATTGTAACCTGCTATTGATACCTTACCTGCTTATCCTAAACTGCTTAGTATAGGCTGGGTAGAGACCTATTAGTGACCCCACTTGTCCCGATTGCCCCGCTGGATCATCAGAAGACTCGACGACCAGGCCCCCGCACCGCACATCACACCCCTTTTATCTGTACGACACTGCAGCATTACTATCGAGTGCCGAGGGTGATACCTCGTGTAGCACTTCTGATGTTAACTCTGTAGAGTAGCTATTCGGTCGTCGTCATCGAGGGTGATTCCTCCTTCACCATTTCCGATAACGACGCTGTCGTGCAACACCTCAAGTGTGAACCCATCGAGGGTGATTCCTCCTAAGTTCACCTTGACGGTTACATCGAGTAGGAATCCAACGAGGGTGATACCTCGGATTTCCCTTGATGTTATGGACACACGGATAATTGGACTTTACACTGTTACTTGGAAGGCGGGTCGACCCTGAGGGGTACCCGCGAGTGATATGGAGACGGGTTGACCTGGATGGTGCCCGAGTGATGAATACGAGGCGTGGCCGGGCATTCTTGGCCCTTGCCACAAGTCCTCGAGACGGGGCGACGGGGTCACATCGATCGTGAGTCTCTGCTCGTTACCGCACTACCAACACACTACGATTTGGATATTTGATCTGAGTGGGCCTCTGGCCCGATAGCACTAACCACCACGCGGGAAAAGTTATGGGCACTCCGCATCGTGGCATCAGCAGAAAGTTCTGTCAGACGTCCAGTTCAGCATTTTGGCACGGTCGGATCGTACCGACCATCCGAGGCGGTGCTGGTATCCACCCTGCACACAACGACCCAGAGTGCATAGGGCGATGGCCCAAGACCCCTGGGCGCTTAGGTTGTAGACCGGCGGGGACCTCTCTGCTGAGCTCTAGGTAGGGTTGCGGTGTATCGTTTGGCTGAGGCCGGGCATGACCCTGAAAAGTGTGTCCGGCCGGAGTTAAGCGAGCGTGGTGGGTAAGTTGGTGCACCCCTGCAGGGAAGAACTAATCTATGCATAGCCGGATCCTCGGTAACGGACACTCGGAGTTGTATCCCGATCGATACAACTAGAATTGGATACTATGGCTCTGGGATTGCTTCTCGCAGGGAGTCGAGAAGGGATCTCAGGACGAGGTTGATGACTGTATGGCTCTGGGATTGCTTTCTCGCAGGGAGTCGAGAAAGGATCTCTGGGTGAGGTTGATGACACTACTACTATATTATACTGTGCTGGTCTACTCTCTTCTATTGCTGCAAGACCGCTGAAGATGCTAGTCTTCGATAGGACTAGGCCTCCTCTCTATTCTGGCATTTCTGCAGCCTAGTCCCCATATACAGCCTTCCTTTGATAATGTTGCATATGTAGTGTGGATCCTTGCTTGCTGAGTACTTCGGATGAGTACTCACGGTTGCTTTGCTTTCTTTTTCCCCCATATCCTTTTGATGCAACCAGATGACGGAGCCCCGGATACAGCTGCCCACGCCGACGATCGCTATTACTACCCCGAGGGTGGATACTACTACGAGTTGGCTGACGACCAGGAGTAGGATCGGAGGGTCCCAGGCAGGAGGCCTGCGCCTTTCGATCGTAGTGTTTTCTTTTGCCCCGCCTTTCTAAGGGCTTATCTGTTTCTGTTTCATATCTGTACTCAGATATCTGATGCTTCCGCTGACGCTTGTATGCAAGCTTATGTATTTGAGCCCTCGAGGCCCCTGACTTGTAATATAAAGCTTGTATGACTTTATTTATGTTTTAGAGTTGTGTTGTGATATCTTCCCGTGAGTCCTTAGGCTTGATCGTGTGCATCTGCGTGTATGATTAGTGCACGATTGAGCCGGGGGCGTCACAGCAGACCGCTCCCCAGGCTCAGAAGCCGCATGCACCGGTGACAACGACACGTCCTGCAGTGCGGGAGACGGCGCGGGTGTCGAGGGAGAGGCGACCGATGCGGGTGATGCAGGCGAGCGGGGCGATCCAGCCGGGCCAGGCGATCGGCCTGGTGAGGACGGCCCAGGCGGGGCCGAAGAAGCAGAGGCCGGCTCGGCCGATGCCGGCGTCAGGCCAGGCCCACGCGGGGCCGAAGAGGCGGAGGCCGGTTCGGCCGACTCCGTCGTTGGGCCAGGTGGCGAGAAGGCGTGACGATCGAGGTTGCATGCCCCATGCACCCGATCGACGTCGCGTGGACATCCACCATCCGGCGCCCAAGTAACCACAGGCGGCGGATCATCTAGGAGCTCAAGGCGCGCTCCTCTCCTAGTACCTGCACCATGGTTAGGTAACAACAAGGGGGTATATGCAACATCTACAAATTGACCAGGCGAAGGTAAAACAGATTTCTCAGGTGCAGTGGGAGTGGTGGAAGTGACCGGAAGTGCGGAAAAAGGAAATACATTCTCATCAAACACCACATCATGGGAAATGTAGATGCGGTTAGAGGGGACATGAAGACACTTGTAGGGGTAATCCAAAAACCCTAACTCACTCTCACTCTCGGTCTGTCTCTTCTTCCTCCTTTGATTTCTCCGATCTGATCCACTCCGACGACTGATTCCGACGATGACCTAGCCCTCCGCATTGCCCTCGAGAGGTCCAAGGTGAACACGGGTGGCAGTTCCGGATCGGCCTCGCCTCTCCCCCGCCGTTGCAGCGAGGATGCCAACGCTGGCTCCTCCCGACCCTTGCTTGGCTCCGCGCGGGCTGCGTAGTCCGCGCCTCCCCCATGCCGTCCCTGGCCCCGCCGCCTGCTGCTCCCCCACGCGCACAGCGGTGGGTGTTTGTGCCCGCCCCGTCGGCCCGAACACGCACGCTGGAGTCAGAGGCGCGCGCCGCGCGCCGCGAGAGGCAGTGATACGTCTCCGTCATATCTATAATTTTTTATTGTTTCATGCCAATATTATACAACTTTCACATATTTTTGGTAACTTTTTATATGATTTGTTGGACTAACCTATTGATCCAGTGCCAAGTGCCAGTTCTTGTTTGTTGCATGTTTTTTGTTTCGTAGAAAATCCATATCAAACGAAGTCCAAATGCAATAAATTTTTACGGAGAATTATTTTGGAATATTTGTGATTTTTGGGAGTTGGAATCATTAGAAGAGGGGGCCCACAGTGACCACAACCCACCAGGGCGTGCCTGGGGTCTCAGGCGCGCCCAGGTGTCTTATGCCCACCTCGAACGTTGGTTGGAGCTCTACTTCGGGCGCAAGGAAGCTTATATCCGAAAAAAATAGTGTTAAAATCTCAGCGCAATCGGAGTTACGGATCTCCGGGAATATAAGAAATGGTTTTCGGCCAGATCTAGGGAACGCGAAACAGAAGAGAACAGGGAGGGAGATCCAATCTCGGAGGGGCTCCCGCCCCTCCGCCGCCATGGAGGCCATGGACCAGAGGGGGAACTCTCCTCCCATCTAGGCGGGAGGCCAAGGAAGAAGAAGAAGGAGGGGGGGGGGGGGGGGGGCTCTCTCCCCCTCTCTCCCGGTGGCGCCTTAGTGCCGCCGGGGCAAGGATCGTGGCGGCGATCTTCATCAACAATCTTGCTACCGTCAACACCAACTTTCTCCCCCTCTATGCAGCGGTGTAACACCCTTTCTCCCTGCTGTAATCTCTACTTAAACATGGTGCTCAACTCCATATATTATTTCCCAATGATATTTGGTTATCCTATGATGTTTGAGTAGATCCGTTTTGTCCTGTGGGTTAATCGTGATCTTGGTTGGTATGATTGTATATTTTATTTATGGTGCTGTTCTACGATGCCCTCCGTCTCGCGCAAACGTGGAGGATCCTCACTGTAGGGTGTTGCAATATGTTCATGGTTTGCTTATTGTCAGTGTTGCGGGGGTGACAGTAGCCTAAACGCGGATAAGTGGGTTATGGCGTATGGGAGTAAAGAGGACTTGATACTTAATGCTATGGTTGGGTTTCACGACCTTAATGATCTTTAGTAGTTGCAGATGCTTGCTAGAGTTCCAATCATAAGTGCATATGATCCAAGTAGAGAAAGTATGTTAGCTCATGCCTCTCCCTCATATAAAATTACAAGAATGATTACCGGTACTTGTTATCGATTGCCTAGGGATAAATGACTTTCTTGTTGACAAAAGCTATCTTCTTTTATTAACTTGCAATTTATTCGTAGTTTTATTCTCGCAAAGTACTTGTAGTTTTATTCTTGCAAAATAGTTTCATACTTGTTTTAGGTAAAGCAAACGTCAAGTGTGCGTAGAGTTGTATCGGTGGTCGATAGAACTTGAGGGAATATTTGTTCTACCTTTAGCTCCTCGTTGGGTTTGACACTCTTATTTATCGAAGAAGGCTACAAACGATCCACTATACTTGTGGGTTATCAGGTAGCGGGCAAGGAAGAGGGACGCGGCGGAGAGCTCTATCCGCCGCCGCGGGTTACCCGCGGAGCCCGACGAGGATGAGCGACTCCTCGCGTGGGTCTACCGCCGGTCGCATACGACGGTGGAGGCAAACGCTCGGCGGCTCCGCCAGAAGAATGTGAAGGCTCTCCGGTTAGCAATCGAGCAGTTCGAGCGCGAGGCCAGGGAGAAGGTGACGGAGGCGGCTCGGCTGGTGAAGCTCAAGCGCCAGCAGGACCGGGCCGTCCGGCGTCTCAAGGGCCTCATCATCGTCTCCTCCTTCGACGACGATGGCTCCTTGTCCGATGACTCGGACAATCCTCCACCAGACGCCGACGGCTATAGCTGCGCCGGTGACCCGAAGGGGAAGGGGCCGGCCCGGAAGTGGTGAAGATCCGCTTTTCTTTAGTTTAATTTCAAGTTTTAGATGTAGTTTCAAGTTGTCCATCGTTTATGTGAACTTTGGTGGTCGTTTTAACATCCGATCGTCCGATGAAAGTATTGTGCTTTCCTGTGTCCGTTTGCTGATCTACATAGTTTGATCGACGTTGCATGATTTAGTATGGATATAGGGGATCGGATATGAGATACACGGATGTGGACGAGGCTATTTGAGGAGTGTTCGGTCACTGCCCACGGACGCGTCCGCGGGCATTTGAGGGGTCATATTTGTCCTCTTCTGTAGATGCCCTTACAGATCATCACCGACGTGGGCGTAAGTTTTCTCAGAAAACACTAGTGGGACCAATAGTCGGTTCATTTTAAACGTGATTCGGAGTGGTTGGACGAGCTTGTAAGCGTTGATGTGGCACTAAAAGTCAATACAAGTGGTGTTGACCATTAAGGGCTCCTTTGATTCAAAGGAATTTGATTGGATTTCTGGAGGATTGATCCTTAGGATTTTTTCCTATGTTTATCCTTTGATTCATAGGAAATCTAACATCCACTCCAACCTCTTTTTACAATTTCTTTATTTTTCCTATGGCGTTAAACACTCATTGCTAATCCAATAGGATTCAAGTGGGCATGCCACTTCAACCCTATACTTTTTCTATTCCTACGTTTTCAAAATCCTACGAATCAAAGAGGCCCTAAGTGCACACCCTTTCCCACGCCGCCTCGTCCTTGACTTCCGGTCGCCAACTTGTTGGGGCTTGGTGGTGGCGAGGGGCAACATTCCAATCCTCAATTCTCCTTTCGAAATTCCAATCCGCATTTTTTGGCTTTTGAATAAATATAATCATCGCCTCTGGTCATTAGAACCATTTTGGAGAGAGACTGCTTGGCTTGGTTGATTACTCTTTGTTGTGCTTCATGTAAATCTGCTAGAGCATCAGAAGTGGGGTGTGATTGTTATAATCTTTTGTGCTCCACTTTTATCTTGTTGAAAAGTGATGGACTTGGTTGGCATGTGTGTTTAATGTTATATCTTGGGTTTATTATCATTGGTTTAGTTCTTGACTTCAAGGCTTGCACATTTGGGATAGTCATTAGCTTTGGTTTTGAGACATTCTTAGCACTATTAATTTGTATGCAAAGTAGCTACTGCTATTTGGAGATGAGATAGTGTATTGATTATTCAATTGAACCTTTCAATTTCTTTCACCTAATAATAAAAATTGGGGACTCTAATAAGAAGCTGAAATTGCATTGTTTTGTTTGGGTGCAACCATTATAGACTAGCATCATTGATATGGCCGAAGTAGAACAATGGTTTTTAACCTACCAATATTCTCCTATGGGATACTTGGCTTGCTGCACTATGCTCTAGGATGCCATGATACACCTATTTGATTGTTGTGTTCTTTATATTAACGCAAGTTTTGAGTTTTGTGCTTCCACCTTATAAAACTCTTTTGCTAGCCTTTTCGGTACCGAGCATCGCTCATTCTCAAATTATGATGAGACCATTGATCCTATGGATACAAGAATTGCTTCTAAGAAAACTCACTGCTACAACTATTTCGTTGACTGTTTTTATGACGCCAACTCTTACACAATGACTCTACATTTTGCACTGTCAACCGCTGCACTTCCAAGAGAGGAAGCTGGAGATCTTCTTCTAGCTTATGCCCAGCTTAAATGGAGATCGCTGAGGCCATCTACGGATCCGCTATGGATGGCATGTGGGCCAAGCACCCCTGAGCATCTAACTGTCTTTCTTACGGCCGTGTACCTCAAATGTAGTCACTGGTTGGCCCTGTGAATTGATGTCGCTGCTGCATGTGGGGGGTTTGGGTGTGCGTAGTTACACACACCGAGCAAGAATTGGGAGTCTTGGGACCGATCTGATGCACTTTTGACCTTCGGGATAATTCCACCTCATTAGAGCATCTACAGCCAGACTTGGCAAATCCGGCCCCCTTATATGCCCGTGGACGTGCCCGGACATGCCCGCGGACGCATTCGTACGGGCCCTCATATTTCGCTCCTGGCATCCACATATCTCAAATTCGGATTCTCAAATCCATGCAAATCCATGCATGTCGATCATACAGGCCATTGTCGCACGTAAATAACAAATGTTTGATACCGAACATAAATAGTGTTTACATAATTTTTTTTAAGTGCACAACTCAAACATCAACTCTTTGATTTTCATTATGGGTCCACATATGCTCCACAAGATCATTGAGTAGTTGCGCGTGCACCTGATGATCTCGAAGATTCTGATGCATCTGCAGAAAGTTCATGAGTTGAGTTGCATCTTGATCTTTCGGGATTTCAACTTGTTCTCCAGGTGCTTCGAAATCATTGGTGACTACACCATCACCCTCATTGTCGACATTCATACTGTGCAAAATAACACAACATGTCATGAGCTGCCACAAAGTTTTCAATTCTCACATCATTGCAGCGCCACGAACAATCCCCGAATGAGTTTGAAGCACACCAAATGCCCTCTCCACATCCTTCCTAGCCGCTTCCTACATTGTTGCAAAGTGGCTCTGTTTATTGCCATGTGGTTTGGATATGGTCTTCACAAACACCGCCCACTGAGAATAGATGCCATCGGCAAGATAATAT
Source organism: Thinopyrum elongatum (assembly GCA_011799875.1). NCBI lineage: Eukaryota > Viridiplantae > Streptophyta > Magnoliopsida > Poales > Poaceae > Thinopyrum > Thinopyrum elongatum. The sequence continues at coordinate 450,311,380 of CM022297.1, forward strand.
TCCATGTAGTAGTCTCGATCGTTGACGGTGTAGTTGCACAACGGTGATTCCCCATTGCGAAGTCTCCTGAACACCGAAGATCGTTGAAGCACATTGACGTCGTTGTGAGAACCCAACATTCCAAAGAAAGCATGCCAAATCCATAAGTCATGTGATGCCACCGCTTCTAGTATGAGGGTGACCTCTTTGGTGTGACCTTGATACATTCACCGCAAACCTTTCGGGCAGTTCTTCCATTGCCAATGCATGCAATCAATTGATCCGAGTATTCCTGGAAACCCTCTGGCCTCTCCAATAACCAATATCTTCTCCGTGTCCTGCGCATTTGGTTCTCCGAGATACTCAGGTCCAAACACCTCCACCATGGCGCGGGCAAACTTAACAGTAGTTGGGCTTAGCAGTAGCGCCCGCCCGGGACCAGCGCTACTGCTAATGCCACCTTATCCAACTCCCCGCACCCGACCTTCTCCCTCCCCTCACTCTGCCTCCCTCCCGCCGTCGCCACCGCATTGCCGCCGCCGTCCTCCCTCCTCCTCCCACCGTCCTCCTCCCTCCTCCTCCAGCTGCACCCTCCTTCCTCCTCCTCCACCCACTTCCTCCTCCAGCAGCCTCCCTTCCACCGCCCTCCTCCCTCTCCTCCAGCCGCCCTACTCCTTCCTCCTCCATCCTCCTCCTCCTCTCTCTCCTCCTCCCTCCTCCTCCCTCCTCCCACCTCTCCTCTATGCTATAGAAATGTTAGACAAATAATTAGTAATTTTTTAGGTATTATGTTGTTATAGAAAATTTTAGTTGTTTTGTTATAGAAAGTACTATGAATGTTGAGGTATAGTGTTGTTATAGAAAATGTTAGTAGTTTCGTTATAAAAAAAAATTTAGTACTAATTTAGGTATAGAAAGTTTGAAAAGTTTACTAATTTTGTTCATAGGTTTGGATGTAGTTGATGCCTAGTGAATTTTGAGAGAGAGAGAGAAAGAGAGACCTAATGAAATGAAATGGTTTCGCAAAATTAAACCACTGAAATGCAATGAGCATACCAAGTTTGAAATTTTCTATATAAATGCTCATGTGTGGCGCAGGGTATATCACCGATGAGCCGGTCGACGACGCCCAGAAGATCACCGACGACACCCGCATCCTCGACAGCCATCGTCTATAGTGAGTAAACATGTATATCTAGTGTTGTGTACTAGTGTTACTTAAATATGATGGAGATTTTAGACATGTCATATGTAGTGTTGTGTACTGATGACCCACAAGTATAGGGGATCTATCGTAGTCCTTTCGATAAGTAAGAGTGTCGAACCCAACGAGGAGCAGAAGGAAATGACAAGCGGTTTTCAGCAAGGTATTCTCTGCAAGCACTGAAATTATCGGTGACAAATAGTTTTGCGATAAGATAATTCGTAACGGGTAACAAGTAACAAGTGAAACTAAGGTGCAACAAGGTGGCCCAATCCTTTTTGTAGTGAAGGACAAGCCTGGACGAACTCTTATATAAAGCAAAGCGCTCCCGAGGACACATGGGAATTATTGTCAAGCTAGTTTTCATCATGCTCATATGATTCGCGTTCGTTACTTTGATAATTTAATATATGGGTGGACCGGTGCTTGGGTGCTGTCCTTACTTGGACAAGCCTCCCACTTATGATTAACCACTCTAGCAAGCATCCGCAACTACGAAAGAAGAATTAAGATAAATCTAACCATAGCATGAAACATATGGATCCAAATCAGCCCCTTATGAAGCAACGCATAAACTAGGGTTTAAGCTTCTGTCACTCTAGCAACCCATCATCTACTTATTACTTCCCAATGCCTTCCCCTAGGCCCAAACAATGGTGAAGTGTCATGTAGTCGACGTTCACATAACACCACTAGAGGAAAGACAACATACATCTCATCAAAATATCGAACGAATACCAAATTCACATGATTACTTATAACAAGACTTCTCCCATGTCCTCAGGAACAAACGTAACTACTCACAAAGCATATTCATGTTCATAATCAAAGGAGTAATAAATATCATTAAGGATCTGAACATATGATCTTCCACCTAATAAACCAACTAGCATGAACTACAAGGAGTAATCAACACTACTAGCAACCCACACGTACCAATCTGAGGTTCTGAGACAAAGATCGGATACAAGAGATGAACTAGGGTTTGAGAGGAGATGGTGCTGGTGAAGATGTTGATGGAGATTGACCCCCTCTCGATGAGAGGATCATTGGTGATGACGATGGCTTCGATTTCCCCCTCTGGGAGGGAAGTTTCCCTAGCAAAACAGCTCCGCCGGAGCCCTAGATTGGTTCTGCCCAAATTCCGCCTCGAGATGGCGGCGCTTCGTCCCGAAAGCTCTCTTCTAATTTTTTTCCAGGTCAAAACCCTCCATATAGCAGAAGATGGGCACCGAAGGCCTGCCAGGGGGCCCACAAGCCACAGGGGCGCGCCCAGGGGGGTAGGGCGCGCCTCCAGGCTTGTGGCCTCCTGATGGGTCCCCTCTGGTATTTTCTTCGCCCAATATTTTTTATATATTCCAAAATAATTCTCCGGAAATTTTCAGGACTTTTGGATTTGTGCAGAATAGGTCTCTCAGATTTACTCCTTTCCGGTCCAGAATTCCAACTGCCGGCATTCTCCCTCTTTATGTAAATCTTGTAAAATAAGAGAGAAAAGGCATAAGTATTGTACCATAATGTGTAATAACAGCTCATAATGCAATAAATATCAATATAAAAGCATGATGCAAAATGGACGTATCATGTACTACTAGTGCTGTCACACATGAATATTTGGAAAATGAAGGATATGTGCTTTCCCAAGTGGCCTATGTTTGCAGGGAACACCTCCGAGTGGCCTATGTTTTGTCGGAGTGTTGATTAATTTCCGTTCCGGCAAATTTCAGGCGCTCGATATGTCCTTTTTGGCAAAGGTCATGCCAGATTTTTCGGTGAATTTTAGCATGGCTTGTGCTAGAATGTAGGAAATATCGAGTGCCTTGGATTTATCGGAAAGAGAATTAAACAACATTTTGGGTTGACTTTAAGTCTGTCGTGGCTCCATACATGACAGTAAAAAAAACAGTGAGGGAGAGTGTCCATCATTTATGAGAGAAGAAGAATGCCGACTGTTGTCGTGGGGGTCCCTTCTCCTTCTCCTTGTGCTAGACCTTTGTTATGCACTAGGGGAAGGAGGAGTAGCAACCATCACCGATGGTCGAAAAATCAGTGATGGAGAGTGTCCACCATATATGAGAGAAGAAGATGTGAGAGCCTAGCTTAATAGGAATAATAGACTACTCATATCAACAAGGAATTCCTTCTTTTTCGAAAGCCCATTCGAAAAGAACTCCAAAGTTAAGCGTGCTTGGCTTGGGGTAATTCTAGGATGGGTGACCAACCGGGAAGTAGCTCCCGGGGTGCGCACGAGTGAGGAAAAAATGCGCAGAAAAGACTAGTGTTGGTCTGTGGGGCCAGTCTTGATCCCGCCAGGCGTAACAGGGTGTTACATTTGGTATCAGAGCCGACCCTCGCGGTTGCACGGACATGCGCATGTCAGGTGCGCGGGCATGTGGGGCATGGCACGTGTGGCCCGTTGTGGCACACGACATGGCACTTGTGCCGGACTGGACACGCATACGTGTGCCAAGAGGGAATGTTCCTGATGGGCCGACGAGGACGTCGGTTCCTTTGAGTGGGGGTGTATGCGAGAGCCTAGCTTAATAGGAATAATAGACTACTCATATCAACAAGGAATTCCTTCTTTTTCGGAAGCCCATTCGAAAAGAACTCCAAAGTTAAGCGTGCTTGGCTTAGGGTAATTCTAGGATGGGGTGACCGGCTGGGAAGTAGCTCCCGGTGCGCGCGAGTGAGGACAAAGTCCGCAGAAAAGACTAGTGTTGGTCTGTGGGGCCAGTCTTGATCCCGCCAGGCGCAACAGGGTGTTACAGAAGAATCCCGACTGTTGTCGTGAGGGGAGCTTCTTCTTCATTTGAAGGTGCTAGACATTTTGGTGTAATGCACTTTCGAATGAACGTAGGAGCTTCCATCACCGATGGTCGCAAATGTCAGAGAGGAAGAATCCCGACTGTTGTCGTGGGGGTTGCTTCTCCTTCGTTCCCGTGTGCTAGAAAATTTGGTGTAATGCACTCGGGGACAAAGGGAGGAGCGATCATCACCGACGGTCGAATATATCAGAGAGGGAGTGCCCACCATATACACCACGTGAGATGAGAGTTTTCAAGGAAGACTCGACAGACCGAAAGTCAGCCCGTGATGAATAATAATGATATAATTTAGTTTTTGTAGTACATATATTGAATTTCAGAAGTTTAATCTTTGAATTATGAACATAGGAAGTGCCTGATGACGATAGGATCCATGAGTGCGACTACTGCGGCGACGATGGAGGTCTTTGCGACAGGCCTCACCTGGAAGACGGTCGGCGCTTCACTATTAAGCTGGACGAGACCTTCGATGTTCGTACGGTACACAACGACGATGAGTATTTTTTCTAATTACATGCCTTCTGCTTCTTCAACATGTAATTCCGCTTTTTACAATTCGACTAGTGCATCCCCTGCCATGCAAGACGTTATGTCTTGGAGAAGCTGGATTTCGAAGATCATGAGAATATGGAGACAAAGAGAGTTCACCTCAGGACCCATCATGGTTATGCTTTTGTCGTAAAGCTAACAATGCGGAGACCTACTCCCATTTTGGTTGCTCGAATTGGGAAGCACTATGCAAGGTGTATGGTTTTCAGGAGGGTATGCATGTCACCTTCGATCTTGGTGATCCTAAAGATGACATCGACGAAGATAATATCGACATTTGGGTCGATGTTGATACGCTTCCACTTCTACCTCTATGTGAGTTTCTCAAACATATTTATTAAGTAATTTATATTGTTTATTTAAAAATAGTTGACAGCTTATTTCCATTCTTTAAAAAATATACAGAAAGTAGTAGACAAAACCTACTACAGTTATGGGTCTGAGCTAACTTGCGAGGAGATAAATCATTTTGTTTCATGGATTAATGATATTGAGACTTCTAAGATGAGTCATCATATCCCTCCAAGTTATGGTCAATATGTGCCACTAGTGCACGTGTTGGACTACGGTAACATCCATTGAGATATCATGGTAAATTTTTTCCTATTATGTCACTAGTGCATTTTTTGCATATATTCTTCTTAAGCTAAACTACATTTTGCTAAGTATGTTATTATGATGTTCTTCAACAGAAACTCCCGACGGATTGTGTACCTCGTCTTATGCAAATGAAAGGTGACATGAACATTATTAGCTTATGGCCAAGTTGGCCTATGCTTCACCTTAGTGCATACACGATTCATCGAAGAGATGGCGTCCTCACAATCGAAGACCGGAGAAAAGTTCTGAATGATCGTAGAGAACTATTTGGGGGCAACATCAAGTGCAACCCACAAATGGGAAACAGGTTCATCTGTATTCTCCATAATGGAGAATTAGTGATTTACCTGTTTTATGCTATTTTACCTTCGAGAGAGTAGCAGGTCTTAGGTAGTTATGTGATACATTGTGCTAGAATGATGAGGTAGTTCCTACATGACTATGATGATGAGTTGTTATCATGATGATGATGATGAGTTATGTGCTACATTGTGCTAGAACGATGAGCTAGTTCCTATATGACTATGATGATGAGTTGTTATCATGATGATGAGTTATGTGCTACATTGTGCTAGAATGATGAGCTAGTTCCTATATGACTATGATGATGAGTTGTTATGATGATGATGATGATGGTGATGAGTTATTATGATCATGATGAGTTATTATATCATTGGGTGGAAGAAACACGGATTAGATTCATGTGACCAAAAGTTGGATTAGTAGGAGATCGCCCTACTAATCCAACTTTTGGTCACATGAATCTAGTCCGTGTTTCTTCCACCCAATGATATAATGAGCATATTGTATGTTTATGATATGATTAGAATACTGTATAAAATCTATACAAATACAACACAAATACGTAGCAGATTTTTTTATGTGTAACGTGATGACCCACAAGTATAGGGGATCAATCATAGTCCTTTCGATAAGTAAGAGTGTCGAACCCAACGAGAAGCAGAAGGAAATGACCAGTGGTTCTCAACAAGGTATTTTCTGCAAGCACTAAAATAGTTGGTAACAGATAGTTTGATAGCAAGATAATTTGTAACGAGCAAGTAACGGTAACGGTAAATAATGTTCAACAAGGTAGCCCAATCCTTTTTGTGACAAAGGACGGGCCAAAACGGTCTCTTATGATAAGCAAAGCGTTCTTGAGGGTACACGGGAATTTCATCATATCACTTTCATCATGTTGGTTTGATTCGTGTTCGCTACTTTGATAATTTGATATGTGGGTGGACCGGTGCTTAGGTGTTGTTCTTACTTGAACAAACCTCCTACTTATGATTAACCCCCTCGCAAGCATCCGCAACTACGAGAAAAGTATTAAGATAAAACCTAACCATAGCTTTAAACTTTTGGATCCAAATCAGTCCCTTACAAAGTAGCGCATAAACTAGGGTTTAAGCTTCTGTCACTCTAGCAACCCATCAGCTAATAACTACTCCACAATGCATTCCCTTAGGCCCAAATATGGTGAAGTGCCATGCAGTCGACGTTCACATGACACCACTAAGGGAATCACAACATACATATCATCAAAATATCGAACACATATCAAGTTCACATGATTACTTGCAACATGACTTCTCCCATGACCTCAAGAACAAAAGTAACTACTCACAAAAAATAATCATGCTCAAGATCAGAGGGGTATTAAATAGCATAATGGATCTAAACATATAATCTTCCACCAAATAAACCATATAGTAATCAACTATAAGATGTCATCAACACTACTAGTCACCCACAAGTACCAATCTAAGGTTCCGGTACAAAGATTGAACACAAGAGATGAACTAGGGTTTGAGAGGAGATGGTACTGTTGAAGATGTTGATGGAGATGGCCCTCCCAAAGATGGGAGAGTTGTTGGTGATGACGATGATGATGATTTACCCCTCCGGGAGGGAAGTTCCCCCGGCGGAATCGCTCGGCCGAAGGGCAAACGTGCTCCTGCCCAAGTTCCACCTCGAGACGGCGGCGCTTCATCCCGAAAGTCCTCTCCTTATTTTTTCTAGGTCAAAATGACTTATATACCAGAAGAGGGGCACCGAAGGTGGGCCGAGGAGGGCACAACCCACCAGGGCACGCCTGGGCTCCCTGGCGCGCCCAGGTGGGTTGTGCCCACCTGGTGGGCCCCCTTTGGTAGTTATTTGCTCCAATATTTTTCATATATTCCAAAACAATTCTCCGTAAATTTTCATCTCATTTGGAGATGTGCAGAATAGGTAACTCTGACGTAGCTTTTCCAGGTCCAGAATTCCAGTTGCCGGTATTCTCCCTCTTTGTGTAAACCATGCATAATATGAGAGAAAAGGCACTAGAAATACTCCAAAAGGCATTATTATGCATAAAAACATTATACATAACAGTAGGAAAACATGATGTAAAATGGACGTATCAACTCCCCCAAGCTTAGACCTCGCTTGTCCTCAAGCGAAAACTGAAATCGAAAAACATGCCCACATGCTTAGAGAGAGAGGTGTCGATAAAAACAAAATACGGACATAGAAGCATCATGCATATTATTACAACAGCAAAGAATTTTAACATAAAACTTTATCAAATAACTTTTATCACATAACTTTTATCATATAACTTCTCATGAACAAGTAACAATTCATCACAACATTGAAGTATAAAGCATAAACCTTATTTGAAAACCAACAAACTATGTTCTCAGTCAACTTTGCAACTACAATTCATCATATTTTCAGGAAGGGTCATGTATCGGAGCCTTTAGGCAAGTCCACATACTCAACCATCATTTAATCTTCTACGATTGCTAACACTCACAGCGTACCCATGAACAAAAAGTTTCAACCGGACACATAGAAAGATAGGGGCTTATAGTTTCGCCTCCCAACGTATTCACCTCAAGGGTGATGCCAGCAATAATAACTCATGCCTACTCATATCCAACTGGATATATGTGCCTAGATCTTTCCTCACCACATGATGCTTGCAAAAAGAGAAAATAAAAAGGAATAGGGAAGAAAACTTTGACTCTTCATGAAAGTAAATGCATAAAAGTAAAAGATAGGCCCTTCGCAGAGGGAAGCAGAGGTTGTCATGCGCTTATTTGTTTGTATGCCAAATCCCTTAATGCAAAAGAACGTCACATTATATTGCCCCTTATGATAGCAACCTTTATTATGCAGTCCGTCGCTTTTATTACTTTGCCATCACAAGTTCGTACAACGCTCAATTTTCTCTTACACTAAATGATCCAACACATTTAGAAGCAATTTTATTGCCTTATTGCACCTATGACAACTTACTTGAAGGATCTTACTCAATCCATAGGTAGGTATGGTGGACTCTCAAAATAAGATTTGGGTTAAGGGTTTTGGATGCACAAGTAGTATCTCTACTTAGTGCGGAATTTTTTGGCTAGAAAAGATATTGAGCAAGCACCACATGTTAAAGGATCTATGACAATATAACTTCTATGTGAATATGAACAAACATAATTCATTACGTTGTCTTCCTTGTCCAACGTCAACTATTTTGACACAAAATATTTAATGGGGGCTCACAATCATAAAAGATGTCCAAGATAGTGTATTTGCATGTGAATCTTCTCTTTCCTTATTAATTCTTTCATGAGTTGCATCATTGACTAATGCTATGTTTGTCAATCTCCAACAAATTTTACCACTTATACTTTTCCTTATGTGATGTCATTACTTACCATAAGATTAGCATATGATCTTTTCCATTTATTTTCCTTTCTTTTTATTGAGAAATAAAAGTAAAGAAACAAAACTCAAACTACTCATTATTACATATCTCGCACACGATTACATCGATTGAAAGATCACTAAGCAACCACTCGAAAAGAAAGGATCGAACTAAAACTTTTATTCAACTAAATCATAGAAAACTAAAGATCGAACTAAAATAGATGAAAGCAAAGATAGTGGTGGTGATACGATACCGGGAAACCTCCCCCAAGCTTGGCACAAGCCAAGGGGAGTGTCCATACCATGAACTCAATTCTCCTTTGGTGATGAAGAAGGCGGTGATGGTGATGAGGCAGTATCCTTCTTCCTCAGCTTACGCTTGAGGATGGAATTTTCCTCCTTCAAGTCATCGATCTCCTGCTCAAGCATTAGTACCTTTTTGCATAATTCCTGCTTTTTTGCTTGCAAGAGACGAAAAGGGATAAACTGGATCTTAGGTTTCTTTGCTTTGTTAGGGAGACTTGACTTCTTGAATTCCACATGCATGTCCCCAGGTTGAGGCAATGGAACTTCATCTTCATCTGAGCTTGTCTCTTTTTTCCCTTTCGGATCATTGTCTTCTTCTTCCTCCGTGGTCCAACCATAATGTTCCACATCTCCATAGACCTTGGGGTTTGCAATATAATCAGCGACATAGCTCTCTCCCTCCGAATCTTGAGACGACATATTTTCACATCTACCAGAAAAATAGCAAGAAAGAAGAACAGAAGATTTCTCCGCGATACGGTGGCCAATACGTTCGGGGGGTATATAATATTTTTTATCTTGGGTAACAAGCAAACGAGAGGAAAACGAAGTCGGGAAGGTTCCCGAGGTGGGCACAACCCACCTGGACGCGCCAGGGGGCCCTGGCGCGCCCTGGTGTCTTGTGCCCTCCTCGGGTGCCTTCCTGGTTGTTTCTTATTTTTCTAATTTTTAATATATTCCAAAACTGATAGAAAATATTTTTGCGGATTTTTCAGATTCCGTTTACTTACCGTATCACGTACCTCCTCTTTCTTTAATTATTCTGGAGTGTTCCGGAAGGTCTCTTTTATGTATTCCTCAGGTGTCATAGTTTGAATAATATTGCTTTCAACATTAATAGGCGTACCTGAAATATAATGTTTAATTCTTTGCCCATTGACCACCTTCAGGTTAGTACCTTCGGCATTATTTATTTTGATAGCTCCAGAGCGGTAAACCTCTTTGATGATATATGGTCCTTCCCATTTAGAGAGAAGTTTTCCTGCAAAGAATCTAAAACGAGAGTTGTACAAAAGAACATATTCTCCAACTTTGAATTCCCGCTTTTGAATTCTCTTGTCATGCCATCTTTTAACTTTTTCTTTAAATAACTTGGCATTTTCATAAGCTTGGGTTCTCCATTCATCTAATGAGCTAATATCAAATAACCTCTTTTCACCGGCAAGTTTGAAATCATAGTTGAGTTCTTTAATTGCCCAATATGCTTTATGTTCTAACTCAAGAGGCAAATGACAAGCTTTTCCATAAACCATTTTATAGGGAGACATACCCATGGGATTTTTATATGCTGTTCGGTAGGCCCAAAGTGCATCATCCAATTTCTTAGACCAATTCTTTCGGGACCTATTAACAGTTTTCTGTAATATTAGTTTTATTTCTCTATTGCTAAGTTCAACTTGACCACTAGATTGAGGATGATAGGGTGATGCAATTCTATGGTTAACATCGTATTTAGCAAGTATTTTACGGAAAGCACCATGTATAAAGTGAAGGAAATATGCCCTAGAGGCAATAATAAAGTTGTTATTTTATACTCCCTCCGTCCCAAAATAAGTGTCTCAACTTTGTACTAACTTTAATACAAAGTTGTACTAAGCTTGAGACACTTATTTTGGGACGGAGGGAGTATTTACTTATTCATGATAAAGGTTTATTATTCATGCTAGAATTGTATTGATCGGAAACTTAAATACATGTGTGAATACATAAACAAATACCGTGTCCCTAGTAAGCCTCTACTAGACTAGCTCGTTGATCAAAGATGGTTAAAGTTTCCTAACCATGGACATGTGTTGTCATTTGATAACGGGATCACATCATTAGGGGTGTGTTTGGTAGCATGTATGGACCTAGCCTAGTTGTTCTCCTCTAATACATGCTGAGTGTAGACATGCCGAGTCCATGCATTTGCTGTTGTTTGGCAGCGGTGTATGCACTGAGACATGCTGAGCTGAGACTTTGTTTGGCAGCCTGCATGTGTTTAGACATGCTGAACAATTTTGAATTCCGAATAATTTTTTTGAATGGTGAATAAATTTTAAAAAATATGATTGAAAGTTTAACCATATTTTGAAATTCTATTTTTTTTGAAAATTTAAAGAAAATTTGAAATCCTAAACATTTTTTGAAAATTTAAACAAATTTTGAAATTCTGAATATTTTTTGAAAATTTAAACAAATTTTGAAATTATGATTTTTTTAAAAATTTAAACATATTTTGAAATTCCGAATATTTTTTGAAAATTTTAATTTTTTTTAAATTCTGAACATTTTTGGAAAATTTAAACATATTTTGAAATTCTGAACTTTTTTGAAAATTTAAAAATATTTTGAAATTTTGAACTTTTTTTGAAAATTTAAACAAAATTTGATATTCTAAATATTTTTTGAAAATTTAAATATATTTTGATATTCTAAATATTTTTTAAAATTTTAAATATTTTTTGAAAAATTAAACAAATTTTGAAATTCTGAACTTTTTAAAAAATTTAAACAAAATTTGAAATTCCTAACTTTTTTTGAAAATTTAAACATATTTTGAAATTCTGAACATTTTTTGAAAATTTTGCATCAGACGAAGGTCGGCGCGAGCATGGCTGCCTCCATGCACCCTGTCTGGGGTGCATGAGATGGGCATGGCTGAGGGCCTTTTTTTGCATCAGATGAGCATAGCCCAAGTGAGCTCATGCACTCTACCAAATAGCGAAAAGTGGGTCGAACAGGGAACTTTCAGGCTCATGCACCCTCCGTGCAGGCTACCAAACAGCCCCTAGGAGAATGATGTGATGGACATGACCCATCCGTTAGCTTAGCATTATGACCGTTCAGTTTATTGCTACTGCTTTCTTCATGTCAAATACATATTCCTTCGACTATGAGATTATGTAACTCCCGGATACCGGAGGAATACCTTGTGTGCTATCAAACATCACAACGTAACTGGGTGATCATAAAGATGATCTACAGGTATCTCCGAAGGTGTTTGTTGAGTTGGCATAGATCGTGATTAGGATTTGTCACTCCGAGTATCGGAGAAGTATCTCTGGGCCCTCTCGGTAATACACATCATAAGCTTGCAAGCAAATGACTAAGGAGTTAGTTACGAGGTGATGTATTACGGAACGAGTAAAGAGACTTGACGGTAATGAGATTGAACTAGGTATAGAGATACCGACGATCGAATCTCGGGCAAGTAACATACCGATGGACAAAGGGAATTACGTATGTTGGCATAACGGTTCGACCGATAAAGATCTTTGTAGAATATGTAGGAACCAATATGGGCATCCAGGTTCTGCTATTGGTTATTGACCAGAGAGGTGTCTCGGTCATGTCTACATAGTTCTCGAACCCGTAGGGTCCGCACGCTTAACGTTCGTTGACGATATAGTGTTATATGAGTTATACGATTTGGTGACCGAATGTTGTTCGGAGTCCCGGATGAGATCACGGACATGACGAGGAGTCTCGAAATGGTCGATAGGTAAAGATTGATATATAGGATGATGGTATTCGGACACCGGAAGAGTTTCGGAGTGCACCGGGTAGTCATCGGGTCACCGGAAGGGGTTCTGGACACCCCCGGTAAGTGTATGGGCCTAATGGACCAAAGGGGGGAACAGACCAGCCCCTGGTGCGCCCCTTCTTTGGACAGCAGGCCCTAGGGGAAGGAAAGGGGAGGGGTGGCCCCTCCTTCCTTCCCTCCTCAAGGGAGAAAGGAAAGGGGGGGGGGGGGGCACCCTCCCCTGCCTTTCTCCCGCACCTATATAAGGCAGGGGGCGCGGCTTGGGAGGGACCCCAAGTAGGATTCCTCCTACTTGGGCGCCCCCTTTGGCTGATCCTCCCTCCCTCCCACCTATATATATGTGGGAGGGGGGCGCCTAGCAGACAAGAGACAATTGCCTAGCCATGTGCGGCGCCCCCCTCCACCGTTTACACCCCCGGTCATATTTTTGTAGTGCTTAGGCGAAGCCCTGCGGAGATCACTTCACCATCACCGTCACCACACCGTCGTGCTGTCGGAACTCATCTACTACCTCGCCGTCTTGCTGGATCAAGAAGGCGGAGGACGTCACCGAGCTGAACGTGTGCAGAACACGGAGGTGCCGTGCGTTCGGTACTAGATCTGTTGGAACACGAAGAAGTTTGACTACATCAACCGCATTGTTAAACGCTTCTGCTTACGGTCTACGAGGGTACGTAGACACACTCTCCCCCTCTCGTTGCTATGCATCTCCTTGATAGATCTTGCGTGTGCGTAGAAAATTTTTGTTTTCCATGCAACATTTCCTAACAGTGGCATCAGAGCCAGGTCTATGCATAGATGATATGCACGAGTAGAACACAAAGAGTTGTGGGTGGTGATAGTCATACGGCTTACCACCAACGTCTTATTTTGATTTGGCGGTATTGTGGGATGAAGCGGCCCGAACCAACCTTACATGTCCACGCACATGAGACCGGTTCCACCGACTAACATGCAACTAGTTTTGCATAAAGGTGGCTGGCGGGTGTCTGTTTCTCCTACTTTAGTTGAATCGAATTTGACTACGGCCGGTCCTTGAAGAAGGTTAAAACAACAAACTTGATGAAACACCGTTGTGGTTTTTGCGTAGGTAAGAACGGTTCTTACTAGAAGCCCGTAGCAGCCACGCAAAACTTACAACAACAAAGTAGAGGACGTCTAACTTGTTTTTGCAGGGCATGTTGTGATGTGATATGGTAAAGACATGATGTGATATACGTTATTGTATGTGATGATCATGTTTTGTAAATTATCGGCAACCGACAGGAGCCTTATGGTTGTCTCTTTATTGTATGAAATGCAAACGCCATGTAATTGCTTTACTTTATCGCTATGCATTAGCAATAGTTGTAGAAGCAATAGTTGGCGAGACGACCACGACGCAACGATGGAGATCAAGGTGTCGAGCCGGTGACGATGGAGATCATGACGATGCTTTGGAGATGGAGATCAAAAGCACAAGATGATGATGGCCATATCATGTCACATATTTTGATTGCATGTGATGTTTATCCTTTATGCATCTTATTTTGCTTAGAACGGCGGTAGCATTATAAGATGATCCCTTCACTAAATTTCAAGATATAAGTGTTCTCCCCGAGGATGCACCGATGCAAAAGTTCATCGTTTCAAGACACCACGTGATGATCGGGTGTGATAGACTCGACGTTCACATACAATGGGTGTAAGACAGTTTTGCACATGCAGAATACTTGGGTTAAACTTGACGAGCCTAGCATGTACAGACATGGTCTCGGAACACTGGAGATCGAAAGGTCGAACGTGAGTCATATAGTAGATATGATCAACATAGAGATGTTCACCATTGATGACTACCCCATCTCACGTGATGATCGGACATGGGTTAGTTGATTTGGATCATGTATCACTTAGACAACTTGAGGGATGTTGATTTAAGTGGGAGTTCATTAGTAATTTGATTAATTGAACTTAATTTATCATGAACTTAGTCCTGATAGTATTTGCATATCTATGATGTAGATCAATAGCTCGCGATATAGCTCCCCTATATTTTTGATATGTTCCTAGAGAAAACTAAGTTGAAAGATGATGGTAGCAATAATGCGGACTGGGTCCGTAATCTGAGGATTATACTCATTGCTGCACAGAAGAATTATGTCCTTGATGCACCGCTAGGTGACAGACCTGTTGCAGGAGCTGATGCAGATGTTATGAACATTTGACAAGCTCGATATGATGACTACTTGATAGTTTAGTGTGCCATGCTTTACTTCACCATATTTTGAACGCCATGGAACATATGAGATGTTCCAAGAGCTGAAATTGGTATTTCAGACTTATGCCCGTGTTGAGAGGTATAAGACCTCTGACAAGTACTTTGCCTACAAGATGGAGGAGAATAGCTCAACCAGTGAGCAAGTACTTAGAATGTCTGCGTACTACAATCGCTTGAATCAAGTGGGAGTTAATCTTCCAGATAAGATAGTGATTGACAGAATTCTCTAGTCACTATCACCAAGCTACTAGAACTTCGTGATGAACTATAATATGCAAGGGATGACGAAAACGATTCCTAAGCTCTTCGCGATGCTGAAATCGGCGAAGGTAGAAATCAAGAAAGAGCATCAAGTGTTGATGGTTAAACAAGACCACTAGTTTCAAGAAAAAGGGCGAGGGAAAGGGAACTTCAAGAAGAATGGCAAGCAAGTTGTCGCTCCCATGAAGAAGCCCAAAGCTAGACCCAAGCCTGAAACTGAGTGCTTCTACTGCAAAGGAAATGGTCACTGGAAACGGAACTGCCCCAAATACTTGGCGGATAAGAAGGATGGCAAAGAGAACAAAAGTATATTTGATATACATGTTATTGATGTGTACCTTACTAGTGTTCGTAGTAGCACCTGGGTATTCGATACCGGTTCAGTTGCTAAGATTAGTAACTTGAAACAGGAGTTGCAGTGACTAGTTAAAAGCGAGGTGACGATGTGTGTTGGAAGTGATTCCAAGGTTGATATGATCACCATCGCACACTCCCTCTACCTTCGGGATTAGTGTTGAACCTAAATAAATGTTATTTGGTGTTTGCGTTGAGCATGAATATGATTAGATCATGTTTATTGCAATATGGTTATTCATTTAAGTTAGAGAATAATTGTTGTTCTGTTTACATGAATAAAACCTTCTATGGTCATACACCCAATGTGAATGGTTTATTGAATCTCGATCGTAGTGATACACATATTCATAATATTGATGCCAAAAGATGCAAAGTTGATAATGATAGTGCAACATACTTGTGGCACTGCCGTTTAGGTCATATTGGTGTAAACCGCATGAAGAAACTCCATGCAGATGGGCTTTTGGAATCACTTGATTATGAATCATTTGATACTTGCGAACCATGCCTCATGGGCAAGATGACTAAAACTCCGCTCTCCGAAACAATGGAGCGAGCTAATGACTTATTGGAAATAATACATACCAATGTATGCGGTCTGATGAGTCTTGAGGCACGCGGCGGGTATCGTTCTTTTCTGACCTTCACAGATGATTTGAGTAGGTATGGGTATATCTACTTGATGAAACACAAGTCTGAAACATTTGAAAAGTTCAAAGAATTTCAGAGTGAAGTGGAGAATCATCGTAACAAGAAAATAAAGTTTCTACGATCTGATCGCGGAGGCGAATATTTGAGTTACGAGTTTGGCCTTCATTTAAAATAATGTGGAATTGTTTCACAACTCACGCCACCTGGAACACCACAGCATAATGGTGTGTCCGAACGTCGTAACTGTACTTTATTAGATATGGTGCGATCCATGATGTCTCTTACCGATTTACCACTATTGTTTTGGGGCTATGCATTAGAGACAGCCGCATTCACGTTAAATAGGGCACCTTCTAAATCCGTTGAGACAACACCGTATGAACTATGGTTTGGCAAGAAACCTAAGCTGTCGTTTCTTAAAGTTTGGGGTTGCGAAACTTATGTCAAAAGGCTTCAGCTTGATAAGCTCGAACCCAAATCGGAGAAGTGCGTCTTCATAGGATACCCTAAGGAAACAATTGGGTACACCTTCTACCACAGATCCATAGGCAAGATCTTTGTTGCCAAGAATGGAACATTTCTAGAGAAGGAGTTTCTCTTGAAAGAAGTGAGTGGGAGGAAAGTAGAACTTGATGAGGTAATTGTACCTTCTCTCAATTTGGAAAGTAGCACATTAGAGAAATCCGTTCTCGTGATGCCTACACCAACTAGAGAGGAAGTTAATGATGATGATCATGAAACTTCAGATCAAGTTACTACTGGACCTCGTAGGTCGAACAGAGCATGTTCCGCACCAGAGTGGTACGGTAATCCTGTCCTGGAAGTCATGTTACTAGACCATGATGAACCTATGAACTATGAAGAAGCTATGATGAGCCCAGATTCCGATAAATGGCTTGAGGCCATGAAATCTGAGATAGGATCATGTATGAGAACAAAGTGTGGACTTTGGTGAACTTGCCCGATGATCGGCAAGCCATTGAGAATAAATGGATCTTCAAGAAGAAGACTGACGCTGATGGTAGTGTTACTGTCTACAAAGCTCGACTTGTCATGAAAGGTTTTCGACAAGTTCAAGGAGTTGACTACGATGAGACTTTCTCACCCGTAGAGATGCTTAAGTCTGTCCGAATCATGTTAGCAATTGCCGCATTTTATAATTATGAAATCTAGCAAATGGACGTCAAAACTGCATTCCTTTATGGATTTCTTGAAGAAGAGTGGTATATGATGCAACCAGAAGGTTTTGTTGATCCTAAAGATGCTAACAAAGTGTGCAAGCTCCAGCGATCCATCTATGGACTGGTGCAAGCATCTCGGAGTTGGAATATACGCTTTGATGAGGTGATCAAAGCATATGGTTTTATACAGACTTTCGGTGAAGCCTGTATTTACAAGAAAGTGAGTGGGAGCTCTGTAGCATTTCTGATGTTATATGTTGATTGGAAATGATATAGAATTTCTGGATAGCATAAAAGGATACTTGAATAAGAATTTTTTCAATGAAAGACCTCGGTGAAGTTGTTTATATATTGGGCATCAAGATCTATAGGGATAGATCGAGACGCTTAATAGGACTTTCACAAAGTACATACCTTGGCAAAGTTTTTTGAAGAAGTTCAAAATAGATCAGTTAAAGAAAGAGTTCTTGCCTGTGTTACAAGGTGTGAAGTTGAGTAAGATTCAAAGCCCGCCCACGGCAGAAGATAGAGAGAGAATGAAAGTCATTCCCTATGCCTCAGCCATAGGTTCTATAAAGTATGCCATGCTGTGTACCAGACCTATTGTGTACCTTGCCATGAGTTTGGCAAGGGGGTACAATAGTGATCCAGGAGTAGATCACTGAACAGAGGTCAAAATTATCCTTAGTTACCTAAGAGGACTAAGGAAATGTTTCTCGGTTATGGAGGTGATAAAGAATTCGTCGTAAAGGGTTACGTCGATGCAAGCTTTTGACACCGATCTGGATGACTCTAAGTCTCAATCTGGATACATATTGAAAGTGGGAGCAATTAGCTAGTGTAGCTCCATGCAGAGCATTGTAGACATAGAAATTTGCAAAATACATACGGATTTGAATGTAGCAGACCCGTTGACTAAACTTCTCTCACAAGCAAAACATGATCACACCTTACTACTCTTTGGGTGTAACATGATGACCCACAAGTATAGGGGATCAATCATAGTCCTTTCGATAAGTAAGAGTGTCGAACCCAACGAGGAGCAGAAGGAAATGATCAGTGGTTCTCAGCAAGGTATTTTCTGCAAGCACTGAAATAGTTGGTAACAGATCGTTTGATAGCAAGATAATTTGTAACGAGCAAGTAACAGTAACGGTAAATAATGTTCAGCAAGGTAGCCCAATCCTTTTTTTGGCAAAGGATAGGCCAAAACGGTCTCTTATGATAAGCAAAGCATTCTTGAGGGTACACGGGAATTTCATCATATCACTTTCATCATGTTGGTTTAATTCGTGTTCGCTACTTTGATAGTTTGATGTGGGTGAACCGGTGCTTAGGTGCTGTTCTTACTTGAAAAAACCTCCTACTTATGATTAACCCCCTCACAAGCATCCGCAACTACAAGAAAAGTATTAAGATAAAACCTAACCATAGCATTAAACTTTTGGATCTAAATCAGTCCCTTACGAAGTAGTGCATAAACTAGGGTTTAAGCTTCTGTCACTCTAGCAACCCATCATCTAATAACTACTCCACAATGCATTCCCTTAGGCCCAAATATGGTGAAGTGCCATGCAGTCGACGTTCACATGACACCACTAAGGGAATCACAACATACATATCATCAAAATATCGAACACATATCAAGTTCACATGATTACTTGCAACATGACTTCTCCCGTGACCTCAAGAACAAAAGTAACTACTCACAAATAATAATCATGCTCAAGATCAAAGGGGTATTAAATAGCATAATGGATCTGAACATATAATCTTCCACCAAATAAACCATATAGTAATCAACTACAAGATGTAATCAACACTGCTAGTCACCCACAAGTACCAATCTAAGGTTCCAGTACAAAGATTGAACACAAGAGATGAACTAGGGGTTGAGAGGAAATGGTGCTGTTGAAGATGTTGATGGAGATGGCCCTCCCAAAGATGGGAGAGTTGTTGGTGATGACGATGATTTACCCCTCCAGGAGGGAAGTTCCCCCGGCGGAATCGCTCCGCCGGAGGGCAAAAGTGCTCCTGCGCAAGTTCCGCCTCGAGACGGCGGCGCTTCGTCCCGAAAGTCCTCTCCTTATTTTTTCTAGGTCAAAATGACTTATATACCAGAAGAGGGGTACCGGAGGTGGGCCGAGGAGGGCACAACCTACCAGGGCGCGCCTGGGCTCCCTAGCGCGCCCAGGTGGGTTGTGCCCACCTGGTGGGCCCCCTCTGGTAGTTATTTGATCCAATATTCTTCATATATTCCAAAACAATTCTCCGTAAATTTTCAGCTCATTTGGAGATGTGCAGAATAGGTAACTCTGACGTAGCTTTTCCAGGTCCGGAATTCCAGCTGCCGGTATTCTCCCTCTTTGTGTAAACCCTACATAAGATGAGAGAAAAGGCATTAGAAATACTCCAAAAGGCATTATTATGCATAAAAACATTATAAATAACAGTAGGAAAACATGATGCAAAATGGGCGTATCATAACGCTAGCAGTAGCGCTGGTTAGTAAGAAGTAGTAGTGCGGGCAAGTTAGCAGCGCGAGTTGGGCACCAACGCTACAGCTATGTAGCAGTAGCGCTTGGCAGACCTACACTACTGCTAGGTAGGGTTAGGAGTAGCGCGTGTCGGACCAGCGCTACTGCTACAAATTAGCTGTAGCGCCGTAGTAGTAGCGCGGGCTCCCGCGCTACTGCTAGCCCAAAAACCACCGCTACTAGTAGGCTTTTCCCTAGTAGTGATGGATCATCTGGGAAAGTAGGCTTGGGAGCAAAGTAGTCCCTCTGTAGTAGCCGAGCTCAGGACACCCTATCCCGATTGATCACTCTTCTCCCTTTGATTGAGCCCTTGAAGTTGAGAATATGCTCCACTTGCCCGGCTATGAGTAGCCGGTCCCAACTTAATTTCAGTCACCTGACCCATAGCCAGTCCCAACTTCGTTCTAGCAGGATTGTATTACCATTTAATAAGAAAGAAAAAAAAATTTAACTAAAGCAAACAATAACAAAATTTGCACACAATATACACATAAACTACAATTTTAAAAAAATAAGAATAAGCATATAATAGTGAAATTTTTGCAAAAAATCTAATAAGAAAGAATTAGTGCCATTGGTATTACCCTTAAAAGAATAACTAAAAAAATTAACAGATTGCTTTTCTTTCCCCTCTCGCAAGGCGAGTAGGGAAAGCCTTCCTCCCCTTGATCTCCACCGGCGAGACCGTGGATTTGCCTCCCCTCCACCTGCCGCTCAGGCGACCGGTGGTGGGGAGGGAATTTCTGGTGCTTTGTCTCTGGCTAGTAGATAGGTAGGGTTTTAGTTCTCATAGGGGCGGCGTTTGGATGGATGGTGGCGCTTTTTCTTTGAGTCAGTCTTCCGGGCTCCGATCCTCCTCAAGTTCGTCTGTTGGGATGGATTAGATGGAGCTCCAGCTTAGATTCCTGCCAACTCCTCGGGGCGGCAAGGTTAGGGTTTCTCGCCGTGCGTACGCAATGGCGATATTTGGTGTCAAATTCTTCAGATCGATTCAAGGATTCAACGGCGACACTATGGCTCCGGGACTCTGGTCCTTAGGGGCACGTGCATGAAGACTTCCCGGCTGTCATCGACAAGGTCAGGCCGGCTCTGGTATGGGAGCGACGACAGCAGCGCGTCGGCGACTTGTTCTGGCGGCGACAATGGTCGTTCGGTGGTCCATGGTCCTCGATGTAATTATTATTATTTTTGAGGTGTTTTGTACTTTCGGTGAATCTTTATAATAGATCCGACCTTTTTGCAAAAAAACTAAAATAATTAAAATAATAGAGTTTTACATGAAACAGTTAATTAGTGGCAATGCTATTACACTTTAAAAGAAAGAAAGGAGAACTTGCACATAACTTTGCACGGAAATTGCACTTTTTTGTAGTATGCAAAAAGTAATAATATAATATCACAATTTTCGGATATATTTTTCAGTATTTGTCCGTATATATTTTACATTTATCCAACATCCCAAAAATACCCACACAAAAAACCCGACTAATAAAGAAAAAGAAAAAAGAAAAGCAAAAACAAAAACAAATAAGAACAGAAAAACAAGAAAGAAGAACAAAGGGAGAGAGGGAGAGCTGGGGCACACATGTAATGGGCTTTAGCCTGTTTAGGAATTGACTAACCCAAATATGTGGCCAGTCAAAAAAGAAACAAGCACAAAATAACTCATACAACAAACCAGAAGAGCACGAATCTTAAAGCAGAATCAAAGGCCAAAAAAATTTGCTAACCCAAAATCAGATTTCAGGCGACTTACATATTGCTAAGTTGAACTAAGTTTCATCATATTGTATACAAAAGCGGGATGGGTTCGGGCGCTGCTCTACACCCCTACCTTTTTTTCAAAAAGGAGGATGACTCAGGACCTCTGTATCAGGGCGATGCATACATCCATTTTATTAATTATTCAACAAGGCCTTACAAAGTAATACATGGCAATAACTGTCGCTACTCCTATCAACTTGATGAAGGGGTGCGTATTGTCGAGGCCGCCTGCCTAGACCTCACACCAAAGCTCTACACCCCTGCCTATTCTTATGTTTCTGAAATAATGTGAACTTTTAAAAAAAATCATATATGAATCAAAGAGACCATACATATATTATTGTGAACTCTATAAAAAATGACAAAGCTAAATTCCTACCGTCCGGAATTCTGCAACAGATCCGCACGATTCAGATGCCATTCGATTCCGCTTTCCCCACTCACGACCCCTTCCCTATTTCCCCGCTCGCAATCCGCCGAACGAATCAATCGTGCCCAGAATCTTCTCCCATGATTTAAGGACGGTTTCTGTTGTGGATTTAACACGACAGATGCCCTTGTGAAAGGACTTAGGTGTGGAGCCATCGCAACGTAGGTTAGCTCGAAGGGGTTGAACGAGACAAAGGACACAAAGGTTTACCCAGGTTCGGCCCCTCACAACGAGGTAAAAGCCTACGTCATGCTTCTAATTGTATTGCTTGGGTATCGATTACAAGGGAGCGATCACGCTTGACCTAGCTATCAATTAGTTGTTTCTTGAGTTAACCCGCCGCCGGGTCTCGCCTTTATATACACAGGTCGAGGCTCCAGGGCTTACAAGAGTCCAAGCCGGATCACACAACGTGACCAGCCCGTTGTCTAAGTCGCCTTGCCTTGCCAGGCAAGTCACCATCGGGCGGCTCACACCTCCGGGTCTTGGGCCTCCACCAGGCCTGCCTCTTAAGCCGCCGCCTATCTTTATGCTTCGTCTTCTTGGACCTTTCTTGGGCCTTCTTCATATTAAGTCGCCAACGGTGTAACCCGGCCCCTCCTGGGCGGGTCACACCTCAGAGTCATATCCCCAACATTAGGCCCCAGATTGATTTGAACTTGTTCATGTCAATCTTCATTGCTTCAGCTGACAAGTCATCTTTTCAAAACTTGTCCTCGAATAAAACACTACAACCCGCCATGATGTCACACGAAGTAAATTCACAAAAAACCCATGACGTCACAACGGATCTTTCGCATTAACTGGTCGTCCGAGAATCGAGGCGCCTGCACTGTTGAGATAATCATACTGCCTCCTCGATTTCCGCACATGCCATATTACTGTTTCCTTATAAATAGGGACGGGGGTTTCTTCTTTTCACTTTTACCCAGCCCTTCTCTCTTCTTCTTCCTCGCACCGACCACCGCCGCCGGAGCTCCGCCGCCCCAGTCGACCTTCACCGGTAGCTTCATCCAGGCCGCTGCATCGACCTGACTGCGACCAAAGATTGCGGCGTCTCTCCGCTCTTCATTAGCATCACCAGGTATCCCTCTTTTCTCACTTCCAATCTGCATTAGGTCACCCTAGTTCATCGGTGTTCATCGTGTTCATCTGAGTTCATCGTAGTTTTCCCACCATGTCGCTTAGTTCAATCCAAAAGCAACACTAAAGTTGTGCGGTAGCAGTTTTGTCATGTATCTCAAATCGCAGATACATCACTTCTTCCTGAGATTCAACCCCCAGCTTACTAGTTCTCCCACTGCCATGTTTTAGGTTTAGTAATTATTCTTCATTTTTTGACTCACCATAGATCCAAAATCATAGGCAGAAATCGTGAAACTTGTTTGTCCCATACTTAGGAAAATTTCAACCATCTTGATTTCATAGGCAACTGATCCGCCATTCTCTGTTCAGGCGGCTTAAATAACAACCCTTGTGACCCGCCAGTACCTGGCCGGCTTAATTATAACTTATGACTCGCCAAGAAATCCAAAACTTTGCATAGCCCGCCGACCATGCTTGCCGGCTTATACTTTCTCAACTTAACCCGCCATGTACTTATAATCTAGTCAATTGCTCCGTTCCATGGCCAGGGCGACTCATAATCCCTTCAATAGCTCACAATGCATAGCCTTTGAACTGTATCCGGCTCATCACTACTGAATTGTTATAAACTCATTTAGACAGCTTATCATCATATATTAACCCGTCAATACCTTTATTCTCAGACTGTCATTTTTTAGTCGCCAAAAAATGAATGTCGTAAACTGGGAACGCTCTCTGGTTACAAAAACATTCTTGATGATTATGTAAGCCAGGGCTTATTAGCGACTCAACAAGAAATTGGATGGCGAGTCAGCAATGGGGAAGTAATCCCTACTCCCGTGGAAGATGAGATTGTAGTCTTTACTGATCACATACTCAGAGGGTTTACTCCACCCGAGTCTCAATTCTTTCGAGACCTCCTTCACTATTTCAATTTGCACCCTCAAGATATAGGGCCGAACTCAGTGTCCAATATCTGCCACTTCCAAATCTTCTGTGAAGTCTATCTTCAGACAGCACCCACAGTTCCCCTCTTCAAGGAGTTCTTTTACATAAACCGCCAGACTGAATGCAAAAACGGCCTGAGTCAAGAATTAGGTCGAATCTCTATTCAGAGACGGAGAGACAATAGTTTTCCCTCCACCGTCTTACCCAGTCACCCCAAGGGATGGGTAACCACTTGGTTTTACTGCAAAAACACCGCTCCAGCCACAGAAAATCCTTTGCCCGGGTTTAGAGCTGAGTGCCTTCCACTGAATTTTAACCCGCCAAGCAAGATCATCCCAGAAGAACATGCCGTGGCCCTCCCATTCCTCTCCAGGGCTAAAGCCTTATTGGCTCATGGGTTACTTGGAGTCGATTTGACCCGGTGCTAGGTCTCTTGGAAGATTCTCCCCTTAAGCCGCCGCCCCGGCTTAATGTATGAATATTCTGGCGAACCAAATGACCCTCAACGGTTCACGACAGACAACTTTACTACTGAAGAAGTCTTTAAAACCATGAGGACCCTGCTTGACGAGTCTCAGGAGAATTGTAATAAAGTTAGTCTGCCACCCTTCTACAAACAAAACCCAGCTCCACCAGTAAGTGTTTCACTTTATCATGTTCAATGCAAGTTAACTCTGCCTTGTATCTTGCTTTAAACTCTTTTTGTACTTATACAGGCTGACTCCGCCTTATGGACTAGAAGACCGCAAACCGCCGCCCCGGTCAAAAAACCTAAGGCCAAGACCCATGCTCCGGGTCGCCGTAAAAAGCAAACAGCAGAAGATCTTCCCAAGCTGGATGACTCAGAGGTAGACTCGATTCCCTTGGTCGTCTTTTTGTGCAACTTATTGATGCCGACTCTTCACAGGATGACGCGGAGACAAGCCGGGCAAATGCAGCAGAGGTAATACCTGTCTCCTCCGACTCAAGTCCTTTGCCAAGAAAGAAAACTCAGCGGGTCATCCGAAAAGTAAGATTTTCTCATCCTCTTGCTCATTTGGACCCCAATTTTCTTTTGAAGAAACAGCAGCATGACTCAAGACGTACCACCCGGAGTGATGGTTACCAAGACCTCAACTCCGGCTTACCCAACACTCCTGTCCCTCGCAAACGTCGGAATGAGGTGCCTCATAGCCCAACCCTTTCTCTTCCAAAGGCTGGTCTCTTTCGTCAACCTCTTAATTCTTCCGACTCAAATTATCAGGGAACGCCCCCATCATCCGGCGACTCTACTGGGACTCAGCTGCCTGTCTTCAAAGTCACCCAAGGGTCAGTGCTTCTTGTTCATAAATGTCTTGTATTGATATATACTCATGAATCCTTATATCTTTGTCACAGAGGCAAAGCAAAGGCAGGCAAGAAATTGAAAGTGGGCGGTTCTTCAAAGGACCCTAAAGTTGCTGAACCGGAGAAACAGGCGCCAGAAGTCTCAGGGGCTTCACCTCAAGATCCTGAAGACCTTGTTAATGACCCGCCGCCACAAGTTGATACCACAACCTTTGATCCAATGAACATTGAGGTTGACCCGGCCATCTCACATGACCTGCCAAGTCCTAAACCGCCCAGCTCTACCAAGCTTACTGAAGAAACTCCTTTTGACAAGGCCGCCGAGGATGTCATTATCACCGGCACAGGCTATACCGAGCCGGGGAATCCTACTGTCTTGGCCAAACACAGCGCCAAAGAAGAGCCGCCAGCCGCAGACAAGGGCAAATTGAAGCTGGATCTGCAGAACTATGCAAATTTTAGCTCAGGCGAGTTGCACGCAGGCTACCTAAGCCGCCTGCACACAAGCCGTGACATGGAGGCTGGCCCGGTTAATCTAATGAGGCAGAAGTACGAGGTTCATATGCGTATAGTTATGTAGCCCCCAAGGGCCGGCCTATCCTTCCAAGGATGAGCCGGGTCTTCAAATCATTAATTCTGACTAAAACCTTGTGACGCCCGGATAGTTAAGCTACAGTAACCCTCTGCTAATGATGCCACGTCACGTCGATTACTGTTGCTAATCTCGCGTTAGTTCGAAACCGATTCAAATTCAAATTCAAAATCAAGCAAACAATAAAAGTTTTCAAATATTAAAACTAAAATGTTCGGAGAGTGCCGAGTAATGCCTAGGTATTTATGGTGAAGGAACCATGCTTTTATAAAAAGCCTAAGTGCTTTTAAATGAATTAAAACAGAAAATAAAATAAATAAAAAGAAAAGGACTAAACAAAAAACAAACAAACAAACAACCCCCCCCCCCGGCGCGATGGGCCTCGGCCCAGCTGGCCTCTGGACCACCAGGCCAAACCCCCAGGCCGGCCCACCCCCACTCTCCCTTATCCCCCCCCACCCCGGTCGAACCCTAAACCGAATCCCTCCTCTCCCCTCTCGCTCACTCCCTCTCCCTCCCCGATCCAGATTGGATCGGGGCACTGCGCCGCCGACCGTCGCCGCCTCGGCCACCTCGCCTTCGCCGCCGTCCTCTCCGTCGCCGACCCGACCCGACCTCCTCGCGTCTCCCCGTCCCACCCCGAGTACCGCTGCCCCGTGCCCTACTACTCCCCCCGTGAGCGCCCCCCTCTCCTCCCCTCCCCCTCGCGAGGCCCCGCCACGCACACCGTGCGCCGCGCCCGCGGCCACGCCCCGGCTCTGCGGCCCGCGCCAACAGCGCGCGCGCGCCCGCACCGGCCCCGCTCGCCCCGTCCGCCGCTCCGGTCCCCGCTGCCCTGGCCGCACCACCGGCGCCGGCCCTCGCGCCGCTCCGCCGGCCCGGCCTCCGGCCGCCGCTGGCACCACCGTTGCCCGCGTTTGCCCACTGGACGCCCGGACATGTCCGGTGCCCCAATGGGGCTGCCTGGACAATGTCCGGCTTGTCCGTTGTCTGATGACCAAGTGCCAGTTTAAAAAAAAAGAATAAAAATAAAATAATAAATGTTAGTTAAAGTAATTAATTAATAAGTTAATTATTCTGTTAAGTTAAACTAACTAGGTTTAGTTAACCTAAGTGTTAGTTAACCTGTTAACCTGTTAGTTAGTGCTACTAGCCAATGACATGTGGACCCTGCCCAGTTGATCAGTCAACCCTGTTGACTGTTGACTATTGACTGTTGACTGTTTTAAAAATAATCCAAGAATGCTTTATTAAACTTTAGAAAATCATAGAAAAATAGCAGTAACCCGGATCGAAAAACTTTGAACATCAAAGTTGCTCAGAACGACGAGACGAATCAAAATACGCAGTCCGTTCATTCACCACACGTCCCTAGCATAGCGAACCCGCAACAATCCACCTCCGTTATGTCTGTCCGAAAACGCGGAACACCGGGAATACTTTCCCGGATGATTCCCCCCTTCGCCGGTATCACCTATCACCGCATTAGGGCACACCTAGCACCGTTATATGTCTTGTCATGCATCGTTATGCATCTGTTTGCTTTGTATTTACTGTTTTCTTCCCCCTCTTTCTCTCTCGATAGACGCTGAGACCGTTGACGACGCTGCCGTGAACGACTACATCGTTGACGACCCGTCCTTCTCTGCCGAGCTTCCAGGCAAGCCCCCCCCCCTTGATCAACCCGATATCGCCTACTCCTTCTCTCTACTGCTTGCATTAGAGTAGTGTAGCATGTTACTGCTTTCGGTTAATCCTATTCTGCTGCATAGCCTGTCTTTGCTACTACTGTTGATACCTTACTTGCAATCCTAAAATGCTTAGTATAGGTTGCTAGAATTACATCAGTGGCCCTACACTCTTGTCCGTCTGCCATGCTATACTACTGGGCCGTGATCACTTCGGGAGGTGATCACGGGTACATATACTATATACTATTACATACTTATGTTACTGTTCGGAGATGGGGGCTGAAGGGGCAGGTGGTTCCATTCAGGCAGAGGTGGGCCTAGGTTCCCGACGGCCCCCGAGTGTTACTTTGTGGCGGAGCGACAGGGCAGGTTGTGACCACCTAGGAGACAGGTGGGCCTGACCCTGGTCGGCGTCCGCGGTTACTTCAAAATAACACGCTTAACGAGACTGGGTATTTGATCTGAGTCTGGCTACGAGCCTATACGCGCTAACCACCACGCGGGAACAGTTATGGGTACTCGACGTCATGGTATCAGCCGAAGCCTCCTAGACGTCAGCGACTGAGCGGCGCGCGTCGGGTTGGACCGCGTAACGCAACTTCCTTTGTAATGGAGGTTTCTAGGTCTGCTCTCCGGTCGCCCACGCAACGTGCAGGTGTGCAATGGGTGATGGGCCCAGACCCCTGCGCGCATAGGATTTAGACCGGCGTGCTGACCTCTCTGTTAGGCCTAGGTAGGGCTGCGACGTGTTGATCTTCCGAGGCCGGACATGACCCAGGAAAGTGTGCCCGGCCAGAGGGATCGAGCGTGTTGGGTAATGTGGTGCACCCCTGCAGGGAAGTTTATCTATTCGAATAGCCGTGTCCCTCGGTAAAAGGACGACCCGGAGTTGTACCTCGACCTTATGACAACTAGAACCGGATACTTAATAAAACACACCCTTTCAAGTGCCAGATACAACCCGATGATCGCTCTCTTACAGGGCGACGAGGAGAGGATCGTCGGGTAGGATTATGCTATGCGATGCTACTTGGTGACCTTACCATCTACTCTCTTCTACATGCTGCAAGATGGAGGCTGCGAGAAGCGTAGTCTTCGACAGGATTAGATATCCCCCCCCTTATTCTGGCTTTCTGCAGTTCAGTCCACTGATATGGCCCTTTACACATATACCCATGCATATGTAGTGTAGCTCCTTGCTTGCGAGTACTTTGGATGAGTACTCACGGTTGCTTTGCTTCCCCCTTTTCCCCCTTTCTTTTCTTTCTGGTTGTCACAACCAGATGCTGGAGTTCAGGAGCCAGACGCCACCGTCGACGACGACCCCTACTACTCTGGAGGTGCCTACTACTACGTGCAGGCTGTCGACGACGACCAGGAGTAGTTTAGGAGGATCCCAGGCAGGAGGCCTGCGCCTCTTTCGATATGTATCCCAGTTTGTGCTAGCCATCTTATGGCAACTTGTTTAACTTATGTCTGTACTCAGATATTGTTGCTTCCGCTGACTCGTCTATGATCGAGCACTTGTATTCGAGCCCTCGAGGCCCCTGGCTTGTATTATGATGCTTGTATGACTTATTTTACTTTTAGAGTTGTGTTGTGATATCTTCCTGTGAGTCCCTGATCTTGATCGTACACGTTTGCGTGTATGATTAGTGTACGATTGAATCGGGGCCGTCATAAGTTGGTATCAGAGCCGACTGCCTGTAGGAACCCCCCTTCCACACTCCTTGGCCGAAGTTGAGTCTAGACAAAGAAAACAGTTTTACTAACATGGCTGTGTGTCTTACGGGCCCACGTCGCCATTGGGTGGTATTAGGATCTTTTATTTCTCGTCTATACTCTGGGACTCTGATCTCTCTTCTATTCGGGTTAAAATGAATTTACTAACTCAAACATTAGGATCTCGTGATTACATCCACCCGGAGAGCCCCTTATTACAGATGATCGCCTGCTTCACCTGTAGGTTCCGAAGATGCTATTCGATGATTTCCCGAGACACCTATGTCCACCGCCTTTGAAAATTCCCTACCGCTGTTATATACTTATGGATAGCTACATACACTTGCCATTCATGCATTCAGTCCCATTGATCTTGTTATTACAAGATGCCCCGAACTGCTCTTTATTGTTCCGACAATCCTTTGAGCTTACTGCCTTGCAGTTCTTGCCTCATGAATACCCCCTACGGATAATTCCTCGCACTTATGAGTATCCGTTCTTCCCCCTTTGTTCATATGACTCACCAGATACATTGAAATACTATTCGATCTTCCGAAAATCCTTAGCAGCTGATTG
The DNA here is from genome assembly GCA_011799875.1 of Thinopyrum elongatum. Classification (NCBI taxonomy): domain Eukaryota; kingdom Viridiplantae; phylum Streptophyta; class Magnoliopsida; order Poales; family Poaceae; genus Thinopyrum; species Thinopyrum elongatum. The sequence goes on from CM022297.1 coordinate 450,341,444, forward strand.
CTCTGCAAATACTTGTCTGCTTGCATTATGGATGCTTTCCATATAACTGGCAATATTCATTAGTATCCTTTGACACCGTCATTTTCATCTTATTGATTCAACATGAGTGCGAATGCACGCATTCATCAGTTGATCCTTTCTAATTATCTTCCGGCTCAGACGTCCTTTTGAACATGAGCTGGTTCTCGACCAATCAAATTGTCATCGATTGTGCCCCTAAGTCTATTCAAGTAACCCATCCTTGATCAGAGAGTCTGCTTCTGATCCTTCGTATTGGAATTCATAATTCCTTTGTTATCTAAGCATCAAATTATTCAGATGTCCTATAATCCGATGCCTTGGCGTTCTTTCTTCATCTGGTTGTGTGCCGATGCTCACATCAGCTCCGCTATGGACATCCGATCCTTCGTCGGATTATTTATCGACAGTGTCCTTCATATTTAACTGCCTTGTGAATTCTTCCATGATACATAATGCATTTGGTAAATTGTATCCTCTGCGTTCCCAACCATACTCTGCTTTCGAGCTTGTATAATTTACTCCTAAAGCGTTATATGTTCCTAAGATGCCCTATAGGATGAACATATACCTTCCCTAAACCGTGTGAACCCGAAAGTTTACACAAGACATTCTCTTCTGGTGTTTTGCCAGATACTTTTCAATTCTACAACTTCTTCGAAGACGAGAAGCGAGTGAAATGATATGCATTGAAGAAGTGGGAGTCGACCTTGAGCTTTGTGTTCATGCCCATGGAAATGATGTAGACCGTCTCGGAAGCTTCTTGCAAAGTGATTTCCATCTGTATAATTCTTTTGGTATCCTTAAATTGAACCTTGCAGTTATGGTTCGACCATACTGTCCTTTCTCCAATATATCTGAAAGAAATTCATTCCAGTGCCTCGTCAAAATTTTGACAAGGTTAAAGTATCTACTGTCATAGGTCAATGACCTAGTTCAACTTCTATCATGATTCTACCTTCGAGTTTACCCCGTGGTATCTCGAGGATATCATGCCTTTGCACGGCATCTTACTAACTTGTTGAAGTAATAACTTTCTGGTCGTAATCACTCTACGGGTTATAGGTTGCCGTCAACCGAGGACACCGTTTAGTAAATCAAATTCGCTCTAAAATTCAAATACCCCTAGTAATTGTTACTGGGAAATTTAAACTCAGTCATGTCGTCCTAGACCATCGGCTACACCCTTATCTTGCTATCTTTGATTGTGCTACCTCGACCTTCTTCGGTGCACAAATTCTTCAGAGTGCGAGCACGACTTACGTCGAGCTTTCAACATCATGTTTCTTGTTCTGAAAGGCAACTTTGATTCTGAGCTTGCATCTTACTTGTTGTTCCTATGACTTTCACGTCGTCATTCCCTGCTTGACGCCGTCGCTGTTTGATTGCGTCCTCTTGAAACCTCCCGGAAAATGTGTCGGATCACCTTCAACACTTTGACTTCTTTCGAGATGTCAATTGTGTTCATGTTGAGAAATACCCTCCTTGCCCTTGATGCTTTTTGTTATCATCGACAACACCCTGAACTTCTTTTCATCGCGAGCTTGTCTGTGTTATGGATGCAACTTGCTATCCTGTTTGCATTATATTCTACCTTGAAGTATTACTGTCCTTTATGCCGAGTATGTTGTGAGGATTGCTTCACCTCTTTGAAAATTCTTGGCATAGTGATACTTCTCACTGTCTCCCTTCTTTCTTGGTCCCCGTGTTGATTCTAACCGGGATACCATCTAACAGGCGGTACTGCTTGGATTCTGTACTTCTGGCAACCCTATTGCTTTGAATGTTAACGATCGACAGTTCGTTCTTAGACTGTTGATTATTGAATCGTCACACTAATATTGATCTTGCTGCCTAAGGTCGTATTTCGGTCACACCTTTCAACTAATGATTAATGGTGTATGTTTTCCGTGGGCATACAACATTATATCATTTGAATTGTCATATGTCATCTTCTTGTTCACATAATTGTGGAGATCCATCTTGTGGAATTCTCGATGAATTGTCGCTGAGTCCATCAGCCACCTCCTCATCCTCTCCTTGGTTTAATGATGAACTATTGCTTCGGGAACCCGCTCCTATAGTTCATTTCCCGAGAATCTTACAATGTCATCTCGACAATTTGTGTTGCACCTTTTCTTCTCGGACATCCTGAGTCTGAGGTATCCCGACACTAATCAGATCTGAACCTCGGTCAGATATGATGGTTGGAACATATTTCCAAGAGTTATGACGTTGGTCTTATATGACCCGGTAAGGTGATGTCATGCCTAGCACACCTGGCTGGAGGACTTATTAATATAGTTTCTTTCTTTTGCAAGAATAGCCATTCTTCCAGGAGGAAATTGTAAGACTTATTCTTGAGTTGTTCTTGATGGATCCCTTGTGTATCCAAAGCCTGACCTTTATCTGATAACCCTGTCGATGCTATCTCGAAGCATAACTATGGTAGTCCGTACATCCTTAAGAACATTTGTGGCCCAATGCTAAATGTTTCTTGAACAGTTACCCAAACACCGTTGTATGGGTGCATATCATGATTCTTCTTACTCCTATTAACTAAATGGCCATGCCTTTGATCTCCGACACGTATATCATGCCCCGCTTAACCTTGGGAAGGATATACTCCTATTTACTTGTGTTTAAACACATTTTCCTTTCCATTATTTTGTTTAATCTGATAAACATATTTTCCTTTCCATTGTTATGTTTAACCTTTCTTGTGATCTATATGATCTAAGCAGTAATATTTTCCTGCTTATGCAAACACCTCGGTGTACAACTCTGCCAGTAAGACCCTGTTCCTATTGTTGATGACATTTCGGTAGCCACCGATGGACGAGAACTTTGCCTACTGGTCTGTCTCGTTCAACGAGCAGGAAAATGGTTCTCTTCGTCCCTCGCCCTTGGTACCAACATTGTTACCGACATAACTGACAGGTTATTCTCTAACATGCCTTGCTATCATGATTATGTAACATGATAGCGCCCTTCCTACTTTTAACCCACATGGTGGGCCCATAACCCACAGTTCCACAGGATCGAAACCTGACTCTCCTATACCCCTGTTCCCAAGGTTGTTCCTCGCGCATGGCCTCGTATGTAATTCACGGGCCACCTTCCTAGTGACCTATTCTGGTATAAAACACAATACTTATTCTTGATGTTCTGGACCCCTTTCACACATTGTTTTAGACATCGAACGATTGTCTATCCGTTTGAAACTTCTTATTGTACCTTCTTATTTTCCTCTCGATGTGTTTTAGTGGTTCAACTCGAGAGATAATCATGTGCTCATTCCTAGGGTAACCCCCAGATGATTAACCCTTATAGCATCCTATCATTGTCAACCTGCCCTTTTTCCCTTCGTAAGTACGGTGAAGATACTAAAGGAAGAACGACAACTTCATCATGATGACCTGAAGCAGAGAAATAAAGACATCAAGGTAATGGATCGACCTCTTCGAGAAGAGCAACAAAGATCGGGAAGATCCGTTAGAAATTTCGTAACCAGAACTTTCCCCCTTACTTCCCCGCTTAAATCTCGGGACGAGATTTCTTGTAGTGGAGGAGAATTGTGACGCCCGGATAGTTAAGCTACAGTAACCCTTTGCTAATGATGCCATGTCACGTCGATTACTGTTGCTAATCTCGCGTTAGTTCAAAACCGATTCAAATTCAAATTCAAAATCCAGCAAACAATAAAAGTTTTCAAATATTAAAACTAAAATGTTCGGAGTGTGCCGAGTAATGCCTAGGTATTTATGGTGAAGGAACCATGCTTTTATAAAAAGCCAAAGTACTTTTAAATGAATTAAAACAGAAAAGAAAATAAATAAAAAGAAAAGGACTAAAAAAAAAACAACCCCCCCCGGCGCGCTGGGCCTCGGCCCAGCTGGCCTCTGGACCACCAGGCCAAATCCCCAGGCCGGCCCACCCCCACTCTCCCTTATCCCCCCACCTCGGTCGAACCCTAGACCAAATCCCTCCTCTCCCCTCTCGCTCACTCCCTCTCCCTCCACGGTCCAGATTGGATCGGGGCGCTGCACCGCCGACCGTCGCCGCCTTGGCCACCTCGCCTTCGCCGCCGTCCTCTCCGTCGCCGACCCGACCCCGACCTCCTCACGTCATCCCCGTCCCACCCCGAGTACCGCTGCCCCGTGCCCTACTACTCCCCCCGTGAGCGCCCCCCCTCCTCCCCTCCCCCTCGCGCGGCCCCGCCACGCACACCGCGCGCCGCGCCCGCGGCCACGCCCCGGCTCTGCGGCCCGCGCCAACGGCGCGCGCGCGCCCGCACCGGCCCCGCTCGCCCCGTCCGCCGCTCCGGTCCCCGCCGCCCTGGCCGCACCACCGGCGCCGGCCCTCGCGCCGCTCCGCCGGCCCTGGCCACTCGCCGGCCCGGCCTCCGGCCGCCGCTGGCACCACCGTTGCCCGCGTTTGCCCACTGGACGCCCGGACATGTCCGGTGCCCCAATGGGGCTGCCTGGACAATGTCCGGCTTGTCCGTTGTCTGATGACCAAGTGCCAGTTTAAAAAAAAGAATAAAAATAAAATAATAAATGTTAGGTAAAGTAATTAATTAATAAGTTAATTATTCTGTTAAGTTAAACTAACTAGGTTTAGTTAACCTAAGTGTTAGTTAACCTGTTAGTTAGTGCTACTAGCCAATGACATGTGGACCCTGCCCAGTTGATCAGTCAACCCTGTTGACTGTTGACTGTTTTAAAAATAATCCAAGAATGCTTTATTAAACTTTAGAAAATCATAGAAAAATAGCAGTAACCCGGATCAAAAAACTTTGAACATCAAAGTTGCTCAGAACGACGAGACGAATCCAAATACGCAGTTCGTTCATTCACCACACGTCCCTAGCATAGCGAACACGCAACAATCCACCTCCGTTCTGTCTGTCCAAAAACGCGGAACACCGGGAATACTTTCCCGGATGATTCCCCCCTTCGCCGGTATCACCTATCACCGCGTTAGGGCACACCTAGCACCGTTATATGTCTTGTCATGCATCGTTATGCATCTGTTTGCTTTGTATTTACTGTTTTCTTCCCCCTCTTTCTCTCTCGATAGACGCTGAGACCGCTGACGACGCTGCCGTGAACGACTACATCGTTGACGACCCGTCCTTCTCTGCCGAGCTTCCAGGCAAGCCCCCCCCCTTGATCAACCCGATATCGCCTACTCCTTCTCTCTACTGCTTGCATTAGAGTAGTGTAGCATGTTACTGCTTTCGGTTAATCCTATTCTGCTGCATAGCCTGTCTTTGCTACTACTGTTGATACCTTACCTGCAATCCTAAAATGCTTAGTATAGGTTGCTAGAATTACATCAGTGGCCCTACACTCTTGTCCGTCTGCCATGCTATACTACTGGGCCGTGATCACTTCGGGAGGTGATCACGGGTACATATACTATATACTATTACATACTTATGTTACTGTTCGGAGATGGGGGCTGAAGGGGCAGGTGGTTCCATCCAGGCAGAGGTGGGCCTAGGTTCCCAACGGCCCCCGAGTGTTACTTTGTGGCGGAGCGACAGGGCAGGTTGTGACCACCTAGGAGACAGGTGGGCCTGGCCCTGGTCGGCGTCCGCGGTTACTTCAAAATAACACGCTTAACGAGATTGGGTATTTGATCTGAGTCTGGCTACGAGCCTATACGCGCTAACCACCACGCGGGAACAGTTATGGGTACTCGACGTCGTGGTATCAGCCGAAGCTTCCTAGACGTCAGCGACTGAGCGGCGCGCGCCGGGTTGGACCGCGTAACGCAACTTCCTTTGTAATGGAGGTTGCTAGGTCTGCTCTCCGGCCGCCCACGCAACGTGCAGGTGTGCAATGGGCGATGGGCCCAGACCCCTGCGCGCATAGGATTTAGACCGGCGTGCTGACCTCTCTGTTAGGCCTAGGTAGGGCTACGACATGTTGATCTTCCGAGGCCGGACATGACCCAGGAAAGTGTGCCCGGCCAGAGGGATCGAGCGTGTTGGGTAATGTGGTGCACCCCTGCAGGGAAGTTTATCTATTCGAATAGCCGTGTCCCTCGGTAAAAGGATGACCCGGAGTTGTACCTCGACCTTATGACAACTAGAACCGGATACTTAATAAAACACACCCTTTCAAGTGCCAGATATAACCCGGTGATCGCTCTCTCACAGGGCGACGAGGAGAGGATCGTCGGGTAGGATTATGCTATGCGATGCTACTTGGTGACCTTACCATCTACTCTCTTCTACATGCTGCAAGATGGAGGCTGCGAGAAGCGTAGTCTTCGACAGGATTAGATATCCCCCCTCTTATTCTGGCTTTCTGCAGTTCAGTCCACTGATATGGCCCTTTACACATATACCCATGCATATGTAGTGTAGCTCCTTGCTTGCGAGTACTTTGGATGAGTACTCACGGTTGCTTTGCTTCCCCCTTTTCCCCCTTTCTTTTCTTTCTGGTTGTCACAACCAGATGCTGGAGTTCAGGAGCCAGACGCCACCGTCGACGACGACCCCTACTACTCTGGAGGTGCCTACTACTACGTGCAGGCTGTCGACGACGACCAGGAGTAGTTTAGGAGGATCCCAGGCAGGAGGCCTGCGCCTCTTTCGATATGTATCCCAGTTTGTGCTAGCCATCTTATGGCAACTTGTTTAACTTATGTCTGTACTCAGATATTGTTGCTTCCGCTGACTCGTCTATGATCGAGCACTTGTATTCGAGCCCTCGAGGCCCCTGGCTTGTATTATGATGCTTGTATGACTTATTTTACTTTTAGAGTTGTGTTGTGATATCTTCCCGTGAGTCCCTGATCTTGATCGTACAAGTTTGCGTGTATGATTAGTGTACGATTGAATCGGGGCCGTCACAAACCTTATGCATCAAAACTGTAACCCCCAAGGGCTGGCTGAATCTGATAAAATAAACCGGGTCTTTAATGACCTTTAAATAGAATCAAACTTTTAGCCCCCAAGGGTCGGCTTAATCTAACAAGTTAAGCCGGGTCTTCAATGACCTCTTAAATAGAAGCAAACTTGTAGCCCCCAAGGGCCGGCCTATCCTTCCAAGGATGAGCCGGGTCTTCAATAACCTTGAAATAGAATCAAACTTGTAGCCCCCAAGGGCCGGCTTAACCTTGACAAGATAAGCCGGGTCATAATAGAAACTTAAAATGACCTACATTAGCCCCCAAATGCCATGTATATTGCTGGCAATATGCTTGGGACTTACCAATTTTTCCTGTTCCTTTAATACCAAATTGTATTGATGACTACAAATCCTTATTGCAAGAGACTGTGAATCTTCAAGACTCGCAGTTAAACGAGTTAAGGAAGAATATCAAGCATCAAGAAGCTGAGACTCTCAAAGCTGAATCCAAGCTCAAACTTTCTTTGGAAGAGACAGAAAAACTCAAGTCCAGCCTTGCTACAGAAAGAGCCGCCTGGTAGAATGAAAAAACCATATTGCTGCAAAGAGCAGAGGCCGCGGAAACTTCACTTAAGAGCACAACTGAAGAGTTGACTGGCCTGAAACAACGCATCTCCCGAATGACAACCGCCATATTTGGTAAGCAGAACCTAACGTTAAATACCACAACTTGTTTGGCAACTAATAACTATTTGCTCTTTAACCCGCCTGGCGACTCATGCGCCATTTGTTGAGCAGGTCCCAGGAGCTCTAGTCTTGGCCAAGACATGTTGATGAAGCTGAAAGCTATTTATGCTTTGGTGGAACAATTATACACTGGCACGCAACGGACACTTGTGACCATCTCCAACGGAAAACAGCCCCCCACTCTTATCAAAACCGTGCTGGATCAGTTATCCACAGTGCCAGGGCAGATCAAAGAGTTGAAATTATCAGCCGCCCGCGCAGGAGCAATTTCAGCACTCAGCCTGGCCAAGGCATGGCAGTCGGAGCTAGACCCGGTTGAAATGGCAGATGGCTGCCCAGAACAGAAAGAAGATGGGTCGCCCTTTGATGAAGCTGATTTTGCCAAATGCGTGAGAGAGATATGCCCTTTAGCGTGTAAACTGGCAAAGGAGGCAGACTTACCAAAATATCAGCCAGCTTATGACAATGACAACACTCGAGTAAAAGCGCCAACTCACAATGCCATAGATTTAACTCCACCGAAGCGTAAGCATACTTTTGCTCCTGACATTGACCCTGCTCCAATTATAAATGATGAAGCCATATTCGAGGCCTTAACCGGCATTGATTGGACGTCACCTGACCTTCAGATGGCCGAAGAAGAAGAGCCGGCGCGGGATGACCCGGAACCGTCAACTCGCCGAGAAGGAAACTGATTCATAGCATTGACAATCCAGGCGGCTTTCAGGCCAAGGTGTAGGAGTGCAGCTTCAGAAACACTTTGTTGCGAACCTAAGGGCTCATGAAAGCATTGTAATAGGCTAGTTTAAAACAATGACCCGCCATGTCATGCCATCGTGCATGTTGATCTTGACTTTTGAGCCACCAGTTTTAATCTTTATGATATGCTTGATGTGATTATTCATACGAGCCATAGCAGCACTCTTATTTGTATGTGAAGCTTTGCATAGCCTGCCAAAAGTTGAAACAACATATATCCTGGCGACTTAAGGTCAAAAGCCAGGGCGGGTGACAACCCAAACATATATAGCCTTGTACAATTACTAAAAAGACTATAATCAAGGCCATTCAAGTCGAAATATACTGGCGACTTAAAGTCCAAAGCCAGGGCGGGTTACCAAACCCGAAGACTCATATGAGAGCTGAAAACATACCTATAGAGCCAAATCATGCCGGCGGCTGAAACACCAATAGCCAGTGTGGGTGACAACCCAGAAACTTGCAGCCACATAGCCACAGCCGCTCCAATTAATCATACTGGCGACTTAAAGTCCAAAACCAGGGTGGGTTACAACCCAAAGTACTCAAATATGAGTCATATGATCAGAGCCTTATGACCCGTATATTCAAAGTTCACTTAACAGTAAAAACTTAGGAGAAACAAATCCAAAGGACTCAAAAGAAGAAATTCAAAAAATCTCAAATAATTGCTTGGCCGGTTTACCAAAACACGACCAAACAAGTTGGCTCACAGGCCATGTGCTTTCAAGGTCGCATAGCCGTTGAGTGTATCCTAGCTCACTGTAAGCCGGCTCTCACGTGACACAAGCCGCCGTTTTAACCTTAACAAGTTCAGGGTCTTAAAAAAGATTGACTGTTAAGAGTTCGGTGGGTCACCTGGCGGAGTAGCAAGTTGCAAACAGGCAGGATAACTCATGATTTGGCGTTTCATGCCTGGTCAAGAGGGTATGAAAGCTAAACCCGGTGGGTTGGAAGTCCCCAAGTGACCTTATGACCAATTAAGAAAGACTGAGATACACAGAAATGAAACGACAAAGGCCCTTAATTTTCAGGGATGCCGGCTTTATTATATTGATCATAAAATATATATATACACTGACAAATGTATGTACAAAGATGAGAGCCGGTGGCTCAGGTGTAATAAGGCCGAAGATGAGCAATATTCCAGGGCCGGCGGGTCTCCTCCTCCGACTTGCGTGAATCCTTGTGTTCTTGTATATCAATGAGGTAATAAGACCCATTATTTAGGTTTTTGCTGACCACAAAGGGCCCTTCCCAAGGAGGTGATAACTTATGCATATCAGTCTGATCTTGAATCAGCCGGAGTACCAAGTCACCTTCTTGAAACGCTCGAGTTTTAACTCTACGGCTATGATAGCGATGCAAGTCTTGTTGATATATCGTTGAACGAGCCGCCGCAAGGTCACGCTCCTCATCCAAAGCATCGAGTGCGTTTTGACGTGCTATCTCATTATCAGCTTCAACATAAACCGCCACGCGGGGCGAGTCATGACAGGTATCACTTGGAAGAACCGCCTCTGCACCATAGACCATGAAGAAAGGCGTATAGCCTGTTGACCTGTTAGGGGTGGTAATGATACTCCAGAGTACTGAAGGTAACTCCTCAACACAACAACCCGGCGTTCGCTTCAAAGGAACCATAAGCCGGGGCTTGATACCTCTCAAAATTTCTTGGTTAGCCCTCTCAGCTTGACCATTAGACTGCGGATGAGCCACAGAAGAAACATCAAGACGAATATGCTCTCGTTGACAGAACTCCTTCATAGCACCCTTAGACAAATTAGTGCCATTATCAGTGATGATACTATGAGGGTAACCAAAACGGAAGATTAGTTTTTTAACAAACTGGACTGCGGTCGCCGCATCACACTTGCTAACAGGCTCTGCTTCAACCCACTTGGTAAATTTGTCAACCGCCACCAAGAGGTGGGTTTTCTTATCCTTAGACCTCTTGAAAGGTCCAAACATATCAAGCCCCCAGACTGCAAACGGCCAAGTAATTGGAATGATCCTCAACTCTTGAGCCGGCACATGAGCCCATCGAGCAAATTTCTGACATCCATCACACTTACTGACGATATCCTCTGCATCAGCATGAGCCGTCAACCAATAAAACCCATGACGAAAAGCTTTAGCCACTAAAGACTTAGAGCCGGCATGATGACCACAATCACCTTCATGGATCTCTCTTAAAATCTCACAGCCCTCTTCAGGAGAAACACAACGTTGGAACATGCCTGTCACACTGCATCGGTGTAACTCGCCATTAACAATAGTCATAGATTTAGATCTCCTGGTGATTTACCTTGCCAAAGTTTCATTTTTAGGTAACTCGCCCCGGGTCATATAAGCCAAGTAGGGAAGCGTCCAATCAGGAATAGCATGGGGAGATGCCACCAACTGCGCCTCCAGGTCAGGGACAGCAAGATCTTCCTCAGATGGCAACTTGACCGAAGGATGATCCAAGACGTCCAGAAACACGTTAGGAGGCACCGGCTTACATTGAGACCCAAGCCGGCTCAAGGCATCAGCCGCCTCATTCTTTCTTCGATCAAGATGCTCCACCTGGTACCCCTTAAAGTGACCAGCAATATTGTCAACCGCCCGGCGATAAGCCGCCATGAGCGGGTCTTTGAAATCCCACGTGCCTGAGACTTGCTGAGCTACCAGGTCTGAGTCACCAAAACACCTGATCCGGCTTAAGTTCATCTCCTTGGTCATACGAAGGCCGTGGAGCAAAGCCTCATATTCGGCTGCATTATTAGTACAAGGAAACATTAGCCTTAAAACACTACAAAATTTGTCACCTCGTGGGGAAGTTAAAATGACTCCAGCCCCCGAGCCTTCCAACTGCCTGGACCCATCAAAATGAATCGTCCAATATGTGTTATTAGGCTTTTCCTCAGGCGTCTGCAACTCTGTCCAGTCATTGATGAAATCCACCAGAGCTTGAGATTTGATAGCTGTTCTTGGCACATATTTCAAACCATGAGGTCCGAGTTCTATTGCCCACTTAGCAATCTGGCCTGTGGCCTCCCTATTTTGAATAATGTCTCCTAAGGGAGCAGAGCTGACCACAGTAATGGGATGACCAAGAAAATAGTGCTTCAGCTTGCGACTCGCCATGAACACCCCATATACCAATTTCTGCCAATGTGGATACCGTTGCTTGGACTCAATCAACACCTCACTAACATAATAAGCTGGCCTCTAGACTGGGTACTCCTTACCCGTCTCCTTGCGCTCCACCACAATTGCCACACTGACGGCCTTACTATTAGCCGCCACGTACAGGAGCAAAGGTTCTTTCTCAATGAGAGCCGCAAGGACTGGCGGCTCAGCTAACTGCTTTTTGAGCGCCTCAAACGCCTTATCAGCAGCGTCACTCCAGAAAAAATGATCTGTCTTCTTCATCATCTGGTATAAAGGAATTGCCTTCTCTCCCAGGCGGCTTATGAACCGGCTTAAGGCCGCGATATGACCCGCCAGGCGCTGGACGTCATTGACACACGCCGGCTTAGCCAATGAAGTGATAGCTTTGATCTTCTCCGGGTTAGCTTCAATACCCCTCTCTGAGACCAGAAAACCCAAGAGCTTGCCTGCAGGTACACCAAAAACACATTTGGCCGGGTTAAGCATCATCTTATAGACCCGAAGATTGTCAAAAGTCTCCCTTAGATCATCCAAGAGCATCTCCTTTTTTCTGGATTTGACCACAATATCATCCACATAAGCATGCACATTACGCCCAATTTGACTGTGAAAGCAATTCTGAACACAACGTTGATAAGTCGCCCGGGCACTCTTAAGCCCAAAAGGCATAGAGACATAGCAAAAGGCTCCAAAAGGGGTGATAAAAGACGTCGTCTCTTGGTCTTTAACTGCCATCTTGATCTGATGATAACCATAATAAGCATCCAGGAAACATAAACTCTCACAACCCGCCATGGCATCAATAATCTGGTCAATACGGGGAAGAGCAAACGGATCAGCTGGACAAGCTTTGTTAAGATCTGTATAGTCAACACACATACGCCAAGTGCCATTCTTCTTAAGCACCAGCACTGGGTTAGCCAACAATTCCGGGTGAAAGACCTCCACGATAAACCCAGCTGCCAAGAGCTGGGCCACCTCTTCTCCAATGGCCTTACATCGTTCTTCATTGAAACGACGAAGAAACAGCTTGACCGGCTTAAATTTAAGATCCACATTAAGAGTGTGCTCAGCGAATTCTCTCGGTACACCCGGCATGTCAGAAGGTTTCCATGCAAAGATGTCCCGATTCTCACGGATGAACTCGATGAGCGCGCTTTCCTATTTAGGATCCATATTAGCCCCCACTGTGAACTGCTGAGATGAGTCGCCAGGGACAAAGTCGACTTGCTTAGTATAATCAGCCGACTTAAACTTCAACAAAGGGTCCTGCTTAGTGGTGGGCTTCTTCAAAGGGGTCATATCGGCCGGGTCAACATTATCTTTATAAAATTTAAGCTCCTCGGTAGCACAGGCTGATTCAGCATAGGCAGCATCTCCTTCTTCGCATTCCAAAGCAATCTTTCGATCGCCATGGACTGTAATAGTACCCTTACGTCCTGGCATCTTAAGCTGCAAATAAACATAACAAGGCCGTGCCATAAATTTGACATAAGCCGGCTGTCCGAACAGGGCATGATAAGTGTAGGGGAACGCAGCAGAAAACAAAAAATTTCCGACCTACGCACCAGCCCAGGACCACTATGGAGGCTGCATACAAGGTTTGATCATTTTCGTTACCGACTCGAAGCGCAGCGGAAGTAGAGTCGATGACGATCGGCGGTGCAGATCCCCGCAGCTAGGATTTACAACCTCCCAACCGCGAGGATGTATACCCTCGTCTTCCCTTCGGACAGCCCTCCGGGAGGCGGTCGAACAGCCCCCCGGACGATGTCGCGGACAGCCCTTCGGGAGGACCTTCGAAACTCGAACGGTCACTCGGACAGCCCTTCGGGAGGACTCACAGAACTCGGGCCGTCACTTGGACAGCCCTTCGGGAGGCACTCACGAACAGCCCCTCGGGCACTAAGATCGAAACTACGACCTCTCTACAGAGTTGCACACATACGGTGTCATCTATCCGGCAGGGCTTCGCCGTCCAGAACTAGTTCCCACCGGAACCCAGACAGCCTTTCGGCTCTACGAAACTCTTTTCGTGGGAGGGAGAGAGAAGCCAGATCATTGCATGGCACTTGTATGTGAGAAGGGATGAGGTTTGGGCAGCCCCCTCACCTCCTATTTATAGGAAAACCCAAGGGGTAGTGTGCCTCCCAAATTACCAAAAACTCCCATGCAAAAGTCTTCACATGAGGGTAATATGGACAAAATGGGATGCCATGTGGAGCTCCAAAGAGCTCCACCCCCCTTGGCCGGCCACCCCCTTGGGGGTCCCCCATGAGGTGCTCTCATGGCCCCCAAAGTCCTTCTAGAAGCCTTTAGCAAAAGCCCTAAAAGGTGGCTTTCCAAAAATACCCCAAAAAGCACTTTCACTATTCACGACGACATTTTTCAGCGTCCGTCTGAACTGAAAATATTTATGTGGGCTTAGAACATTTCCAGTACCCACTAAAATAATTTTCAACGTGTTCTGGAACAATTCCAGTTTAGTGATTTCATCTGCGAAAAGCATCTGAAGCGGTTCCGGCAGCCTCGGAACATTTCCGGTTTTTCTTCCAGAAAATTCTCAGAAGTTTCCAGAATGATTCTGGCATCCTCCAAGAATTATCAGGCATGTGCCGAAACCATTTTGACTTAATGGTATCCCCTGAAACAACTTTTCAGTTTCACCGGAACTCATCCGGTGACCTCTCTCTGCGGAACTTTTCCGCTGTCCGAAACTTTTCGGTGTCCGAAACTTTTTCGGTGATTTTCTCTCAGACTCCCTGTCTAGTATTCAGCAGATAGATGACCCTTAAGCGTGTGACCCTATAGGTTCGGTGAAGTATAGACATGACACGGAACCCCTTCCGATCAATGATCAACATCGGAGCCGTAGACACCCATATTGACCCCTATACCCACACGAATGAATATTCGAGTGAACCTCCAGTTGCCGTGTGCTATTCCTGTTGCTTCGCGATATGTTACAAATACCCGAGGTGAGACATGTAGGCATTCCCGTGGATCAACAACTTGTCCACTATGCTAGTTACCTCGTTACCGGTATTGTTCTCTTTTCTCGTTACCGTGTTCCGGCATCCCCGTGATCAAATCACATAGTGTCTGGCCAGACGATGATGGATACCGTAACACCGAGAGGGCCCAGAGATATCTCTCCATCGTCGGAGGAGCAAATCCCAATCTTGAGCTATCAAGTTACTTGACATACTTTCCCATGAACCCGTAAGCCGCCGTAATAGCCATCCATTTACGGATGACGTTTAACAAACCCCAAAGTTCATGAATCAAGCATGAAGAAACTCGATACTCTCATGGTCTGAGGAATCATGCAAACATTAACCATCTCTGTGTTATTAACCATAAACTTGTGACGAATGTATCTCATAGCATAACATCAATCGGGTCGATTCAACACAAATGTTCTTCTAACATTTGTGCCCTCAAAGTTGCTGGCATAGACATGCCTATGATTGGGAAAACATAATCATCATGCAACACCCGAGCTAGTCTTAGAGGCATGACTAGGAATACATTTTACCGTTTATTATTCCACACGTGCACATGGGTTTTCCCCAGAGCCTTTATGGATATACGGGCTCGGGAACCACAGCAGTTATAGCATGGAACATAAACCTAATTATGAACACGGAGATAAATAATAACATTTATTATTGCCTCTAGGGCATATCTCCTACAATAAGGACTCTTGATTTTAACCACTTCAAACCATAACGTCTCTGTTCTGTAGTCATAATCATCGCCAAAAGCCACTTCCAAGGCAATCTTACCAACTGGATATGCCGACTTACCAGGTACCACACCATGAAAAACTGTAGAAGATCCTTACCGTTACCACTCTTCTTTCCCTTGTTGGATTCTTCATCATCAGATCCAAGATCTTTAGTGGTATCAGAGTTGACATACTTGATGAGAGCCACCATGAGCTCCCCCATGTCATTACAGTGACGCTTAAGCCGCCCAAGCTTCTGCTTAAGGGGGGTAAAATGACAATTCTTCTCCAAGACCAAAACAGCCGAACCTGCCGCAATGCTATCGGATGAATGGATAATAGCTGAAACCCGGCGGACCCAATGGTGGGCCGACTCATCCTCCCGCTGTACACAGTTATCCAGATCAATAATCGTTAGAGGTTGCTTACATGTTCCCTTAAAGTTCTGAATGAAGCGTGCTTTCAGCTCAGCCCATGAATTGATGGAATTGGCGGGTAAGCCTTTCAACCAGGTTCGGGCCGGTCCATCCAACATCATGGTGAAGTACTTGGCACATACAACATCATTAACATCTAGCATCTCCATAGCCAGCTCATAGCTCTCAATCCAAGCCTCCGGTGGAAGATCAGCTGTATAATTAGGCACCTTACGAGGGCCCTTAAAATCCTTGGGCAAACGTTCATTACGTAGAGCCGGTACTAGACATGGCACACCAACTGTCCTGGAAGTCATCCCAGCCTCCACAGATGCCGAAGGGTTTATTGGAAACTGCTGATGAGCCCCCAATTGAGCCGCTAATCTCGCCTCATGACGGGCTCTAGCCTGATCCACAAGGGCCTAAGCATTATTTGGCATATTGTCATCATGGGGCGGGTTATGTCCATGGGACGGGTCATTATTACGAGGCAGGTTACGATGCCGTTCACTGCTGGAAACCGTCGGCGACTCAATACGCCGGCTATAGCTTCGACTTGGTCGGGGGGTTGAGTGAACACACTCACGACTGTGCGAATAAGCTGCCTGCTGCGCCACAGCCATCTGAAGAAGCTCCACCGAGTTCCGGGTCTCTATCGTTGCTGGAGACTCGCCTTCGATCGGGATAGCCGCCAGCCGTGTAGCCGCTGCTATCATGTTATCCACTGGATTAGAATAATGGCCAGAGGGTGTTGGAACACGTTGAGGTGGGGTCAGATCCCTACGAGGCGGGTCTGGCAAACGAGGCTGGGCCGCCGCTCCGGTCCCTGGTGCCTCAGCAGCCCGGGTTACAACAGGCGGGTTACTCGTTCCTGCCCCGGGTGTGTTAAAAAGATTCCGCCCCTCAAACTGCGAAGGCAGGCGGCTCTGGTGCCTTCTTCGAAAAACAGCATTGGATGCATTCTGATCTAGACTTAGGCGGAAAGCTTCTGCCCTTATCCGCTGTGACTCGGCATCCATCGAAGCTCGCTCCATCGCCATCCTGGCATTCTCTGCATTAAGATCCTCTTGGGCTTTGGCCACCTCATCTCGCACCTTTTCAACTTCTGCATTATGTTGTGCTTGATTCGCTGGAGTCACCTCCGTGGCTAACAGAGTCGTCAGGGTGCCCAAGAGCTCAGATAAAACCTGAGTCGGCGGCCGAACAGAGCTGCTCGCCCCAGCTGTCGCAGCAGTAGTTGAACCGGATGTCATGGCAGCAGTTATTGATGAGTTTACCATTGGTTGCGTACCAGCCATAAAAATAGCAGCCCTCCTCGGCGGCTCATAAGGATCCGGAATACTGTCACCATCGGAATAGCCCCCAAGCCTGCCATCCTGAAGCTGATAGATTGATTTGGTTTCTCCGGTCGATGACTCATCACCTGAATAGATGGCCGTCTCTCCACCAGATGCAGAACCTTCCTCAAGATCCGCCCCATGAACAAAGCCAACAAAGACGTGCTTCCGGCAGTGTTGACCCCTAGCAGGTCGCGCGCGCTGAGCCGTCTCGATGATGTCGGTGCAGGTGTCCGGCTCAGGCTCTGACTCACCGATCTTGCCGATGAAGGCATGAATTCCGCCAAAGGGGACCCGGTACCCGTACTCAATTGAGTCGGCCTCGGGGCCCCAGCCAGCGTCGTCGATGTAGAACTTTCCGCGGCGACTCTTAGTCATCCGGCCCATGGCGTATCCTTCGATCCCTGAGAAGTTGCCCTTCAAGAACTCGAAACCACCGTGCTCTGGCCCCACGGTGGGCGCCAACTGTCGTGGATTTAACACGGCAGATGCCCTTGTGAAAGGACTAAGGTGTGGATCCATCGCAATGTAGGTTAGCTCGAAGGGGTTGAACGAGACAAAGGACACAAAGGTTTACCCAGGTTCGGCCCCTCACAACGAGGTAAAAGCCTACGTCATGCTTCTAATTGTATTGCTTGGGCTCACATCTCCGGGTCTTGGGCCTCCACCAGGCCCGCCTCTTAGGCCGCCTCCTATCTTTATGCTTCGTCTTCTTGGACCTTTCTTGGGCCTTCTTCATATTAAGTCGCCAACGGTGTAACCCGGCCCCTCCTGGGCGGGCCACACCTCGGAGTCATATCCCCAACAGTTTCAATTATCATTAAAGCAGACAGATTTTTTTCCTGTGAATTAAGAACGGTTTTTAATTCTCATAGATTTCCCCCTTGATTTAGGGACGGTTTTCAATACTCATTTAAGGAGGAAGATACACGCTTGATTTTTTCACCTTTTAAGGACGGAGAGAAGGTATGCTTTTCCACTGTAAAAAGATTTTTAAAGGTGGGATTTGAACCTTCGACCTCTCTGCTGAGGATTGAGTAAGATAACCACTAGACTATCTAATCACTTGTGTGATTTGGCTAATTGAGGTCTAATTTATAGACATGTGATCACACTACAAAATCTGAGCATTGTATCGAAGAGAGGCTTGGTAAAAGAGATTTGTCGAGGCAACTTGTGTAATGAGATCTTTACATGTACGGTCACCGAACTAACGTGATTAGAGCTTATGCACCGCAGAGTTGTGATATTTTTTTCTTTTGTAAATATCCCTTCGGTAACGTTTGTGTGAATAACCTGGTAACCAACACTTTGCAGACCTGATAACTTATGTACCCCGGTCCTGGAAACTTTGTCAGCGAGGGTGGTGATGGGGGAGTTGTTGAAACATACCACGATAAATTATGTGCAAATAACATGATAACTCATACATGGTAGACCTGATAACTTTGTCGGAGGGGTCGGGGTGTGTGTGTGGGGGGGGGGGGGGGGGGGAGTCGTTGAAACATACCACGGTAACTTCTATGCAAATAACATGATAACTCACACATCGTAGACATGATAACTTATGTACCCAGTCCTGGTAACTTTGTCGACGGGGGTAGGGGTGGGAGGAGTTGTTGAACCATACCACGATAACTCTTATGCAAATAACATGATAACTCACACATCGCAGACTTGATAACTTATGTACCCGATCTTGGTAAATGTGGCGACTGTGGCGACGGGGGGGGGGGGGGGGGGGGGGGTTGATGCCCCCATAATTTCTATGTAAATAGCATGGTATAGACACATACAAAGTTAATAACTCACATACAAACGCCACTGTAACTTTTGACCTAAATTTTTTTTGTTGAAAAACATACACCCGGTAATTTATGTGTAAATAGCATGATAATGTATACATCGCAGACTTGATAATTTAGATACAATTATTGTGTTAACTTTTGACCTAGGAAAAAAAGGTTGTTATGGTGGTTGATAAAATATACCCCCGGTAACTTTTGCGTGAATATCATGGTAACTCACACACTGCAAAATTGATAACTTATGTACCCTAGTCTTGGTAACTTGGGCGACGGTTGTGGAGATGGGGGGAGTTGTTGGAACATACCACCATAACTTCCGTGCAAATAATTTGCATGTTTTACTCCCCGAAGACACGATAACTTATGTACACCCCCGTGGTAATTTTCGCGCACGGGTGGGGGTGGGGGTGGGTGATGAAATGTACCCCCAGTAACCTTTGTCTGAACAGCATGGTAACTTACAAATCACACACCTGATTACTTAGTTACCCCTGTCCTGAGGGCAAGGGTGGTTGATGAAATATCACCCTGGTAACTTCTGTGTGAATAGCATCGTAACTAACACATCGCAGACCAGTGGAGGAGCTAGCGAATCGACAAAGCCTGGGCACGTCGTACGCTAAAATTACTTTGGTCTATCAAACCGCCAACACACTAGTATATCAATAAAAAATATGCTCGATTATGTAATTAAACAAACATAATTGGAGTCAGATAACTCACCTGGTTGTCATTTGCCGCTGCCGTCAATGGCCCTCACCTTTGGTGGTTTGTTGCCACTTGCTGCCTCCTGGCCATGACCTTGCACGGGTTGGACACTTGCCGGTGCTGCACGCCTGATTAGTCATCGTTGAAGTGCCGACGGTGATGAGGACGAGCCACCATCCAGCGGAGTGGAACTCCCACCACCGGGGATGCCCCTTTGACTCTCGTGCTTCCTCTTCAGATCCCGATCGTTGCTCGCTGGAATCGTAGCCTAATTCTAGGCACGGCCGTGCACCATCTTTTGCGGTCTTGCCGGCCATCGGTGCTGCGCGAGTCCACCTTGGCGGCTGCCACCTCCAACGCCGCAGTTGCTGGGGCACAGTCATGCGGCACGGCGCACAGCCGAACAGCTTGCGTGGCAGACGACGCGAGCGATGCAGCCAGCAGCCTCTGGATCGATCGATTGACATGCACGAGCTGACAACCCTAGCGTGGCCGTGGCCCATGTAAAGAAATTAAAGGATGGGCCTTTGCCGTCCTGGTTTAGCGTGAGTAAGCCCAAAAGCCGAAAACAACGTCCAATTCACTAAGCTGTTGTATTTTTGCGCGTATATGATACGTACTCTTGGAATGTGACTCCGGCTACTCGCAAAATCCGCAGCGCTCGAGCCCGGGCACATGCCCAGGGTGCCCGTACGGTGAAATCGCCCTTGTCGCAGACGTGATAACATATGTACCCCGGTTCTGATAATTTTGGCGCCGGGGAGAGGGGGTGATGAAATATTTCCCCGCTAAGTTTTCTGTGAATAGCATGGTAACTCACACATCGCAGACCTGGTAATTTATGTGCCTCAATCCTGGTAACTTTGGCGAGGGGTTACAAACATCCTTCTCATTACTTTTTTGTAAATAGTTTGGTACTATATGCATCGTATACGTGATAACTCACGCACAAACACTGCGGTAACTTTGACCCGACCTGATAAGAAGGTTAGGGTAACCATGTTTATGCCCTGGTAATATCTGTGTAAACAACATGGGAACATATGTAGCATATGCGTTAATGCGTGATAACTTACTTAGCCTAGAAGTGGTAACTTTTGATCAAAAAAAGCCGTCGGAACATATGAACATGGGATCTAGTTCCGAAGATCTTGTCGTGACGATTTTTTAATGTGAAAACGGTTTCTCGATCGGACCGGCGGTTTGAGCTACAAAACATTTTGAAATAGAGGGGTGGGGGGGGGGGGGGGGGAATCTAGGATTGACAATCACGCATTATGCTATATAAACAAGATGGTAACTTATGAACCAGAGACGTGATAACTAACTTAGCCTGGGTCTGATAACTTTTGACACGAAAAAAAGTCGTCGGAACATATCACTATGGGATCTAATTTCGAAGGTCTCCGGGACGAATCTTTTGTATGAAAACGCTTTTTCAATCGGGGCGACAGTTTAAGCTAGAAAACATTTTGATTTTCAAAATTAAAAGAAATCTAGACCGACATCATCAATTTTATCTTTTTCTGCATGCATATACGTGGTAAAGAGAGCTGGAGTTTACGTGAAAAAAATCAAGGCTGCGTACACTCGATGCATATAATACACGATCGATCCGTCCGCACCTGTTGCTAAATTTCTTGCGTCCGAAAGTTAATCGTGTCCATAACAAAATCCGCAAAACCACCCAAATAATTATTTTCAGATGCTCCCACCTGACAACTCAAGCTGGCGTAGAGCCCTCCAGCATTAGTACTGTCGGACGGAACACTAACTACGGTCGGCACGGGACCAAAGTGTAGGTGAAGTGCGTAGTGGAAAGATTTTTGCCAAATTTTGCCGGCTTTCAAACATTTATTTTATTCCAAAAATGGCTGCTGTCAAACATGTCTGGTTCAATCAGTCGCTCACATACAGTGCTCGGAGTACTTTGTGGTGATATTGCTGACCACGGCTGCCAACTTCACGTGCCGTAGGCCAAGCTCACGCAGCTTCCCCGCCGCCAGCCCGAGCCAGCCACCGGCGGTCCACGTCCGACAAGAACAAAGCCAGCGCCGACCGCGCCGACCCGCCGTCGCTCCAGGCCGCGGCCGCGCCCTCCTGGTGCTGCGCCGCGCGCGACCTGAGCTCCCTGCCCTCCTCGGAGTCCATGACCAGCCTCACCTTGCGCTCCACCTCGGCGGCCTCGACCAGCTCCCGCTGCCACCCGACCATCTCCGCGGCGAGCCCCATCTCCTCCACCATCAGCACCTTGTTCATCTTCTGCTCCGTGTGGAGCGGCCAGCACAGCATCGGCACGCCCGCCGACGCGCCCTCCAGCACTGAGTTCCACCCGCAGTGAGTCACAAACGCGCCGGTGGCCCCGTGGCGGAGCACCTCGGCCTGCGGCGCCCACTGCTTGACGACGCGGCCGCGGCCGCCGGTGCGCTCCAGGAACCCGTCCGGGAGGAGCGCGTCGAGGTCCGGGTCGCCGCCGTGGGGCGCTCGCACGACCCATAGGAACCGGTGGCCGGACTTCTCCAGGCCGGCGGCGATCTCCTTGAGCTGCTCCGCCGAGTGGTTCGGTGCGCCCGTGCTCCCGAAGCAGAGGAACACGACTCTGCGGTCCGGCTGCGCGTCTAGCCAGGCGAGGCACTCGTGCCGCTCGTCCGCCTCGGTCTCGATGCCGCCGAGGAATGGCCCCAGCCCGACGCAGTACACCGGGGGCATGACCCGGCCGGTGGGGAGGCACCGAGGGTCCCTGAGAGCGGCCACCGCACGAGCCTCCAACGACTCGACCGTGTTCACCAGGATGCCATCGGTGTCCGGGATCCGGGACAGCCCGGCCATCATCCTCTTGTACGGAGGACGCGCATGGAGGAGCAGAGGAAGTCGTGGAGGCGGTCGTTGTAGCGGAGCACGAGGTGGTAGTAGCTGGCGAGGAACTGCGGGCCGGGGGCTAGCCTGGGCGGGTCCTCCACAGGCGGGAACGTGTGGAAGCGGACGGACGGCATGGCGGCGGCGACGCGGCCGACGGCTGCCGCGAACGCTGTGTTCCCCGTGACGGCGGGGTCCACGATCATCGCGACGGAGACGGCGTAGCCGTGCTCGAGGAGCGAGCCGGCGAGCCGCATGATGGGGACAAAGTGGCTCACGGCGAGGCCGGGGTAGAGAACCACCGTCTTCTCCATCTGCAGTGGATTTCCTTTGACGCAGGGAGAGGGAGAGGATGGACCTGTGACGACCAGTTTTGAAGCCTTCTTCCGTACTGAATGAGCCATGAATGACATATGGGATGGGGGAGTTTGTAGCCGGATATGATATGAGGGCATTAGTTTATCGGATTAGAGTAGAATCAATTTTCTGCACTGCTCCTGCTAGGCTGCGACGAGTCGTTGTTGCATGGTGCGATCCACTGTGATTCACTGTGCTACAAAGCCATCTACAGTGACATGCCATGTGCTACAGGATTTGTGTCAGCGATGTACTTTTTTTTCAATAGACACACACGTCCTATATTAGGGATTTTTTTTTTAAACTTCCGGTATATTCATCTTCAATCATGGTAGTACAACGAACAGTAGAAATAATAAAAATCACATCCAGATCCATAGACCATCTAACGACGACTACAAATACTGAAACGAGCCGAAGGCGCGCCGCTGTCATCACCCCTCCCTTGCCGGAGCCGGACAAACCTTGTTGTAGTACACAGTCGAGAAGTCGTCGTGCTAAGACCCCATAGAACAAACGCATCAGAACAGCAACCGCCGCGGATGAAGAGTGTAGATCAAAAGGATCCAACCTGAAGACACACGAACGAAGACGAACGACGAACAGATCCGAGCAAATTCACCAAAGACAGATCCTCTAAAGACACAACCTCCACACTAAGGATGGCAATTTACCCACGGGTACGGGGGTAGGGTATGGGCACACTTTTATACCCATGGGTAGTACCCATACCCTACCCGTTAAGTCATGGGTAGGGTACGGGTATAACCTTGTACCCGCAGGTATACCCATACCCTGCCCGCTTGTAAACTAATGTTAAGTTGTTATCAATTAATCATTAATTTTTCGTGTGACTTGTCTACTCCTATTGACTTATGAGTATGTGGTACTAATCTACCTGTTATTGAGTTAAGATAACTGTTTTTTTGTCGAATGTGCTATCAACGAGTGTAAAAATGTGAATAACTCGTGTACTATTTGTTCTACCCGATGGGTACCCAATGGGTACAGGTATCCGTCGGGTATGGGTAAGGGTAAAGTTTCATACCCATGGGTACAGGTATGGGTAGAATTTTGTACCCACTGAATATACGGGTATGGGTATGGTATTGCTCTACCCTGCCCATACCCTACCCATTGCCATCCTTACTCCACACGCCCACCAATGATGCTAGACGCATCACCGGAACGGGGCTAGGCGGGGAGACCTTTATTCCATCTTTAAGGAGTCACCGCCGTTTCGCCTTCCGACACAAATACCCTAGTAAACCTCGAAAAAAGATCTAAAAATGGAACCCTCCCATCGTCAAGGACCAAGATCCACTCCGCCTCCATGGTCCTAAGGCCACTGGAGACGGGACGGACCGACGCCGGCGCCGGCGGGAGACAGAGAACCCTAACTTTTTTGGGTGTGGATGCAGCCTTCTCCATCTGCAGACTGCAGTTTTGACGGACGTTGCTTCGGTGCCTTAACTGTAGGTGCATTTGGGTCTGTGACATGTGGGCCAGTCACCTGTTGGGCCCACATGTCAGGGACTCAAATGCACCTGCAGTTACGGCACCCAAGCTCAGTCCAGTTTTGACGGAGGAAGAGGATGGACCTGCGAGGACCAGTATGGTATGGGAATTTGTAGCCGGGTAGGTTGGCGTTAGGCTATCATGGTCTTCACTATAGTTTGGCATGCAATTATATTCGGTTCATATTTCAAAACAACCACTAGTATACACTGATCTAGACAGTCTATAGTGCTTCCTTAAAAAAAAAAAAAGAGACGGTCTATAGTGCAAAAATGAACTTTCAAACTACTCTCCTCCACTCCTCATCCTTTAGTGTCGTCCTTCTCGCCACATTCTTTTTGAGATTCTTTACCATATCCATAGTTAAATCCAATTTTTAGTTGAACTTGTCATTCTCGTCCTCCTTCCCCTCGGGGCCATAATGCATTGGATTTTCTATTGGTGTGATGTCATGCCTCTAGATGTTTTCACGCGTCTATATTTTACCACTATAAAGTTAAATGTAAGTTCACTAAATTTTTTAATTTGGTCAGTCGATTTTGGAAGAACACGACGCGCAACCCTGAGGCCGCATATGGCGGCGGCATTGGACGAGCGTAGCGAGGTTTGGGGAGTCGGCAAGACCCCGGCTGGGAACGAGGCATAGCCGGAGACGATGCGGCTCGCCACGGCGTCTCGGGCGGAAGCGAGTAGGAGGTTGACGATTCACCTTTGGGTGGTGCGGGCTTACCGGAGAAATCTGGTGCTCGTTTGATTTGCAGGGATGGCAGGGGCGATGATTGCATGCCGGCGGGCGGCGTTGTGGGGAGGGCGGGGAGGTTGGTGCAGGAGTGCCGCCGACTGCTGGCAGCGGAGTTAGGTGAATTGGCGACGTCTGAAGAAAGAAGAGAAATAGTGGTTGGCGGCTGGAGCTAGAAGACGGCATACGATACATTGGATGTTGATCCAATGGTTTAGATGGAACATGGAAAATCAATGAATCTTTCAAAAGAATTGAGGCGGCTGACGCCTTAGCCACTCTCATATCTGAGAGAGCATTGCTCAAATCTGACTGGGACCCCATGGTTCTCAAAGTATTTTCTCGTTGTGATCCTTGGCAAGGAAAATTCTTGTCCTCCGTGGCCAGACTTACTCTTACCAATGCGTGTCTTTCGGCTATTCCCACGTTTGCAATGGGTCTTTTCATATTGGGAGAAGGGTTCCATGCTAAGTTTGATAAGGTGAGTGCTAAATTCTTTTTCTTTTCGTAAGCTAATGCAAAAAAAAAACATAAATACCATATGATTGGGTAGGTGGATCTATGTAGACCCAAGGACCATGGAGGTCTCGGGATTTCCAACTCGAGAAACATGAATTAGCGCTAGTCTCATAATGGATTTGGAAAATTGCCCAAGGCGACGACGGGCTGTGGGCTAGGATTCTTAAGGCAAAAAATTCCCCCCATTGCTCTTTCTTCGCCTTGGACATTAGGGGATCGCAAATCTGGAATGGGATCGAGAAATGTAAAGAAGTTTTTAACCTTAGGCAAAATTTCAATAGGTAACGGGAAGGATACCAAATTCTGGCTATGCACCTAGTGTGCAGACAAACCTCTTTATGCACTATACCTGTCCCTTTATGTCATTGCTGCTACCCCTCACAGTTTGATAAGTGAGGTTTTCGCTATTGGGGTAGCTAACATTGGTGTCCTCAGATACCTTAATCCGATAGAACAGACGACACTCAATTCACGCCTAGACACCTTAAGTCACACTCAAATCTCTAATATCGAAGACAAGGTTTCTTGGTATTTGGAGGCCTCGGGAAACTTCTCGAAGAAATCTACTTATGCTAGGTTGTCTTCTCACCAGAAAGTTAGATACACTAAAGCCCTTTGGGCCGCGCATATTCCTCTTCGTGTGCGGATTTTCCTTTGGCATTAAGCGGCGCTAGACCGTTTGCCCTCTGCGATCAACCTTCAAAAATATCATGGCCCGAGCAACGGGAGTAGCGCCCTTTGCGGTGCACCGGAAGACGTCAACCATATTCTTTTTTGTTGCGCCCGACCTCTTTTTTGGTGGAGTTGCGTGTATGATTGTTTTGGGGCCTCGTGAAATCCTCAATCCATGACTTAACTGTCGGCGTTGCTTCAATCCTCGCGTGGCCAACACCGTAGGTTGGCTTGGAGAGCCTTTGGGGCCTTACCTTGGGCGCTATGGACTGCCCACAACAAATTGGCCATTGATGGTGTTATTCCGTCACACTTTGCTAATTATATTTTTAAATGGGCTATGTTTTTTCAGCAGTGGATGCCTCTAGGGAAGAGGCACTCAGAGGCAGGACAGTGACACGCACAACACAGGCCGAAAATTGGTAGGCGCGGACGAGCAAGCACGCTCCTGTTATCTTTTTTTTTTTACGCAAGCGCTCATACATACGCGCATACACTCACCCCTATGAACGCACACATGCACACCCTATCCCTATGAGCACCTCACTGAAAGCGCATCGCCGGAAATTCTGAAATAAATCCAGAAATAATGCGAGCATCAGGACTTGAACCCTGATGGACTAGGATACCACTGTCCCTCTAACCATCCAACCACAGATCGGTTCGCAACACGCTCCTGTTATCGATAACCATCGACTCGTTTTTTGGGATGTGGGCCGTGCGCGGTATTGTAGGCCTTGCAGGGTATCTGTACGGCATATGACAGAGTACTTGGTCTTGGACGCCGTTGGGTTCTCACGGCGTGTTTGGTTCTGTGCCGGATTAACTGTGAGGGTTAACTACGAGTCGCTTTCGCGTTTACGCCTGGCAGCACCGTCACATGGTGGGAAGCGGTGCTGGGCATTTATTATCTTAGCTAGTACCCCGCACCTACCTGCTCATTCGATCCCCCGAAATCCAGTGAAAGAGCCCTGGCTACTGAGCTACTCATCATACAAGTGATTAATCTGTATAAGCAGCGAGTATCGCGTTTATAACTGAATTTTCACTGTTTTCCCCTTGTATGATGAGTGTTTAGTAGCCAGCGGCGTGGTCAGTTCGCCGGGAGGGGCGCAGCACACTATTAAGTACTGTACATGCTATGTTGGGCGGGCGCTCCAAAATGATTCAAAAATCAAACTACATGGGTACAGTTTGCATCCCCGCGCATGGCCTAAACCAAGATCGTGGGCACACTTTGTCTTGTCGGTGCTAACTATGCCGACTTGTCTGCCGAGCATATCATTAAAAAAAACTATTATCAGGCTTTTTCACTAGGACAAAGTTTATAGTTAGAAACGGTACCACTACGAGATTCTGGGAGGATACATGGCTAGGGAAAACACCCCTCGCGCTTCAATATCCTTCCCTTTATAGCATTGTTCAACGAAGAGACGCTTACGTTGCAACAGTACTACAGCCCACTCCTCTCAATATTCACTTCAGGAGGACGCTAGCGGGAAACCGTTGGGAAGCCTGGCTCCATCTCGTGAGAAGATTGATGGATGTTCAGCTTTCTCAACAGTCCGATCAGTTGTTCTGGAAGCTAACTAGGAATGGAGAGTTTTCGGTTAAATCCATGTATCTGGACGTTATCAACTCTAGCTCTATTCCTAGTTCGAAACATGTTTGGAAAGTCAAGGTACCTTTGAAAGTTAAAGTGTTTACGTGGTTTGTACATAAACAAGTCATTTTAACTAAGGACAACTTGGCAAAACGCAATTGGACAGGATCTACAAGATGTAGCTTTTGTGATCGTGATTAATCCATCAAGCACCTCTTTCTTGACTGCCCTTTGGCAAAAAATTTGTGGCGGACGGTTCACATAGCCTTTAATATCACTCCTCCGAATACTATCAACACGTTATTTGGGACGTGGCTTGACGGGATAGATTCCGAAACAGCGAGACACATTCGTGTAGGAGTATGTGCTTTATTATGGGCAGTCTGGAACTGCAGAAATGATTTGGTCTTTAACAGAACAACAAATATTCATTTTTTTCAGGTTATTTTCCGAGCCACTGCGTTGATCCGTATGTGGTCGCTACTCACTCCGACGGAGGCCAGGGTGCGTATGGTTACTGGATCTATCCGATGGAAGATGGTAGCACGGACTATTTTCAACCGGTTTGGATGTCGGTCATGTAATAGGATAGGCAATTAGTGTTCCTACCTTTTTATGCCAGCCGGTTGTGGCTTTCCCTTTACTTTTCTGCTCTTTGTGAGCATTTTTTGTTCTTTTGTTTGAGACATGATGACTTGTGTTGAACCTTTTTGCTTATTAATAAGTATGGCCGTATGCATCGTTCTGATGCAGAGGCCGGGGATCACCCCTTTTTCTAAAAAAAATGCATGTGACTTTTGGAAAATCATCGGGAAAAAATGAGTAAAAAACAAAATCACTTTCATGGCCAATAGTTGAACATGTCATCAGCAGCACACATAGGTAACATGAGAGTTAGTTTTAAACAACACATAGCCACATAATTCAGAAGTTCAGACAACTACAAGAGGAAACATTGTCACAATTACAAAGCTGACAATACATAATTTATTTCACACCGCTGGCTACTGAGCACTCATCATACAAGGGAAAACAGTGCAAATTCAGTGATAAACGCGATACTCGCTGCTTATACAGATTAATCACATTTCTACAGCCCGTTCATGGGTAGCTTTCTCGGCAACATGTAACACAACCTTAGGATTGTTGCAGGTGTTCTTCCGATCGATGCTTTCCCACTCCGCAGATTGAGCATTTCGCTTCTTTCCTTTTCTTTTGAGGGAGGTCACCCCTCTGTGGACATGTCGTGCTCTTGTTTCTCCGAAGTAATGGTATTGCATCCTGCTTGCTCCAGTTGACCACAATAAAAACCTCCATCGTTTTTCGGACATCATTATCCGCCTGATCCTGGCTGATCTTACCACACCGACCCCTCAAAGCCCTCTTAGTGAAAGGCACATTGCTCATTGACCCAAAGAAAATACCAATTATGTTGTACACTTCTCCGATGCTGATATTGTTCTCTCTAAGCTGTCTCACAAGGTCTTGCGTATATATCGACATGTTTATGGGAAGGCCAGTATACCTTCTCACCGCACTTATCTTCAAAGAATGGTTGTGAGATGGCCTGTGCTCACTTATGTACCAAGCATTGTCATTTGATCGCAGCAAACGTATCATCGCAGGGCACTCACAGCAGCATGTCCGTGTATTACCTCTTTTTGGTTTGCCCTGAAATTACAAGTTCATCACCAAATTTTCAGTGCATTTTCATAAAAAAAAAAATCTGAACGAGACAATGAATTTAATTAGCACTCACCGAGCATCCACATACTATCTCCTGCATACATTTGGTTCTCTCAACGTTGAGCCTACTCTTTCCATATATTATTCCGAATCCAACCTCCCACGAATATAGATTGTAGTAGTCGTATGCCTCTCCCAACGAATCGAAGCTGCTTCCGACAGTACATACTACGACGGTATCAGTTTTCTTCTGTGCGTATCCTCTCAAAGTTTTTTCAAGTGCACATACTCTACCAGGGCAGGGTGCACGCTCGATAGGTGCCCGGCCGATACGAACCCTGCAGCATTCAGAGTGGATTAAATCAGACTGCACAGGGATGGTTATTTTTTCTGAAGAAGGTACTGCTGATAAACCAGACTGTCTCAGTTTTCTTTTCTGCATATCTTCTCAATGTTCCAGGGCACTCATCCTGGCAGCACATGGGGGGCGGTCATCGGGTCCATGCCTGACTCAGACTCTGCATTATTCAGAACTATGTAATTCAGAAACATGGTTTAATGCGTTCAGAAAGTACATGGTATGAACATTTGCACGCGCTCTGCATTATCTACTGAGATGACCAACATTGTTCAACTATCGTCAGAAGAGCAAATTTGCACATATCCCTCAAATTTAAGCTATGTTCGATCTACAAGCACAACGGCAGAGTGGTATACCTTTTTGTCCAGCCAGGGGCTTGAGGGTCGTCTTTGCCTGTAGATTGCTCTGAGGTTGGCGCGGCAGGGCAATTCCATTGCAAGTGCTGTTCAAATCTACTTGTACTGTCACTGCCGCATCACCAATGCTGGACTCAGCAGCCGCACATAGCAGAGTTTGGTTTGCTTCGTCGGCCACCGACGGTTCTGCAGCGGCGAGATCTGGCAGGGGAAATCTATGTAAAACAAATCAGTTCACGAATAAGATGCTGGTCTAGATACAGCAGCTACCACCGGGAACAAAAAGTGGGCGCCGCAAAGCATACCTGTCAACTGGATCTGATAAGATCTCGAATGCGTCGTCTCCCGCGGTCGCCATCGTCATTGCAGGGCACTCACAGCAGCATGTCCGTGTGTTCCCTCTTTTTGGTTTGCCCTGAAAGTTCAAATTCATCACCAAATGTGTCAGTGCACTTTCACGATATTGTTGCAGGAATGAGATAATGAGTTTATTTTGCACTCACCGAGCATCCACAGACTATTTCCTGCATGCATTTGGTTCTTTCGACGTTGAGCCTGCTTTTCCCGTATCTTATTCCGAATCCAATTTCCCACGAATATAGGTTGTAGAAGTCGTATGCTTCTCCCAATGAATCGAAGTTGTATCCAACAGCTGGTACGACGACCGTATCAGTTTTCTTCTCCGCGTATCCTCTTAATGTTTTCTCAAGGGCACATACCCTTCCAGCACATGGTGCTCGCTCGATAGGGGCTTGCCCGATACGTACTCTGCATCAGTAAATCTGAGTTAATTCTGGTTCAAAATAGCAGCCTATCTTTCACCTAAAGAATGCAATGCATGCAGGGGAGCTACATGCGACTACATCTTCAGTGTTTACAAATTTAAATTGATGAGATATCTGTTATCACACTGCCTTCCCATTCCAACATTATGGAAGAAAAACTGAAACTTTATCTTGTTTTTTCAGCAGTTTTACTTTCAGATTTCTAAAAAGTTTAAGAACGACAATGTTTCTGACTCTGAAGGGATGGCTTTGGTTTTTCCTACAGAATGCAGTGTTGAGCATCATGGAAGCAAATTTTTTGCATTCAGATATCTTACATGTTCAGACATATCTAAGTGTAGTAGATTCAGAGGTGAGAATGCCCAAAAAACAAGCTGATGTTCGAACTTTCTTTTTCCCCCCTGAAGAATGCAATTATGCTAAACGAACGGCTTGGAACTACAGATTTAGTTTCACAGCTGTACATTATTCTGTTTTCTCTGGCATAATGCGTTTGGGAGGTTATCGACAAGAGCCCGAAAAGAGGGTACCTTTTTTGTCCAGCCGGGGGTTTGGGGGTCGTCCTTTCCTGTAGATTGCTGTGAATTGGCCACCGAGAAGCTCAGTGCTTCGCATCCGTCGTTCATGGCCAATTGGATTGGAAGCGGCGCGTCGCCAACATCTCCCATGCTTGATTCGCCAGCAGATTGTGTGAGCCCAGTACCTGGCTCACCGGGCGGCGTGACTTCCTTGGATGCAAGATCTGGCAAGGGGAACCTGCGAGAACACCCAGTCATCACTGAGTTGGCCCCCGTAACAGATTTGGAGTTAGTATTTTATCGAAGAAGAACTAGCAACCATACCTGTCCACCGGATCTGTTAGAAACTCCAATCCATTGCCGCCTTCCTCCGCCGTCGCCATGACTTCTATTCTTTGTTGATGTCGCCGCAAATCACTCGAAATGAGGGGGCGGGGGTGGGGCGGTGGTGAGGAGCCTGACTCTTGGTGGCCCAGCCGTGGCATTTATTTTTCCTTCCGTTACGTTTACGCTCTTGTCTGGACGGAACTGTTGTCCGCGTCCGTCACGTACCCCGCTGTATGTTGTGTACCAGCAGTACGTTTTCAACCTCGTCCCGTTACCGTCCAGCGTAGACGATACAACCGTATGTATGGGCATTAAATTCGGACGTACATATACGCTTGTCAGAAAGAGGCCCACCACTCGGGTTTTGCCCCATTGGTCCACTTTTTTTTTGACGGCATGCCCCATTGTTCCAGTTTTTTTTTTTTGACCGCAAATAAGACTTTATTTCTCAAACAATAGACATATCGTTTACACAAGGAGATTTGAAATAAAGTCAGGGATCACGTCCCAAATCCCAGAACCTCTGTTCATAAAAGAGTTTTTGGCTAGTTCATCCGCCACTTGGTTTGCTTCTCTGTAGCAATGGTTGAAAGATACTGACATAAAGTCCAGCATGAGTTGCTTGCACTCCGTGATGATGGCTACTTCCGGCCCCAAATATTCATGAATTTGGTTCATCGAGTCCACCACAAAAAAAGAATCTGATTCCAGAACCACCTTGTTACACCCAATATTGCCTGCAAGGTATAGACCGTTCCTGATAGCCATTAGCTCCGCAGAGTCAACCCCGGTAACTAGTGGTATATACCAATTTGCTGCTGCAACAAAGTCATCCCGGTCGTCACGAGCCACTGCACCACTTGCCCCCGATAGTGTCTCATAATGAAAAGAAGCATCGACGTTAATCTTCAGTATTCCATAGCCTGGTTTGTTCCAAAAATGATCACTTGTCCTTGTTGGGCCCTTAGTAACCATTGATCTCAGGTAGTTCGTCGTCCCATTGTTCCACTTAGCGGGAGCGCGCGCCCGTCCTCTACATCGCCGCTCTCAGGCGCGCTAAAGTGACTAAAGTCCACGGTCACTTGTCAGTAGCTTTTGCAGTTATCTTTGCGCTCATCCACGAGTCGTGATATGTAATGTTAAATTGTTTCTTTTTAGGAAAACGCTTGCGTTCGGCGCGCCGGCCGAAGCGGCGCGCCGAACGCTTCGACCGGTCTTGTCCACGCGCGCAGTGCTACAACGAATCAAACCACGAGGACCCATCATGTTATCTTTTCCCCCATCCCTGCGTCCTTCTCCTTCCCTTTTTCCTATGTCTTTCTTCTTTTTTCCCCACCTTCCCGGCTGCCATGGAAGTCCAACCCGGAGATCTCCTCCAGCGAGCCCCCCTCTTCCTCTCCGGCGAGCACCCCCGAAGCCGTCCCCCCGAGCCAGTGTCATCCCCTCGATTTTTCTCCTCTCTCAACTGCATCTCCTACTGCTCCGTGGCGACCGGAGGCAAGATTGCAACCAGCCATGGAGTTTTGCTGGAACCGACTCCTTGGCATGCTGGAAACGGCTACGCGGCGAGCTGCAACCGGCAATCACAAAAGCTACAAACGATGATCGATTTTTGCTACAACCGGTGATCGATTTTGCTACAATGGCGACGGGGTGGGGGCATCGATGAGCTATTTTTGCTGGAACCGGCAAAAAAATTTGCCGCACTCGGCATGGGTGTGATTTTGCGACGACGACTGATTTTGCTACAACCGGCGCCGCGAAGCTTCCACCTGCGTTGAGAAAAGCTTCTTCCGGCGAAGTAAAAAGCTGGAACCGGTGAATCAAGCTGCTGCGACGAAGGAAATTTCCTGCCGGTGACATAAAAAGCTGGAACCGGCGTTGAGAAAAGCTGCAAGGGCGTGTAACGGTGACGATGACCAGCCACGCACGAACGGTGTGCATCGAGCTGAACCGGCGGCCAGCGATGTTGCGTGCGACGGCCGATCATGCTGACGAACCAGTTTTGCGGCAAGGGCGGACGGCCATGCTGGCGAACCAGTTTGTGGCTAGGGCGGACGGTGGGTTAGCTGCAGTCACCAATGTCAGAAGCATGGGGCGGCCGGGGACGAGCGCGGTCGGCACGGGTGGCCGGCGAGCAGGAGCGGCGAAACAGCGGGCAAGGGTGGCTTGGGGTCACCGGCGAGCGTGGGTGGCAAGGGGAACGAACGCGGCGGCAAAGGGAACGAGTCAGCCGGGGGGCTAGGTGTGGGGGATTCGTAGGGGTGAGGAAGACGACGACCCAGTCCACGCGAGAGCGCCTGATACGAGCGGGATCGAGCGGTTCTACGGGCTTTGTGTTAGGCAGATCGATCGGCTGACGCTGGACCGGCCAAAACGTTCGGCCGGCGCGCCGGCGCCTAACGGTCACCTTCTTTTTAAGTTCTTTTAGTTTGTTGGTTTGTAACACTCTTAACGTTGGTTGGCCTTGTTGGCTTTATTAATTAATTTAAAGCCGTGTACTTCTTGTGCCTGTTTCTAAAAAAACTCTCATTATTTACTTTGAGTTATGTACGTTGCTTGTCCATCTAAGGCATACATAACGATCAACAATTGCTAAAAGTCTAAAACATCTCTCCCTTAACCATCCTTACAATTAACGTTTGATAATTTGAGTAATATGTTTTTTTTTAAGTTGAGTAATATGTTTTTGGTCCACGTGTTTGTATGGGAGCTCGAGTTGATTTCTCAAGAGCTTTGCCGAAAACATGACTATTGAGTTCTTAATACATGTGTCACATGGTAAAAAAATTGAACACATAGGAATATTTAGACCATATATTATATTTATAAGTGGTGTATAATTTTCTATGTGATTGTGCCTTATTGAAAAAGTCTAGCGAAAAATTGTAGCGTACTCCTTCTGTAAAGAAATATAAGAGCGTCTTTAGTAATCTAAACGCTCTTATATTTCTTTACGGAGGGAGTACATTTGAGATAGCAAATATATAGAGGGAAATATATTCAGGGATTTTGGTTTGAAGGATTTCAAAAATGCAAAAAAGAAAGTGGCGCCACGTCAATTTTTGGGAAAACTTCCGATCTATTTATCAACTGTCATGCCAGTAGAAAGAACACCAGAAGTAACAGAAATTACATCTGGTCATAGACCACCTAGCCACGATTACAAGCATTGGAGTGAGTCGAAGGCACGCCGTCATTATCACTCCTCCCTCACTGGAGCTGGGCAAAACTTGTTATAGTAGACAGTCAAAAAGCCATCGTGCTAAAGCTCCACAGGACCAGCGGGCCAGTACAATAACCGTTGCCAATGAAGAGAAGCGTACATCGGAAAGATCCAACCTGTAGACACACGAACTAGATGAATGAAGACCAGATCCAAGTAAGCCCATCAAAGATAAACACCAACTGAATCTCGTGAGATCTACCGGAGATGCACCTCCACACGCCCTCCGACTACGCTAGACACATTGCCGAGGCGGGGGCTATGCAGGGAGAATTTTATTTCGTCTTCAGGGAGCCGAGGCAGCCTCGCCTTACTAAGCAGGACACGAACACTAAACGACAGAAAAGGCACCTAAAAATGGAGCAGGAGCGCTCCCGTCAGCAAGGCTCAAGGTCCAATGCGCCTCAATGGTCATAAGGCCACATGAGATGAGGCAGACCTACGGCGGCGCTGACGGGAGGCAAGGAAGCCCTAATCGCCCGAGAGACACGAGAGAGAGGAAACTTTTTTGCGCCATGATAATTTGAATCCTATAGCATTGGACATGTCTCAATTTATTTAATTGCAATACATGATTTTTTATTTTAAGAGTTTGAGTGGATGGATTTTTTTGGAATTATAAGGGCAAAGATATCCTCTGAAAGACATCGGTCGAATTCAATCATGCCAAATCAAATAGTCCACATAGGAAACATTAGTAAGGATTATAATTCTACAAACTCTCCATGAAAACTCCTTTAAAACAGGGAGACCCCCCAATTATAGCTAAGAACTTTTAACTATTTTATTGGGTTCTCTAGACCAAATTTTTTGCAAGTTTCTAAAGCCTAACAATATGAAGGTCTATCCACTGGCTCATCAATTTAGTTAGGCCATTTCAAATTCAACATTGGTTAGACACCAATTCAATTATATGCCTTTTAAATCATTGCAAATCTACTATATCTAAATAGCAAGCCCCCACTACTAGATTTCTCTAAACATGCGTGCTTCCACATTACCTCAATTATTTGTAACCGTTCGATCAAAATCGTGTGACATTAGAAGTCATGCATGCACTCGTGAGTTACACTTCTTACATTAATCTATCCATGCAAGGCATGCCACATCATTAAATCATGCATGTACTTTTTTCTAGGGAATCACGTCATGCATGCCAACCATTTTTTTGCATTTTTGTGTGTATGGACATGAACGATATATGTGTTGAACGCTTAGAGCAAAAGTATATAGTTTGTGTTCCATATTTTTATTAAAAGATGGTGTCACATTATGTTCAATTTAAAATGTTTTCGCTTCTTATGCATCATTTATCACATGCTTTGTATGTTTTGTTGTTCTTAAAACATAAACTAAGAGCATTTTTACATTTGTATTGTAATTAGTTTTAGCTATTTTTAAGCACTTATTAATGCATTTATTTTAACATGGTTCCCGCAGCAACGCGCGGGACATCATCTAGTTCAACAACAGTTGCACACTAACTATGTTACCTGGTAATATCATGAGTGATTGGTTTTTTCTTTTCAATATTTTAACCACAGATGGAATCATGTATTCTAAAATTTTATATTCTTATAAAATATTTTTAACCACAGGATGTCGGTTAGATTCTCGTGGGATAGATCCGGGTAAAAACTTTGTCTTCAACCGGTGGTTGGAGCCGGTGATGGTGATGCCCTAGGCTTTGTCATCATAGGTGAAGCACCCACCTCCTTCCGCCACCTCCGGGGGAAACCCTTGATCAGTTGGTTGGATGATGGCGGTGCTTATGTGTCGTTCCCCCCTTGGGGGGGGGGGGCGTCATTCTTGGAGGTGTTCATCGGCTCGAGGGACCAATGGATGGCTCTAGTGGTGGGGTGGCGTTTCAGGTGACACATCGACAGTGTGGAGTCTCGGCAGCGTGGTGCAGCAGGGTCTCGCCAACGGGCGCGTTATGATGGACACACGTAGGGAGGTCGCGTTGTCTAGCATCATGGCGGCATCGACGGCATGCCTGGCAAGGTCAATGTGTTGATTCCAGATATGAAGATGGATCAGCGGCCTTTGGAGCCTGCACATGCGGTGTCCGGTTCGAGTCCTCCGGTTCGGCTTGTGCCCCAGACCCGTCGTAGGGCGGATGGGTTGAGGCCTCCGGTTTTTTATGTTCGGCGTTGGTGTGAGGTCTGATCAGGCGGCCCGATGATGTGCACCTCCTTCATCATATTGGTAGATGTAGCATTGCTCTAAAGTAATAATACTACATCTACGAACAACTTACGAAGCCTTACGTAACTTTCCATCACCACATTCTCTCTCCCCCCCGATTGCTAGGAGGGTGGGCCCCACCTCCCCTCTAATTGCTAGGAGGGTGGCCCCACCTCCCCTCTAATCCCAATCACAGTTTGCCACCTGGTTATTTACGTAAAACTTAACGTAAGTTTTAGTAGATGTAGCATTGCTCTAAATAAAGAATAATTATGTGCATCGATTTGATGCAGAGGCCGGGTCCTTCTTTTCGATTTTTTGAAATATTCATAAAATAGATATTCCCAACCACGACCTACATCAAGTTTTTACGGATGTGCTCTCTTATTGATGGCGACTGATAGGCGCCGGCGCGCCGGCCCAAAGATTCGTCCGGTCATGCCCCAGCTGTCCGATTCAGCCGCGCGCAGCCATCCGATTGGGTCTGCATTCTCTTCTTCCTCCCCCACTCTTCTTCACCCTGGTTTAGCCCCATCCGCCATTGCCCGAAGCAATTTTCTGTAGCCCCCATCGCCCCCTCCTCCCCCTGGCCTCCTACTTGCAGCTCCGCGTGCCGGCTCGCGGTCGCCGCTCGCTGCTCACCGCATCAGTAGCCGTCGATCTGGCATTTTTGACCTCTGTCGTCATCTTCTTCGCGACATGATGCCGTCTCTTCCCCTTGCGTGTCCAGCTCCCGCGGGCCAGCCGCACCTTCTTCCCCCAAGCTCTGCCACCGTCTCTCCCGCACACATCTCGTCCTGCCTCCGGCCGCCTCGCCCCCCGTCACAACCCTGACCAACATCTCGCGCTACTCATCGCCGTTTTTGAAGCACCGTCGTAGCAAATGCATGGATGTAGCAAAAATCTTCACCGGTGGTAGCAAAACTGAAGCACATTTACAGCGAACCGCCGTCGCGGCTATCGCGGCCGTTGCGGGTTGCAGCTAATCCATGAATGGATGAAGCAAAATCCAGCAGCGGTTGTAGCAAAAACGTCGTCTCCGTCGTCGAACATCACAGCTAAGTCGTGAAGCATGTAGCAAACAACGACACCGGCGTGTCGGTACAACGAACATCCGCATTTGTTGACCAGACTCATACACAGGCGTGCTGACGATCATGCATCCAGCACCAACGTGTAAACAAGACCGATCTAGAGAAGCCGCTCTTTGTGAGATCAGGGAGCTTATAAAGAAGACGAAGACTCCAAGGGGGTGTCCTTTGCTGGCCGGACGAGGCCGGCAAGGTCAAATGCAGTAGATAAGAGCAGGACCAAGCCACGCCAGCTGTGTCTCCGGGATGACCGGAGACCGAAGCGCGCTCCCCTCCAAGAAGGCCCGGCAAGCCCTGCCCCCGGCAGGCACATGCCAGTTACCACCGCTCCACCGCACCACGACGCCAGTCACTTATCGATGCGGTGTCGAGCCCCCCAGTCGATTAAGTGGCTCTCACTAAGCACGTGGCAGTTTGCTGGAAGACAGATCACACCCATTTGACACCCGTCCAGTGGCGTGCCAAGATGATAAGCAGAAGTTGGCTAAGCGGCGATATAAGCTTGCCGGGGATGCACCCCTGAACGCCACCTAAGGTAGCATTTATGGCATTTTGTCCTAAGTGCCAGAGTTAGGTATGATAACACTGTTGGCTATCTAATCACAAGATAATGTCTGTTTTGTCACTGTGGTTATCCCTTGAGGTATAAAAGGAGGTCCAAGGCAACCTAGAGAGGGATTCAGATCTTCTCACACTTGTACTCGCGTAGCAGCTCTCCCCGAGGCCACCTTGCCGGGTTTGAGCACTGCATGTCGTCGTGTTCCTTCATCCAATCCACCAAAGCAGGAGTAGGGTTTTACGCTTCTCAGCAGCCCAAACCTGGGTAAAAACCACCAGAGTCTCATCGTCGTGCTGCCCCATGGCCTCCGCTCTTTGTGCAACGTGAACTCCCCCTGCCGAACCACAAGGGGCTCGTGGCCCCATAGGTGATCGTGTCCACCCACGACATCTTTGGCGTGCCAGGTAGGGGGAGATCACTTGCGCGAAATCGAAGTTGTGAACAGCGCGTCGATCGTCATCATCATCTTCTTCGTCCTCACCTTCTCCATCCATGGCACCCAAGAAGAAACCCGGCGCAACCGTGCACCTCTCCACTTTGAAGGCCCCCTCACACG
Source organism: Thinopyrum elongatum (assembly GCA_011799875.1). Classification (NCBI taxonomy): domain Eukaryota; kingdom Viridiplantae; phylum Streptophyta; class Magnoliopsida; order Poales; family Poaceae; genus Thinopyrum; species Thinopyrum elongatum. Next base: position 450,380,905 of record CM022297.1, read on the forward strand.
TAGCCGCAGACACCGTAGGCGTCGCGGCGGCATTGGATGAGGTGGGTACCGCAGGTGACGCGACCGGCATAGGCAGCGCCGTCGTTGTGTCCCCCGTGACTGAAGCCGGAGCGGGAAATGCCAGGACTGGGCAGCATCAGCAGCATCCTGACGAGCTTGGCCCAGAAGCCGCGGGTGGAGGGAACGCCTAGTCTCTACCTCCCCTCTGCACCGGCGGGCGCAGTCGCAACAGCGACGCCTGCTCCGGCGCAAGCCGCGATCCTCCAGTTGCGCTCACCACGAGCACAGCTACAAGGCGCACACCTTCCCCAGAGCAAGATGGGCAAGACGGAGCGCCGAACGGGCCGCCGACCCCCAAGCACGACCTACTCATTTCCAGACCGCCTTGGCGATCGGTTCACGGCGAGAAGAATGCGGCGACGCTCCTGCTGGTTCTGCCAGGAGTCGAGTGATGTCGCGGTCTGCCTCGTCAGCCATGCCAAGCACAGCCGCGGAAGCAATGGCGTGGGCCCAACTCCTGTTCCACCAGCTGCTGACAAGATGGATGAGTGGAGGGCCACCATCCAGAGCTTGATTGGCTTTGATGAAATCGGTAAATCGCAGCATGCGGAGCCGTCGCGATGCCCGCGAACGACAACGGCGGTCTGGGCTGATGGTTGTGTCGAGGGGGCTACACCAACGGTGCAATCCCCTCCGCGACAGCAGGCCCAGAGGCAGCCTCAGCAAACTCAACGTGTAGACGAGCTCGACGAGACGTCGATGGCTTCGTCTGGCCCGCAGACCTGCCGGGATCAGCGGCGGGTTCTGGAAGACCGGCGAAAGGAAGACACGCATGTCACCATAGAGCGACGCCGGGAGGCACACCGTCAATCCAACAGACACAATGGCCCAGACGTTGACGAACCCGCGCCCAGTGTCGGCGGGTACTTGCCTTACGAGGTTGGGTGCCCTGCCTTCACTCGTGAGCTGCGGCAGGTCCGCTGGCCATCTATCTGAGCCTTCAAGCCTGAACTGCCGGAAAAATACGACGGGAAGTTAAACCCGACAGAGTTTTTGGGCATTTACACGATTGTCGTTCAAGCCGCCGGGGGCAGAGATGAGAAGGTGTTCACCAACTATTTCCCTTTGGCGCTCAAGCCAAATGTGAGATCATGGCTGATGCACCTGCCGAAAAACTCTTTTTCCTCATGGGCTGACTTGTGCAATGAGTTTGTTGGCGCCTTTAGAGGTGGCCACCAAGAGCCTGGACAGCCCAGTGACTTGCAAGTTCTTCCGCAGAAGGAAGGGGAGGGTTTGCGTAAATATATATAGAGGTTCAGTCGAGTACACCGTAACATCCCAGAGATACACCCAGCAGCCGTGATTGCCGCGTTCCATTTGAACATGTGCAACAGGAGGATGCGAGCCAAAATGAATGTCCGGCTGCCCAAGACCGTCAACGAGTTGTACACCTTGGCGAATAAGTGTGCTCGAGCTGAAGAAGGAAGGCGACTCCCCGGAGAGGAGGCTGGCGTCAAGATTGATTCAGATGATGAGGACGATGCCGCCAACCCGAAGAGGAGAAGTCGGAGGTGCAATAGGAAACGCAAAGAGAAGACTGTACTGACCGTTGAGAGTTCTGGTGATCTTAGTGCCGGCAAGAAGGCCAAAACCGAGACCCCCGGCAAGGGAGCTGCCACGTGCGCTGATTACCGGGAGGCTGCGACAGCAAAGAAAGCCAGGAAATCCGACGAGCCATACTGCAAAATCCACCGCACCAAAGGTCATGATCTCCAAGAGTGCCGCCAAGTTGAGCAGCTTGTTGAGAAACGAAAGGCTGAATACGAGAAGCGTGACAGTGAGAGAGGCCAAGAGGGTGCTGGCGGAAAAGGCCATGGTGGTAGAGGGGGCCGCCGCGACAAGGCCTCGCAGCAAAAGGAAAAACCTGCTAGAGGCCGTGAAAAGAGAGAAAGAGACGATGGGAGTGATGAAGAGGATGAGGAAGAAACCAGCGAGCAAGAATTCCAAAAGGCAACCGAAGCCATGTGTGTTGATGGGGGTGCATCTTTGCACTCCTCTCATCGTAGGCTCAAACAGTGGGCGCGTGAGGTCAATGCCGTGGAGCCAGCTGCAGACTCCCAAAAGCCACTTAAATGGTCCCGCACGCCTATCATCTTTGGAGAGGAGGATCACCCTGATCGTACCACTGCGGTTGGGTGTTTGCCGTTGTTGGTTTCCCCGATAATCCACAACCTCAAAGTAATAAAGATGCTAGTTGATGGTGGGGCTGGGCTGAACTTAATCTCCCCCAGAGTGGTTGGCAAGCTACAGATCCCTGATGAGGAGCTCAAGGCTATGGCTACGTTCCAAGGAATCAACCCCGGTAGGAGCCGGCCTAAGGGGAAAGTTACATTGCCTGTGACATTTGGCGGGGAACTGAATTATTGGACTGAGAGAGTCGTGTTTGACATTGTTGATCTTCCTTTGCCTTACAATGGAATTCTTGGTCGACCGGTTCTGTCAAAATTCATGGCAGCATCCCATTATGCCTACAACACCTTGAAGATGCTAGGGCCGATGGGTATCATTTCCATTCCATCAGATAAGAAAGATGCAATTATATGTGTGGACAAGATGTATCAGGACGTGGTAGCAGCTGAGGCCACAGAAACCCCAGCTCCCGCCAAAGAAACAAAGAAGGGGAAGAAGGCTAGCAGAGATGCCGGTAAGGACTCCGGGAAGCTCCCCTCTCCGGAGTGCGCTGCGCCTGTTGACGACCTGCCGGAGAGTTCCACTAGCAAAAGATCCAAGGTTGCTTCACCTGCTGTGAAAAGGGTGAAAGTGCGTTATATCGACTAGAGGGGGGGGGGGTGAATAGGCGATTTTTATGAATTCGTCACTGAGGAAATAGTACTTGAGGAATTTCCTATGCGACGAACTACTAGCAGCGGAATAAGTACTCAGGTGCATGCATAACAACACAGTAGCATAGTCATCATGATGAAATAAAACATACACAGAGTAAAGGTAGCGTGAAAACAGGATAAGCAGGCAGAAGACAAAGTGACAGAAGAAATAGGATTGAGGAAATTGAGAAAGTCTTTAGTCAAAGTCTTCAAACAGTAACGATCAATTTCATCAACACATGAATGAGGAAATGAAAGGGTTGAGGAAATAGAACCAGTAGCTCGGGGAAGACAATGATTTGGTAGACCAGTTCCAACTGCTGTGATAGTTGTACGTCTGGTTGGAGCGGCTAGGTATTTAAACCAAAGGACACACAATCCTGGACATGCAGTCCTCACCGTATTCTCCTTGAGCTAAGGTCACACAGACCTTGCCCAATCACTCGTGGTAAGTCTTCAGGTGACTTCCAAACCTTCACAGACTAGGTCACCCAGCGATCCACAATTCCTCTTGGATGCTCTAGACCTTGACGCCTAACCATCTGGAAGATGCACAGTCTTCAAAGGTAACAAGCGTCGGTTCCACACAGGAACAATCTCTTCAGTGATGCTCAATCACTTTGGGTTGTAGGTGTTTGGGTTTTTGGGTTTTTCCTCACTGATGATTTTCTCTCAAAGTCCTCGGAGGATGGGATGCTTCTAAATGACAAGTGTCAGTTTCTCTCGGAGCAGCCAACCAGCTAGTGGTTGTAGGGGGCGGCTATTTATAGCCGGGGAGCAGCCCGACATGATAAGACATAAATGCCCTTCAATTATATGACCGTTAGGTGGATAAGGTATTTGGGACAGCTGGCACATAGCACAGCAACGGTCGAAAATTTGAGCTCTCAAATTCCTCAGGGCTATCATGTTCCTCACTTGTAGGCAATCCCCACTGGCGAATTCCTAACTCCTCAGTTAGAACAAATTCCTTAGAGAACAGAAGACCTTTGTCTCTGTTACTGAAGAAATTGACTGAACTGTATGAGATTTCGAATGGCTTCACTTGAAAGGATTGGGCATGTGTGGGATTTGAGATGAGCATCACTTGGAAACTTTTCCTTAGTTTTACCTCGACCCCCTTTAACAGTATGGTGTTTCCTATGACTCAAGAAATAGAAAATGAAACTATAAAAACAAAAGTCTTCATGCTTCATAATCCCCGCATCAATATCAAAGTCTTCAAGGTCACACCAATTTCCTCATTTTCAAAGTCTTCAAGAAAACCAAAGTCTTCAAATGAAGACATTCATTTTTAGGGGTCGACTTTCTTCGTAAATATAAACTCCTCATAGACTTATAGAACCTGTGTACACTCACAAACACATTAGTCCCTTAACCTATAAGTCTTCAATACACCAAAATCACTAAGGGGCACTAGATGCACTTACAATCTCCCCCTTTTTGGTGATTGATGAAAAATAGGTTAAGTTTTCAACGGGGATAAATCATATGAAGTGTAAATACTGATATTGAGGATTTTGATTGCAAGATATAGAAGAACTCCCCCTGAAGATGTGCATATTTGAGGAATTTGCTTTGACTGCAAATGCACATTATAGAATAAAATCATGGAGATCTCCCCCTATATCTTGTAATTCATACACGCAGTTAACATATGATATGAAGAATTTGAAATGCATGATGAAATATGGTGTCTGGCGAAATTCAGCATGCGTGCATTAAGGTACTTGAGGAAATAAGCATGCAGAAAGCAGTTCAAAAGTATCAGACCACCATCGGACTTAAGTTTACAACTCAACCAACAAACACTTCAGAAGAGCGAGAGTTGTAACTTAATAAAAAAAACAGCCCATATATAAGACTTGCTTGAAGACTAACTCAAATTTCTCCCCCTTTGTCATCGAATGACCAAAAGGGACAAAAAATGAGGACTAACGCCCCTGAAGAATATCATCATGATGTCGATGGAGGAGCGCCATTGTTGTTGGGGTCATTTGTTGAAGTAGGGCCCGCCGCAGTGTCGTTGAGATCCTCAGCTTCATCCGTCTCACGCGATGAAGAAAATGAACTGGTTACCAGCTGAGGAAATTTGACCTTCTTGAATTTCTTCGAAGGAGGATGAGCCCAGTCAAAGTTCTGCTGAAAGTCCATCTGCTTGAGATCTTCAACACTGTATAGATGAGAAAGAATAGCCCAAGTGCGATCGAAGATTTCATGAGCGTAATAGTGATTCTTCTTCACAGTGTTCTGAGTGACAGTCATGTTCTGAAGAATAGAGCCAAATTGACGCTTGACCCACTTGTGATTGCGATCGACCTTCTGATGAAGACTTAGAAGAAGCTCATGATCAGTCATCACTCGTGGAGCAGTGGCTTGAGGATTTTGCTTTGAGGCTTTTGCGGCAGAGTCTTGAGTTGCAGAGTCATCATTGGAGGAGTAAGATGCAGCTTTGCGAAACAAACTGACCATCCAATGGATGATTGCCTTCATCAATAACAGCAGCTTTGACTTTTTCATCAGCTGAAGAAATAGTCCTTTTGAGGACTTCAATGGGAGGCAAAAAGCTGAGGTGATTCTGAAAATCTGCCTTGTATTGAATTGAAGACCTAGTTCTGAGGAATTTCATTATCCAGGGAGCATAAGGCTTCAATTCAAATGGCGACAGAGCAACATTCGCCAAAGTCCTCATGAAGAAATTGTGATAATTAATGGGAATCCCATGAATGATGTTGAACAGCAGATTCTTCATGATGCCAACAACTTCTTCTTCTTCTGAGTTGTGGCCTTTGATTGGACTGAGGGTTTTGGTGAGGATTCGATATACGGTTCTTGGCACATAGAGCAAGTCCTTCACTAGGAAGGTGGTTCTTGTAGCTTGTCCAAGCCGCAAAGGCTTCATGAGCACTTGCATCAGATGATTTAGAAGTTCAGATTCTTCGTAGATCAGCCTTGCGCCTTCAGCAGGAGGACTGACTGGAACAGCATGAAGCAATTCAGAGGTCGGAGCTTTGTAGTGAGTGTTTTCTGTCGTCCAGCCTAGCACCCATGAATTGACGTCAGCCACATTACCAGTGAGGTGCAGAGTAGCATAGAATTGAAGAATTAGCTCTTCATTCCAATCACAGATGTCAGCATAGAAATTCAGGAGCCCAGCTTCGTGAAGAACACTCAAAACAGGTTGGAAACAAGGAATGGACTCCATGTCCACATGAGGAATTTGACGGTGCTGAAATACCTTGTCCTTGTCAAACAGAATAGCTGCATAAAAATTCATCTGGCTTGTAGTCCAGAACCACTTGCGGCGAAGTCTTGCTGGGTCATATGGATTGAAATCAGTGAAGAAATGATGCTCAGCGAAGAAATCATCAGCCTTGAATTTTGGCCTCTTTGCATGAGGATTGAGTTGCTTGGGCTGAAGATTTACAGTTGATGGTCTCACAACCTCTTGTGTCATAAACTCTGGAGCTGCTGACTGAGGAATTGAAGCTTCATTTTCTTCAACAGTAGTCTAGGTCTCCATTTCTTCAGCTGTCGCAGTTGGAATTGAAGGAAATATGCCCTAGAGGCAATAATAAAGTTGTTATTTTATATTTCCTTATTCATGATAAATGTTTATTATTCATGCTAGAATTGTATTAACCGAAAACTTGATACATGTGTGGATACATAGACAAAACACTGTGTCCCTAGTAAGCCTCTACTAGACTAGCTCGCTAATCAAAGATGGTTAAGTTTCCTAACCATAGACATGTGTTGTCATTTGATGAACAGGATCACATCATTAGGAGAATGATGTGATGGACAAGACCCATTCGTTAGCTTAGCATAATGATTGTTCAGTTTTATTGCTACTGCTTTATTCATGTCATATACATATTCCTTTGACTATGAGATTATGCAACTCCCGGATACCGGAGGAATACCTTGTGTGCTATCAAACGTCACAACGTAACTGGGTGATTATAAAGATGCTCTACAGGTATCTCCGAAGGTGTTTGTTGGGTTGGCATAGATCAAGATTAGGATTTGTTACTCCGAGTATCGGAGAGGTATCTCTGGGCCCTCTCGGTAATGCACATCATAAGAAGCCTTGCAGCAATGTGACTAATAAGTTAGTTGTGGGATGATGTATTACGGAATGAGTAAAGAGACTTGCCGGTAACGAGATTGAACTAGGTATGAAGATACCGACGATCGAATCTTGGGCAAGTAACATACCGATGACAAAGGGAATAACGTATGTTGTCATTACGGTACGACCGATAAAGATCTTCATAGAATATGTGGGAACCAATATGAGCATCCAGGTTCCGTTGTTGGTTGTTGACCGGAGAGGTGTCTTGGTCATGTCTACATAGTTCTCGAACCCGTAGGGTCCGCACGCTTAACGTTCGATGACGATTTTATATTATGTGAGTTATGTGATTTGGTGACCGAATGTTGTTCGGAGTCCTGGATGAGATCACGGACATGACGAGGAGTCTCGAAATGGTCGAGAGGTAAAGATTCATATATAGGACGATGATATTCGGACACCGGAAGTGTTCCAGGGGTACCGTGTACATATCGGGTCACCCGAAGGGGTTCCGGGCACCCCTCGGCAAAGATATGGGCCTAATGGGCCAAGAGGGGAAACGCAGCAGCCAGCAGGGGCTGCTGCGCCCCCCATATGGGCCGCACCTGAGGGAAAGGAAAGGGGCGGAAAGAGAAGGAAGGGGAGGGATTCGGCCTCCCCCTTCCTTCCCTCCTCCCTCCTTTTTCCTTCCCCCTCCGGTAGATATGGAAGGGGGGGAGGCCGACTTGGAGGAGGCGCCCAAGTAGGATCCCTCCTACTTGGGGCACCCCTTGCTTCTCCCCTCCCTCTCCCACCTATATATATATGTGGGGGAGGGGCACCGCTAGAACACACAACATTGATTCCTAGCCGTGTGCGACGCCCCCCTCCACAGTTTACGCCTCCGGTCATATCTTCGTAGTGCTTAGGCGAAGCCCTGCGCGTATCACTTCACCATCACCGTCACCACGCCGTCGTGCTGACGGAACTCTCCCTTGACACTTTGCTGGATCAAGAGTTCGAGGGACATCATCGAGCTGAACGTGTGCAGAACTCGGAGGTGTCGTACGTTCGGTGCTTGATCGGTCGGAACGAGAAGAAGTTCGACTACATCAACCGCGTTGTCAAACGCTTCCGCTTTCGGTCTATGAGGGTACGTGGACACACTCTCCCATCTCGTTGCTATGCATCTCCTAGATAGATCTTGCGTGAGCGTAGGAAATTTTTGAAATTGCATGCTATATTCCCCAACAGTGGTATCAGAGCTAGGTCTATGCATAGATGATATGCACGAGTAGAACACAAAGAGTTGTGGGCGGTGATAGTCATACTGCTTACCACCAACGTCTTATTTTGATTCTGCGATATTGTTGGATGAAGTGGCCCGGACCAACCTTACATGACCACGTTCATGAGACCGGTTCCATCGACAGACATGCAACTAGTTTTGCATAAAGGTGGCTGGCGGGTGTCTGTTTCTCCAACTTTAGTTGAATCGAATTTGACTACGGCCGGTCCTTGTTGAACGTTAAAACAACAAACTTGACGAAACACCGTTGTAGTTTTGATGCATAGGTAAGAACGGTTCTTGCTAGAAGCCCGTAGCAGCCACGTAAAACTTGCAACAACAAAGTAGAGGACGTCTAACTTGTTTTTGCAGGGCGTGTTGTGATGTGATATGGTCAAGACATGATGTGATATACGTTGTTGTATGAGATGATCATGTTTTTTAAAAGTTATCGGCAACTGGCAAGAGCCTTATGGTTGTCGCTTTATTGTATGAAATGCAAACGCCATGTAATTGCTTTACTTTATCACCATGCGTTAGCGATAGTTGTAGAAGCAATAGTTGGCGAGACGACCACGACGCTACGATGGAGATCAAGGTGTCAAGCCGGTGACGATGGAGATCATGACGGTGCTTTGGATATGGAGATCAAAGTCACAAGATGATGATGGCCATATCATGTCACATATTTTGATTGCATGTGATGTTTATCTTGTATGCATCTTATTTTGCTTAGTACGACGGTAGCATTATAAGATGATCCCTTACTAAAATTTCAAGGTATAAGTGTTCTCCCTGAGTATGCATTGTTGCGACAGTTCGTCGTGCTGAGACACCACGTGATGATCGGGTGTGATAGGCTCTACGTTCACATACAACGGGTGCAAGACAGTTTTGCACATGCGGAATACTCGGGTTAAACTTGATGAGCCTAGCATGTACAGACATGGCCTCGGAACACTGGAGACCAAAAGGTCGAACGTGAATCATATAGTAGATATGATCAACATAGAGATGTTCACCATTGAAAACTACTCCATCTCACCCGATGATCGGACATGGTTTAGTTGATTTGGATCACGTGATCATTTAGATGACTCAAGGGATGTCTATCTAAGTGGGAGTTCTTAAGTAATATGATCAATTGAACTTAATTTATCATGAACTTAGTTGTGATAGTTTTTGCATATCTATGTTGTAGATCAATGGCCCATGCTACCGTTCCCTTGAATTTTAATGCGTTCCTAAAGAAAGCTAAGTTGAAAGATGATGGTAGCAACTACATGGACTGGGTCCGTAACTTGAGGTTTATCCTCATTGCTGCACAGAAGAATTATGTCCTTGATGCACCGCTAGGTGACAGACCTATTGCAGGAGCAGATGCAAATGTTATGAATGTTTAGCAAGCTCGATATAATGACTACTTGATAGTTTAGTGCGCCATGCATTACGGCTTAGAACCGGGACTTCAAAAACGTTTTGAACGCCACCGAGCATATGAGATGTTCCAAGAGCTGAAATTGGTATTTCAGACTCATGCCCGTGTCGAGAGGTATGAGACCTCTGACAAGTACTTTGCCTACAAGATGGAGGAGAATAGCTCAACCAGTGAGCATGTGCTCAGAATGTCTAGGTACTACAATCGCTTGAATCAAGTGGCAGTTAATCTTCTAGATAAGATAGTGATTGACAAAGTTCTCTAGTCACTATCACCAAGCTACTAGAACTTCGTGATGAACTATAATATGCGAGGGATGATGAAAATGATTCCCGAGCTCTTCGCGATGCTGAAATCGACGATGGTAGAAATCAAGAAAGAGCATCAAGTGTTGATGGTTAACAAGACCACTAGTTTGAAGAAAAAGGGCAAGGGAACGAAAGAGAACTTCAAGAAGAATGGCAAGCCAGTTGCCGCTCCCATGAAGAAGCCCAAAGCTGGACCCAAGCCTGAAACTGAGTGCCTCTACTGCAAAGGAAATGGTCACTGGAAGCGGAACTGCCCCAAATACTTGGCGGATAAGAAGGATGGCAAAGTGAACAAAGGTATATTTGATATACATGTTATTGATGTGTATTTTACTAGTGTTCATAGTAGCCCCTGGGTATTTGATACAGGTTCAGTTGCTAAGATTAGTAACTCGAAACAGGAGTTGCAAAATGAACAGAGACTAGTTAAGGACGAGGTGACGATGTGTGTTGGAAGTGATTCCAAGGTTGATAAGATCACCATCGCACACTCTCTCTACCTTCGGGATTAGTGTTGGACCTAAATAAATGTTATTTGGTGTTTGCGTTGAGCATGAATATGATTGGATCATGTTTATTGCGATACGGTTATAAATTTATGTCAGAGAATAATTGTTGTTCTGTTTACATGAATAAAACCTTCTATGGTCATACACCCAATGTAAATGGTTTATTGAATCTCGATCGTAGTGATACACATATTCATAATATTGATGCCAAAAGATGCAAAGTTGATAATGATAGTGCAACATATTTGTGGCACTGCCGTTTAGGTCATATTGGTGTAAAGCGCATGAAGAAACTCTATGCAGATGGGCTTTTGGAATCACTTGATTATGAATCATTTGATACTTGCGAACGATGCCTCATGGGCAAGATGACTAAAACTCCGTTCTCCGTAACAATGGAGCGAGCTAATGACTTATTGGAAATAATACATACCGATATATGCGGTCCGATGAGTGTTGAAGCACGCGGCGGGTATCATTATTTTCTGACCTTCACAGATGATTTGAGTAGATATGGGTATATCTACTTAATGAAACACAAATCTGAAACATTTGAAAAGTTCAAAGAATTTCAGAGTGAAGTGGAGAATCATCGTAACAAGAAAAATAAAGTTTCTACGATCTGATCGCGGAGGCGAATATTTGAGTTACGAGTTTGGCCTTCATTTAAAACAATGTGGAATAGTTTCACAAATCAAGCCACCTGGAACACCACAGCGTAATGGTGTGTCCGAACATCATAACCGTACTTTATTAGATATGGTGCGATCTATGATGTCTCTTACCGATTTACCACTATCGTTTTGGGGTTATGCATTAGAGACAGCTGCATTCACGTTAAATAGAGCACCATCTAAATCCGTTGAGACGACACCGTATGAACTGTGGTTTGGCAAGAAACCTAAGCTGTCGTTTCTTAAAGTTTGGGGTTGCGATGCTTATGTGAAAAAGCTTCAACCTGATAAGCTCGAACCCAAATCGGAGAAGTGCGTCTTCATAGGATACCCAAAAGAAACTGTTGGGTACACGTTCTACCACAGATCCAAAGGCAAGATCTTTGTTGCTAAGAATGGATCCTTTCTAGAGAAGGAGTTTCTCTCGAAAGAAGTGAGTGGGAGGAAAGTAGAACTTGATGAGGTAATTGTACCTTCTCTCGAATTGGAAAGTAGTTCATCAGAGAAAACCGTTCCCGTGATGCCTACACCAACTAGAGAGGAAGCTAATGATGATGATCATGAAACTTCGGATCAATTTACTACAGAACCTCGTAGGTCAACCAGAACACGATCCACACCAGATTGGTATGGGAATCCTGTACTGGAAGTCATGTTACTAGACCAAGGCGAACCTACAAACTATGAAGAAGCTATAATGAGCCCAGATTCCGACAGATGGCTTGAGGCCATGAAATCTGAGACAGGATCCATGTATGAGAACAAAGTATGGACTTTGGTGGACTTGCTTGATGATCGGCGAGCCATAGAGAATAAATGGATCTTCAAGAAGAAGACTGACGCCGATGGTAATGTTACTATCTACAAAGCTCGACTTGTCGCAAAAGGTTTTCGACAAGTTCAAGGAGTTGACTACGATGAGACTTTCTCACCCGTAGCGATGCTTAAGTCCGTCCTAATCATGTTAGCAATTGCCGCATTTTATGATTATGAAATCTGGCAAATGGACGTCAAAACTGCATTCCTTAATGGATTTCTTAAAGAAGAGTTGTATATGATGCAACTAGAAGGTTTTGTCGATCCTAAAGGTGCTAACAAAGTGTGCAAGCTCCAGCGATCCATCTATGGACTAGTGCAAGCATCTCGGAGTTGGAATATACGCTTTGATGAGGTAATCAAAGCATATGGTTTTATACAGACTTTCGGAGAAGCCTGTATTTACAAGAAAGTGAGTGGGAGCTCTGTAGCATTTCTAATATTATATGTGGATGACATATTGTTGATTGGAAATGATGTAGAATTTCTGGATAGCATAAAAGGATACTTGAATAAGAGTTTTCAATGAAAGACCTCGGTGAAGCTGCTTATATATTAGGCATCAAGATCTATAGGGATAGATCGAGACGCTTAATAGGACTTTCACAAAGCACATACCTTGATAAAGTTTTGAAGAAGTTCAAAATGGATCAGTCAAAGAAAGGGTTCTTACCTGTGTTGCAAGGCGTGAAGTTGAGTAAGACTCAATGCCCGACCACTGCAGAAGATAGAGAGAAAATGAAAGTCATTCCCTATGCTTCAGCCATAGGTTCTATCATGTATGCTATGATGTGTACCAGACCTGATGTGTGCCTTGCCATAAGTTTGGCAGGGAGGTACCAAAGTAATCCAGGAGTGGATCACTGGACAGCGGTCAAGAACATCCTGAAGTACCTGAAAAGGACTAAGGATATGTTTCTCGTTTATGGAGGTGACAAAGAGCTCGTCGTAAATGGTTACGTCGATGCTAGTTTTGACACTGATCCGGATGACTCTAAGTCACAAACCGGATACATATTTATATTGAATGGTGGAGCTGTCAGTTGGTGCAGTTCCAAGCAGTGCGTCGTGGTGGGATCTACGTGTGAAGCAGAGTACATAGCAGCTTCGGAAGCAGCAAATGAAGGAGTCTGGATGAAGGAGTTCATATCCGATCTAGGTGTAATACCTAGTGCATCGGGTCCAATGAACATATTTTGTGACAATACTGGAGCAATTGCCTTAGCAAAGAAATCCAGATTTTACAAAAGAACCAAACACATCAAGAGACGCTTCAACTCCATCCGTGATCAAGTCAAGGAGGGAGACATAGAGATTTGCAAAATACATACGGATCTGAATGTGGCAGACCCGTTGACTAAGCCTCTTCCACGAGCAAAACATGATTAGCACCAAGACTCCATGGGTGTTAGAATCATTACAATGTAATCTAGATTATTGACTCTAGTACAAGTGGGAGACTGAAGGAAATATGCCCTAGAGGCAATAATAAAGTTGTTATTTTATATTTCCTTATTCATGATAAATGTTTATTATTCATGCTAGAATTGTATTAACCGGAAACTTGATACATGTGTGGATACATAGACAAAACACTGTGTCCCTAGTAAGCCTCTACTAGACTAGCTCATTAATCAAAGATGGTTAAGTTTCCTAACCATAGACATGTGTTGTCATTTGATGAACGGGATCACATCATTAGGAGAATGATGTGATGGACAAGATCCATCCGTTAGCTTAGCATAATGATCATTCAGTTTTTTTGCTACTGCTTTACGCATGTCATATACATATTCCTTTAACTATGAGATTATGCAACTCCCTGATACCGGAGGAATACCTTGTGTGCTATCAAATGTCACAACGTAACGGGGTGATTATAAAGATGCTCTACAGGTATCTCCGAAGGTGTTTGTTGGGTTGGCATAGATCGAGATTAGGATTTGTCACTCCGAGTATCAGAGAGGTATCTCTGGGCCCTCTCAGTAATGCACATCATAAGAAGCCTTGCAAGCAATGTGACTAATAAGTTAGTTGCGGGATGATGTATTACGAAACGAGTAAAGAGACTTGCCGGTAACGAGATTGAACTAGGTATGAAGATACCGACGATCGAATCTCGGGCAAGTAACATACCGATGACAAAGGGAATAACGTATGTTGTCATTACGGTACGACCGATAAAGATCTTCGTAGAATATGTGGGAACCAATATGAGCATCTAGGTTCCGTTGTTGGTTATTGACCGGAGAGGTGTCTCGGTCATGTCTACAAAGTTCTCGAACCCGTAGGGTCCGCACACTTAATGTTCGATGACGATTTTATATTATATGAGTTATGTGATTTGGTGACCGAATGTTGTTCGGAGTCCCGGATGAGATCACGGACATGATGAGGAGTCTCGAAATGGTCGAGAGGTAAAGATTCATATATAGGACGATGATATTCGGACACCGGAAGTGTTCCAGGGGTACCGGGTACATATCGGGTCACCGGAAGGGGTTCCGGGCACCCCTCGGCAAAGATATGGACCTAATGGGCCAAGAGGGGAAACGCAGCAGCCAGCAGGGGCTGCTGCGCTCCCCATATGGGCCGCAGCTGAGGGAAAGGAAAGGGGGGGAAGAGAAGGAAGGGGAGGGATTCGGCCTCCCCCTTCCTTCCCTCCTCCCTCCTCTTTCCTTCCCCCTCCGATAGATATGGAAGTGGGGGAGGCCGACTTGGAGGAGGCGCCCAAGTAGGATCCCTCCTACTTGGGGCGCCCCTTGCTGCTCCCCTCCCTTTCCCACATATATATATATATATATATATATGTGGGGGGGGGGGGGGCACCGCTAGAACACACAACATTGATTCCTAGCCGTGTGCGGCGCCCCCCTCCACAGTTTACGCCTCCGGTCATATCTTCGTAGTGCTTAGGCGAAGCCCTGCGTGGATCACTTCACCATCACCGTCACCATGCCATCGTGCTGACGGAACTCTCCCTCGACACTTTGCTGGATCAAGAGTTCGAGGGACGTCATCGAGCTGAACGTGTGCAGAACTCGGAGGTGCCGTACGTTCGGTGCTTGATCGGTCGGAACGAGAAGAAGTTCGACTACATCAACCACGTTGTCAAACGCTTCTGCTTTCGGTCTACGAGGGCACGTGGACACACTCTCCCCCTCTCGTTGCTATGCATCTCCTAGATAGATCTTGCGTGAGCGTAGGAAATTTTTGAAATTGCATGCTACGTTCCCCAACAGGAATTTCTTCAGGTATAGAAAGAAGAGAAGTTTGACGTCCTTCAGAGCCTATTTGAATTTCTTCAATTTGCACAGGGGACTGAGGAATTTGATGCAGAGGTGTGGTCAATGGTGAGTTGGGGTGAAGATTTTCCCAATAATCATCATTCAGCACAGGAGTTTTTGAACCAATATTCACATCCTCTTCAAGTTCTTCAATGCCTGCCTCTTCAGCAGTGAACTAAGGCATAGGCGATGATACCAATGGGGTGGAAGGGATATCTTCCACTTCAATTTCTTCATCCAACTGCTCTGAAGAAGCAGCAGAAGGATTTTCTTCATTAGTGTCATCTGGAATGACATATTCTTCACCAAATGGAATGAGCCCCTTTGATGGCTCTATTGAGATTGGAACAGCATCAATTGGATCAGTGAAAGAGCTTGTCAAAGTCCTCACTTTCTTGGGAGCTGAGGACTCTGTAGAGGTTGATGCTTTCCTCTTCCTTGCGGCTTCTTTCTCCGCAGCTTTTGTTTTCTTCACTTCTGATGCAGAAGGAAGATTGATTTTCTTCACCTTTGAAGATTTCGCAGTAGGAGCAGATGAAGTTGGTTCAGTTTCTTCAGGCACGACTGATGCAGCCGCCCTGGCATGCACAGTTTCTTCAGGCACATCAGATTCTTCAGCTGGCCTGGCTTGTTCTTCAGCAGCCTGATTTTCATCAGCTGCACTTTCAGTTTCTTTAGTTTGCTGAGCAGTTGCTTCAGCTTGAGGAATTTCTTGTTGCGATGGAGCTGCAACACTAAGCTTGAGGGTCTTGGAGAGATTTACGAATCTGACCTTGGCATCGAGCCAGTCTGCATGATATGTGTCAAATTCATCACTGAGGCCTTTGATTTCCTTTTGCATATTTACAAGTTCTTCAGGAGACATGTTCAGAACGTTATTCTTCAGAAAGAGCTCCTTCTTGTACTGAGCCTTCTTGACTTGTCTGGCCTTCTCAAATTTCCATTTCTCTTCGCCTATGAAGGCAGTCAGCATGTGACTTTGACCAGGAGTGAGGTTCAAGTCTGGCAGTGGAGTGTTGGGATCTTTGTGTCAGAGGTCGATGAAATCGAGGATCTTCTTTGGATCCAGCATGAGAGGCACAGAACTGCCTTTGGCTCTAGCGGCCCTTTCTTGTCTGTCCCGGATGATTTCGGCAAGTTCTTCATCATCAGCTTCATCGTCATCAGACTGAACATGGAACGCCACTTGCTTCTTATGAGGACTTGGCATCATTCCATGTCCAGCAGTGGTTTTGACCTTCAGTAAGGTTGGACCTTTTGAGGACTGTGGTGGAGCTGAGGAACTTGCAGATGCTCCAGAAACAATGGAAAAACCTGCAGTCCGTTGACACATTGCAAGGTGCACAGGTGTTGAGGACTTTGTGGCAGTAGTTGAAGATTTTGAAGCAACTGAGAGGATTGGCACAGTCCTTGAAGAAGTTGCTTGAGGATTTTGTCCTGAGGACTTTGCCGTTGAAGAACTAGGCTGTGAGGGCATTGAGCTTGAAGATTTCTTCACAGCAGACTTCTTCAACATGGCCTTCTTTGGTGCAGTTGCACTGGACGAGGCTGCAGCAGCATCATGAGAATCCTCATTGAATTTCTTCACTGCTTCTTTAGCAACTT
Source organism: Thinopyrum elongatum (assembly GCA_011799875.1). NCBI lineage: Eukaryota > Viridiplantae > Streptophyta > Magnoliopsida > Poales > Poaceae > Thinopyrum > Thinopyrum elongatum. The sequence continues at coordinate 450,397,772 of CM022297.1, forward strand.
TAGCCAGTTTGGCATGGCGCTTGGCCCATTCCTTTGGAAATTCCTCACCACATCTGACGCTGGTGGGATCAGCTACTTGGCCATCAGCCAATGGAGGTCTTGGACATGGAGGGTTTACGGCGAATTTCTTCATGTACTTGGGAGTAACATAGCGATATTCCCTCCATTCCTTTGCCCATCTCCTCTCAATTCTCTGAATGCGCACTTTGCGCTGATTCTTGTTTTCCTTCCCATGAGTTTCTTCATCGGGTGTGCAGTATTCGTCATAAATATCCTCAGGGATTTCAAACGATGTGTTTGTCTTAGGCCTCTTGCCCCCTTTCTGAGGTCTCTTCCCATCTGCCATTTTCCTCACTTGAGGACTTTGAACTTTGGATGTTTCTGAGGAAGTATGCAAATTTTCTTCGAGGAATGCTGCAAATGAGTTAAGTTGATGAGAACCTAGTGAATCAGCAGCAGACATTTTGTACCTGTGAATAGAGTATAGGTGCGAAGAATTTGGAGAGGTCATATGCATTCTCAGAAAATTTCAAAAAGTATCAAGTTTGAGGAATTTGACCATAGGTGTCTTGAGGAATCTCACTAAGCGTTCTTGACTTAGGTTCCAGAGTTGTATAGATTTGAAAATCCACACAATTGAGGAATCTTGAAGAAAAACATAGCTTAGAGAAACAAATCAAGATAGAGAAGCATTCGGGTGTTTAAGGAGTGGGAAGTTGAAGAATAACCACCTTTTGAAGATTTTGTGAAAATCATAAGAATCAAAGTAGGGCAGTAAAATCATATTTTAATTACCCTTGATGAAGAACACAACAAACTGGGAGTGGAGTTGGAGAAGTTCGTTCGTTCAGATCTCCCACGCCCTAACTTGGCGGCGGGAGACAGCTACGGCGGCGGCGGAGAGAAGATATCCGCAGCCAGCGCGAGTACGACGGCGACGAGGTTGAGGCAGTGAAGCTCTTCCTCACTGGCGATGATGGAGTGTAGCGTCGGCGCTAGGTCTGAGAGCTCGAGTGAGATTGAGGTCGAGCGGAGTGAATGAGGTCTGAGGAAGGGAAGGGATATTTATAGCCGCGGTGAAAAACTGCTCGTCTAAAGATTTTGGACGAACATGCCCCTGACCCTTACTATTCTAACGACATGTGTCACCCACGTACAGAGAGGTGGAGATTGTGTGAGATCGTGGGTGAGTTGTTTAATCCATCGTGGGATGCGGAACGGTTTGAGCGGCAACAGCCAAAAATTTGAAAAGAATATTTTAAAGTTTCGTTCGCAAATTCTTCAATTGTCAAGGACACAGTGAAGACTTTGAACGGGTTTCAAATAGAACGCACATGAAGAATTTGTGAACAGACTGGGTTGAGTTTAGCATAGAGGGAGAACGGGTCCGATCACATTCACTTAGAAGAAAATCAACTTGAGGAATTAGCAATAAGTGAATGTTGTTGAGGACATTGAAAACTCAAATATATAGATATATAGTCAGTGAAGAACACCAATTGCAAAGTTTGAGGAAATTGCAAAGTTGAGGAATTTGAAAATTTGAAGAATTTGCAAAAATGAAGAAAAACTCAAATGTGAAGATTTTCAACTTTGGTTGGTGGCGTGACCCACCGTATAAGAATAATGATTTCAGACACCGCGTACAATTGTCGTAGGGCTCTGAGAATCAAATTCTTCATTAATTTCTTCACACTTAGAGGGTTAGTCTTCATTGATTGAAGAAAAACTTTACTTCGTGTGTTGCACATCTAAGTCATCAATTTTACATAAGTGTTAGGATGTGTGTCATTTCAAAGAACATTCGAAGATTCTAAGATATTTAGCTCACACCGCGACTTGCTAAATCTCTTCTCATCCAAGGGCTTTGTGAAGATATCTGCCAGTTGTTCTTCAATCTTGACGTGGTCGATGGAGATGTCGCCCTTCAACACATGATCTCGAAGAAAATGATGATGAATCTGGATGTGCTTAGTCTTCGAGTGCTGAACTGGGTTATGAGCAATCTTGATGGCACTCTCGTTATCGTAGTAGAGTGGCACATTCTTCACATTGATGCCATAATCCTTCAGGGTTTGCTTCATCCATAGCAATTGAGCACAGCAAGAGCCAGCAGCAATGTACTCAGCTTCAGAAGTAGAGAGTGATACTGAAAGTGCGTTATATCGACTAGAGGGGGGGTGAATAGGCGATTTTTACAAATTCGTCACTGAGGAATTTCACGGTGAGGAAATTCCTAAGTAACGAACTACTTAGCAGCGGAATAAGTACTCAGATGCAAACATAACATGGCATAAGAACAGTCATCATGATGAAATAAAATAGGCACAGAGTACAGGTAGCGTGAAACACAGGATAAGCAGGCTGAACACTTTGTGACTGAAGAAATAGGATTGAGGAAATTGAGAAAGTCTTCAGTCAAAGTCTTCACACAGTAACGATCAAGTACATTAACACATGAATGAGGAAATGAAAGGGTTGAGGAAATAGAACCAGTAGCTCGGTGAAGACGATGATTTGGTAGACCAGTTCCAACTGCTGTGACAGTTGTACGTCTGGTTGGAGCGGCTAGGTATTTAAACCTGAGGACACACAGTCCCAGACACACAGTCCTCACCGTATTCTCCTTGAGCTAAGGTCACACAGACCTCGCCCAATCACTCGTGGTAAGTCTTCAGGTGACTTCCAAACCTTCACAGACTCGGTCACTCGGCGATCCACAATTTCCTCTTGGATGCTCTAGACCATGACGCCTAACCGTCTGGAGGATGCACAGTCCTCAAAGGTAACAAGCGTCGGTTCCACACAGGAACAATTTCTTCAGTGATGCTCAATCACTTTGGGTTTGTAGGTGTTTGGGTTTTTGGGTTTTTCCTCACTTGATGATTTTCGCTCAAAGTCCTCGGAGGATGGGATGCTCTAAATGACAAGTGTCAATTTATCTCTCGGAGCAGCCAACCAGCTAGTGGTTGTAGGGGGCGGCTATTTATAGCCTAGGGAGCTGCCCGACATGATAAGACATAAGTGCCCTTCAATGATATGACCGTTAGGTGGGTAGGATATTTGGACAGCTGGCGCGTAGCACAACAACGGTCAGAAATTTGAGTATCAAATTCCTCAGGGCTATCATGTTCCTCACTTGTAGGCAATCCGCACTGGCGAATTCCTAACTCCTCAGTCAGAACAAATTCCTCAGAGAACAGAAGAACTTCGTCTCTTTCACTGAAGAAATTGACTGAACTGTATGAGATTTCCAATGGCTTCACTCGAAAGGATTGGGTAGGTGTAGGATTTTGAGATGAGCATCACTTGGAAACTTTTCCTTAGTTTTACCTCGACCCCCTTTAACAGTACGGTGTTTCCTATGACTCAAGAAGAAGAAAATGAAACTACGAAAACAAAAGTCTTCACGCTTCATAATCCTCGCATGAATATCAAGTCTTAAGGGTCACACCAATTTCTTCACTTTCAAAGTCTTCAAGAAAACCAAAGTCTTCAGTTGAAGACATTCATTTTTAGGGGTCGACTTTCATCGTAAATATCAAACTCCTCATAGACTTATAGAACCTGTGTACACTCACAAACACATTAGTCCCTTAACCTATAAGTCTTCAATACACCAAAATCACTAAGGGGCACTAGATGCACTTACAGATACACAGTTCTGCTTCTTCGAGGACCAACATACTAAGGATCGTCCGAGGAAATGGCATGTGCCTGATGTTGACTTGCGATCCACTCGATCACCAACATAGTTAGAGTCAGAATATCCGATGAGTTCAAAAGCCGAGCCCTTGGGATACCATAATCCAAGTGTTGGAGTGTGAGCTAGATATCAAAGAATATGTTTCACAGCCTTATGGTGTGATTCCTTCGGTGTAGCTTGAAAACGGGCACACATGTAAACACTAAGCATAATATCTGGCCTAGATGCACATAGGTACAATAAGGAGGTAATCATGGAGCAGTATACCTTTTGATCGAAGTCTATACCATTTTCATCGGTGCATAGATGGCCATTTGTGGGCATAGGGATTTTGACGCCTTTGCAATCTTGCATGTTGAATTTCCTCAGAACGTCCTTGAGGTATTTCTCTTGAGAAATGAAGATGCCATTGCGTTGTTGACGAATTTGAAGACCTAAGAAGAATTTCAGTTCTCCCATCATAGACATTTGATATTCCTCACTCATCATATAGGCAAATTCATCACTGTAACGTTGGTTAGTACAGCCAAAGATAATATCATCAACATATATTTGGCACACAAATAATTCAACATCATAGGTTTTGGTGAAAAGAGTTGGGTCCAGTGAACCGGGTTTGAAGCCTTTCTTCATGAGGAATTCCTTCAGTGTATCATACCACGCCCGAGGGGCCTGCTTGAGGCCATAGAGGGCCTTATTGAGTCTGAAGACTTTGTCAGGATGCTTAGGATCTTCAAAACCTGGGGGTTGAGCGACATATACTTCTTCCTCAAGCTTACCATTGAGGAATGCACTTTTCACATCCATTTGATATAAGATGATATTATGATGGTTAGCATAAGCAAGCAATATGCGAATAGCCTCAAGTCTAGCAACATGTGCAAAAGTTTCATCGAAATCAATTCCTTCAACCTGTGTGTAGCCTTGTGGTACAAGATGAGCCTTGTTTCTTACCACTAGGCCATTTTCGTCTTGCTTGTTGCGGTAGATCCATTTGGTACCGATGATATTTTGCTTGCGAGGGTCTGGTCGCTTGACAAGTTCCCACACATTGTTGAGCTCGAATTGATGTAATTCCTCTTGCATAGCTTGAATCCACTCAGGCTCCAGAAATGCCTCATCAACTTTGGTGGGCTCTATGATAGAGACAAAAGCGAAGTGCCCACAAAAGTTAGACAAATGTGAAGCTTTTGAGCATGTGAGAGGACCTGGTGCATTGATGTCGTCGATGATTCTCTCAATTTGCACTTCATTTGCGCGAGGATGAGAAGGTTGACAACTTTGATTTGGCTCAGCATTTTCTTCAGATGCACCAACATGATTTTCTTCACGATCTAGAATCACTTCTTCAGTAGATTCTTTAGTGGGTATGACATCCTCAGTAGCCTTTAACTTGATGGATTCCTCAGGAGACATTTCATCTAGCACAGGAGATAGGTGCTCTCTTTGCGAGCCGTTAGTTTCATTGAACCACACATCTACACTTTCAATAACCTTGTTGTGATAGGTGTTGAAGACTCTGTAGGTGTGCGAGTCCTTTCCGTAACCAAGCATAAAACCCTCGTGTGCTTTCGGTGCAAATTTTGAGTTGTGCTGAGGACCTCTAATCCAGCATTTAGCACCGAAGACTTTGAAATAACTCACATTGGGTTTCTTGTTAGTGAGGAGTTCATATGAAGTCTTCTTGAAGAATTTGTGAAGATATACCCTGTTGATGATGTGGCATGCAGTATCAATAGCCTCAGGCCAGAAACGACGAGGCATCTTGTATTCATCAAGCATAGTGCGAGCCATCTCCACAAGAGTCCTATTCTTGCGCTCCACTATGCCATTCTGCTGAGGAGTATATGGGGCAGATAACTTGTGAGTAATACCAAGTTCATCAAGATAGTCATCAAGACCAGTATTCTTGAACTCGGTCCCATTGTCACTCCTGATATGCTTGATCTTCACACCGAAATTCGTCGAGGCCCTTGAGGAAAATCGTCTGAAGACTTCCTGCACTTCGTTTTTGTACATAATGATATGCCCCATGTGTAACGAGAATAATCATCAACAATAACAAAGCCATATAGAGATGCTACATTTGTTAGTGTGGCATAATGAGTAGGGCCAAAGAGGTCCATGTGAAGCAATTCAAAAGGACGAGTGGTATTCATGATAGTCTTCGAGGGGTGCTTGGCTCTGTTCATCTTTCCAGCCTCACAAGCCCCACAAAGATGATCTTTGAGGAATTTGACACCCTCAATGCCAATGACGTGCTTCTTCTTCACAAGCATGTGCAAGTTCCTCATGCCAGCATGACCGAGTCAACGATGCCATAGCCAGCCTTCTGAAGCTTTTGCATGTAGACATGTGGCAGGCTGTGGTCCTGCAGAGAAATCAACAATATACAAGTCTCCTATCCTAAAGCCTTCAAAGACTTTGGAATTGCCAGATTCCATGAGCACTAAGCAGCGATATTTGCCAAAGACGGCAACCATATCAAGATCACAAAGCATTGAGACACACATGAGGTTGAATCCGAGGGACTCGACAAGCATGACCTTGTCCATGTGTCGATCCTTTGAGATTGCAACCCTACCTAGACCCAATACCTTGCTTTTGCCTTTGTCAGTGTAGGTGATATGCTTCAGATGCGATGGATAAAGCAGAGTCCATCAGTAAGCTCTTGTCACCGGTCATGTGATTTGTACATCCACTATCTAGGACCCACTCAGTAGCTTTGGGTGATTCATCCTGCAGATGAATTAGTGCAACTTACGAACTCATATACTTCAGAGTGAAGAATATGACATCAAATTCATCAGATAGAATTTCATCAAATAGTGCAACAGATATAGCAGTATGAGGATGTGCGAAATGAGTAAATCATTTCTTCATGATTAGCTTGCGTCCTTTCAAGCATACTCAGGTCTCCAGCAGATTCATCAGACGTTCAAGTTCGTCTGGAGACCTGACCCTGCATAAGAGATTAGTTCTTTTTCTTCACCACCCACATCTGGAGGGGTGGCAAAGAGTTCATCATTCTACGAGCTCCATAAGAGAAAGGTGGCATTGAAGCGAGTGCACTTCATTTCACAAAAGAGGGGTTAGAGTATGCATATGAATAAGCAGAGAAATTCTTCGAGGACTTATGAACATAATGATTTGAAGAATAATGCACATATTCATAAGTCTTAGATTTTCCCTGTGAAACAGAAGCATTAGCACGATGGTGCTCATATGAGGAATTTGATCCATATGAGGACTTGAATCCATGTGAAGAATTTGATCCACGTGAGGATTTTGATCCATATGAAGACTTTGGTCCATATGAAGAATTTGATCTGGGGTTCCAGTTCTTCACAGGTGGTGTCATGAGGACATTCACCTGAAGACTTTCAAGGCACCTTTTGGGAACCTAGATTTTCTTCATAGGAGGACCGTTCCTGCAGTTAGTTCCAACATATCTAGCAAATACTTCACCATTCTGATTTTTGAACAGCTTATAGTTGGAGTCAAATGACTCATCAGTTGAATATGAAGATTCACATGTAAAGCCAGATAAAGTGGATGGATCTACGGGAGGCCCTTTTGCAGCAACCCATGTGGTTTTGGGGTACTGCTCAGGTTTCCAGTAGGACCCGTCAGCATTGAGTTTCCTCTCAAATGCAATACCCTCTTTCCTAGGGTTCCTGTTGAGGATCTGCTTCTTAAGCACATCACAAAGAGCCTGATGCCCTTTGAGGCTTTTGTACATGCCTGTCACATACAATTCCTTCAACCCTGCATTTTCGTCAGTGATATTTGTGGTATTCTCAGATGAGGAATTTGTGACCACAGAGATCGTTGAAGAATTTGCAGCAATAGAAGCATTTGAACTTTCAGGTGAAGAATTAGCAAATTCACGTTCAATGCATTTCAAACATGGTGGAATAAATTCTTCCTGAGCGGAACTGATCTGTTGAGCAAGTAATGAATCATTTTCCTTCTGAAGATCTTCATGACTCACCCTTAGCTTCTCAAGATCTTGCTTTCTCTGAAGAAATTCATACGAAAGCTTCTCATGATCGGCTAAGAGTGTTTCATGATGACCTTGAAGATTATCAAACTTAGACTGTAGTCGTTGAAGATTATCAGTCAGAGTTTGAGTTCGACTCATTTCCTCACCCAACAGGTCATCGCTTTTGTCCAGCAAATTTTGAATCCTTTCCAAAGCTTTTTGTTGTTTAGTGGCAATAGTGGCAAGCTTGGAATAGCTAGGTTTGAGTTCATTATCAGATTCATCCTCACTTGATTCAGAGGAGTGATATTTGAGTACCTTGGCACCTTTTGCCATGAAGCAATAGGTGGGAGCGTAGTCATCGTCTCCGTTGTCAACAGTGTTGGGGAAGCCATTTTCCTTAGTGTTGAAGATGGACTTGCTGACGAAGGCAGTAGCGAGAGCTAGGCTCGCCACACCAGAGTCTGACTCCTCAGATGCCTCCTCTTCCTTATTTTCCTCAGATTCAGCTTCAGAGTCCATTTCCTTGCCAATGAATGCCCGAGCCATTTTGGAGCTGCTCTTCTTGTGAGATGAAGTCTTTAAAGATTTTGATGATGAGGACTTTGAAGATTTCTTCTTTTTCTTTGAGTCGTCTAATCTATGATCCTTGTATTTTTTCTTCTTTGATTCCTTCACCCACTAAGGACAATCAGTTATGTAGTGACCAGGTTTCTTGCATTTGTGGCAAGTCCTCTTTTTGTAATCGCGGGATGAGGAATCTCATGTCATGTCATGACCTCTTGAAGATTTTCCAAAGCGACCACGACTAGAGAACTTCTGGAATTTCTTCACGAGCATTGCTAGCTCCTGGCTTAGTTCTTCAGGGTCACCAAGGCTGCTATTAGAATCTTCTCCTTCAGATGAGGAAACTGCCTTGGCCTTCAGTGTGCGTGATCTTCCATAGCTTGGCCCGTAGAGATCTCTCTTCTCAGCTTGTTGGAATTCATGAGTTTTCAGCCTCTCAAGAATATCAGCAGGATCTAGTGACTTGTAGTCTCCACATTCTTGAATCATCAATGCCAGTGTATCGAATGAGGAATCAAGTGACCTCAGCAATTTCTTCACCACCTCATGGTCGGTGATGTCAGTGGCACCCTGTGCTTGAAGCTCATTTGAGATGTCAGTGAGGCGATCAAAGGTTTGCTGAACATTTTCATTGTCGAGTCTTTTGAAGCGGTTGAAGAGATTGCGAAGAACGTCAACTCGAGAATCACGTTGAGTCGAGATTCCTTCGTTGACCTTGGACAGTCTGTCCCAGATAAGCTTTGCAGACTCCAAAGCATTCACTCTGCTGTACTATCCTTTGCTCAGCTGGCCACATATGGTATTCTTCGCTTGAGAGTCGAGTTGCCTGAATCTCTTCACATCAGCAGCGTTCACGGAAGGAGTGAGAGGGGGAACGCCTTTTTCCACAACGTACCAGAGATCGTTGTCAATTGCCTCAAGGTGCATGCTCATCTTGTTCTTCCAGTAGGGGTAGTCCATCCCATCGAAGGTAGGACACCCAGCCGAGACCTTGATCATGCCTACAGTCGACATAACTAAAACTCCAGGTGGTTAAACCAAAATAACACAGAACAAGGGAGTACCTTGCTCTGATCCCAATTGAAAGTGCGTTATATCGACTAGAGGGGGGGGGGGTGAATAGGCGATTTTTATGAATTCATCACTGAGGAAATAGTACTTGAGGAATTTCCTAAGCGATGAACTACTAGCAGCGGAATAAGTACTCAGGTGCATGCATAACAACACAGTAGCATAGTCATCATGATGAAATAAAACATACACAGAGCAAAGGTAGCGTGAAAACATGATAAGCAGGCAGAAGACAAAGTGACTGAAGAAATAGGATTGAGGAAATTGAGAAAGTCTTCAGTCAAAGTCTTCAAACAGTAATGATCAATTTCATCAACACATGAATGAGGAAATGAAAGGGTTGAGGAAATAGAACCAGTAGCTCGGTGAAGACAATGATTTGGTAGACCAGTTCCAACTGTTGTGACAGTTGTATGTCTAGTTGGCGCGGCTAGATATTTAAACCAAAGGACACACAGTCCCGAACACACAGTCCTCACCGTATTCTCCTTGAGATAAGGTCACACAGACCTCGCCCAATCACTCATGGTAAGTCTTCAGGTGACTTCCAAACCTTCACAGACTAGGTCACCCGGCGATCCACAATTCCTCTTGGATGCTCTAGACCTTGACGCCTAACCGTCTGGAAGATGCACAGTCTTCAAAGGTAACAAGCGTCGGTTCCACACAGGAACAATCTCTTCAGTGATGCTCAATCACTTTGGGTTGTAGGTGTTTGGGTTTTTCCTCACTGATGATTTTCTCTCAAAGTCCTCAGAGGATGGGATGCTTCAAAATGACAAGTGTCAGTTTCTCTCGGAGCAGCCAACCAGCTAGTGGTTGTAGGGGGGCGGCTATTTATAGCCGGGGAGCAGCTCGACATAATAAGACATAAATGCCCTTCAATGATATGACCGTTAGGTGGTTAAGATATTTGGGACAGCTGGCACATAGCACAACAACGGGCGGAAATTTGAGCTCTCAAATTCCTCAGGGCTATCATGTTCCTCACTTGTAGGCAATCTGCACTGGCAAATTCCTAACTCCTCAGTCAGAACAAATTCCTCAGAGAACAGAAGATCTTCATCTATGTTACTGAAGAAATTGACTGAACTGTATGAGATTTCCAATGGCTTCACTCGAAAGGATTGGGTATGTGTGGGATTTGAGATGAGCATCACTTGGAAACTTTTTCTTAGTTTTACCTCGACCCCCTTTAACAGTACGGTGTTTCCTATGACTCAAGAAAGAGAAAATGAAACTATTAAAACAATAGTCTTCATGCTTCATAATCCCCGCATCAATATCAAAGTCTTCAAGGTCACACCAATTTCCTCATTTTCAAAGTCTTCAAGAAAACCAAAGTCTTCAAATGAAGACATTCATTTTTAGGGTCGACTTTCTTCGTAAATATAAACTCCTCATAGACTTATAGAACCTGTGTACACTCACAAACACATTAGTCCCTTAACCTATAAGTCTTCAATACACCAAAATCACTAAGGGGCACTAGATGCACTTACAAAGTGTCCCAGCGAGGCCGGATGGCATTGACGGTACATTCACCATCAGTGCCACCCTTGATGAAAAATAGGAAAGCGCGCTCGTTGCCTTCCTGCGGGCGAATGTTGATATGTTTGCTTGGCAACCATCTGACATCCCTGGTGTTTCCAGGAAGGTAATCGAGCACCACCTTGCTGTCTGCCCTCACGCTCGGCCCGTCAAGCAGAAGGTCAGAAAGCAAGCTTTAGAACGACAGCAGTTCATTGCCGAGGAGATCAAGAAACTTGAAGCAGCTGGTGTGGTCAGAGGGGTGCTGCATCCAACTTGGTTAGCAAACCCAGTGGTAGTGCGCAAAGCAAACGGGAAATGGAGGCTCTGCATTGATTTCACTGACTTGAACAAAGCCTGTCCAAAAGACCCTTTCCCCCTGCCGCACATTGATCAAATTGTTGATTCCACTTCCGGGTGTGATTTGCTTTCCTTCTTGGATGCGTACTCCGGGTACCATCAGATATTTATGGCCAAGGAATATGAAGAGAAAACCGCGTTCATAACTCCAAGTGGCACGTACTGCTTTGTGTGTATGCCTTTCGGGTTAAAGAGCGCTGGATCCACTTTTGCGAGGGCAGTATAGATTGGTTTCGAACCCCAGCTGCACAAGAACGTGGAAGCTTATATGGATGATATAGTGGTCAAAACCAAGGATAGATCAACACTCATTCAAGACTTGGAAGAGACCTTTGCAAACTTGCGCAAGATCAATTTGAAGCTAAACCCCAAGAAATGTGTGTTTGGTATCCCATCCGGCAAGCTCCTTGGTTTCTTTGTTTCCCAACGGGGAATAGAGGCCAATCCCGACAAGATCAAAGCAATCGAGCAAATACAAGAGCCCAAGACTGTCAAGGACGTGAGGCGTTTGGCTGGATCCACTGCCGCACTGAGTAGGTTCATCTCCAAGTCTGCCAAGCGCGCCTTACCTTTTTTCAAAATCTTGAAAAAGGCCGGCCCGATGAGGTTGACCCCGGAAGCAGAAGCAGTGTTGCAAGACTTGAAAACTTACCTTTCCTCTACTCCCACCTTAGTCGTGCCTAAACCACAAGAGCCATTGTTGCTATACTTAGCTGCAACGAATCAAGTGGTTAGTGTAGCGCTGGTGGCACAGCGAGAAGTTGACGAGGAAGTAGCTGCAGCAACTGACCCCTTCGAAGATGAAAGCGAAGCACCCGCGGCAGGACTTGACACAAATCAGGGGGAGGCGAGGCAAGCCAGCGAAGGCGATCCCAAGACCGCGGCAAGGAAGAAAGTGGTGTAGTGGCCAGTGTACTTTGTTAGCTCCCTGTTACAGGGGGCCAAGTCAAGGTACTCTGGAGTACAAAAGCTGATCTTCGACCTTATCATGGCCTCGAGGAATCTGCGCCACTACTTCCAAGCTCATGAGATCATGGTTGTCACCCATTTTCCACTGCAGTGCATATTGAGGAACCTCGAAGCCACCGGTAGGATAGTCGAGTGGGCACTAGAGCTGTCAAGCTTTGGGTTGAAATATGAGAGCACTTCAACTATTCAGAGCAGGGCATTGTCGAAGTTCATTGTAGAATAGACGCCCACTGCAGATGAAGAAGTACCAGAGATAGTTCTCCCTGGTAAAGAGGCGCCTCGGGAGTAGATCATGTATTTGATGGTGCTTTCTCACTGTAGGGCGCTGGAGCCGGCGTGCTTCTTGTCGCGCCTACCGGAGAGCATCTCAAGTATGTGGTTCAAATGCACTTTCCTCGGGAGAAGGCCACCAACAACACTGCTGAGTATGAGGGGCTCCTTGCCGGACTCAGAATTGCAGTGGAGTTGGGAATCAAGAAACTGATTATCCATGGAGACTCTCAGCTCGTGGTGAGGCAAGTCAACAAAGATTATCAGAGTCCGTTGATGGAGGCATATGTGGAGGAGGTAAGAAAGCTGGAAGAGCACTTTGATGGATTACAAGCAGTGCATGTGCCACGTGCAGAAAATAGCATTGCTGATTACTTGTCAAAGTGCGCCGCACAAAAGCTCCATGTGGAACCAGGGACTTTTGTCCTCCATTTAACTCAGCCGTCGGTGTCCCCTTCAACGATGGCCAGAAAAAGAACAAAGTTGAACTCCGACAAGCATTTCCCAACAAGACTTCCCAAAACTGCTGATAGAGAGGCTGCCAAGGGACCTCGCTTTGGTTGGTGAGCAGCACCCTCCTGTAGAGCCACAGGTTCTTGCGGTCGAGGTAAGCGCTCCCACGAACGAGGAGGTGCCTTTAGTCCTTGTTGTCGAGCCACAGGCTCCAACTTTGGCGCAGCACATAGTCCATTTCTTTCAAACATGGGAGCTTCTGAAGAGCAAGAAGAAGCTGAAAAAGTAGCCCGGTGGTCCAATATGTACCAGTTTGTCGACGACACACTATACAGAAAAAGGTCAAACGGTGTGAAATCGAAGTGCATTTGCCGGGAAGATGGACTGAAGCTGTTGGCAGAGATACACAGGGGTGTGTGTGGCTCTCACATTGGATCGAGAGCCCTGGTCGGAAAAGCCTTCTGGCAGGGTTTCTATTGGCCCACAACCCTCCAGGATGCAACTGAGCTAGTCACCAAGTGTGAAGGCTGCCAGTTCCATTCCAAAAACATTCATCAACCAGCTCAAGCTCTCCAGATGATCCCTTTGTCGTGGCCATTCTCAGTCTAGGGGCTCGATATCTTGGGCCCCTTCCCCCGTGTTGCCGGGGGCTTTGAATTCTTGTACATAGCAATCGACAAGTTTACAAAGCGGCCTGAGGTGGAGCCAGCGAGGAAGGTGACCACACAATCAGCTGTCAAGTTCTTGAAAGGATTGGTGTGCCGGTTTAGAGTACCCAACAGAGTGATTACCGATAACGGCACCCAGTTCACGAGCCGCACCTTTATGCAGTACATCCAAAGCCTTGGAAGCAAGGTCTCCTTTGCCGCTATTGCTCATCCGTGAAGCAATGGGCAAGCTAAGAGGATGAATGCCGAAGTGTTGTGCGGGCTCAAGACGAGAACTTTTGATAAGTTGCAAAAATGCGGCAAGCGCTGGATTGATGAGCTGTCGGTGGTTCTTTGGTCCCTCCGGATGACACCAAATCGAGCTACCGGCTAGACTCTGATACGGCACGCCTCAAAAACGATATTTCACGGTACCAAATAACTCACAAGGAGCAGCAACTATCTCTCTCAAAACTTGTTTCAACAAACTTGTTCCTCTCGAGTGGCAAGAAAAAATGGAAACACTCTCAGATAAATTGCAGCGGATAACTAGCTTGGTTTACAAGGACGCAACCCAAACCATGAAACTTGTGAACCTATGAAGAATCACAAGAGGGAACCACAAGGATCCTATATGAATTGAGGACAGGCCCTCCAATCCACACACACGAGCTAACACTCAACGATACTAGTGCTCACAGCACAACACAACCTCACCGGCTGTCTACAATCATAAACTCAGAAATCTCATCCCCCTTCACATGGAACAGCTTGGGAGTACTTATACTAGAAGCACCTACTAGTTAGGTGTGAAAACAACTCAAAAATGAAGGGTAAATTCGTGAGCCCCAAGTTGTAGCAGGAGCAAACTTGTTGAGCCTCGCGCTGTAATTAATTCCTGGATAGCTGATGTCTGCTAGAACTACGTCGGTTTTTCCCCAGAGAGGGAGGGATGATGCAGCACAACGACGGTCAGTATTTCCCTTAGTGATGAGACCAAGGTTATCGAACCAGTAGGAGAACCACGCAACACCACGTAAACAGCTCCTGCACACAAAGAACAAATATTTGCAACCCGACGTGTTAAAGGGGTTGTCAATCCCTTTCGGGTAACGAGATAGATAAAATTGTAGTAGATTGAAAGATGCAAATAAAAGCAAATAAAATTCAGCGAGGTATTTTTGGGTTTTTGGATAAATAGATCTGAAAATAAAAGTTGCAAATAAATAAAAGAGCGAATAGCAAAATAGATCTTGAAGGCAAATATATTAAAGAAGAGACCCGGGGGCCGTAGTTTTCACTAGTGGCTTCTCTCGAGAAAAATAGCAAACGGTGGAAACAAATTACTATTGGGTAATTGATAGAACTTCAAATACTCATGACGATATCCAGGCAATGATCATTATATAGGCATCACGTCCAAGATTAGTAGACCGACTCCTGCCTGCATCTACTACTATTACTCCACACATCGACCGCTATCCAGCATACATCTAGTGTATTAAGATCATGGAGAAACGGGGTAATGCAATAAGAACGATGACATGATGTAGAAAAGATCTATTTATGTAGAAATAGACCCCATCTTGTTATCCTTAATGGCAATGATACATACGTGGCGTTTCCCTTTCTGTCACTGGGATCAAGCACCATAAGATCGAACCCATCACGAAGCACCTCTTCCCATTGCAAGATAAATAGATCAAGTTGGCCAAACAAAACCCAAATATCGGAGAAAAAATACGAGGCTATAAGCAATCATGCATATAAGAGATCAAAGAAGACTCAAATAACTTTCATGGATAAAAAGATAGATCTGATCATAAACTCAAAGTTCATCGTATCCCAACAAACACACCGCAAAAAAGAGTTACATCATATGGATCTCCAAGAGACCATTGTATTGAGAATCAAACGAGAGAGAGAAAGCCATCTAGCTACTAACTAGGGACCCGAAGGTCTACAATGAACTACTCACGCATCATCGGAGAGGCACCAATGAGGATGATGAACCCCTCCGTGATGGTGGCTAGATTGGATCTGGTGGTTCTGGAACTTGCGGCGGCTGGAATTGATTTTCGTCGACTCCCCTAGGGTTTCTGGAATATTGGGGTATTTATAGAGCAAAGAGGCGGTGCGGGAGGCTCCCGAGGTGGGCACAACCCACCTGGGCGCGCCTGGGGCTCCAGGCGCGCCCTGGTGGGTTGTGCTCCCCTCGGAGCACCCCCCAGGTGCTTCTCTGGCCCACTGGATGTCTTCTGGTCCAAAAAAAATCCACAAAAAGTTTCGCTGCGTTTGGACTCCGTTTGGTATTGATTTCCTGCGATGTAAAAACATGCAGAAAACAGCAACTGGCACTGGGCACTATGTCAATAGGTTAGTACCAAAAAATGATATAAAATGATTGTAAAGCATCCAAGAATGATAATATAACAACATGGAATAATAAAAAATTATAGATACGTTGGAGACGTATCTGCATCCCCAAGCTTAATTCCTGCTCGTCCTCGAGTACGTAAATGATAAAAACAGAATTTTTGATGTGGAATGCTGCCTAACATGTTCATCACATATTCTCTTCTTAATAGCATGGACATTTGGACTTTTATATGGTTCAAAGCAATAGTCTAGTTTTGACATGATAACTTAAATACTCAAGCATATCAACAAGCAACCATGTCTTTCAAAATATCAACGCTAAAGCAAGCTATCCCTAGCCCATCATGCTCAATCATTGATCTATTCATGAAACACACTCGAATATTAGCTACACCCAATGCTCAAGTACGATCATAGTGCCCCTTAGTTGGTGCTTTGTAAGAGAAGATGGAGACTCAAATTAAAAATAAAAATTGCATAAATTAAAAGAAAGGCCCTTCGCTGAGGGAAGTAGGGATTTGTAGAGGTTCCAGAGCTCAAAGCTTAAATTGAGAGATAAAAACATTTTTGAGAGGCATACTTTTCCCACCAACAAAAACGACTTAGAACTCCCAACACTTTCCATGCTAGATATATCATAGGCGGTTCCCAAACAGAAAATAAAGTTTATTCCTTTTTCCACCATTTCTTTCACTTTCCATGGCTAGCCGTATCCACGGGTGCCCTCCATACCAACACTTTTCCAAGGAATTTATTATTTGACAACATAAAGTAAATTCATTTTTCATTTCGGGACTGGGCATCCCTAATACCTTTGCCGTACTCTCGTGCAATGACAAGTGGATAAACACTCATCATGAGAATAACACATCTAGCATGGAAAATATCGGCCACCCCTCACCGCCTCGCGAGCGGTACGAGCGACAAAAGAGAAATTTATTTTCAAAATTAGAGATGGCACATACAAATTTGCTTAGAACGGCACGGAAATACCGCATATAGGTAGATATAGTGGACTCATATGGCAAAAACTGGTTTAAAGGGTTTTGGATGCACAAGTAGTGATCATACTTGGTGCAAATGAAGGCTAGCAAAAAGATTGAGAAGCGCCCAACCAAAAAATGAATAATCTCGTAAGCAAGCATTAAGCATAAGTAACACCAAATAATGCACCATAAGTAAGATATAATTTCATTGCATAACTATTGACTTTCGTACTTGCATAGGGAATCACAAACCTTAACACCAATATTCTTACTAAAGCATAATTACTCATTAATATGACTCACATATTATATCGTCATATCTCAAAATTATTACTAAGAATCAAGTTTATTTTGTCTAATGATCTTCATGAAAGTTTTTATTATATCCTTCTTGGATATCTATCACTTTGGGACTAGTTTCATATGTTGCTTTTAATAAGCTCAAACAAATATAAGTGAAGAACATGAGCATAATATTTCTTTCTCTCAAATTAATCTAAGTGAAGCAAGAGAGAATTTCTTCAAAATTTTACTAACTCCCAAATAAATCTAAGTGAAGCATGAGAGCATTTCTTCAAAAATAACAAAGCACACCATGCTAAAAAAGATATAAGTGAAGCACTAGAGCAATTCCAAGGCTCTAAAAATTTAAGTGAAGCATAGGAGCAAGCATAGCATAGTTTTTGGCTATCTCAAAAAGGTGTGTCCAGCAAGGATTCAAGACTTAAAATAAAAAGAAAAACAAGAAAAGACTCAAATCATACAAGACGCTCCACGCAAAACTCATAATATGCGACGAATAAAAATATAGCTCCAAGTAAAATACCGATGGTCGTTAGAAGAAAGAGGGGATGCCACTCGGGGGCATCCCCAAGCTTAGTTGCTTGACACTTCTTGAATATTATCTTGGGGTGCCTCGGGCATCCCCAAGCTTAGCCTTTTGCTAATCCGTATTCCTTCATCCATCGTAATATCACCCAAAACTTGAAAACTTCAATCACACAAAACTCAACAAAACCTTCGTGAGATCCGTTAGTATAAGAAAACAAATCACTACTTTAAGTACTATTGCAAACCCATTCATATTTTATTTTTTCATTATATCTACTGCATTCCAACTTTTCTATGGCAAAAACTCTTCAAAGAAAACCATATAATCATCAAAACAAGCACACAACGCAAAGAAAACAGAATCTGTCAAAAACAGAACAGTCTGTAGCAATATGAAAACTTTGAATACTTCTATAACTCCAAAAATTCTTAAAAATTAGGAAAACGTGAGAAATTTGTTTATTAATCTTATTCAAAAAGAATCAACTCAAAATCACTCTTCTGTTAAAAATAAGAATTGTTTTCCTGAGCACAAAAGTTTCTGTTTTTCAGCAAGATCAAATCGACTATCACCCAAATCAACCCAAAGGCTTTGCTTGGCACGGACACTAATTTAAACCACAAAAACAAATATAATCAGAGGTATAATTGGGTATTTTATTGAAAACAGCAAGAAAACCAAAAATAAAAAAGATACAAGTTGGGTTGCCTCCCAACGAGCGCTATCGTTTTACGCCCCTAGCTAGGCATAACGCAAAAGATCTACGTGTTGTCAACTTTGTTTCGAGATCCATAAGATGCCCTCATGATTGATTCATAAGGTGGCCTAATTATTGTCCTAGGGAAATGCTCCATACCCTTCCTTAGTGGAAATTGAAATTTAATATTGCCTTCTTTCATATCAATCACGGCACCAATAGTACGTAAAAACGGTCTACCAAGATTATTTGGGCAAGACGGATTGCAATCAATATCAAGAACAATAAAATCTATGGGAACATAATTAATATTTGCAAGAATAAGAACATCATTAATTCTTCCCATAGGCTTTTTTATAGTAGAATCCGCCAAGTGCAAATTTAAAGAGCATTCTTCAATATCGGTAAGACCAAGCACATCACACAAAGATTTAGGAATTGTATAAACACTAGCACCCAAGTCACATAAAGCAAAACACTCATAATTTTTAATCTTGACTTTGATAGTAGGTTCCCATTCATCATGTAGTTTTCTAGGAATTGAAACTTCTAATTCCAACTTTTCTTCAAAAGCTTTCATCATAGCATCAAAAATATGTTTAGTAAAAGCTTTATTTTGTTCATAGGCATGGGGTGAATTTATCATGGATTGCAACAAAGAAATACAATCAACCAAAGAGCAACTATCATAATTAAAGCCTTTGTTATCCAAAATAGTGGGCACATCACTAATTAAAGTCTTGACCTCTTTAAACCCACATTTATCAATTTTTCAACAAGATTTTAACCCTCCAAATTATCGGGACGCCTTCTACCTAAAGTTGACTCTTCTCCAGTCCCTTTATCATCAATCTTAATTTTACTAAACAAGGAATCAATAGAAGAAACACCAATCATTTTAAGATCTTCGTCACTTTTATGAAAGCAATCACTAGAAAATGCTTTTTCTAAAAATTCTCGTCTAGCTCTAAGCATAGCGGTTCTTTTCTTACTTTCATCCATAGAAACATAAAGAGCTTTAATAGATTCCTCAACCTTAGGCACAAAAAATTTCATCTTGAGATTTTCCACATCATGAGAAATTCTATCAATACTTCTAGACATATCATCAATCTTATTCAGCTTTTCTTCGATTGTAGCATTGAAAACTTTTTGAGTATTGATAAATTCTTTAATATTATTCTCAAGATCAGAGGTGTTCCTATTATTATTATAAGAAGGATTACCATAATTATTATAGGAATTACTAGGAAAAGGCCTTGGATTAAAATTACCTCTATAAGCATTGTTATTAAAGTAGTTTCGCGAAATAAAGTTCAAATCTATGGCATCACTATTTTGCTCAATCAAAGTAGACAAAGGCATATCATTAAAATCAATAGGAGCATTTTTATTAGCAACCAACTTGAAAAGAACATCAATTTTTTCACTCAAAGAATTTATTTCTTCTACCGAATTAACTTTTTTACTAGTAGGAGCCCTTTCGGTATGCCATTGTGAATAATTTGCCATGGTGTTATCTAGCAATTTAGTAGCTTCACCCAAAGTAATTTCCATAAAAGTACCCCCCGCAGCAGAATCTAAAAGATTACGAGATACAAAATTCAATCCCGCATAAATTTTTTGTATGATCATCCAAAGATTTAACCCATGGGTTGGGCAATTCCTTAGCATCATTTTCATCCTTTCCCAAGACTGTGCAACATGCTCATGCTCAAGTTGCTTGAAATTCATGATCTGGGTTCTAAGGGAAATGATTTTCACGGGCGGAAAAAACTTAGTAATAAAAGCATCCTTGCACTTATTCCAAGAATCGATACTATTGAGAGGCAAAGAGGAAAACCAAATTTTTCCGTGATCTCGCAAAGAAAACGGAAATAATTTGAACTTCACAACATCATTGTCCACATCTTTTTTCTTTTGCATATCGCATAATTCCACGAATGTGTTAAGATGGGACGCGACATCCTCATTAGGAGTACCAGAAAACTGATCTTTCATAACAAGATTCAACAAAGCAGTATTAATATCACAAGTCTCTGCGCTAGTGGCGGGAGGAGCAATCGGAGTGCTAATAAAATCATTGTTGTTGGTATTTGAGAAATCACACAACTTGGTGTTCTCTTGAGTCATGGTGACTTCGCAACAAGATTGCACTCAAAAACAGATCTGACGAGAAAACGGCGAACAAAAAAGAGGGCGAATAAAACGGCATTTTTTTTGTGAAGTGGGGGAGAGGAAAACGAGAGGCAAATGGCAAATAATGTAAATTGCAAGGAGATGAGATTTGTGATTAGGAACCTGGTTGATGTTGATGATGTCTCCCCGGCAACGGCGCCAGAAACTCCTCTTGATGTCTGCTAGAACTACGTCGGTTTTTCCCCAGAGAGGGAGGGATGATGCAGCACAGCGACGGTAGGTATTTCCCTCAGTGATGAGACCAAGGTTATCGAACCAGTAGGAGAACCACGCAACACCACGTAAACAGCTCCTGCACACAAAGAACAAATACTTGCAACCCGACGTGTTAAAGGGGTTGTCAATCCCTTTCGGGTAACGAGATAGATAAAATTGTAGTAGATTGAAAGATGCAAATAAAAGCAAATAAAATTCAGTGAGGTATTTTTGGGTTTTTGGATAAATAGATCTGAAAATAAAAGTTGCAAATAAATAAAAGAGCGAATAGCAAAATAGATCTTGAAGGCAAATATATTAAAGAAGAGACCCGGGGGCCGTAGTTTTCACTAGTGGCTTCTCTCGAGAAAAATAGCAAACGGTGGAAACAAATTACTGTTGGGCAATTGATAGAACTTCAAATACTCATGACGATATCCAGGCAATGATCATTATATAGGCATCACATCCAAGATTAGTAGACCGACTCCTGCCTGCATCTACTACTATTACTCCACACATCGACCGCTATCCAGCATGCATCTAGTGTATTAAGTTCATGGAGAAATGGAGTAATGCAATAAGAACGATGACATGATGTAGACAAGATCTATTTATGTAGAAATAGACCCCATCTTGTTATCCTTAATGACAATGATACATACGTGTCATTTCCCTTTCTGTCACTGGGATCAAGCACCATAAGATTGAACCCATCACAAAGCACCTCTTCCCATTGCAAGATAAATAGATCAAGTTGGCCAAACAAAACCCAAATATCGGAGAAGAAATACGAGGCTATAAGCAATCATGCATATAAGAGATCAAAGAAGACTCAAATAACTTTCATGGATAAAAAGATAGATCTGATCATAAACTCAAAGTTCATCGTATCCCAACAAACACACCGCAAAAAAGAGTTACATCATATGGATCTCCAAGAGACCATTGTATTGAGAATCAAATGAGAGAGAGAGAAAGCCATCTAGCTACTAACTACGGACCCGAAGGTCTACAATGAACTACTCACGCATCATTGGAGAGGCACCAATGAGGATGATGAACCCCTCCGTGATGGTGTCTAGATTGGATCTGGTGGTTCTGGAACTTGCGGCGGCTGGAATTGATTTTCGTCGACTCCCCTAGGGTTTCTGAAATATTGGGGTATTTATAGAGCAAAGAGGTGGTGCGGGAGGCTCCCGAGATGGGCACAACCCACCTGGGCGCGCCTGGGCCTCCAGGCGCGCCCTGGTGGGTTGTGCTCCCCTCGGAGCACCCCCCAGGTGCTTCTCCGGCCCACTGGATGTCTTCTGGTCCAAAAAAAATCCACAAAAAGTTTCGCTGCGTTTGGACTCCGTTTGGTATTGATTTCCTTCGATGTAAAAAACATGCAGAAAACAGCAACTGGCACTGGGCACTATGTCAATAGGTTAGTACCAAAAAATGATATAAAATGATTGTAAAACATCCAAGAATGATAACATAACAGCATGGAACAATCAAAAATTATAGATACGTTTGAGACGTATGAACAGCTTGCATGGAAACTTGCACAACTTTTGACTCAAGACCTCAAATGATGCACCATTTTTTTGAATAAAAGCTGACTTCAAAGACCATCTTTTCCAGCCTCTAAACCGTTCTAGACCCTTCTAGAATTAATTAGGTTTAGGTGGGAAGTTGCAGCTGGAAATCTGATGTGTCATTTCTCCCAAAATAGTCACCGAAAGCTTCCCAACTAAGATAACAGTTTTTCCCATGTCTTCCTTTGGCTGCCCTAATGGTTTAACATTTGTGCTAGAATGAACCTCACTCTTTGATGCCTTGGTCATGATCTGGTCCACATCATCCTCCCTTCCTTCAAACAAAACTGTCCTCGGTTTTGAGGTATTCTTCTTGGGCTTCTTCACTTGTGGGAAGTGCTCAACCTTGAGTGCTTGATCAACCATAGGTTCCAAGACATGGTTATCTCCTTGATGCATGAAAGAATACTTGTTAGACCTCCCATGGTGAGTAGCATCATGATCAAACTGCCATGGCCTTCCCAAGAGATGATGACAAGCTTGCATTGGCACCATATCACATACCACTTTGTCCACATAACTTCCCATTGAAAATTGCACCCTAGCACGATGCGTAATCTTCAACTTACCAACACCATTCAACCACTTCACATAATATGGCTGGGGCTTCCTCCATGTTAATGTCCCAAGAGCATGCATGAGATCACTACTAATGATGTTATTGTAGCTACCTCCATCGATGACCACCTTGCAGTTTTTACCCTTGATCTTGCAAATGGATTGAAACACATTTTGTCGCTGCCCCTTCTCAACAATAGGAGCATCATCATGAGTCACTTTACGAACCATGAGATTAACACCATCTCCTCCATCCGAACTCAGAGGTGCTCCGGTCTCAAAAGTACAATATTTTGCATCTTTCTTCTCAGATTCAGATTTTTCACTTGAGTCATCAGTGACATATCCACCATTTGTGAGCAGCACCTTCTTCAAATTAGGACAATCCTTCTTGAAGTGACCTCTACCCTTGCATGTATGGCACTGAATATTACATATGCGAGTGGCAGGAGTATTGGAAGATTCAACCTTTGATGCATTAGCTTCTTTTGCAGTCATCTTGTTGTGTGAGCGAAAATCTGCAGCAACACATTCATCTACTTCTCGCTTAACTGAACCTCTCCAAGTGCTTGATGTATAGGTTTGGCTGCGATTTTGGCGACGCTTGAGCTGCTGCTCTACATGAATAGCTTGATGCACAAGTTCTTGCAAATTTTGATATGTAACCATCTCTATCCTTTCTTGCACATCTGCATTCAGCCCATGAAAGAATCTTGACATTGTGGCCTCCTCTGGCTCATTCACCGCTGTCCTAATCAGCAAAATCTTCATCTCTTTATAGTACTCATCAACACTAGAGTTACCTTGGCACAACCGTTGGAGTCGATTGTACAAGGTTCTTGTGAAATGTTCAGGAACAAAACGCCTCCGTAACAGATTTTTCATTTGCACCCATGTCTCCGGACGACCTCCAGCACGACACAATTGGTTCCACCAAATCAAAGCATATCCGGTAAACTCAATGGATGCATATCGTACCTTCTTCTCCTCTGTATAGCGGTGGCTATCAAAGATCTGATCCACATGCATCTCCCATTCCAAATAATCATCGGGCTTGGTTTTCCCATTGAATGATGGTATGGTAAGTTTGAATTTACCAATCCCCTCATCTTCATGGTCATGATGAGCACGCCCATGACCTCTTCCTCTCGTGAAAAAATCTTCTTGGCCTTCTCCACGACGATCATGATGAGCACGTCGTGGTCGAGGCTCGCAGTAGTTTCGAGCATCATCGAAGTGGTCGCTCCAATGCTCTCCATGGTGGTCCTGCTGTATGGGGAGTTGTCGATGTCGGCCCCGTGCAGCAAGCTCATCTCGTGGTGGAGACGGTGTTGCCCAAGTAACACCTCGCTGGTCGTGGCGAGCACGCCGAGGTGGTGCAGCGTAGTAGCTATGAGCATCTTCGGAGTAGACGTGGATGTGCTCTCCATGCCCCTGCTCAAGGCGGCGTTGGCCCTGCTGTTCGGGGAGTTGTCGATGTCGACCCCTTGCAGCAAGCCTATCTTGACGGAGTTCCTCGGTGAGGGAGTCGATTCTCCGGCCAAGGTTGGTCTCCACAGCCGATATGCGCCTCTCCACCTTGTTCAACACATACTCTCGTGTATCCTCCAAAGCCAACACATAAGCGGGCTGCAAGCTAGGATCGTACACAGGAAGTGGCAGCTCCTCCTCCTCCTCGAGGTGCCTTCCTCCATGCACACCATCAACACTGCTTGACCTCCTCGAAGCCATGAAAGCTTCTCAAGAACAAAAATAGCACCGTGATCAACCTAAAGCTCTGATGCCAAGATGATACGGTATGCCTCAGAAATGATCTTTCATGGTACCAAAGAACTCACAAGGAGCAGCAACTATCTCTCTCAAAACTTGTTTCAACAAACTTGTTTCTCTTGAGTGGCAAGAACAAAAGGAAACACTCTCAGATAAATTGCAGCGGATAACTAGCTTGGTTTACAAGGATGCAACCCAAACCATGAAACTTGTGAACCTATGAAGAATCACAAGAGGGAACCACAAGGATCCTATATGAATTGAGGTTAGGCCCTCCAATCCACACACACGAGCTAACACTCAACGATACTAGTGCTCATAGGACAACACAACCTCACCGGCTGTCTACAATCATAAACTCAGAAATCTCATCCCCCTTCACATGGAACAGTTGGGGAGTACTTATATTAGAAGCACCTACTAGTTAGGTGTGAAAACAGCTCAAAAATGAAGGGTAATTTCGTGAGCCCCAAGCTGTAGCAGGAGCAAACTTGTTGAGCCTCGCGCTGTAATTAATTCCTGGACAGCTTGCATGGAAACTTGCACAACTTTTGACTCAAGACCTCAAATGATGCACCTTTTTTTTAATGAAAGCTGACTTCAAAGACCATCTTTTCCAGCCTCTAAACCATGCTAGACCCTTCTAGAATTAATTAGGTTTAGGTGGGAAGTTGCAGCTGGAAATCTGATGTGTCATTTCTCCCAAAATAGGCACCGGAAGCTTCCCAACTAAGATATCGGGTTTTTCCCATGTCTTCCTTTGGCTGCCCTAATGGTTTAACATTTGTGCTAGCATGAACCTCACTCTTTGATGCCTTGGTCATGATCTGGTCCACATCAGACTCCCTTCTCCCTAGTGTATGGGGCGGAAGCAGTGCTCCCCACGGAACTCATATACATGTCACCTCGAGTACTTGCCTACGACGAAGTAGAGCAAGAGCAGCTATGGTATGAAGATGCCGTGCTCCTCGCGGAAGATCATCTCCGGGCCGCTGTGCGTGCTGCATGCTACCAGCAAGCCCTGCGCCGCTATCACAGCCGCAGGGTTCATGCCCGGAGCCTTGAGGAAGGCGACCTTGTCCTTAGGCGCGTTCAGTCCACCAAGGGTATCAACAAGTTGACGCCGAAGTGGGAAGGCCCTTACCGGGTAGCACAAGTCAACAGACCTGGCGCAGTCCGTCTGGAGACCGAAGATGGCATCAAAATGCAAAACTCATGGAATATTGAGCATCTTCGTAAATTCTACCTGTAAGGCGCGGCTGCTGGGCTCAGCTCCCGGCAACCACCTTTTGTACAAGCCTTGCGGCTGGGCATGTAACACTTTGTACAAAGCCAGACGCAGACCCTGCGCAAAGATAATAAAATGAAGTGCTGACACCTAAACTTGCATGCATGTTTTCTTAAGTATAATTTTACTATGATAACCAATCCATTTAAGGAGGACCGTATGCTGCTGTTTCTCCCCTGTACTATCAATAGGGCCCCTACCGTTAATGAATTCCCCAAAGGGAAGAAGTGAGAGCGGTGTGGCATTTTGGTCCCCGGCGGCTCCTTGTCGGAGCAATGAGAAGGGCAGCAAACACAGATAAGTTTTCTTCCCCATCCACAAGTACCTTCCTGTATGAAAAGCTTGTGCGTAGAAAAACCTTGTCGCCCTCAACATGTGTGTTCCCATCCTTTTGATTCGAAGGTTTACTTTAGTCAGGATGGTTGCAGTAGCATTTGGAGGGGGGTTGGCGAGGGGCCAGTTTCCTTCCGCGCTGCTAACCCGTCAGACCGGGTCCAGCAGCAGCAACGGAAGGGACCGACAGAGTGTCTTGCCGGGGAACCTTGTTTACCTGGAAGTATTGAGGGGCCATCCCTCAGCATGGACATGATACATGCACAAGTACCCGATAGGCATTTCTTTTTGGGATAATTGATTTTATGCCCCTAGTTGGGTCACACTCGGCAGGTTTACCCCTAGTTTTCGAGAACACTCGTTCACCCCCAAACCAGTTTGTTTTCTTATGCTTTTCCCCTTTGACCGTTTGACCATGAATTCAAAAAATTCATAACAAATTCATACTAACTCAGAAAAATGTGAATAAGATATCAAAATGTTACAAGAAAACATCACCTATATGTGCATGTGATTTGCACTCATGAAAAAAGTGTTGGGTAGTCTCCATCTGAGGTTGAGCTCATATGATCTCAACACGAATAGTAAAATCTGAAAAAAATTCAAAATATTCTTAAATTTTTTGTGGCACACATTGGCCAATGTTTTGAGTGCTTTCCAAGTTTCATGAGGGAATGACATTCATGGAAGTCGTGGCGAAAAAACAAAATTAGCACTCCAAAATGCTTTTGTTTTTTAGCATCGGTTTTGTTTTTTTCGCCACGACTTCCACGAATGTCATTCCCTTATGAAACTTGGCAAGAACTCAAAACATTGGTCAATGTTTTCCACCTAAAAAATATAGAATTTTTAGAAAAAAATTCAATTTTTTTGGATTTTACTGTTCAAGCTGAGATCATAGGAGCTCAATCTGAGATGGGGACATCCTAACACATTTGTTATGAATGCAAATGACACCCACATATAGGTGACGTTTTTATGCACATTTTGATATATTATTCACATTTTTCTGATTAAGTATGAATTTTTGATGATTTTTATAAAGTGATGGTCAAACGGTCAAAGGGCAAAAGCATAAGACGAGCAAAGTGGTTTGGGCAGGAACGAGTGTTTTTGGAAACTAGGGGTAAACCTGCCGAGGGGGACACAACTAAGGGCACAGAATTAATTATCCCTTTCTTTTTTCATTAATACATGGATAAACAAGTATAAACCATACAGGATACAAACATGGATGGAAGATTACATAATTTTCACTAACGTTTGGCAGATGCCTAAATCTTTTAGTTTGAAAAAAGATAAGTGCCCCGTAATGCCTTTCTTGTCCCTCTCCTCCTAGGAGTTGCATCAAGGAGGAAAGAGGGCAAAAGGAGGGCCTGAGCAGAAGCCCAGCCCGACCCTGTCAGGGCCCGCGGGACGGAGCCTGACAAGATCGGGAGGGCAAGGATGAAGCCGGAAGGGCGGAAGGAGCGGCTAGGCGATGCCCTGGTCACCACCTCCAGGACCAGAGGAACGTGGTAAGAGGGACATCGGCAGGGAAGACGAAGCCGGAGTCCATGAGGAAGCCTGCCGGGGTCCAGCTGGAGGAGGCGAAGGCATCCACACCCAATGCCCCGGCAAATCGCTCTGCCGGGGAGAAGGCCAGGTGCAGATGATGGTGCCGCCGGCGCCTAGCTGATGGTGACGGTGCGTCCGGCGCTCAGCTAGAGTCCGAGCCACTGTCCTCCCGCTCGGCGCCGTCATCTTCGCCGTCAGTGTCCTCTTCATCCCTGTCGCTCGAGGAGGAGCTTTCGTCGTCGGTCGAGCTCTCCGCGCAGCACCGTAAGTGAGCACCCGAGCGCCCGAAGACCTTGATGGAGAGCAGGTCAGCCTCCATTAATTTAAAATGGAGAACGTGCCCCTCCGCCAAGCTATGGGCACGAGCAAAGGTTTTCCAGCCACGCCGGAGAAGCATGACATGAGGTGCGGGGAACTCCACGTCGACCCGCATGTTGCCATTACAGCAACCCCTCATGTGTAACTTTAACCCATGTGGTTGTTCAACCTCCATTACCCTTGCAAAAGGAGTGGGAAGCCGAAGGCGGCTGCGCGAGGGCTCGCGCAGCCTATCAAGAAACTCCAACACTGTGTCTCCGACATGGCCCTCCAGTAGAGTCAAAGCGGCTGGAGGGGGAGTTGCCGAGCCACCGCCGCGTCCCCCTCGGCCCCGAACACCGCGCCGGCCACGACCATGTCCAGCGGCTCCGCCTTGTGCACTAGATCCTGCCCCTGCGTCCCCAGGGAGACATCAAAAGGAATTTCTGGCGCCGTTGCCGGGAGACATCATCAACATCTATCAGGTTCCCAATCACAAATCTCATCTCCTTGAAATTTATATTATTTGCCATTTGCCTCTTGTTTTCATCTCCCGCACTTCACCAAAATTTACCTGTTTATTTGCCCTCTTTTTCGTTCGCCTTTTTTTCGCCAGATCTCTTGTTTGCTATCCTTGCTTGTGTTGCCATTTGCCTTCTTTATGCTTGCATCATCGCTTGCTAAAAATTTATTGATATGGATCCCCATCCACTTGCTAATCTTTTTAAAAGATCCAATCATGATGAACCAATTGCTAGTGAGTTGAGTGCACTAGATTATCTTTATGAAGTTTTGCTTGAGATTCGTGAATCTGAAAATTGTGATGAAGAAATTTATGAAGTGATTCCTGGTAGCTCCTTGAATGAAAAGCATGATTGCAATGATTTTACTATAAATTCTATTAATGTCAATTGTGCTAATAATATTGTCGGGGATATCGAGCGACATATGCCAAGGGATGGCTTATCATGGATGGGGACAAAAGTACGTCGCCGGGCTCTAGAAGCGGGAGTGAGCGAGACCGCGTACGCTTGCGAATCTTACCCAGGTTCGGGGCTCTCCTAGGAGATAACACCCCTAGTCCTGCTCTGCGGGGTCTCCGCATGATCACTACTTCAACAAGTAGCTACAAGCTTGCTCCTGGAGCTGTTTGGCCAGAGGGGGAAGAAGGGCAAGGCTAGCAATACTCCGCTCTCTCTACGTGAATGTGTGGCACGTCGGGTGCTCGGTTGTGGTGTTCTCCAAAGTTCCAACCCCTTGCATGGGGTAACCCGGGGGGTTTATATAGGTCTACCCCCAGGGGTACAACGGTAATCCGGCTTGCCGTGGGACCCGGCGGTCAGCGTCACTGGTCGCCGGCTTCTCCGCCGACAGGTGGGTCCGGCCGTCTGTGGGCCAGGGTTGACCACTTTACGCTGTAGTATTGCTCCTGATGACGAAGGCCTCGTCAGGGGGAGCGTGGGTACAGTCCCGCCGCCTGGCGGGCGTTCACTGTAGCCACACCCCGTCACATCTGGTTAATGGCGCACAGACTTTAAGGGAGAGAGAAGGCCGCCTGCTGGGGGCCGACCTCTCTTCCGAGCCGGCTGGTCTGGGCTCGCCGCCTTCTGGCTTCTCATGCACAGGTAGGACCCACCGCCTGCGGGCCGTACTGGCCGCACGTCGCGGGAGCATGGCCTCCTCTTCCATGGGTGATGTCACGGGCGGCATGGCAACAGTCCCGCTCTGGGCGTGGGACGCCTGCTCCGTACGTTGCACTGTGGCTACGTTCGGCCCAGGATTCGGGGTTGGCAGGCTTGCACTGTAGCCATGCCCCATCTCATCATGTTTAAGTTGGTGCTGACTTTGAGGGCGCGAGGGGCCGCCTGCTAGGACCCGGCTTCCCAGGAAGCCGCCCGTCCAAGAGTCGGCCTGTTTCATGGCCGTCTTCTGGACTCCGCCGCCTCCTGGAATCCGGCTGCTCGGTCCAGCCGGCCCCAAGAGGACGGCTCTTTGTCTTTGAGGTTTGAGGGGCTCAGCCCGCCCCGATGTCTTGAAATGCCAAAGGGGGCTGATGGGGATACCCGTGGTCATTTACTCCGACAGTAGTCCCCGAAGCTGATGAGGCGCTGTGGCTGAAGGGGCGAGAAGCCTCAGCAGCTTCATACTCCGAATCGTCTTCCGAAGAGCCGACTGGTTGGTGTCGGCCATGACCAGGCAGGCGGCCTGGTGGTTTTCAAACGTCGTGGCGGGGACCGGGTGGTACGCCAGCCAGATGCCAGACTTGCCGCTTGCGCATGTTGGCCACGTGGCGTCATCAGGCCAAGCCGGCCTGTCAGCCCACGCGCATGACGGGACTGCATCGCAGGCCGGGGCCCGCCACTACAGTGCCTCAGCGCGCGCGCGGATCCGCTGCGGCCAAGGCGGACGGTTGGTATTCTGTGGCAGTTAATGCACGCCTTTACTGGCGCATTAAAATCGCAGGAATCGTGGGGGAGTGGGCGCAGTTAATCCCCACGACCCCCCACGTCCCCGCCCCCTCGGCTTCGCCGCCTGGGCTATAAGTAGGGGGAGGAGGGGGGTGGCAGACGTACGCGCGCCCTCCTCCCTGCTTGCCCTCCTTCTTCTTCCTGCCGCCGCAGCGCTCCTTCCTCCCGCCGAAGCGCTGCCGCAGCTCGCCGTCGCTGTGCGTCCTCTCGCAGCGGCTTCCTTGCTCCGCTGCAGCCTCGTCCGCTCGCCACCGCGCCGCGCCTGCGACGAGCTCCGTCGCCCATGGCGTGTTCACGAGCCGGCGACTGGGACGGCTCCAACGTCCATGAAGACGACCTCTCCTTCCTCCGCTAAACACGTCGGCTGCCCCGAGAGGCGAATGTGCAGGTGCGCGTCCCTCCCGAGGCAGAAATCTTGCCGGCGCCGGAGGACGACGAACGCGTCGTCTTCCGGTCTTATTTCCTTCGCGGCTTCGGCCTTCCAGCAAGCAACTTCCTCCGCTCTTTCTTTGATTTCTACCAAGTCCAGCCGCACCACCTCATGCCAAACACGGTGGTGCTGCTGGCCGCCTTCGTCGCCATGTGCGAAGGATATCTCGACACTCTCCCCACCCTCGAACTCTGGGGGGAGTGATTCTACCTCAAACTTGGCACCGCCGCCAAGGGCCAGGCGGCTCAGTGCGGAGCCTGTGTGGCGGTGCGACGCTCGGGCACCGGGAATCGCTTCCCTTCCATCTCTCTGCTGCAGTCCACCAAGCTGTGGCAGAAATCTTATTTCTATGTCAGAAACATCCATCCGACTAGCGATTACGTCAACTTGCCGGCTTACGCAGCCGGCCCGCCGGCCGAGCCGCGCGCCAACTGGCGGCTCAAGCCGAGCTCTCTATCGGCCGCCTTCTCCGCCGCCCTTGCCCGACTTCATGTGATGACGGAGTCGGAGGGCTTAAAGGGCTCGGACTTGCTGGCCGCCTTCGTGACGCGCCGAGTTCTCCCCCTCCAAGCCCGGCCTCACATCATTAGTTGCATGAGCGGGCACCGGGACCCGTGCCGGATGTGCACGCGGGAGCTGCCGGACGTGGAGGTGGTCCGGCTGGTCAACTATACCTCCGACTGTAAGCTGTCAGAGATGGACTGGCGGTTCGGCAAGCGGCCGTACGACCGCGCACATCTGCCGCCTGCGGTAAGTCTTTGTAATTCTTTTTCTCTTTTGCTGGTCCGAGTTCTTGTTTCACCGTCTGATTAGTCGGCCATGGTGCAGGTCCTCTCAGCCCAGTCGGCCGCCGGTGCTCTGGATCCAGGTCAGCAGTACATGCCGGACCGGACGAGGAGCGATGTGGAAGACCCCGACTTGGGGGCAGCCGCCATGGAGGAGGACGACGCCACAGGTGGCGGTGGCAGAGCAGGTGGCTCCGTGGGAGGAGGCGGCCTTGAGGACTGGCCGGACGACGACGAGGAGGAGAACGAGCCGCGCCTCCCGCACGGCATTGAGAGGGCGGGCGCGAGCTCCTTGGCCGCGCCGACCGCACCAGGCGGCCCACACAAGCTCCGAGCCAGCTCGCTGCTGTTCGGCAGCCGGCCGAAGAAGTCCAAGAACATGGCCGCGACGACCAAGCGGCAAGAGGCCGCCGCGAGAGCGGCCCAGTTCCAGAGGGCCCCGAAGCAGCCCCCGATGGTGTCCGCGTAAGTGCCTGGTCGTACTTTTCTTTTCTTCTTTGCAACCTTTTTCTGAGCTTCCTCTTGTCTTCCTCGAATCAGTGCTCCACTAACCCTTGAGCGGTCTGCCGCTGCTTCCGTGGTCGGGGCGACGGAGGGCTCCGCCAATACCCGCCAGGTGGACCCGCTCGCCGACCTCCGGGCAGCGACGGAGAGGAACGCGCGGGAGGCGCGTGAGGAGCGGGAGGAGGCGGAAAGGCAGGAGGCGGAGGCAGCCAAGGCTCAAGCAGATGCCGCGGCCAAGATCCGGGCGGACGCCACCGCCAAGGCCCAGGCGGAAGCGGCCGCCAAGGTGCAAGCAGAAGAATCCGCCCGTGGCCAGACTCCGCAGCTTATTATCCCGCTGCGCGTGGCGCAGCCAGCACCAGAGATCCCCGTGCCGACTGGAGGGGCCGGCGACGACCAGCCGGTCATGGAGAGGGGGGAAGGCGATGCCATCGTCTCGGGGGCGGAGGTCCCCCCACGAGCGCCGACTGCCGGGGCCCGAAGCAATCAGCATGTCGCGCCACCGGTGCCGCAAGTCAGCAGCGAGTTGGCAGTGGGGGCGACTCCCACGGTCCGTCCTTCAGTGCACTGGCGTGCGGCGAAAGCGGCCTCGGCGCCACGGGCGCAGGAGATCGGGGCGGCGAGCTCGTCGGCCCCAGATGCAGAGGCCACCAGCGCCGCCCCGCCAGAGTGGACGCCTGGGGGCGGGACGGGCGTGCTGAACAAGGCCGCGCAGGACGTTCAGGCCCAACTCCAGGCCCAAGGCGCCGCCCTTCAGCAGTGTACGAAGGCGTTCCTGGCGACGCGAACGGCCGTTCGGGTATGCCTCCTTGCTTTGTTTTTTTGATTCTTGCAATCTTCCGTGGGGGCGCGCCAGCGCACCCACTGGGTGTAGCCCCCGAGTTTCGGGCCGGCTGTTGAGAAGGCGGCTCGAAACTTTTAAGGTAGGTTCCGAGTGCTAACCTTTTCTCTTCTTTGCCTTTGCTGCAGGACTACCACAACATCCGCGCAGCCGCCTTCAACTCCCAGGTCCAGGAGTTGGCTAGGCGGACCGCCGACCTCACCGAAAGCCGAAGTAAGCGCTCTGTCTTCTTCCTTGCGGGGGCGCGTCAGCGCACCCGCTGGGTGTAGCCCCCGAGATTCGGGCCGACTGCTGAGCAGTCGGGCCGGATCTTCTGGCAACCACTTTTCTTATTTGGTCGTCTTTGTTGATTGTCTTCTTTTTCTCACTTTTGCAGGAGCCAACGCCACACTGCAGCAGCATCTGGGTGAAGTTCAGACCGAGCTGCGCGTTAAGGAGGAGGAGCGCCGCAAGGCGGCCCTGGAGTGTGACCGTCTGGCCAAGAAGTTGGCGGACCAGGCGGACCATCACAAGGCGGAGCTCCAGAAGTTCAAGGAGGCGGAAGGCGCCCTTCAGGCCGAGTTTGAGGTCGAACGCTCAAAGTGGGCCAAGAAGGAGGCGATCCTCACCGCTGGCTACGGCGAGATTGAGGACATGATCGACGGTAAGCTTCTTTCTTTGGAATAGCTGCCGACTGCATCGGGAGTCGGCCTTCGGCTTCTGATCTTTGTTTTTCTTTTGCGTAGACTTCTTTCCTGGCCACACCGTTGCCGTCAGCCAGGCCATCGAGGCGCGGCGTGACCAGCGTAGGAGGGAAGGAGTGGAGATCCTGCCCGACGCGCCTCGGAATATGAACGAGCAGCTCCTGGCCGTCCGGACGCGCCTGCAGCCGGTTCACCGTCTGCTCCGTCGCCTTCAGCGTGCCGGGTCTCAGCTGGTTTCTGCCCTCTGGCCAGGCGGCCAAGATCCGCGGACCCCCAGTCGGACCGCCGACTGGTTGGAGGCGGCAATCTGCTGCTTCGAGGCTTGGAGGGGCTCCTCCGCTCGGGCAGGTGCCCGAAGAGCCTTGGAGTTCGTCAAGGTGTGGTATCCTGGGCTGGACCTAGCCCAGTTGGCCATGTTCCGGCAGGAGGCCATGGAAGAGCTAGTGGCGACGGGGCCAGCGCTCACCCATCGTGCGGTGGCGATTGCAGAGTATACCGACACCAGCGTCTTCTTCCCCGAGCTGGACGACGAGGGTGTCGAGGTGCCGATGGAGTGGTTCGGGCTGAACCCGGATGACGGCGAGGAGTTGGCAGAAGAAATCGCCTCAAGCGACGAAGGCGAGGACGAGGACGATGAGGATGGTGAAGGCGACGCACCGGAGGGCGGAGCGGACGCCCAGCCTCAGCTTGATCGGGCTTCGAGCAACGAGCCGCGTGCTAGTGCATCGACTGCTGCTGAAGGCGACCAAGCCGAGACTCGTCAGACAGCCACTCCACCAGCTGGCGCCGCCAACTCCACCAACCTGCCAGACTCGCCTGCTGCTCCTTTGGCCTAGGCTGCCAACTTATCTTATCTTTTCCTGCTTTGGTAATCTTTAGAACGAAACTTCTTAAATTCGCGCAGTTCCACCCACTGGGGGTGTATTCAAACTTTGTTGAATGCTGGCCGAGGGCCTCTTGTTATGTGATCTAATTTCGCACAAGATGTGCTTCGCCGAGTTCTGACTTGTCTTGCTTTCTGTTTTTTGGCTTTTTCCTTTGCCGCCTTCCCTTGGCTGCCGCCTCGCCGGCCAGACAACCATTCTTCGGTCTGCTGGCCGGGTCGAGTACTTGGCCATTTTGGGAAGACAAGTACTTTGGCCGCTTAGAACGAAGCAATTTAAGTGAGAAGCCGGTCGTCCGGCTGCTCAGTAACCGAACAGCTAAGCGAGGAGCCGACTTGGCCTATGCGGGTGCTTTCGTCCTTAGCCATTTTTCATGTGGGCACCATTTCCTGCCTTTGACCCTCGCCGGCCAAACAGTCGCTCTGCGAGCTGCGGCTTATGGCAAGCGTGGGCTTAGATGCCGGCACACTACTTGTCCGACTACAGGTAGCGCCGACATAGTACAAGGCGTCAAGCCCCCGGGCCGACTGGTCGGACCCGGTGCCGGGCGGAGAAATGAAATAACTCACTCAAGGCATGAAACTTATCGTATAGATAAGGAAGGTAGCCCCCGAGTGCTCCTCGAGGGACCCGGTGTCTCTGCCCTTAGTAAAAAAAAGGTAGCATGGTACATACTGCATTAACTGTAAAATCTTCGGAGGAGATTTGCGTTCCATGGGCGCTCCGTTTCCTTGCCGGAATCATCCCTCTTGCGCGCCCTGGGCTTCTGCGCGTCGGTGAGGTAGTAGGAGTCGTTGCCCAAGGCTTTGCTGATGATGAAGGGGCCTTCCCAAGGGGCCGAGAGCTTGTGCTGGCCGGCTGTTCGCTGGATCAGCCGGAGCACAAGGTCTCCCTCTTGGAAGGATCGTGGCTTGACCTTTCGGTTGTGGTAGCGGCGCAGGCTCTGCTGGTAAATGGCGGACCGGCTGAGGGCTAACAGCCGGCCCTCTTCCAGCAGATCGACGCCGTCTTCTCGCACCTCCTTCGTCTCCACCTCTGTGTACATGGTGACACGAGGCGAGTCGAACTCGATGTCCGTTGGGATGACGGCCTCGGCCCCGTACACGAGGAAGAAGGGAGTGAAGCCGGTTGATTTATTCGGAGTTGTGCGGAGGCTCCAGAGGACGGCCGGCAGCTCGTCGATCCAGCAGCCGGCTGAGCGCTCCAGTGGCTCGACCAGTCGGGGTTTGACGCCGGATAAGATGAGGCCGTTTGCTCGCTCGACTTGGCCGTTTGACTGCGGATGGGCAACGGACGCTAAGTCCAGTCGGATGCCCTGTGTTGCGCAGAAACGGG
The DNA here is from genome assembly GCA_011799875.1 of Thinopyrum elongatum. NCBI lineage: Eukaryota > Viridiplantae > Streptophyta > Magnoliopsida > Poales > Poaceae > Thinopyrum > Thinopyrum elongatum. The sequence goes on from CM022297.1 coordinate 450,433,934, forward strand.
CCAAGGCGCCTTTGGCAAAGTTGGTGCCATTGTCGGTGATGATGCTGTGCGGTACACCGTACCGGACTGTGATATCTGCGATGAAGGTTACAGCAGTCGGGACATTCAGTTTCTTGATTGGCTTTGCTTCAATCCACTTGGTGAATTTGTCCACGGCGACAAGCAGATGAGTCATGCCACCGCGTGCTGTCTTGAACGGGCCCACCATGTCCAACCCCCAGACGGCAAAGGGCCAGGTAAGGGGGATGGTCTTGAGTGCGGAAGCCGGCAGATGTTGCTTGGAGCTGAATTTTTGGCACCCCTTGCATTTCTTGACCTAATCCTTGGCGTCCTCCAAAGCCATCGGCCAGAAGAAACCATGGCGGAAAGCTTTGGCGACAAGGGATCTGGAGGCCGCGTGGTGGCCGCACTCGCCTTGATGTATGTCTCTGAGGATTGCCTTGCCTTTCTCTGGTTCGACGCAGCGTTGGAAAACGTCGGTCACGCTACGCCTGACAAGCTCTCTGTTTACTATTGTGTAAGCTCCTGCCCGGCGTTGCACCTGCCGGGCCGAGATCTCATCAACTGGTAGCTCTCCTCTCACCAGAAAGTTGAGGATGGGCTGCGCCCATGATGGTGCTTCGACTTCATCCATCGTCATTACGGCCACTGAAACTAGGGCGGTTGGGTTGGGAGGTGGCGGGGTGGAGTCGGCTGCGTCTTGCTGTGCTGTTGAAGTCCCCGGGCCGACTGCTGCAGCCCCCGGGCCGGGTTGTGGAGTCCCCGGGCCAGGTGCGACTGCTGCAGTCCCCGAGCTACTTGGTGAAGTCCCCGGGACGGCTGCTGCAGCCCCCGGGCCGGGTTGTAAAGTCCCCGGGCCGGGTGCGGCTGCTGCAGTCCCCGTGCCGCCTGCCGAAGTCCCCGGGCCGGCTGCTGCAGCCCCCGGGCCGGGTTGCAAAGTCCCCGGGCCGGGTGCGGCTGCTGCAGTCCCCGTGCCGCCTGCCGAAGTCCCCGGGCCGGCTGCTGCAGCCCCCGAGTCAGATCCGACTGCTTCGGGGGCAACTGGCACAAAGATGGATTCTGATTCCGGGGAAGGCTTGATATACGGCTTGCGGAGGCACTGAAGGGACACGCCGGCTGGTATGGCTTGCCGGGTGGAGCCGATCCGCGCCAGGGCATCTGCTTGCTCGTTGTCGGCCCGTGGCACGTGAAGGAACCCGCACCCATCAAAGTATCCGCTGATCTGCTGGACGAGGAAGCGGTAGCTCGCCATGTTTGTATCCTTGGTGTCCCAGTCGCCAGACAACTGCTGGACCACCTAGTCCGAGTCGCAGTAGCACAATATCCGGCGGATGCCAATCTCCTTGGCCAGCCGGAGTCCGTGTACTAGTGCCTCGTACTCGGCCACATTGTTGGAGGCGGCAAAGTGAATTTGCAGCGTGTATCTGAGCTTGTCGCCTTTGGGAGAGGTGAGGACGATGCCGGCTCCCAAACCGGTGCGCATCTTCGAGCCATCAAAGTGCATCCGCCAATGAGTGGAGTCTGGAGCTGGCGGCAGGTACTGGGTCTCGGCCCAGTCGACGAGGAAGTCGGCCAGCGCCTGGGACTTGATGGCGGTGCGGGGCTGGTAGAAGATGGTGTAAGGGGCCAGCTCGATGGCCCACTTAGCCACTCGGCCCGATGCATCTCTGCTGCCTATGATCTCCGCAAGCGGGGCGGTGCAGACAACCGTGATTGGATGCTCTTGAAAGTATGGCTTGAGCTTCTTGGTAGCAAAATGCACGCCATAACACAACTTTTGGTAGTGGGGGTAGTTCTGCTTGGAGGCTGACAGCACCTCGCTCAAGTAGTACACCGGTCTCTGGATCAGCTGTGCCTTGTCGTCCTCTCGGCGCTCAACCACCATGACTGTACTGACCACCCGGCTGGTGGCGGCGATGTAGAGAAGCATGGGCTCCTTGGCAGCCGGAGCGACCAGGATGGGCGGTGTGGTCAACATCTTCTTGAGCTGGAGGAAAGCCTCGTCCGCCTTGTCGTTCCACTCGAAATGAGTGGTTTTCTTCATCAAATGATACAGTGGAAGAGCCTTCTCGCCCAGCCAACTGATGAAGCGGCTGATGGATGCCAAGCAGCCGGTGAACTTCTGAACGTCTCGCAGTCGGGTGGGCCTCTCCATCCTCCCGATGGCCTTGATTTTGACAGGGTTGCACTCTATGCCGCGCTCTGAGACAAGGAAGCCGAGGAGCTGGCCGGCTGGTACTCCAAAGGCACACTTTTCTGGGTTGAGCTTGATTTGAAAATGGCGCAGGTTATCAAAAGTTTCCTTGAGATCTTCCAGGAGGGTACCGCGCTTCTCCGTCTTCACCACGACGTCGTCCACATAAACATGGGCATTTCTGCCGAGTTGCTTGTGGAGGCACTTCTGCATGCAACGCTGAAATGTGGCACCGGCGTTTCTCAAGCCGAATGTCATGGTCAGGTAGCAGAAGGCTCCGAACGGTGTGATGAAGGCGGTCTTCAGGCGGTCGGCCGGGCTCAACTTGATCTGGTGGTACCCTGAGTAGGCATCCAAAAAACTCAGCAGCTCGCATCCGGCTGTGGAGTCTATCACCTGGTCAATTCGAGGCAAAGCGAATGGATCTTTTGGGCAAGCTTTGTTGAGGCTGGTATAGTCAATACACATGCGCCACTTGTTGTTCTTCTTCAGTACAAGGACTGGGTTGGCAAGCCACTCTGGGAAGAACACTTCCATAATGAAGCCAGTGGCTAGAAGCCGGGCTATTTCTTCAGCGACAATTCCTCTCTTCTCCTCTGACAGGCGGCGGAGGGGTTGCCGGACTGGTTTTGCATCTGCTCTGACATGTAGTTTGTGCTCGGCGAAATCCGTCGGAACGCCCGGCATGTCCTTTGGAGACCATGCAAAGACGTCCCGGTTCTCACGGAGGAAATCAACGAGCTCGCTTTCCTATTTGCTGTCAAGGCGAGCTCCTATGACAGCAAACCTCTCCGGGTGCTCTGGGTCCAAGGGTATCTTCTTGGTTTCTTTGGCCGGCTGGAAAGAGCCCTGAGCTTCTGACTCCTTGGGATCTGGCGACAGGTCCGGCTGCTTGCCGGCCATGGCCACAACCCGGTCAAGGAGCCTCTTCTCGGCAGCAATCACAAGGGACTTGGCCAGCCGACTGCTGGAAGTGGCGCAGGCGGCAGACTTCTGGTAGTCGCCGGCTATGGTGAGAATGCCCTTGGTGTCGGGCATCTTCATCTTGAGGTATGCGTAGTGGGGGACCGCCATGAACTTGGCCAGGGCGGGCCGGCCAAGCAACGCGTGGTAGGGGCTCTCAAGATCAACCACCTCGAACCAGATTGGCTCTCGGCGGAAGTGATTCTTGTCTCCGAAGAGGACGTCTATCTTGATCTTGCCGATCGGTGAGCAGGATAGGCCGGGCACAATGCCATGGAAGACAGTCCGGCTGGGCTGGAGCTGTTTCTCTTTGATGCACAACTTCTCCATGGTGTCGCGGTAGAGGATGTTGATGCTGCTGCCGCCATCTATCAGAACTCGGGAGAAACGAGTAGCTCGCCTCTCCGTCGCAAAGGTGGCGTCCAACACTAGGGCGTTGGAACCCGGAGCAGGCATCACCTCCGGGTGGTCAGCTCGGCTCCAACTGATCAGCTTCTCCGACCAGTGCATGAATTCTGGAGCTTCAGAAGCGACATCGTTCACTTCCCGACGCTGTTGATGCTGGCTGCGCCTGTCATCAGTCACGCTGGTGAAGACGACGTAAGCTCCGTGCTCTTCAGGAAACTCATCTTGGATCGCACCAACTGGCCGAACCGTCGGCTGCTGGGGCGGTGGAGGCGGCGGGCCAGCAGGCAGCGGGGGCAGTCCCTCGCCTCTAGCGATGCGGGTGAGCCAGTGGCACTTCCGGGTGGTATGATTGGATGGCTTCGCGCCGCTGTCTTGCAGGGAGCGTCAAGGGTTTGCTCAAATGAGAAGGCGGGCAACTAGGCGGGCTTGCCGCCCTTCTGGCGCTTGGGGCCGGATTGCACTTCCGGCGGCTGGTCTTCCACTGTCGCCACCTGCCGGCTGGTGGTAGCCGGCTGCTGGGTCTTGCGCTTGTTGTCGCCCGGCTACTGGCGCCGACTGGAATCACCAGCCGGTGTCTGAGGGGCCGGAGGGAGCATCTTTCCTGACGCATCCACTCGGAGCTCCGACTTCATGGAGGAGTCGGCGGTGGCATACTTGTCCGCTATGATCAGCAGCTCGTCGAGCGTGGCCGGCTCGTCGCAGAGGAGTCGATGCTTGAGTAAGGTGCCCTCTCGACATCCGGTAGTGAAGTATTCGATGGCTTTCACCTCATGAACCCCCTCGCAGGAGTTGCGTAGTTCGGCCCACCACGTCAAGTATTCGCGGGTGGACTCGATCAGGCCCTGGACGCACAGGGAGAGCTGACGAGGCTTGGGCGGCCGCTTGTAGGTGCTGGTGAAGTTGCGGATGAAAACTTCGGTGAAGTCTAACCAGCTGTTGACGCTGTAGGGCTTGAGGCTGTTCAGCCAGGTTCGGGCTGTGCCTTGGAGCATGAGCGGAACATACTTCACGGCGACACGCTTGTTGCCGTTCGCTATGCTGACGGCTGTGGAGTAGTCGACCAGCCAATCTTCCGGCTTCACAGAGCCATTGTACTTGGGAGTGTCCCGCGTGAGCGAGAATCCTTTGGGGAAGGGCTCGTCGCGGATGCGGGGGCCGAAACAAGGCGGACCGATTGCGTCTTCTTCTTCCAACGCCAGGGATCGAGCCAAGCGGTCGATCCGATTACGAGCGTCGTTCTCTCCGACTCCTTCACGGGGGCCCAGCCGGCGCCTGAGAGTCGGATGCTCAACAGGCGGCGGGGAGGCGCGCCTCTCCCTGCGCGGGGGAGGGGGCTGACGACCGTCCCGCCGTTCCACTGCTCGCGGGCGGCCGTCTTGGTCGCGCTCGATGGAGATGCGGGTGCGGCTGCGGCTAGCAACCGGCTCTGGGTTTCTTCCGTCACGGGCGCCGTCTGTTGGCGTCCTGGAGGTCGTGCCGTGCTCTCGGCAAGGGGGAAGGTTCCCGACCTGTAAGCCGGGTTCCACCATGCGGCGGCCAGCTTCTTGTTGCGCGGCGGCCGCGTTGATGAGCTACTCGACGCGCTTCGTCATGTAGCGACGCTCATCGCCCTCCAGGCGGTCCAACTCGTCTGCCGCCGCCTGGGCGGCGCGCAAGTTCTCCATTGCCGTGGCGTAGACTGGGCGGTCGGCCCCCAACATGCTGGCGATGGCGGCGCCACGCTGTCGGACCGTGCCCGCGCGGCTGGGCTCGCCAGCAGCCGGTGCCGCAGACGGCGTGGTCGATCTCGCGGTGGTAAGCCTCGGTGAGGCGTCTCATGGCCGCCATCTTGTTGGCGCTGTCGAGAAGCGCGATATGGCATGCTTCCAGCGTTTCACCGCTCGCACCGGGCGCTACGGGCGCGGACAGGTCCCGCATTGCCGCCTGCAACGGGTCCCGGCCGGCCTGGTCGGGGGTTCCGTCGTGGCTGATGACCAGCACCTCAAGAGCGGCGCTGGTGCCGGTGCCGCTGTCTGCGGCGGGGAGCGGGTCGGTTAAGACCAACACGTCACCGGGGAAGGCATCAGAAAGCGCGGTGCTGGCGTCGACGTCCATGTCGTCGGGCAGGTCGGTGGAGCCGACGGACTCCAGATCGGAGACCGGTACGCCAGCGATGTGAAGCTTGCCGAGAAGATCGACGAGGCAGCTCTCGGAGCTAGCTGCGCCCGCGTCAAGCGCGGGCTTGTCGGAGAGGCGGATCCCGCCGATGAGATCGGCAAGGCTGCTTGTGGTACAAGGAACTTCCACGCCGCACAGCGTGTCGGCGCAAACGCCGTCGGGCGTGCCGGGCTGGCTGCGCTCGCCAGGGAGGAAGAGGGTTCCCGTCCAGAACATGTTTTCGGACGACGGTGCACCTAGCCCCATGGTGGGCGCCAAATGTCGGGGATATCGAGCGACATATGCCAAGGGATGGCTTATCATGGATGGGGACAAAAGTACGTCGCCGAGCTCTAGAAGCGGGAGTGAGCGAGACCGCGTACGCTTGCGAATCTTACCCAGGTTTGGGGCTCTCCTAGGAGATAACACCCCTAGTCCTGCTCTGCAGGGTCTCCGCATGATCACTACTTCAACAAGTAGCTACAAGCTTGCTCCTGGAGCTGTTTGGCCAGAGGGGGAAGAAGGGCAAGGCTAGCTCTACTCCGCTCTCTCTACGTGAATGTGTGGCATGTCGGGTGCTCGGTTGTGGTGTTCTCCAAAGTTCCAACCCCTTGCATGGGGTAACCCGAGGGGTTTATATAGGTCTACCCCCAGGGGTACAATGGTAATCCGGCTTGCCGTGGGACCCGGCGGTCAGCGTCGCTGGTCGCCGGCTTCTCCGCTGACAGGTGGGTCCCGCCGTTTGCGGGCCAGCGTTGACCACTTTACGCTGTAGTATTGCTCCTGATGACGAAGGCCTCGTCAGGGGGAGCGTGGGTACAGTCCCGCCGCCTGGCGGGCGTTCACTGTAGCCACACCCCGTCACATCTGGTTAATGGCGCACAGACTTTAAGGGAGAGAGAAGGCCGCCTGCTGGGGGCCGACCTCTCTTCCGAGCCGGCTGGTCTGGGCTCGCCGCCTTCTGGCTTCTCACGGACAGGTAGGACCCGCCGCCTAAGGGCCGTACTGGCCGCACGTCGCGGGAGCATGGCCTCCTCTGCCATGGGTGATGTCACGGGCGGCATGGCAACAGTCCCGCTCTGGGCGTGGGACGCCTGCTCCGTATGTCGCACTGTGGCCACGTTCGGCCTAGGATTCGGGGTTGGCAGGCTTGCACTGTAGCCATGCCCCGTCTCGTCATGTTTAAGTTGGTGCTGACTTTGAGGGCGCGAGGGGCCGCCTACTAGGACCCGGCTTCCCAGGAAGCCGCCCGTCTAGGAGTCGGCCTATTTCATGGCCGTCTTCTGGACTCCGCCGCCTCCTGGAATCCGGCTGCTCGGTCCAGCCGGCCCCAAGAGGACGGCTCTTTGTCTTTGAGGTTTGAGGGGCTCAGCCCGCCCCGACGTCTTGAAATGCCAAAGGGGGCTGATGGGGATACCCGTGGTCATTTACTCCGACAAATATGCAAAACCCCAAGCTTGGCGATGCTAATTTTGCTATGTCCACAACTTATTGCAATGATCATGACTGGGGTGATTCTTCTTATGATCTTGAAAATTTATTTAAACTCATGATGAATATGATATTGATAATAATGTTTGCAATAATATTGAAAGTGGGTTTGGAAGAGCGTCAACTTTAGGTAAAAATAATCCCACATATTTGGAGAGTGTTCAATCTTATGATTTTTTTTTATGAAAGTGGGTTTGGAGAGGTCATGACTTTAGTTGATGTTAATCCCACTATCTTGGAAGATTATGAAACTTTTATGCATGTGGATCATGAAGAGAAAATTTTATATGATAGATATATTGTTGAATTTGATTATGATCCTACATGTAATTATTATGAGAGAGGAAAATATGGTTGTAGAAATTTTCATGTTACTAATTTACCTCTCGTTATGTTGAGATTGCTATTGTTTCTTTCTTCTTCCTTGTATATGCTATATATTTCTTGTCTTGATAATTTGTTTGCTTATAAAATCCCTATGCATCAGAAGTATGTTATACTTAAATGTGTTTGTCACATGTATTATGATGCTCTCTTTGTGTTTCAATTCTTGTCTTTCATGCGAGCATCATCAAAATTACCAATGCCTAGCTAAGAGGCTTTATAGAAAATCACTTGTTGGGAGGCAACCCAATGAATAAAATTTATTTTTGTATTTTTCTTTCTGTTCTTGAGTGTTTGCACAATTATGCCTCTGTTATGATTGTGTTTTTTTATGTTTTAATTAGTGTTTGTGCCAAGTAAAGCCTTTGGGATAGCTTTGGTGATAGTTGATTTGATCCTGTTGAAAAACATAAACTTTTTCTTTCAGTAACAGAATTTTATAAATTCACAGAAGCGACGAAAAATTCTGAATGTTTTACAAAAGATTGATATGCAAATTTCCTCTATTGTTTTAATTTTTTAGAATTTTTGGAGTTACAGAAGTATGAGAACAATTCGCATCTTTACAGACTGTTCTGTTTTTGACAGATTCTGTTTTCTTTGCATTATGTGCTTATTTTGATGAATCTATGGATTGTATCGGGGGGTATAAGCCATGGTAAAGTTAGATTACAGTAGATATAATGCAATAACAAAATTTGAATGGGTTTTCTACAGTACTTAAAGTAAAGATTGGTTTTCTTATACTAACGGATCTCACAAAGGTTTTGTTAAGTTTTGTGTGATTGAAGTTTTCAAGTTTTGGGTGAGATCACGATGGATGAAGGAACAAGGAGTAAGAAAAGCCTAAGCTTGGGGATGCCCCATGGTAACCCAAGTTAATATTCAAGGAGAACCAAGAAACTAAGCTTGGGGATGCCCCGGAAGGCATCCCCTCTTTCTTCTAACGACCATCGGTATTTTACTTGGAGCTAATTTTTTATTCGTCACATATCATGAGTTTTGCTTGGAGCGTCTTGTATTATATGAGTCTTTGCTTGTTTTGCTTTTTAGTTTGTCACAAGTATCCGTTCTGGACACACCTATTTGAGAGAGCCAAAATTATGCTATAATTTGTTAGAATTGCTCTATATGCTTCACTTCATTTTTTTGAGCTATGGAATTGATCTAGTACTTCACTTATATCTTTTTGAGCACGGTGTGCTTTAATATTTTTTAAGAAATGATCTCATGCTTCACTTAGATTTATTTGAGAGTTAATAAACTTTTGAAGAAATTCTCTCATGCTTCACTTATATTATTTTGAGAGACGGAAAATTTTATGCTCATGTTCTTCACTTAGATTTGTTTGTGCTTGTCAAAAGCAATTGCAATATATGAAACTAGTCCCAAAGTGATAGATATTCAAGAGGGATATAATAAAAACTTTCATCAAGATCATTGGACAAAATAAACTTGATTCTTTGTAATAGTTTTGAGATATGATGAGAGTGATATGTGAGTCATGTTGGTGAGTAATTATGCTTTAGTAAGAATATTGGTGTTAAGGTTTGTGATTCCCTATGCAAGCACGAAAGTCAATAGTTATGCAATGAAATTACATCCGACTTGTGGTGCATTATTCGGTGCTAGTTATGCTTAATGCTCTCTTATGTGATTTTTCGTTTCTTGGTTGGTTGCTTCTCAATCTTTTTGCTAGCCTCCCCTTGTACTAAGTAGAAATACTACTTGTGCATCCAAAATCCTTAAACCCAGTTTTGCCATATGAGTCCACCATACCTACCTATATGCAGTATTCCTGTGCTGTTCTAAGCAAATTTGTATGTGCCATCTCTAATTTTCAAAATAAATTTCCTTTTTGTGTGCTCGTACCGCTCATGAAGCGGTAGGGGGTGGCCAATATTTTCCATGCTAGATGTGTTATTCTGAAGATGAGTGTTTATTCACTTGTCATTACACGAGAGTGTGGCGGTAATAGGGATGCCCGGTCCCGAAATGAAAAAGAAATTTACTTTATGTTGTCAAATAATAAATTCCTTGGAAAGTGTTGGTATGGAGGGCACCCGTGGATACGGCAAGCCATGGATTGTGAAAGAATGGTGGAAAAAGGAATAAACTTTATTTTCTGTTTGGGAACCGCCTATGATATATCTAGCATGGAAAGTGTTGGAAATTACTCGGTCGTTTTCGTTGACAGGAAAATTATGCCTCTCAAAAAAATTTATTTCTCAATTTAAGCTTTGAGCTCTGGCACCTCTACAAATCCCTACTTCCCTGTGCGAAGGGCCTATCTATTTACTTTATGCAATTTTTATTTTTATTTGAGTCTCCATCTTCTCTTATAAAGCACCAACTAAGGGGCACTATGATCGTACTTGAGCATTGGATATAGCTAATATGCGAGTGTGTTTCATGAATGGATCAATGATTGAGCATGATGGGCTAGGGATAACTTTCTTTAGTGTTGATATTTTGAAAGACATGGTTGCTTGTTGATATGCTTGAGTATTGAAATCTTCATGTCAAAACTAGACTATTGCTTTGAACCATATAAAACTCCATATGTCCATGCTACAAAAGAAAAGAATATGTGATGAACATGTTAGGCAGCATTCCACATCAAAAATTCTATTTTTATCATTTACCTACTCAAGGACGAATAGGAATTAAGCTTGGGGATGCTGATACGTCTCCAACGTATCTATAATTTTTGCTTGTTCCATGATGTTATATTATCATTCTTGGATGTTTTACAATCATTTTATAGCAACTTTATATCATTTTTTGGGACTAACCTATTGACATAGTGCCCAGTGCCAGTAGTTGTTTTTTGCTCCTTTTTTTTACTTCACGGAATATCAGTACCAAACGGAGTCCAAATGCAGCGAAACTTTTTGGAGAATTTTTATGGACCAGAAGGAACAACTTGGGCCAAAGAAGTACCAGAGGGGTGCCCCGAGGGGGGCACAACCCACATGGGCGCGCCTGGGGGCACAGGCGCGCCCTGGTGGGTTGTGCCCTCCTCGATGGCCTCCCACACCGCCTCTTCGCCCTATAAATACACAAATATTCCAAAAACCCTAGGGGAGTCGACGAAACACAATTTCAGCCGCCGCAAGTTCCAGAATCACGAGATCCAATCTGGACACCATCACGGAGGGGTTCATCATCCTCATTGGTGCCTCTTCGATGATGTGTGAGTAGTTCATTGTAGACCTACGGGTCCGTAGGCAGTAGCTAGATGGCTTCTTCTCTCTTTTTGATTCTCAATACAATGGTCTCTTGGAGATCTATTTGATGTAACTCTTTTGCCGGTGTGTTTGTTGGGATCCGATGAACTTTGAGTTTATGATCAGATCTATGTTTTTATCCATGAAAGTTATTTGAGTCTTTTGATCTCTTATATGCAAGATTACTTATAGCCTCGTAATTCTTCTTCGAATCTTTGGTTTAGTTAGGCCAACTAGATTGATTTTTCTTGCCATGGGAAGAGGTGCTTTGTGATGGCTTCGATCGTGCGGTGTTCTTTCCCAGTGACAGAAGGGGCAGCAAGACACGCATGTATCGTTGCTATTAAGGATAACAAGATGGTGGCTATTCCTACATGAATAGATCTCGTCTACATCATGTCATCGTTCTTATTGCATTACTCCATTTTTCCATGAACTTAATACACTAGATGCATGCTGGATAGTGGTCCATGTGTGGAATAATAGTAGTAGATGCAGGCAGGAGTCGGTCTACTAATCTTGGACGTGATGCCTATATAATGATCATTGCCTGGATATCATCATAATTATTTGATGTTCTATCAATTGCCCAACAGTAATTTGTTTACCCACCGTATGCTATTTTCTCGAGAGAAGCCACTAGTGAAATCTACGTCCCCTGGGTCTATTCTTTATCATATTTGCTTTGTGATATGTTTTTATTTGCTTTTGTTTTCAGATCTATTATTCCAAAAACCCAAAAATACCTTGCTGCACTTTTTGCTATTTATTTTATTTCACGTTTTCTCGAGATCTATTTATCCAATCTACACAATTTTTATCCCGTCAACTTGACAATTTCTGGCACCGTTACCCGTAGAGGGATTGACAACCCCTCCTAATCGTCGGGTCGCAAGTATTTGTTCTTTGTGTGCAGGTACCGTTTACATAGTGTTGCTTGGTTCTCCTACTGGATTGATACCTTGGTTTCATAACTGAGGGAAATACCTACCGTAGCTGTGCTGCATCATCCCTTCCTCTTTGGGGAAATACAGACGTAGTTCAAGCGACATCATGAGCCGTGAGCCAATAAAAACCGTGTCAAAATGCCTTCGCAACCAAGGATCTTGAGCCAGCATGATGACCACACTCGCCGGAGTGGATCTCATTGAGGATCTCATGACCCTCATCAGGGGAGAGGCAACATTGGAAAACACCGGTGAGGCTTCTTCTGTGCAACTCGCCATGTACAATAGTCATCGACTTGGAGCGGCGGATGATCTGACGAGCAATAAGTTCATCCTCGGGGAGCTCACCTCGAGTCAGATAGTCCAGATAAGGAACCATCTAATCTGGGGTGGCATGAAGAGCCGCCACCAATTGTGCCTCTGGGTCAGGTATAGCCAGATCTTCCTCGGATGGCAACTTGACAGAGGGATTATGAAGGACATCTAGGAAAACATTGGGGGGCACCGGCTTATGTTGAGAGCCAAGTCGTGACAATGCATTAGCCACCTCGTTAAGCCGCCTGTCAATGTGATCCACTTGATAACCCTTGAAGTGACCTACAATGTTACTCACCGCCTACCGATAAGCCACCATGAGGGGGTCCTTGGAATCCCACTTTCCAGAAACTTGCTGAGCGACCAAATTAGAGCCGCCCAGGTATCTGACCCGGCTAAGATTCATGTCCTTAGCCATCCGAAGACCATGGAGGAGAGCTTCGAACTCAGCTGCATTGTTAGTACAGGGAAACATTATCCTCAAAACATAAAAAAATTATCACCTCCTAGGGAAGATATGATAACTCCAGCCCCCGAGCCCTCCAACTATCTGGAACCATCAAAGTGAATTGTCCAATAAGTTTTGTCTGGCTTCTCTTGAGGAAGTTGAAGTTCAGTCCAATCGTTGATGAAATCCACTAGTGCTTGAGATTTGATGGTTGTTCGGGGTACGTACTTCAGATGATGTGGTCCCAGCTCAATTGCCCACTTAGCAATCCTTCATGTGGCTTCCCTGTATTGGATGATGTCTCCCAACGGGGCAGAGCTAATCACAGTTATTTGATGTTCCAGAAAATAATACTTCAGCTTGCGACTCGCCATGAAGACCCCAAAAACCATCTTCTGCCAATGTGGATATCTCTGCTTGGATTCTGTTAAAACTTCGCTGACATAGTAGACTGGTTGTTGAATAGGATATTCTTTTCCAGCCTCCTTGCGCTCCACGACAACTGCAACACTTACCACTTTGTTATTAGCAGCAATGTACAGGAGCATAGGCTCTTTGTCGACATGTGCGGCCAAGACACGCGGCTCAGCCAACTGCTTCTTGAGGGCTTCAAAAGCTTTATCCACAGCATCACTCCAGACAAAGTTGTCAGTCTTTTTCAGCATCTGATACAGTGGGATTGCCTTCTCGCCGAGGCGGCTTACGAACCGGCTCAAAGCAGTTATACGACCCGCCATACGTTGAACGTCATTGATGGTGGCCGACTTGGCAAGGGAGGTCACTGCCTTGATTTTCTCTGGGTTAGCTTCGATTCCTCGTTCAGACACCAGAAAACCCAACAATTTGCCTGCTGGAACTCCAAAGACACACTTGGTCGGGTTAAGCATCATCTTGTACCACCGAAGGTTGTCAAAGGTCTCCTTGAGATCATCTAGCAAAGTCTCCTTCTTCTGCGACTTGCCGACAATATCGTCAACATAAGCATGAACATTGCGCCCAATCTGATTGTGAAAACAATTCTGCACGCAATGCTGATAAGTCACCCCGGCACTCTTAAGCCCGAAAGGCATAGAGACATAGCAGAAAGCCCCAAAAGGTGTGATGAAGGCTGTATTCTCCTGGTCCTCAACAACCATCTTAATCTGATGATAGCCAGAGTAAGCATCCAGGAAACATAAACTCTCACACCCAGCAGTGGAATCGATAACCTGATCAATGCGGGGGAGGCTGAACGGGTCTTTGGGACAAGCCTTGTTGAGATCTGTATAATCAACACACATACGCCAAGTACCGTTCTTCTTTAGAACAAGTACTGGATTGGCCAACCACTCAGGATGGAATACTTCTACAATGAACCCAGCAGCTAGGAGTTAGGCCACTTCTTCCCCAATAGCCTTGTGTCTCTCCTCGTTAAAATGACAGAGGTATTGCTGGACTGGTTTCATCTTAGGATCAACACTAAGGTGGTGCTTAGCGAATTCTCTCGGTACACCAGGCATGTCAGAAGGTTTCCATGCAAAGATGTCCCGGTTCTCACGGATGAACTCGATGAGCGCGCTTTCCTATTTGGGATCCATGCCGGTCCCAATAGTGAACTGCTGGGATGAGTCGCCCGGGGTGAACTCAACCTGTTTTGTGTCTTTGGCCGACTTGAACTTGAGGGGCCGGTCAGTTTCTGTGGTGGGTTTCTTCAGAGACGTCATATCAGCCGGGTCAACATTGGATGTATAGAATTTCAACTCCTCCACTGGGCAGGCCGACTCAGCATAAGCTACGTCCCCTTCTTCACACTCACGAGCAATTTTTCTGTCCCCATTAATTGTGATAGTACCCTTTGGCCCAGGCATCTTCAGCTTGGGATACACATAACAAGGCCGAGCCATGAAACGAGCATAAGCCGACCACGCGAACAAGGCGTGATAACGACTCTTGATCTTGACCACCTCAAACGTCAGAAACTTTGTTCTGTAGTTGTACTCATCGCCAAACACAACCTCTAGCTTGATCCGCCCGATGGGGTATGCAGATTTTCCAGGGACGGTCCCATGGAAAATAGTTGAAGATGGTGAGAGTTTCTTCTCTGATAAATTCATACGCCTGAAGGTGTCATAATATAGGATGTTGATGCTACTTCTTCCATCCATCAGTACCTTTGTGAGCTTATATCCATCAACTTGAGGCGCCACCACCAAAGCCAGGCCACTGGGGTTATCAACCCGTGGTGGGTGATCAGCCCTACTCCAAGTGACTGGTTGCTCTGACCAATTCAAATACTAAGGGACCGCCGGCTCAACCAGATTAACAGCATGTTTCTGAACCTTGTTGTCCCACTTGCAGGTACTAGTGGTAAAGACGTGATAGTGGCCACTGTTTAACTGCTTAGGATTGCTCTGAAAACCTGTCTGGTTGCCCTGATGTTGATTGCCACCTTAGCCAGAATGCTGATTGCCACCTCCATGATTTCCAGACCCTTGATATCCAGCTCCAGACCCGCCATGACTGCTATACCCACCAGATGAGCCGGCCCCAGTGAAACCGGGTCCTGGTCCGCCAGCACCGGGTTGTCCTGGATTTTCGCCACCACCACCTTGGTGATGCTGATAAGCTTGATTTTTGAACTGCTGCATGATATAACAATTCTCCCAAGAGTGGCTTGCTGACTTATCTAGAGTACTATGCTTAGGACAAGGCCCTTTGAGGGCTTCCTCAAAATTGCGGGCCTTATTAGCATTGAACGGCCTCCCAGAATTATACCACCTCTGGCCCTTGAAACCAGTGTTGGTGTTAGCTGATACTTCCATTTTGCATCACGTTTACCTACTATTATTTATAATGTTTTTATGCATCATAATGTTTTTTGGAGTAATTCTAATGCCTTTTCTCTCATAATATGCAAGGTGTACACAAAGAGGGAGAATTCCGGCAGCTGGAAATCTGGACATGAAAAAGCTACGTCAGGCTACCTATTCTGCACAACTCCAAATGAGCTGAAACTTCACGAGGATTTTTATGGAATAAATAAGAAATATTGAAGCAAATAACTACCGGAGGGGGGCCGCCTGGTGAGCACAAGACACCAGGGCGCGCCAGGCCCCCCAAGCGCGACCTGGTGGGTTGTGCTCAGCCCAGCCCACCTCTGGTGCCCATCTTCTGGTATATAAGTCATTTTGACCTAGAAAAAATTAGGAGAGGACTTTCGGGACTTGGGTACGAGCACT
Organism: Thinopyrum elongatum; assembly: GCA_011799875.1. NCBI lineage: Eukaryota > Viridiplantae > Streptophyta > Magnoliopsida > Poales > Poaceae > Thinopyrum > Thinopyrum elongatum. The sequence continues at coordinate 450,449,668 of CM022297.1, forward strand.
TTTGCCCTCCGGCGGAGCGATTCTGCCGGGGGAACTTCCCTCCCGAAGGGAGAAATCATCGTCATCATCATCACCAACAACTCTCCCATCTTGGGGAGGGCAATCTCCATCAACATCTTCAACAGCACCATCTCCTCTCAAACCCTAGTTCATCTCCCGTGTTCAATCTTTGTACCGGAACTATAGATTGGTACTTGTGGGTGACTAGTAGTGTTGATTACATCTTGTAGTTGATTACTATATGGTTTATTTGGTGGAAGATTATATGTTCAGATCCATTATGCTATTTAATACCCCTCTGATCTTGAGCATGATTATCATTTGTGAGTAGTTACTTTTGTTCTTGAGGTCACGGGAGAAATCATGTTGCAAGTAATCATGTGAACTTGATATGTGTTCGATATTTTGATGATATGTATGTTGTGATTCCCTTATTGGTGTCATGTGAACGTCGACTACATGGCACTTCACCATATTTGGGCCTAAGGGAATGCATTGTGGAGTAGTTATTAGATTATGGGTTGCGAGAGTGACAGAAGCTTAAACCCTAGTTTATGCGCTATTCCATAAGGGACCGATTGGATCCAAAAGTTTAATGCTATGGTTAGAATTTATTCTTAATACTTTTCTCGTAGTTGCGGATGCTTGCGAGGGGGTTAATCATAAGTAGGAGGTTTGTTCAAGTAAGAACAGCACCTAAGCACCAGTCCACCCACATACCAAATTATCAAAGTAGCGAACACGAATCGAACCAACATGATGAAAGTGACTAGATGAAATTCCCGTGTACCCTCAAGAACACTTTGCTTATCATAAGAGACCGTTTTGGCCTGTCCTTTACCTCAAAAGGATTGGGCTACCTTGCTGCACTTTTGTTACCACTATTGTTACTTGCTCGTTACAAATTATCTTGCTATTAAACTACTCGCTACTTACAATTTCAGTGCTTGCAGACATTACCTTACTGAAAACCGCTTGTCATTTCCTTGTGCTCCTCGTTGGGTTCGACACTCTTACTTATCGAAAGGACTACGATTGATCCGCTATACTTGTGGGTCATCAAGGCTCTTTTCTGGCACCGTTGCCGGGGAGTGAAGCGCTCTTGGTAAGTGGAAATTGGTAAGGAAAAATTATTACTACGTGCTGAAATTTATTGTCACTTGTTACTATGGAGAGCAATCCTTTGAGGGGTTTGTTCGGGGTATCTTCACCTCGACCAGAACCACAATTAGATGCCCCTCAACCTACTGCACATACTGAAAATATTGAATATGAAATTCCTTTGGGTATGATAGAAAAACTGCTAGCTAATCCTTATGCAGGAGATGGAACCGAACATCCTGATATGCACTTGATATATGTGGATGAAATTTGTGGATTGTTTAAGCTTGCAGGTTTACCCGGAGATGAAGCTAAGAAGAAGGTTTTCCCTTTATCTTTGAAGGGAAAAGCATTGACATGGTATAGGCTATGCAATGATATTGGATCTTGGAATTGGAATCGGTTGAAATTGGAATTCCATCAAAAAAATTATCCTATGCATCTAGTTCATCATGATCGGAATTATATATACAATTTTTGGCCTCGTGAAGGAGAAAGTATCGCTCTAGCTTGGGGGAGGCTTAAGTGAATGTTATATTCATGCCCCAACCATGAGCTCTCAAGAGAAATTATTATTCAGAATTTTTATGCTCGGCTTTCTCGTAATGATCAATCCATGCTTGATACTTCTTGAACTGGTTCCTTTATGAAGAAGACTATTGAATTCCGGTGGGATCTTTTAGAAAGAATTAAACGCAACTCTGAAGATTGGGAACTCGACGAAGGTAAAGAGTTAGGTATTGAGCTTAAGTTTGATTGTGTTAAATCTTTTATGAATACCGATGCTTTTCAAAAGTTTAGCACAAAATATGGACTTGACTCTGAGATAGTAGCCTCCTTTTGTGAATCTTTTGCTACTCATGTTGATCTCCCTAAGGAGAATTGGTTTAAATATCACCCACCTATTAAAGAAGAAATTAAAGAACCGGTAATAGCTAAAGATGAAACGATTATCTACAATGTTGACCCAGTTATTCCTACTGCTTATATTGAAAAACCACCTTTCCCTGTCAGGATGAAGGAACATGCTAAAGTCTCAACTGTGGTCAATAAAAGTTATATTAGAACACCTAAACCAGCTGAACAAATCAAGGTAGAACCTAGTGTTGCTATGGTTAAGGATCTCTTGGTCGATAATATTGATGGGCATGTTATTTACTTCGTTGGTGAAGCTGCTAGATTTGCCAAACCCGATGGGAAAGATAAACATAGACCCGTTGTTGGCATGCCTGTTGTCTCAGTTAAAATAGGAGATCACTGTTATCATGGTTTATGTGACATAGGTGCTAGCGTAAGTGCTATTCCTTTTACCTTATATCAAGAAATTATGAATGACATAGCACCCGCTGAGATAGAAGACATAGATGTTACTATTAAACTTGCTAATAGAGACACCATCACACCACTTGGGATTGTTAGAGATGTTGAAGTCTTGTGTGGGAAAGTAAAAAACCCTTCTGATTTTCTTGTTCTTGGTTCCCCACAAGATGACTTTTGTCCCATTATCTTTGGTAGAACTTTCTTGAACACCGTTAATGCTAAAATAGATTGTGAGAAACAAACTGTCGGTGTTAGCTTTGGTGATGAGTCTCATGAGTTTAATTTTTTTAAGTTTAGTAGAAAACCTCATAAGAAAGATTTGCCAAGCAAAGATGAAATTATTGGTCTTGCTTCTATTGTTGTACCCCCTACTGATCCTTTAGAACAATATCTGCTAGACCATGAAAATGATTTACATATGCATGAAAGAAATGAAATAGATAAGATTTTCTTTGAACAATGTCCTCTACTTAAACACAATTTGCCTATTGAAACTCTAGGAGGTCCTCCTCCACCTAAAGGTGATCCTGTGTTTGAATTAAAACAATTGCCAGACACTTTGAAATATGCTTATCTTGATGAGAAAAAGATATATCCTGTTATTATTAGTGCTAACCTTTCAGAACATGAAGAAGAAAGATTATTGAAAGTTCTAAGGAAGCACCGAGCTGCTATTGGATATACTCTTGATGATCTTAAGGGCATTTGTCCCACTCTATGTCAGCACAAAATTAATATGGAACCTGATGCTAAACCCGTTGTTGATCACCAACGTCGGTTAAACCCGAAGATGAAAGAAGTGGTAAGAACGGAAATATTGAAACTCCTGGAAGCAGGTATAATCTATCCTATAGCTGATAGTAGATGGGTAAGTCCTGTTCATTGTGTCCCTAAGAAGGGAGGTATTACTGTTGTTCCTAATGATAAGAATGAACTTATTCCACAAAGAATTGTCACAGGCTATAGAATGGTAATTGATTTTAGAAAATTAAACAAAGCAACTAGAAAAGATCATTATCCTCTGCCTTTTATTGATCAAATGCTAGAAAGATTATCTAAGCACACACATTTTTGCTTCCTTGATGGATATTCTGGCTTTTCACAAATACCTAGTTCTCAACCTGATCAAGAAAAGACCACTTTTACTTATCCTTTTGGAACCTATGCTTATAGACGTATGCCTTTTGGTTTATGCAATGCACCTGCTACCTTTCAAAGATGTATGACTGCTATATTCTCTGATTTTTGTGAAAAGATTGTTGAGGTTTTCATGGATGACTTTTCTGTTTATGGGAAGTCTTTTGATGATTGTTTAAGCAATCTTGATCGAGTTTTGCAGAGATGTGAGCAAACAAATCTTGTCCTGAATTAGGAGAAGTGCCACTTTATGGTTAATGAAGGTATTGTTTTGGGCCATAAAATTTCTGAAAGAGGTATTGAGGTGGACAAAGCCAAGGTTGATGCAATTGAGAAAATGCCATGTCCTAAAGATATCAAAGGTATTCGTAGTTTCCTTGGTCATGCTGGTTTCTATAGGAGATTTATCAAAGACTTTTCTAAAATTTCTAGGCCTCTTACAAACCTTTTGCAAAAGGATATTCCTTTTGTTTTTGATGATGATTGTTTAGAAGCCTTCGAAACACTCAAGAAAGCCTTAATTACTGCACCTATTGTTCAACCACCTGATTGGAACTTGCCTTTTGAAATTATGTGTGATGCTAGTGATTATGCTGTTGGTGCTGTTCTAGGACAAAGAGTTGATAAGAAACTAAATATTATCCATTATGCTAGTAAAACTCTAGACAGTGCCCAACGAAATTATGCAACTACTAAAAAAGAATTTTTAGCAGTTGTGTTTGCTTTCGATAAATTTAGATCCTACATTGTTGATTCTAAAGTGACTGTTCACACTGATCATGCTGCTATAAAATATCTTATGGAAAATAAAGATGCTAAACCTAGACTCATTAGGTGGGTTCTCTTGCTACAAGAATTTGACTTACATATCACTTATAGAAAGGGAGCTAAGAACCCCGTAGCTGATAACCTGTCTAGGCTTGAAAATATTCTTGATGACCCACAACCTATTAATGATAGCTTTCCTGATGAACAGTTAGCTTCAATAAATGTTTCTCATAACACCCCTTGGTACGCTGACTATGCTAATTATATTGTTGCTAAATACATACCACCTAGCTTCACATACCAACAAAAGAAAAAATTCTTCTATGATTTAAGACATTACTTTTGGGATGACCCCCATCTTTATAAAGAAGGGGTAGATGGTATTATTAGACGTTGTGTACCTGAGCATGAATAGGAACAAATCCTACGGAAATGTCACTCCGAAGCTTATGGAGGACATCATGCGGGAGACAGAACTGCTCATAAGGTATTGCAATCTGGGTTTTATTGGCCTACTCTCTTCAAGGATGCCCATAAGTTCATCTTATCTTGTGATGAATGTCAAAGAATAGGTAATATCGGTAAGCGTCAAGAAATGCCTATGAATTATTCTCTTGCTGTTGAACCATTTGATGTTTGGGGATTTGATTACATGGGACCTTTTCCTTCCTCTAATGGGTATACTCATATTTTGGTTGCTGTTGATTATGTTACTAAGTGGGTAGAAGCTATTCCAACTAGTAGCGCTGATCACAACACCTCTATTAAAATGCTTAAGGAAGTTATTTTCCCAAGGTTTGGAGTCCCTAGATATTTAATGACTGATGGTGGTTCACACTTTATTCATGGTGCTTTCCGTAAAATGCTTGCCAAGTATGATGTTAACCATAGAATTGCATCACCCTATCATCCTCAGTCTAGTGGTCAAGTTGAACTTAGCAATAGAGAAATAAAATTAATCTTACAAAAGACAGTCGATATGTCCCGGAAGAATTGGTCTAAGAAATTAGATGATGCACTTTGGGCTTATAGAACAGCATATAAAAATCCTATGGGTATGTCTCCTTATAAAATGGTTTATGGAAAAGCTTGTCATTTGCCTCTTGAGTTAGAACATAAAGCATATTGGGCAATTAAAGAACTCAACTATGATTTCAAACTTGCTGGTGAAAAGAGGTTATTTGATATTAGCTCATTAGATGAATGGAGAACCCAAGCTTATGAAAATGCCAAGTTATTTAAAGAAAAAGTTAAAAGATGGCATGATAAAAGAATCCAAAAGCGTGAGTTCAAAGTTGGAGAATATGTTCTTTTGTACAACTCTCGTTTCAGATTCTTTGCAGGAAAACTCCTCTCCAAATGGGAAGGACCCTATGTTATCGAGGAGGTTTATCGATCTGGAGCTATCAAAATAAATAATGCCGAAGGTACCAACCCGAAGGTTGTTAATGGGCAACGAATAAAACATTATATCTCAGGTACGCCCATTAATGTTGAAAGTAATGTTATCCAAACCATGACGCCAGAAGAACACATAAAAGAAACCTTCCGGAACACTCCAGAAACGTGAAAAAAAAGGGAGGTACGTGATACGGTAAGTAAACGGACTCCGAAAAATCCGCAAAAATATTTTTTGTCAGTTTTGAAATATTTAGAAAATTAGGAAAATAATAAACTACCAGGAAGGTGACCCTGGTGGGCACAAGACACCAGGGCGCGCCTGGCTTGCCAGGCGCGCCCAGGTGGGTTGTGCCCACCTTGGGTACCTTCCAGACTCCGTTTTTCTTCTTTTTTATTGTTTCCCAAGATAAAAAAAATCTTTATATACCCCCCGAACCTATTGAACTCCGTATCGTGGAGAAATCTCCTGTTTTCTTTTCCTTGCTATTTCCTGTCAGATCTGTTAAGCCAGGCATCATGTCTTCTTCTTCCTCCAACAATGTGGAAGAGGATGCTTGGTTGATGAAGATCGAGCTGAAGAGGGAAGACCCAGTTGGAGCCGCCAAGGAGGACAAGGGCAAGGAGGTTACCGGAGATCAAACACCGGTGATCGAGCAAGCACTGCCTGCCGAGGAGGAAGAAGAAGATATCCTTAAACCTTACTATGCTCATCTTACCCCTACTGAGCTTGAAGCCTTTCGGATCATTGAAACGGTTCGTGTGCAAAATAAATATCTCACTCGTGAAAATATTCTACATCAAGAGCACATCATCTTCCTCTGGAGCGTCATCCGTAGATTGGAGAATCTCTTGATCATGAAGGACAAGATCGCTACCACTTCATCACCACCACCTCCTTCTTCATCACCAAAAGAAAATTGAGTATCGGGTATGGGCACTCCCCTTGGCTTCCGCCAAGCTTGGGGGAGGTGCCCCGGTATCGTATCACCTCCACTATCCTTTGCCTTTACTTTTCTTAGTTCGATCCATGGTTATCTTTTGCTTTAGATGAATAAAAATTTAGTTCAATCCTTTCTTTTCGAGAGTTTGCTTAGTGATCTATCCTTGTAATCGTGTGCGAGATATATAATAAAGTTTAGTTTGAGTTTTACTTTCTTTACTTTCATGTTTCAACAAAAAGAAAGGAAATAAATGAAAAAGATCATATGCTAATCTTATGGTAAGTAATGACATCACACAAGGAAGAGTATAAGTAGAAAATTTTATTGTAGATTGACAAACATAGTATTGGTTAATGAAGCAATTCATGAAAGAATTAATAAGGGAAGAGAAGATTCACATGCAAATACACTATCTTAGAAATCTTTTGTGATTGTGAGCACCCATCAAAATATTATATGCCAAAATTGTTGACGTTGGACAAGGAAGACAACGTAATGATTTATGTTTGTTCATATTCACATAGAAGTTATATTGTCATAGATCCTTTAACATGTGGTGCTTGCCCCTATCTTTGCTAGCCAAAAATTCCGCACTAAGTAGAGATACTACTTGTGCATCCAAAAACCTTAAACCCAAATCTTATTTTGAGAGTCCACCATATGTACCTATTGATTGAGTAAGATCCTTCAAGTAAGTTGTCATCAGTGCAATAAGGCAATAAAAATTGCTTATAAAAGTATTGGATCATTTAGTGTAAGAGAAAATTGAGCGTTGTACGAACTTGTGATGGCGAAGAATAAAAGCGACAGACTGCATAATAAAGGTTGCTATCACAAGGGGCAATATAACGTGACGTTCTCTTGCACTAAGGGATTGAGCATACTAACAAAAAGCGCATGGCAAGCTCTGCTTCCCTCTGCGAAGGGCCTATCTTTTACTTTTATGTATTTACTTTCATGCAAGAGTCAAAGTTTTTCTCTCTATTCCTTTTTACTTTCTCTTTTGGCAAGCATCATGTGGTGAGGAAAGATCTAGGCACATATATCCAGTTGAATATGGGTAGCATGAGTTATTATTATTGACATCACCCTCGAGGTGAATACGTTGGGAGGCGAAACTATAAGCCCCTATCTTTCTATGTGTCCGGTTGAAACGTTTTGCTCATGTGTACGAGGTGAGTGTTAGCAATCATAGAAGACTATATGATGGTTGAGTATGTGGACTTGCCTAAAGGCTCCGATACGTGACCCTTCCTGAAAAGATGATGAATTGTAGTTGCAAAGTTGACTGAGAACATAGTTTGCTGATTTCCAATAAAGTTTATGCTTTATACTTCGATGCTGTGATGAATTGTTACTTATTCATGAGAAGTCTATGATGAAAGTTTTATGTTAAAGTTTGTTGTTGTTATCAGAAATTACATGATGCTTCTATGTCTGTATTTTGTTTTTACCGACACCTCTCTCTATAAGCATGTGGACATGTTTTTCGATTTCGGTTTTCGCTTGAGGACAAGCGAGGTCTAAGCTTGGGGGAGTTGATACGTCCATTTTGCATCATGTTTACCTACTGTTATTTATAATGTTTTTATGCATAATAATGCTTTTTGGAGTAATCCTAATGCCTTTTCTCTCATAATATGCAAGGTATATACAAAGAGGGAGAATTCCGGCAGCTGGAAATCTGGACCTGAAAAAGCTACATCAGGCTACCTATTCTGCACAACTCCAAATGAGTTGAAACTTCACAAGGATTTTTTATGGAATAAATAAGAAATATTGGAGCAAATAACTACCAGAGGGGGACCACCTGGTGAGCACAAGACACCAGGGTGCGCCAGGCCCCCCAGGCGCGCCCTGGTGGGTTGTGCTCAGCCCAGCCCACCTCCGGTGCCCATCTTCTGGTATATAAGTCATTTTGACCTAGAAAAAAATAGGATAGGACTTTTGGGATGAAACACCGCCGTCTCGAGGCGGAACTTGGGCAGGAGCACTTTTGCCCTCCGGCGGAGCTATTCCGCCGGGGGAACATCCCTCCCGGAGGGGGAAATCATCGTCATCATCATCACCAACAACTCTCCCATCTTGGGGAGAGCAATCTCCATCAACATCTTCAACAGCACCATCTCCTCTCAAACCCTAGTTCATCTCCCGTGTTCAATCTTTGTACCGGAACTATAGATTGGTACTTGTGGGTGACTAGTAGTGTTGATTACATCTTGTAGTTGATTACTATATGGTTTATTTGGTGGAAGATTATATGTTCAGATCCATTATGCTATTTAATACCCCTCTGATCTTGAGCATGATTATCATTTGTGAGTAGTTACTTTTGTTCTTGAGGTCACGGGAGAAATCATGTTGCAAGTAATCATGTGAACTTGATATGTGTTCGATATTTTGATGATATGTATGTTGTGATTCCCTTAGTGGTGTCATGTGAACGTCGACTACATGACACTTCACCATATTTGGGCCTAAGGGAATGCATTGTGGAGTAGTTATTAGATGATGGGTTGCGAGAGTGACAGAAGCTTAAACCCTAGTTTATGCGCTATTTCGTAAGGGACCGATTGGATCCAAAAGTTTAATGCTATGGTTAGAATTTATTCTTAATACTTTTCTTGTAGTTGCGGATGCTTGCGAGGGGGTTAATAATAAGTAGGAGGTTTGTTCAAGTAAGAACAGCACCTAAGCACCGGTCCACCCACATACCAAATTATCAAAGTAGAGAACACGAATCGAACCAACATGATGAAAGTGACTAGATGAAATTCCCGTGTACCCTCAAGAACACTTTGCTTATCATAAGAGACCATTTTGGCCTGTCCTTCACCTCAAAAGGATTGGGCTACCTTGCTTCACTTTTGTTACTACTATTGTTACTTGCTCGTTACAAATTATCTTGCTATTAAACTACTCGCTACTTACAATTTCAGTGCTTGCAGACATTACCTTACTGAAAACCGCTTGTCATTTCCTTCTGCTCCTCGTTGGGTTCGACACTCTTACTTATCGAAAGGACTACGATTGATCCCCTATACTTGTGGGTCATCATTAGCAACAAAATCTGAGCCGCCCTTTGGGTTTTTGCGCTTGCCGCCGTTGCCCACCATGGTTGCCGTTGAACCCCGGGTTACCCTACTGCTGACCTTTGCCACCACCACTCGTCTTTCCTTTGTTGGTCTGATTATCATCTGGGTTAGGATATTTCGTGGTGTCTGACTCTGCATATTGGGTCAATACATCCATGAGCTCGCCCATGTTCGTAACCGTCCGCTTAAGTCGGCCGAGGTGTGGTGCTGGCTGACGAGGCTGAGCCAGAGATGGCCCGCCATTGCCGTCTTGAGGTGTGACCCGGTTCAAATGGGGTATGACCGGTTCTGCAAGGGTGCTTGTACTGGTGCCTGGCGCGGGCGTGTTGAACATTCGCCTTCCCTCAAAGCCTGGGGGCAAGCGAGTCTCGTGACGTCTCCTGTGAACCTCCTCTAAAGCATGCTGACAGAGGCTCAGGCGCCACGCCTCTGTCCTTAGGCCCTCTATTTCATTATGGATCTGGGTTTGTAGCTGCACCAACCGAGTACACTCAACGTTGATATCCTCCCGAGCTTTAGTCATGTGCTCATGGATCTTGGCTACCTCTGCATTGCACTCTTCCTGGTTCTCTGCTGTTAGAGGCGACTCAAGAAGAGTTGTCAATGAAGCGACCAACTCTGAAAGAACTTGAGTTGGCGGCTTGACAGGGCCGGCCGCGCTTGGGTCAGTTGCAGAGGACGAGAAAACGGCAAACGAAAAAGAGGACGAATAAAAAGGCAAATTTTGGTGAAGTGGGGGAGATGAAAATGAGAGGCAAATTGCAAATAATGTAAATTGCAAGGAGATGAGATTTGTGATTAGGAACCTGGTAGATGTTGATGATGTTTCCCCGGCAGCGGCGCCAGAAATTGGCACGTGGCCGGGAGACTATCTTGACTTGATCCTCCCCGGCAACGTCGCCAGAAATTCCTTTTGATGTTGGCTTGAACTACGTTGGTATTTCCCCAAAGAGGAAGGGATGATGCAGCACAACAACGGTAGGTATTTCCCTCAGTGATGAGACCAAGGTTATTGAACCAGTAGGAGAACCAAGCAACACTACGTAAACAACACCTGCACACAAAGAACAAATACTTGCAACCCGACGTGTTAAAGGGGTTGTCAATCCCTTTCGGGTAACGGCACCAGAAATTGGCAAGTTGACGGGAGATAAATTGTAGTAGATTGGATAAATAGATCATGAATAAAATAAAGTGCAGCAAAATATTGTTGGGTTTTTAGAAATATAGATCTAAAAATAAAAGTGGTAAATAAATAAAAAAGGCAAATAGCAAAATAGATCTGAAAATATATGATGAGAAAATAGACCCGGGGGCCGTAGATTTCACTAGTGGCTTCTCTCGAGAAAAATAGCATACGATGGGTAAACAAATTACTGTTGGGCAATTGATAGAACTTCAAATAATTATGACGATATCCAGGCAATGATCATTATATAGGCATCACGTCCAAGATTAGTAGACCGACTCCTGTCTGCATCTACTACTATTACTCCACACATCGACCGCTATCTAGCATGCATCTAGTGTATTAAGTTCATGGAGAAACGGAGTAATGCAATAAGAACGATGACATGATGTAGACAAGATCTATTTATGTAGAAATAGACCCCATCTTGTTATCCTTAATAGCAACAATACATACGTGTCGGTTCCCCTTCTGTCACTGGGATCAAGCACCGTAAGATCGAACCCATCACAAAGTACCTCTTCCCATGGCAAGAAAAATTGATCTAGTTGGCCTAACAAACCAAAGATTCGAAGAAGAAATATGAGGCTATAAGTAATCATGCATATAAGAGATCAAAAGACTCAAATAACTTTCATGGATAAAAACATAGATCTGATCATCAACTCAAAGTTCATCGGATCCCAACAAACACACCGCAAAAAGAATTACATCAAATAGATCTCCAAGAGACCATTGTATTGAGAATCAAAAGAGAGAGAGGAAGCCATCTAGCTACTACCTATGGACCCATAGGTCTACAATGAACTACTCACGCATCATCGGAGAGGCACCAATGAGGATGATGAACCCCTCCGTGATGGTGTCTAGATTGGATCTGTGGTTTCTAGAACTTGCGGCAGCTGGAATTGATTTTCTTCGACTCCCCTAGGGTTTCTGGAATATTGGGGTATTTATAGAGCAAAGAGGCGGTGCGGGAGGCTCCCGAGGTGGGCACAACCCACCTGGGCGCGCCTGGGGCTCCAGGCGCGCCCTGGTGGGTTGTGCTCCCCTCGGAGCACCCCCCAGGTGCTTCTCTGGCCCACTGGATGTCTTCTGGTCCAAAAAAAATCCACAAAAAGTTTCGCTGCGTTTGGACTCCGTTTGGTATTGATTTCCTGCGATGTAAAAACATGCAGAAAACAGCAACTGGCACTGGGCACTATGTCAATAGGTTAGTCCCAAAAAATGATATAAAGTTGCTATAAAATGATTGTAAAACATCCAAGAATGATAATATAACAGCATGGAACAATAAAAAATTATAGATATGTTGGAGACGTATCAGCATCCCCAGGCTTAATTCATGCTCGTCCTCGAGTAGGTAAATGATAAAAACAGAATTTTTGATGTGGAATGCTGCCTAACATGTTCATCACATGTTCTTTTCTTTGTAGCATGGGCATTTGGACTTTTATATGATTCAAAGCAATAGTCTAGTTTTGACATGAAGATTTCAATACTCAAGCATATCAACAAGCAACCATGTCTTTCAAAATATCAACACTAAAGCAAGTTATCCCTAGCCCATTATGCTCAATCATTGATCCATTCATGAAACACAATCGCATATTAGCTACACCCAATGCTCAAGTACGATCATAGTGCCCCTTAGTTGGTGCTTTATAAGAGAAGATGGAGACTCAAAATAAAATAAAAATTGCATAAAGTAAAAGAAAGGCCCTTCGCAGAGGGAAGTAGGGATTTGTAGAGGTGCCAGAGCTCAAAGCGAAAAAAGTAGAGATAAAACGTTTTGGGTGGCATGCTTTTCCTGTCAACGAAAACGATCAAGTAGTTCCCAATAATTTCCATGCTAGATATATCATAGGCGGTTCCCAAACAGAAAATAAAGTTTATTCCTTTTTCCACCATACTTTCACATTCCACGGCTAACCGAATCCACGGGTGCCGTCCATACCAACACTTTCCAAGGAATTTATTATTTGACAACATAAAGTAAATTCATTTTTCATTTCGGGACTGGGCATCCCTAATACCTTTGTCGTACTCTCGTGCAATGATGTCGGTGTACTAAGTATTGGGCCATTAGTACCCCGTACTTGTGCACGGGCAGTTGTAGCCGTACTCGCGGCAAGGCTTGTCGGGGAACAGTTCGAGGTTGACTCAGGCCACAAAAGAAATTCTCAAGTCAAAGATTTGAGGATCAGCAGGTAAGAAGAGCTAGAATCCGAAAGCCAGCTTCCCCGGCAAGATCTTGCCGGGGTGGCCTGCGAAGCCCGGCAAGATTCGGCGCCCGGCAAGGTTCGGCGCCCGGCAAGATTCTGTTGTTGTGCCACCGCTCTGGCACAGCAACAAGCCTGACATTCTGGGTCCTTCTTTGGATGCGTGGCAACACGCCCGTGGAGGAGAGCTTAAGTGGTGCTGATGGGATGGCCCCTTTTTCCATCCCCAAGAAAGTGAGGACACCTAAACGGACACCTCACGGTGCATTAAATGCGTTCATCCTAATCCGTCAGTGGTTAGGTATGATAACCCTGTAGCTACTTTACACCTCAATGTATATACATTTTGCCACTGTGGTGACCCCTTGGAGCAGATAAAAGGAGGCCCAAGGCAACTGCTACAGGGAGAGGATCTTCTGGCCCATTCTGCATGCGTAGCTGCTCTTTGAACATACTGTTCATTGCAAGCGCTCCTGGAGCCTGGGCTCAAGAACACTGATAATAAAACAAGGCAGGAGTAGGGTTTTACGCTGATTAGCAACCCAAACCTGGGTAAAATTGCCCACGCGTTGATCGTTGGTTCTGCTCTTTGTGCATACCTCTCCACCTGCCAAATCGTAAAGGGATTCTTTGAGGGTCCCATAGGTGTCGCACGCCGACATCTTTGGCGCGCCAGGTAGGGGGAAGTAGGTTGTGTGAACCTGATCCAGTGATCGACGCCTTAGTTTCTTCATCATCTTCACCATCATGCCACCCAAGAAGAAGAGCGCCGCAACAGCGCAACCATCCACGTCCGTTTTGCCTGTGCCCTCGCATACGGGCGATGGTGTGGGTGCAGAAGGAAGAGGATTAGAGCCTCCACGGCGTTCCGGTGATCCAAGCCAGGCGAGCGGCGTCGTTCGCAGCGGCAGCGGCAACCCACACGCCGCTAGATCCAGAGATGGAGCTGTGTTGCCTACGGGTGGCACAACGAATTCCAGAGATCGGAGGACGCTTTCTGGGGCTCCCGCGCCGGCGCCAGCATCACGGCCTTCCCAGGCCGTGCACGATGAGCAACGTCATGGCGCTGGTGGTTCAGGGCGTCCCCATGAAAAGATTTCTGCGCATCGATCCCAAGGTGCGCGGGCCCAGCATGCACACCGAGCTACCGGCGGAGGTGGCGCGCGGTCGTGTGACCGTGACGGTGCTCCTTCTAACATGGCTAGGAGTCAGAGCACCTCACGTACCTCGCACCTGTCGCCGCCGCCTACGCCAGCGGAAGCCTTGGCACGTGCGCAGCTGCTCCTCGATTTCCCTCCTGCTCCGGAGAAGATGGAGGAGTGGCGAGCTACTATCCAGAGCCTCATTGGCTTCGCCAACAAAGATGGGCCATAGGAGGCAGGGCCCTCACAGCGGCGGCCCATCGATCCGGCGCGAGCCGATGTGGAGAAAACCGGAGGTGGTGCAACCACGGTGCACTCCCCTTCGTGACACCAGCGGCGGTCGACAACCCAGCAGGTCGATCGCCGTGATGATGATTCCACGGCGTCGTCCGATCCACGGATGCGCCGCGACCAGCGTCAAGTTCTCCAGGAACGAGGCAAAGAGGACGCTTGAACCACCATCGAGCGGCGACGGGAAGCGCGCTATCAATCTGATAAGCGCGCAGGGCCGGCTGTCGACGAGCCTGCGCCAGGGGACGCAGGTGACTTGCCTTACGAGGTAGGGACTCCAGCGTTTACCCGTGAGCTGCGGCAAGTCCAGTGGCCCAATTCCCGAACCTTCAAGCCAGAGGTCCTGGAGAAATATGACGGCAAGACTCATCCCTCGGAGTTCCTGAGCATCTACACCATTGCGGTGCAGGCTGCCGGGGGCCGAGATGACAAGATACTTGCCAACTACTTCCCGTTGGTGCTCAAACCCAATGTCAGGTCGTGGTTGATGCATCTGCCGGAGAATTCTATTTCTTCTTGGTCAGATCTGTGCCATCAGTTTGTTGGCGCCTTTGTCGGAGGCCACCAAGCTCCTGGCCAAGAGAGTGATTTGCATATCATCCCTCAGAAGGAGGGCGAACCCCTGCGCAAGTTTATGCAGAGATTTAGCCGGGTGCAGTACAATATTCCTGACGTTCACCCTGCCGCTGTTATTAGTGCGTTTCACCAGAACGTGCGTAACCGCAGAATGCGGGAAGAGCTGGCAATGAACAAAGTCAGGAGTATTGCCGAGCTTTACGCTTTGGCTGACAAGTGCGCCCGAGCTGAAGAGGGGAGGAAACTCCCTGGCGAGGCTGTTGGCGCGGGAAGCGAATCAAAAGACGAAGACGCTGCAACCCCGTTAAGGAAAGGCCGGCGGCGGAACAAGAAGCGCAAAGGCAAGGCCATGCTTGCTGTCGAGGAATCCGGCAACCCCGGCGCCGCTAAGAAGACCAAGGTTAATGACCCCGACAAGGAACTTGCCGGGTGCTCCTCATGCCAGGCCTTGGCGGCTGCCGACAATTCGGAAAACTCCGGCAAGCAGTACTGCAAGATCCATCGCACCAAGGGTCACGATCTCCAAAACTGCCGGCAAGTTGAACAGCTTGTCGAGAAGTAGAGGGCTGAGTATGAAAGGCGAGATAAGGAGAAGGCCCATGATGGTGCTGAGGGGTCCGGCAAGAAGCGCGGTGGCCGAGGGGGTCGCCGCGGCAAGGCCAAGCAACAAAGGGAGAGGCCCGCTCGAGGCCGAGACAAAGAAGAAGATGATGATGAAGCAGACGATGATTCTAGTGAGCAAGAATTCCAGAAAGCTACAGAGGCCATGTGTATCGATGGGGGCGCCTCATTGCATTCTTCCCACCGTCGGCTCAAACAGTGGGTGCGAGAAGTCAATGCAACAGAGCCATCACTGGATGCATGTAAGCCCCTGAAGTGGTCCAACACGCCTATCATTTTCGACGCCGAGGATCACCGTGATCGCACAACCGCGGGCGGGTGCTTGCCATTGTTGGTCTCACCAACAATCCGCAACCTCAAGGTGACAAAAATGCTAGTTGACGGTGGGGCCGGGCTGAACCTAATCTCACCGGATGTGCTCAAGAGGCTCCAAATTCTTGATGAAGATCTCGAAGAAACGGGCACATTTCAAGGGGTCAATCCAGGAAGAACCCAGCCAAAGGGCAAGATTATGCTACCGGTGACATTTGGTAGCGAGCTCAACTACAGTTCCGAGAAGGTAGTGTTTGATGTCGCCAAGATCCCTATGTCATACAATGGGATCCTTGGTCGGCCAGCGCTGGCTAAGTTCATGGCGGCATCACACTACGCGTATAATGTTTTCAAGATGCCCGGGCCGTTGAGTGTCATTACTATCCATTCCGATAAGAAGGATGCGCTCATCTGTGCCGACCAACTCTACCAGGAAGCAGTTGCAGCACCTGCCGTCAAGGCATCTGCTCCTGCCGCTGGAACTCCTGGGGGGAAGAAGAAGACCGACGAGAATCTTGGCGCGAACTCCGGTAAGCGCACCTCCTCGGAGTGCTGCGCTTCCGTTGAGGATGCACCAGAGAGTTCCACCAGTAAGAACAAGAGATCCAAGGCCGCTCCACCAGAGACCAAGAAGGTGCCCGTCAGGGAGGACGGAACGGGAGGAACTTTCACCATAAGTTCCACCCTAGATGACAAATAGGAAAGCGCGCTCATTGCCTTCCTGCGGGCGAATGTCGACGTGTTTGCATGGCAACCATCTGACATCCCCGGAGTTCCCAGGGAGGTAATTGAGCACCACCTTGCTGTCTGTCCTCATGCGCGGTCCGTCAAGCAGAGGGTCAGGAAGCAAGCCTTGGAGCGGCAAGAATTCATTGCCGAAGAAATCAGGAAGCTGGAAGCGGCAGGATTGGTCAGAGGAGTGCTTCACCCAACCTGGTTGGCCAATCCGGTTGTAGTGCGCAAGACGAATGGGAAATGGAGGTTGTGTATCAATTATACAGATATCAATAAAGCCTGTCCAAAAGATCCCTTCCCCTTGCTGTGCATCGACCAGATTGTGGACTCCACCGCTGGTTGTGATCTACTGTCCTTCCTTGATGCCTACTCAGGGTATCATCAGATCTTCATGGCAAAAGAAGATGAAGAAAAGACCGCATTTATCACCCCATGTGGTACGTATTGTTTTATACGAATGCCTTTCGGGTTGAAAAGTGCTGGTTCTACATTTGCGAGAGCGGTCCAAATTGGTTTTGAGCCTCAGCTCCATAGAAATATAGAGGCATATATGGATGATATAGTGGTCAAAACCAAGGACAAAGCGACGCTCATACAAGATCTAGAAGAAACATTTGCAAATCTGCGCAAGATCAACTTAAAGCTCAATCCTGAGAAGTGCGTGTTTGGTGTTCCTTGCGGCAAGCTTCTTGGATTCTTTGTATCTCAACGGGGAATCGAAGCGAACCCCGACAAGATCAAAGCTATCGAGCAGATTGAAGCACCAAAACGCGTCAAGGATGTCCGTCGTCTTGCCGGCTGTGTTGCTGCTCTAAGCAGGTTTATTTCCAAATCTGCTGAGCGCGCCCTGCCCTTTTTCAAAATTTTGAAGAAGGCAGGTCTGATGAAATGGACTCCGGAGGCGGAGGCTGCGCTGCAAGATTTGAAGAAATACCTTTCTTCTCCGCCGACACTAGTCGCGCCTAAACCACGAGAGCCGTTGCTGCTATATTTGGCAGCAACAAATCAAGTGGTTAGTGCTGCGTTAGTGGCGCAGAGAGAAGCTGATGAGGAAGCAACACCAGCGGCAGGACCGTCAGGCGACGCGGCAGGTTCTTCCCCGGCAAGGGTTGATCCTGGCAAGACAGGATCTGTGCAGTCAGAAGAATCATTGCAGAAGAAAAAGGTGGTGCAGCGCCCAGTTTATTTTGTTAGCTCTCTTTTGCAAGGAGCTAGGTCAAGATATTCTGGCGTGCAGAAGTTGCTTTTCGGCCTCCTTATGGCCTCGAGGAAGCTGCGCCATTATTTTCAAGCACATGAAATCACCGTCGTCACTCGCTTTCCGTTGCAACGGATTTTGCGAAATCCAGAAGCAACCGGCAGGATTGTGGAGTGGGCGTTGGAGTTGTCGAGCTTTGGTCTCAAGTTTGAAAGCACTTCGACAATTCAGAGCAGGGCCTTGGCAGAGTTCGTTGCGGAATGGACCCCAACGCCAGACGAAGAGGCTCAAGAAATAACTCTCCCCGGCAAGGAAATCGATCAGGAATGGGGTATGTACTTTGACGGGGCTTTTTCGCTGCAAGGCGCCGGTGCCGGCGTGCTACTTGTCGCACCCACCGGAGAGCACCTCAAGTACGTAATCCAAATGCATTTTCCCCGGGAGAGTTCGACGAACAACACTGCGGAGTACGAGGGCTTGCTTGCCGGTCTCAGGATCGCGGCAGACCTTGGTATCAAGAAGCTCGTCATCAGAGGCGATTCGCAGCTTGTTGTCAGGCAAGTTAACAAGAGTTATTAGAGTCCATTGATGCAAGCCTACGTGGATGAAGTGAGAAAAATGGAAGAGCACTTTGACGGTCTGCAAATGAAGCACATCCCTCGTGCCGAGAACAGTATTGCCGACGACCTGTCAAAGCGCGCCGCCCTCAAGTTGCCTGTGGAACCAGGAACTTTTGTGCTCCGTTTGACTCAACCATCCGTGGCGCCATCAATGCGGCAAGAAAAGAGAAGAAAGTTGAATTCTGGACAGTACTTTCCGGCAGAGCTCCCTGGAGCCGCCGGCAAGGAACTTGCCGGGATCAACGACAAGCCTGCCGGGGAACGACAGGCTCTGGCGGAATCTCGTGCTTTCGCTGTCGAGACAAACGTTCCCCCGGCGGAGGAAATGCCTTTAGTCCTAGCCGTCGAGCCCTAGGCTCCAGCATGGGCGCAGCACATTGTCCATTTCCTTCAGACAGGAGAACTCCCGGAGGAATAGGAAGAAGCGGAAAAAGTAGCCCGTCGGTCTGTTATGTACAAGTTCGTCGATGACGTCCTGTATAGAAAGAGACCGAACGGTGTGAAATTGAAGTGCATTCCTCGGGAGGATGGACTAGAGCTGTTGGCAGAAATACATGGAGGCATATGTGGCTCTCACATAGGATCAAGAGAACTTGTCGGGAAAGCATTCCGGCAAGGTTTCTTTTGGCCCACCGCTCTCCAGGATGCAACTGCACTAGTAACCAAGTGTGAAGCGTGCCAGTTTCATTCGAAGAAATCGCACCAGCCAGCTCAAGCTCTTCAGACGATCCCTCTCTCCTGTCCTTTTTTGGTCCGGGGGCTCGACATACTGGGCCCTTTCCCCCGTGCTACCGGGGGCTTTGAGTACTTGTATGTTGCTATCGACAAGTTCACAAAGTGGCCGGAGGTGGAAGCAGTGAGGAAGGTGACAGCACAATCAGCTGTCAAGTTCTTTAAAGGGATAGTTTGCCATTTCGGTGTGCCCAATAGGATCATCACCGACAACGGCACGCAGTTCACAAGTCGCACCTTCATGCAGTACGTCCAAGACCTTGGCGGCAAAATTTGTTTTGCCTCTGTTGCTCACCCGAGAAGCAACGGCCAAGCAGAGAGGGCTAATGCTGAAGTGCTGCGCGGTCTCAGGACTAGAACTTTTGACAGGCTGAAAAAGTGCGGAAGACGCTGGATTGATGAATTGCCGGCGATTCTTTGGTCAATCAGAACGACACCAAATCGAGCCACCGGCCAGACACCCTTCGCTCTGGTCTACGGAGCGGAAGCAGTTCTCCCCACGGAACTCACGTACGGATCACCTCGAGTGCTCGCTTATGCTGAGCTTGAGCAAGAGCAACTGCGGCAAGATGACGCTGTGCTCCTTGAGGAGAATTGTCTTCAGGCTGCTGTGCGAGCTGCACGCTACCAGCAAGCTTTGCGCCGCTACCATAGCCGTAAAGTTCATGCCCGAAGCCTTGAGGAAGGCGACCTTGTTCTTCGGTGGATTCAGTCCGCCAAGAATTCAAACAAGTTGACGCCGAAGTGGGAAGGCCCTTATCAGGTAGTATGAGTCACCAGGCACGGCATTGTCCGCTTGGAGACCGAAGATGGCGTTCCAGTGAGCAATTCCTGGAATATCGAACATCTTCGCAAGTTCTACCCGTAAGGCGCGGTTGCCGGGGGCCCCCGGCAACCCCCTTTTTTGTACAAGTCTTGCCGGCAAGGCATGTAATCCTTTGTACAAAGCCAGGCGCAGACCCTGAGCACAGATGAATAAGTTTAAGTCTTGTGCATTTCCTTATTGATTTCCATGTTCATATATATATATGCATGTTTGTCTAAGATGTTGTATGACACTTGCTCCCAGTAAGTTGTAACGAACCCCCAAGGTTCCATATCTTTATTTTCTCTTCTTTCTTTTTCTCAAAAGACAGAAGGGTTCCTCGCATGCACGTTTGCCGGGGGGAAGGAGGATATGGGTACCAGTTGGCAACGTTCAGAATTGACGCTTACCGGAGGAAGGACAGCGACAGAAAGCTAAGTTCTAAAACGTAGGGCAAGTTTCCTTTATTGCAAAGTTATTTTCCTCGGACGATTTCGACTTTTGTATGGAAAACCTGCACGCGAAGGAACCCTTGTTGTAATCGGTTGCGCCCTTACTTTGTTTCGAGTCCGCTCAACGATTTAAGTGGCTGCATTGAGAACGCCAAGGAGTCTTGCCGGCCACTGCACCTCCAGCAGGCTGCTGAAGTCCCGCACCCAGCGCTCGCGGCAGGTTGCGCGCCAGCAAGTTTTTCAGTAAGCGTAGGGTGAACTCCATACATAAAGGAATCAGACAAGGGAGATAGCATATATGTACCCAAACATATGCAAATTATATTACATTAATAAGTTGCCGCAGTTCTAACTTAAGACTTAATTGTCCTTGGCATGGAATGGCGACGGCAAGAAGAGGTGGAGCAGCTAATCTCTGCGCCGGCCTTCGACTCTTTTGATTGAATCCACCTTCTCAAGGATAGGTGCGACAAGCTCCTCATCTGCCTCGAGATTTGCGTCCTTTGGTAGGTGGTCGAGCACGTTGGAGAGGTCGATGCCAGGATTATTATGCACCACCTTGATAAGTACCTTGCGGAGGATGGCCCGTTAAAGCTGGCGGGACTCGTTGGCCAATTGGGTCGCCTGGTTAGACTGAAGCAGCTTCAGAGCATCAATGATGCTTTCGAAGAACATAGTCAACCTAGCGCTCGAGGATATTCTTTTTTCGGAGGAATACCTGAAGTTTGACAGGCCCATGGTTGACAGTTCTGCCGTGAGCTTCTCCGCAGCGTCGATGAGGCGTTCAGTCCAGATTTGCACCCCCTTTTCGTAGTCAACTTGGGCGGCGGCAGCGCTCTTGAGCAGGTTCCTCTCTTCCTGGAGATCTTTGCACAGGGCCTTCTCGCGGGCCCTGCCGTCCTTGAGAGACTTCTCCAACATGGTCAGCTTCAGCCTTAGATCGGCAATGGCGTCATTTGCTGAAGAGAGCTGCTTGGTCTTGTCACACATGGCAACTTGCATCTCCGCCAGGGTGTGGAGGGTTTTTTCCCTGTCACCTTTGAGTGTCGAGAGCTCCTTGCCGTGTTCTTCAAGATCCACTTCCAGTTTCTTGACTTTGTCGCTCAGCTCATTGTTGGCGGCCTCTGCAGCCTCGGCAGCATCGACGGCCTCCTTGAGCTTGCCGGCGTGATCTACAGTTAGAGCTTCGAGCGCCTCCTTGTGCTTCTGCTCCAGCTCCTGGGTCCGCCGCGAGACAAGCTTCTCGATATCTTCATATTTGCTGCGAAGCTTGGCGGCGAGCGCCTGCTCACGTGCCGCAAGGTCTTCCTCGTGAGCATCAAGTGCAATGCGACGCCCCGTCAGGAGAGCATCTTCAGCAGCAATTCTTTGCGTAGCTTCCTCTTGCGCCTTCTCCATGTCAGATTGTTTCAAGAGGATCTCTGTCCAGTTTTGGCCCACTTGTTCCCGGCTGGCAGTCAACTCTTGGAGGGCCTCGGCGTACTAGACTTGCATTTGTTCGACGCGCCTCTGAAAATCTGCTTCAGCCGCCTCGACAACTGCCATTCTGGAATCTGCTTTCTCTTTCCGAGCACGGTGAAGTGCCTGGAGCTTGCGGAAATTTTCGCCCATGGCCTGAAGGAGCTGATCCTCTTCAGATTTGCCACTGCTGGCGCTTGGATCATCAACAATCTCGAGCCCAGCAGCGGCGATGATTTCTTCATCAAAGACTTCCCCTTCGGCCGGTGCCCCAATGCTTGCCGTCCCCGACAAGTTGACAAACAGGTTCTCGCCAACTTTGAGATATTTGCTGGATGAGGGGACTTCGGATGTTGACGATTGATCCTCAGCAACCGCCTCACCAGCAGCAGGGGGCTCCGTGGCCGGCGCAGCGCCTGACGCTCCTGCGGCAGGAATGCCGTCAGTACGGTCAACAGCCTTCTTGCTGCCCTCTTCAATAGACTCCTTGGCGGGTTCCTCCTGTGCAGTCTTGGCGGCCTCATCGGCAAAAGCACCACTGGCTTCTATGGTGGCATCCATGGCGGCCTCGCTGGCAGCGATTTTGTCGGCTTCGGCGGCAACATCCCTGGCGGTCTCCTCGATGACAGCCTCGATGTCCATGTGTTCCATCTCCGAGAATTCTAAAGGACAAGGGAGAGAAACAGAATGAGATCAAGATTGAAGTTCAAGAAGACAAAAGAAAGAGAGATAAAGGAAAGAATAGCAAGTGCACTGAGGCAATTGGTTACCTGCATCGGGCTGTCGAGAAGTGGCCTCGCCCCTCCCGGCAACCTCGGTTGCCGGGGGTAGGATGCCAGTATCCATGGTTGTCGGCTCCTCCTCGACCAAGACAAGCTCGTCGGTGTGATCTCTTGCCGGGGATGCGCTTGTGGGCGATGTGGTTGACAGAGGTGGCGCAACAAGGGTATCTCCTGATAACTCCCTTTGTTGTCGTCCTTCTCCTGCAAGCCCAAAGATATCAGCGGCAAGGATAGGAACCTCAGCATTCCCCAACGGAAAAAGAGTAATGAACTTACGTTGGGGGCTGCGCTGGGGGCTACGTCGAGGACTAAGATCTGGGCTGATGGTAGTAGTTTCCGGCGCGCTCATGAAGCCTGCCGGGGGCTCATCGCCCGTGGAAGTCTTTGCCCTCTTCGCCATCCTCTCCGTCAAGGTTTCTGCATCACTGCAGAGACAATACAAGCAAGCCAATAAGATTGATCTAGAAATTGGAAGATAAAGGCTGTGGCAAGATACTCACTCTTCCTCTTCTCGCTCCGGACTGAAGCCGGAGATGTCGAAATTGACCTCTGTTGCAGTGTCTGTGTGGGGAGGCAGAGGAGGGGTCCTAGGTCGCTTGGCTGTAGCAGGCGCAGGGGGTTCGCGTGTTTCCGCCACCCCAGCCTCCGGTGCGGTAGTGCGAGACACCCCCGCCACCTCAGCAGTTGCCGCTGGTGTGGGTCTCGCACGCCGCGCAGGTTGCTGTCGAACTCCTTGCCACGGCGCAGTCTTGCCGGCCGCTTCCTTGCCGGGAGCCTCGCTGCTCGAGGAAGGATGCCTTGCCGGGATGCCAGATGCGGCCTTTCGAAGAACACGCTTTGTCTTCTTCGGGGCTGGAAGCTCTTCTTGCGGTTCTTCTTCGGCCGCGTCTTCGTCGGACGAGCTTTCAGCGGCTGTGCTGCTCTGTCCCCCGGCAGCCTTGTCCTTCCCGGCAGGATTTTCTTCCACCACTACCTCTGCGTCACTGGTTTCCCATTCTGTGGAGCCGGCGCTGCCAGCCTCCGCGGCAAGATTCGCCTCCTCCGCCCTAGTGGCGATGTATGCCACCTCTTCATCGGTGGTGGCTTGAATGAGGTCTGCTTCTTCCCGGACGGCCCTCTCCGTCAAATTATCAAAGAACTTTTGTGCCTCTTCCTCGAATGGCTCAACCCATGTCGCGTCGAGACTGTGGGCATTGAACAGTGGCATGGTGGCGATAATCGACCCCAGGGCAGAGTTGTTGCACAGAGGGACAATTCTTGCCGGCAACCGATGCTTGTTGTCGTGCTGGAATAGCCTTTGACGGAGAGCGCCAAGTTGCATAGCAGTCAAATTGTTGTTCAATCCGGGGCGCAGTCTCATGACGTCTGCTGCGTTTCGGTATTCCCAAGCTGGTCTCCCTTTATTCTGCAAGGGGGCAATGCGGCGGCGGAGGAAATCGAAGCCAATCATCTCCATTGTTAGCCCGGCAACTTTCAGGCGAAGGATCCTGGTGGTGGCAATTGTGAGTTTTTCATCTTCAGCAGCGAGATCGCTCCAGCCACTGCCGCGGACCGCTTTCTGTTGTCGAGGCAGACAGAACGGATGGGGATCTGCTTCCTTGATCCAGCACCACTCAGCCTGCCATTCGTCCCACTTCTCGCGGTAAACCCCTTCTGGGTATATTTCCTTATTCCAAGCCCTTGGAATCCAGGTGATAGAACCAGAGAGGGCCTCCCCTTTTTGGATACGAGGGAAAAAGTAGTGGCAGAAAAGCGCAGTATTGGGAACCACTCCGGCAAAATTTTCACAAAGATGAGCAAAGATGGACATGCACAGTACCGCATTCGGCGTGAAATCAAGAAGATGGAAGCCGTATGTGTACATAATGTCGTTGAAGAAGTCAGAAAATGGGGGACAGAGCCCGCAATAGAAATAAGCAGCAAAGAAGGGATATCTGTCTGACCCGCTCTTGGAGCAAGAACCTGGAATCACGCGAGTGGCAGGGTGAGCCTGCGTCTCCCTCGCCCACATACACTGGTACCGCCCCTTCAGAGCTTTCGCATCAAGCGACAGGGCGAAGACGACGTGCTTCTTCCGCATCTTCGCCAGCTCGCTCTCCGGGACATCGGCTTTTGTCTCCTTGCCCTTGCCTTTGCTAGCCTTGGGCGGCATGAAGGATGCAGGGGCGGAAGCCGGGGATGGAGCGGGCGTGGAGCCGACAGGCGGATGAGGGAAAGCTTTGCTCTGAGCTCGAGAGAAGGAAGGCAATGGCGGCGGCCAGATTGAGAAGAAGAGGGAGGCAAATAGGCTGTGCCTTTTGTAGTTTCCCCTTTTATGGGGAAGATGCCAGTCCGCCTCTTTTACTCCCCAATGTGAATGCACCTCTGCAGGCGCGTTGCAGTTGCAGCCTTTGACGCACGCTTCCCACATCGCGCGTTCAGCGCGCGTAGTGGGGGGCACAGTAAACGGGATATTTACGAGCAGTTAATTCCCTACCTCGTGTGCCCGTGCACTGTTTGGGCCTAGCCCAACAATGCCTCGCACTCGTGTGTGGCCTAGGCCCGGGGGCTCCTGTCGGTGTACTAAGTATTGGGCCATTAGTACCCCGCACTTATGCACGGGCAGTTGTAGCCGTACTTGCGGCAAGGCTTGTCGGGGAACAGTCCGAGGTTGACTCATGCCACCAAAGAAATTCTCAAGTCAAAGATCTGAGGATCAGCAGATAAGAAGAGCTAGAATCCGAAAGCCAGCTTCCCCGGCAAGATCTTGCCTGGGCGGCCTGCGAAGCCCGGCAAGATTCGGCGCCCGGCAAGATTCTGTTGCTGTGCCACCGCTCTGGCACAACAACAAGCCCGACATTCTGGGTCCTTCTTTGGATGCGTGGCAACGCGCTAGTGGAGGAGAGCTTAAGCGGTGCTGATGGGATGGCCCCTTTTTCCATCCCCAAGAAAGTGAGGACACCTAAACGGACACCTCACGGTGCATTAAATGCGTTCGTCCTAATCCGTCAGTGGTTAGGTATGATAACCCTGTAGCTACTTTACACCTCAATGTATATACATTTTGCCACCGTGGTGACCCCTTGGAGCATATAAAAGGAGGCCCAAGGCAACTGCTACAGGGAGAGGATCTTCTGGCCCATTCTGCATGCGTAGCTGCTCTTTGAACATACTGTTCATTGCAAGCACTCCTGGAGCCTGGGCTCAAGAACACTGATAATAAAACAAGGCAGGAGTAGGGTTTTACACTGATTAGCGGCCCGGACCTGGGTAAAATTGCCCGCGCGTTGATCGTTGGTTCTGCTCTTTGCGCATACCTCTCCCCCTGCCGAATCGTAAAGGGATTCTTTGAGGGTCCCATAGGTGTCGCACGTTGACAAATGACAAGTGAATAAACACTCATCTTGAGAATAACACATCTAGGATGGAAAAATATCAGCCACCCCCTACCATTTCATAAGCGGTACGAGCACACAAAAGAGAAATTTATTTTGAAATTAGAGTGGCACATACAAATTTCCTTAGAAAGGCACGGAAATACTGCATATAGGTAGGTATAGTGGACTCATATGGCAAAACTGGTTTAAGGATTTTGGATGCACAAGTAGTGATCATACTTAGTGCAAATGAAGGCTAGCAAAAGATTGAGAAGCATCCAACCAAGAAACAAAAAATCTCATAAGCAAGCATTAAGCATAACTAACACCGAATAATGCACCACAAGTAGGATGTAATTTCATTGCATAACTATTGACTTTCGTGCTTGCATAGGGAATCACAAACCTTAACACCAATATTCTTACTAAAGCATAATTACTCATCAACATGACTCACATATTATATCAACATATCGCAAAACTATTACAAGGAATCAAGTTTATTTTGTCCAATGATCTTCATGAAAGTTTTTATTATATCCCTCTTGAATATCTATCACTTTGGGACTAATTTCATAAGTTGCTTTTGATAGCTCAAACAAATCTAAGTGAAGAACATGAGCATAAAATTTTCTTCTCTCAAAATAATTTAAGTGAAGCAAGAAAGTATTTCTAAAAAAAAATTACTAACTCTCAAATAAATCTAAGTGAAGCTTGAGAGAATTTCTTCAAAAATACTAAAGCACACCGTGCTCAAAAAGATATAAGTGAAGCACTAGAGCAATTTCATAGCTCATAAAGATTTAAGTGAAGCATAGAGAGCAATTCTAACAAGTCATAGCATAATTTTGGCTCTCTCAAATAGGTGTGTCCAGAAAGGATTCATGAATAAAAATAAAAATAAAAACAAGCAAAGACTCATATCATACAAGACGCTCCAAGCAAAACTCATGATATGTGACGAATAAAAATATAGCTCCAAGTAAAATACCGATGGTTGTTAGAAGAAAGAGGGGATGCCACTCGGTCATCCCCAAGCTTAGTTGATTTCTTCTCTTTGGATAATGGCTTGGGGTGCCATGGGGCATCCCCAAGCTTAGGCTCTTCTTACTCCTTTTTCCTTCATTCATCATAATCTCACCCAAAACATGAAAACTTCAATCACACAAAACTCAACAAAACCTTCGTGAGATCCGTTAGTATAAGAAAACCAATCTTTACTTTAATAACTGTAGAAAACCCATTCAAATTTTGTTCTTGCATTATATCTACTGTATTCTAACTTTACCATGGCTCATACCCCCCGATACAAACCATAGATTCATCAAAACAAGCACACAATGCAAAGAAAACAGAATCTGTCAAAAACAGAACAGTCTGTAAAGATCCGAATTGTTCTCATACTTCTATAACTCCAAAAATTCTGAAACATTAGTACAACAAAGGAAATTTGTATATAAATCTTGTGTAAAAAAGTTCAGAATTTTTCGTCGCTTTTGTGAATTTTCAAAATTGTTTTACTGGACGCAAAAGTTTCTGTTTTCCAAAAAGATCAAATCAACTATCACCAAAGCTATCCTAAAGGCTTTACTTGGCACAAACACTAATTAAAAAACAAAGAACACAATCATAACAGTAGCATAATTGTGCAAACACTCAAGAACAGAAAGAAAAAGACAAAAATAAATTTTATTCATTGGGTTGCCTCCCAACAAGCGCTACCGTTTTACGCCCTTAGCTAGGCATAATGCATAGATCTAAGTGTTGTCCTCTTTAGTTTCATTTTCCTTAGAGGTGTTTTTGTCAGGCGGTTTTGCAAAAACAACATAAAACACCTTATCGATAGAGATTTTAGCACTATCAAGTTCTTATCGTCATATCCCCCTTGATTTTCGGCAACAATCCAAGAATAGTGCTGATTAACATCATTGAAAACTTGTTGGATTATATCTAAAACGGGGACGTCCTTTTTAAGGTTCTCATGAAAGATTTGATTATCCCCAAGAAAATGTCTTAGCACATAATCACTATTGTAAAGGATTTCATCTATCACCAGTTTTTCATTATTCATACCATATAGATCAAAAATTTCCCTAGTTTCCCGTACTATGTGATCAAATTCATTCCTAAGAACGAGGGTGGCCAACTTTTTAGCCTTGGGATTCTTTACAACGGTAACTCAAAAAACAATCTTTGCAAGGTAGGATGGGTACGGATAAATTTATTTTCAAGTTTCAGAACTAGTGCTGATATAGCTTCCGCATAAGATTTAGTTCTTTTAAGTATAGGAACATCATCAAGACTTAAGTTTCCAACACAATTGAAAAATTCTTAGATACATTATTTTCCTATAACATTCCCTTGCCCCAAAACAAAAGTTTTAGCATCCAGATTGCCAGATCGTCCAATTTTAGGAGTTAGGCCATCATCTGTTTCTGCCATACCAAAGTCAATCATGATGACATGTTTAAGCAATTAAGAGATCTGACAAGAAAACAGCGAACGAAAAAGAGGACGAATAAAAAGGCAAATTTTGGTGAAGTGGGGGAGATGAAAACGAGAGGCAATGGCAAATAATGTAAATTGCAAGGAGATGAGATTTGTGATTAGGAGCCTCGTAGATGTTGATGATGTCTCCCCGGCAACGGCGCCAGAAATTGGCACGTGGCCAGAAGACTATCTTGACTTGATCCTCCCCGGCAACGGCACCAGAAATTACTTTTGATGTTGGCTTGAACTACGTCGGTATTTCCCCAAAGAGGAAGGGATGATGCAGCACAGCAACGGTAGGTATTTCCCTCAGTGATGAGACCAAGGTTATCGAACCAGTAGGAGAACCTTCCCGCAAAAAAAAGAACCAGTAGGAGAACCAAGCAACACTACGTAAACAGCACATGCACACAAAGAACAAATACTTGCAACCCGACGTGTTAAAGGGGTTGTCAATCCCTTTCGGGTAACAGCACCCGAAATTGGCAAGTTGACGGGAGATAAATTGTAGTAGATTGGATAAATAGATCGCGAATAAAATAAAGTGCAGCAAAATATTTTTGGGTTTTTAGAAATATAGATCTGAAAATAAAAGTGGCAAATAAATAAAAAAGGCAAATAGCAAAATAGATCTGAAAATATATGATGAGAAAATAGACCCGTGGGCCGTAGATTTCACTAGTGGCTTCTCTCGAGAAAAATAGCATACGATGGGTGAACAAATTACTGTTGGGCAATTGATAGAACTTCAAATAATTATGACGATATCCAGGCAATGATCATTATATAGGCATCACATCCAAGATTAGTAGACCGACCCCTGCCTGCATCTACTACTATTACTCCACACATCGAACGCTATCCAGCATGCATCTAGTGTATTAAGTTCATGGAGAAACGGAGTAATGCAATAAGAACGATGACATGATGTAGACAAGATCTATTTATGTAGAAATAGACCCCATCTTGTTATCCTTAATAGCAACGATACATACGTGTCGGTTCCCCTTCTGTCACTGGGATCAAGCACCATAAGATCAAACACATCACAAAGCACCTCTTTCCATGGCAAGAAAAATTGATCTAGTTGGCCTAACTAAACCAAAGATTCGAAGAAGAAATACGAGGCTATAAGTAATCATGCATATAAGAGATCAAAAGACTCAAATAACTTTCATGGATAAAAACATAGATCTGATCATAAACTCAAAGTTCATCGGATCCCAACAAACACACTGCAAAAAGAATTACATCAAATAGATCTCCAAGAGACCATTGTATTGAGAATCAAAAGAGAGAGAGGAAGCCATATAGCTACTACCTACGGACCCGTAGGTCTACAATGAACTACTCACGCATCATCGGAGAGGCACCAATGAGGATGATGAACCCCTCCGTGATGGTGTCTAGATTGGATATGTGGTTTCTGGAACTTGCGGCAGCTGGAATTGATTTTCGTCGACTCCCCTAGGGTTTCTGGAATATTGGGGTATTTATAGAGCAAAGAGGTGGTGCGGGAGGCGGCCGAGGTGGGCACAACCCACCAGGGCGCGCCGCCCTGGTGGATTGTTCTCCCCTCAGAGCCCCCCTCGGGTACTTTCTTGGCCCAACTTGTGTCTTCTGGTCCAGAAAAAATCACCAAAAAGTTTCGCTGCGTTTGGACTCCGTTTGGTATTGATTTCCTGCGAAGTAAAAAAACAAGCAAAAAACTGCAACTGGCACTGGGCACTATGTCAATAGGTTAGTCCCAAAAAATGATATAAAGTTGCTATAAAATGATTGTAAAACATCCAAGAATGATAAGATAACATCATGGAACAATAAAAAATTATAGATATGTTGGAGACGTATCAGTTGCGTGCGCCGTGCCAGCTCGACAATGTCGATGCAGATGTGCGGCTCGGGTCCTGACTCGCCGATCTTTCCGATGAAGATGTGGATCTTGCCAAAGGAGAACCGGTACCAGTACTCGATTGAGTCGGCCTCAGGGCCCAGCCTGAGTTGTCGATGTAGAGCTTGCCACGGCGACACTTGGTCAAGCGGTCAATCGCATATCCCTCGATCCCTGGGAGAGCTCCCTCCAAGAACTCAACACCATCGAGCGATAGCCGCACGGTGGGCGCCAACTGTCGTGGTTTTGTCACAGCAGATGTCCTTGTGAAAGGACTTAGTCGTGAGGCCATCGCCGTTAAGTGATCGCTTGAACGGGGTTGATTGGAATCAAGAGGCAAGGGTTTACCCAGGTTCGGCCCCTCATGATGAGGTAAAAGCCTACTCCTACTTGATTCATATTGATGATGATGATCTCGATTACAAGGGTGCTACTTGGCTAACCTAGTACTCGAGAGCTCATAACTTAGTCTTTCCGCCTCAGGGGTTGATACGTCTCTGTCGTATCTACTTTTTCCTAACGCTTTTGCTCTTGTTTTGGACTCTAATTTGCATGATTTGAATGAAACTAACCCGGACTGATGCTGTTTTCAGCACAAATACATTGGTGTTGTTTTTGTGCAAAAATAAAAGTTCTTAGATTTGGATGAAACTTTTTGGAGAATTATTTCAGACTAAATAAAAAATACTAGCACCAAGAACCACTGGAGGGGGGCCCTTGGCTGGGCACAAGACACCAGGGCGCCCCCCCTCTGGCGCGCCCTGGTGGGTTGTGCCCACCTCGTGGCCCCGCAGACCCTAATTCCAACTCCATAAATACCTATTTTCAGAGAAAAAAATAGGAGAGGAAGTTTCATCGCGTTTTACGATACGGAGCCGCCGCCACCTCCTGTTCTTCATCGGGAGGCCAGATCTGCAGCCCGTTCGGGGCTCCAGAGAGGGGAATCTTCGGTCTTCGTGATCACCAACCCTCCTTCATTACCAATTCCATGATGCTCCCCATCGGGAGTGAGTAATTCCTTCGTAGGCTCGTTGGTCGGTGAGGAGTTGGATGAGATTCATCATGTAATCGAGTTAGTTTTGTTAGGGTTTGATCCCTAGTATCCACTATGTTCTGAGATTGATGTTGTTATGACTTTGTCATGCTTAATGCTTGTCACTAGGGCCCGAGTACCATGATTTCAGATCTGAACTGTTCATGTTTTCACCATTATATCTATATTCTAGATCCGATCTTGCAAGTCATATTCACCTATTACATGTTATGATCCGTAAACCCCAGGGTGACAGTAATTGGGATACTTTCTGGTGATGACCGTAGTTTGAGGAGTTCATTTATTCACTATGTGTTAATGCTTTGTTCCGGTTCTCTATTAAAAGGAGGCCTTAATATCCCTAAGTTTCCTTATGGACACCGCTGCCACGGGAGGGTAGGACAAAAGATGTCATGCAAGTTCTTTTCCATAAGCACGTATGACTATTTACGGAATACATGCCTACATTATATTTATGAACTGGAGCTAGTTTTGTATCGCCCTAGGTAATGACTGTTATATGATGAATATCATCCAACGAATTCACCGATACAATGCCTACGAATTTCCCACATATTGCTCTTGCTAAGTTACTATTGCTATTGCTACTGTTACACTTGCTACAAAATCATTGCTATCACTGTTACCGTTACTGCTACTGTTACCACTACTATCAAAACTATCATATTACTGTGCTACTGATCACCTTGCTGCAGATATTTAATCTCCAGGTGCAGTTGAATTGACAACTCAACTGCTAATACTTACAAATATTCTTTGGCTCCCCTTGTGTCGAATCTATAAATTTGGGTTGAATACTCTACCCTCGAAAACTGTTGCGATCCCCTATACTTGTGGGTTATCAATACCTTTTTCTGGTGCCGTTGCCGGGGAGCATAGCTATATTTGTTGAGTCACTTGGGATTATTATCTACTAGCACATATGCCCGTGCGTTGCAACGGGATATTTTTTTGGGAGAAGCATCGGGAGAGGTAACTGATGTGTCCATCAAAACGGTCTCCGCAACGATGGGGCGATAGAGCAAGGAGTTGCGGTGTTCTCACGGGTCATGTTTGGCCCGCGAGATCTTGATAGTGATGGGGTTGGTCGGTGTGGTGGCCACCACTCAACTCGTGCCTTTTTTTTTCTCCGGGTCCGCCTCCGTGTCTAGGTTATGGTTGCCTCCTCATTTTGTGGCTGCACGGTGGCCTTCGGGGCATAGTTGCTTCGACCGCTCTCTCCTACGATGGCGTAATCGGATGGATTACTAATTCAGTGAATCCCATTTCATTGCCATATTCAGAGCATAAGCAGGTAGTCCCTGCTTTACCAGGGTTTATTCTTTTTAATTATTTTAGCGCTTACTTGCCTACATTTTTTTAATCAGAGCCAAACCAGCATATCATCTTTTATTGGCATGTGCCTACAATTTCTTTTAATTATAGCCAACCAACATATTCTCTTTGATCGTCAAATGGCATGTGGGATGCACAACAGTTCGCGTCTAGGTTAGGCCACTGGACTTTACCAAAACGACGTGTGTTTGTAAGACACGAATAAAAATACAAAACAACCGCTGAGTTGACAGATTAGACTCATGACCTCAATATCTCGACCACGTGCTGATAGCCATTACAAACAACTCCTGCTAAAAAATGGCCAACACGAATGTTTAAGAACATAATGTAGCGTAACATTTTTTTTTCATTTTCTGATATTTTTTGAACTTTTCAAAAAATAAAGTAATAATTATGAAATTCTGAATATTCTTCGAAAATTGAACCATTTTTGAAATCCTAATTTTTAAAAAAATGTGAGCATTTTTTTTTGAAATTTCCATTCAACTGAAAAAAGACGAACAAAACTTAAAATGGTTTTTTTGAAATTCACAAACATTTTTTGAAAACATGAACCACTTTTCAAGAAACCAATTTTTTTTTGAATTTGTGAACAATTTGTGAAAATGGAAACATGTTTTAAACATTGAAACAAATTTTTAAACGTGTTTTGTAAACACAAACAATAGTTTAAATTTGTGAACATTTCAATAAACATAAATATTTTCCGAATTTGTATCATTTTCAAAAATATAATTTATTTTCAAAATCTCAAACAATTTTGGAACAGGTAAACATTTTTTTTAAAATGTGAACATTTTTCTTAGTTTGAAAAAAAATGGAACGAGAAGAAAAAATTTAAAGTTTCAAACATATTTCCAAATGGGAAATTTTTTGAAATTCTGCTGATTTTACGAAAATTTAAACAAAAAACGGAATTCTGAAAAAAATAAAAAATAGAACTTATGAAAAAAGGAAAATAAACTTGGAAAAATAAAAAATAAAAAAGAAGGACAAAAGAAAAATAGAAACAGAATAGAGAAAAAACGAAAACGGGCCTGCCCAATCTTTGGCTCCATGTGTGAAAGTTTCACTATTTGCCGCCCCATGCGGTAAATAATGTTTCTCAAATGCATGGGTAGGAAACCAATGGGCTTGCTTTTCTGGGCCACAGCATGCGCGGCCCACGTACAAAATTCGGGACAAAACTGCTTTTCTTTTGTAACAGATGGACGCACAAAAATTTAGTACCACATTGGATAGAACAAAAATCTTTTTGGTGGTGAACGGATGAAAATATTGGAGAAGCGCACCTTGCTTTATTAGTACTAGCACATATGCCCGTGCATTGCAGCGGGAGAGGTATTTCTTTACGAGAAGCAATGGAAGAGATAATTGATGTGTCCACCAAAAATGATCTCCATGGCGGTGTGATAGAGAGAGGAGTTGTGGTCTTCTCGCGGGTCATGTTTGTCCCGCGAGATCTTGACAGTGGTGGGTTAGTCAGCGTGGCGGCAACTATCCAACTCGTGCCTTTTTTTTCCTCCGGGACCGCCTCTGTCTCGGGATTGTCTCTGCCACCTCATTTGGTAGCCACTTTGCGACCTTCGGGGCACGATTGCTTTGACCACTCTCTCTTACGATGGCGTTAACAGATGGATTACTAATTGTAGGGCATAAATCATGTTTCATTAGCATATTTAGCGCATAACCAGACATCAATGTCTGGTTCAGCCCAGCTTGCGCGCCCTGTGAGAATTTTCAACTATTTCACACTCGATGCGATAAATAGGGTTCTCTTACCTGCGTGGGCACGAAAATAAATGGGTTGGCTTTGCTGGGCCACACTGCAAGCGGCCCATGTACGAAATTCTGATGTTTTTCCTTTTCTAATAGACAAACAAAAATAAAATTAGTACCACCTCGAATAACAAAAGAAAGAAGAAAAGAAAAAGTAAAAACGGAAAAAGAAAAATAGAAACATAACACAGAAAAAAAAGGAAAATGGTTCAACCCAGCTTGGGCGCGCTGTGCGAATTTCGACTATTTCACACTCGTTGTGATAAATAGGGTTCTCTTACCTACGTGGGCACAAAAAAAAATGGGCTGGCTTTGCTGGGCCACACTGCAGGTGGCCCATGTAAGAAATTCCGGCGGCCCATGTACGAAATTTTGGCATTTTTCCTTTTCTAATAGATGAACGGACAAAAATTTAGTACCACCTCGAATAGAAAAAATCTTTTCGATGGTGAATGGATGAAAAAATCGGAGAAACGCACCTTGCTTTATTAGTAGGTATAGAGGTATAGATTTATCACTATGAAAAATCCGAAGGATACAAAGACTAAGATTTTTTCCTCTAAGACGAGGGGAGGTAAGGAACTGCCATCTAGCTCTGCACTTGATTCACCTTCTATTTTGAGTAGACTTGCAACACCACCACATGCTATTAATCCTGATATGTTGCAAGTTATTGATGATGCTACTTCTGCTATGGATGATGCTTATGATGATGCTAGTACCTTGCTTGATGATAATGTGCCACTAGGCGAATTTCTTGATGAACAAATTGCTAGAGCTAAAGATATTGAGAATGCTGAAATTGTTGAAGTACTTGAAATTGAAAATCTTGAAACACCTATTAGACCTAGTTCTCCTAGATATGAAATGCCTAAGATACCTGAAGGTTATGTTATGGATGAGGAGATAGCTAGAGATTTTCTTGCTTCCAATGATAGGAATGATCTTAAGAAATTACTATGCAAACTGAAAGAATAAACTTTGACTGCTAGAATGAAATGTGATCC
Source organism: Thinopyrum elongatum (assembly GCA_011799875.1). Classification (NCBI taxonomy): domain Eukaryota; kingdom Viridiplantae; phylum Streptophyta; class Magnoliopsida; order Poales; family Poaceae; genus Thinopyrum; species Thinopyrum elongatum. Next base: position 450,485,481 of record CM022297.1, read on the forward strand.
TAAGTTTGCTACTTCACCTATCTTTGTTACCGATAAGGATTATGAATCCTCTGTCGACCCAGAGCTAATTACTTTGGTTGAATCTGATCCTTTCCATGGCTACGAAACTGTAGTGGCACATCTTACTAAATTAAATGATATAGCCACCCTATTTGCTCGTGATGAGAAGATTCGCTACTATTATATTCTCAAATTATTTCCGTTCTCATTAAAGGGTGATGCTAAGATATGCTACAATACTCTTGGTCCTGGTTGTGTGCGTAGTCCCCAGGATATGATTTATTACTTCTCTGAAAAATATTTTCCTGCTCATAAGAAACAAGATGCTTTACAGGAAATATTTAACTTTGTGCAAATTGAAGAAGAGAGTCTCCCACAAGCTTGGGGGAGGCTTCTCCAATTGCTTAACGCTTTGCCTGGTCATCCTCTTAAGAAAAATGAAATACTTGATATCTTCTATAATGGACTAACCGATGCTTCTAGGGACTTCCTAGATAGTTGTGCTGGTTGTGTTTTCAGGGAACGAACTGTTAAACAAGCTGAAGAATTATTGAATAATATTTTGAAGAATTATGATGATTGGACTCTTCCTGAATCACAGCCTAAACCCACTCCGAAGAAGAGGGGTATCTTATTTCTCAGTCCTGAAGATATGCAAGATGCAAAGAAATGTATGAAGGAAAAAGGTATTGAAGTTGAGGATGTTAAAAATTTACCTCCTATTGAAGAAATACATGAACTTGACACACCGCCACCACCAAAGGTGGTAGAGGTAAATTCTTTATTAAAGTTTGATGAAGGTGACATCCCTTACAATAAACATCCTAGTCAATGCCTTTATGAGTTTGACAATTATATTAGAAAACAAGACCACTTCAATGCAAATGTTATGAAACAATTGAAATACAACTCTGATATGATTGCTCGCTTGAGTGACTTGTTATTTAGAAGCACTAATGATCATAGAGGTGTCGGAAAACATGCCTCTATGGTTCAAACTCAGCTAGAACAAGTTACTAAATCTCAAAGAGAATTGTTTAGTGAAATGAATAATAATATAAATGATTTTGCTGTTAGAGTAGCAACTAGAGCAGGCAAAATGACTTAGGAACCACTTTATCCTGAGGGACACCCTAAAAGAATTGAACTAGACTCTCAAAGAATTAACACTGATGCACCTAGTCCTTCTAAAAGGAAGAAGAAAAAGAAAAATGATAGGACTTTGCATACCTCTAGTGAATCTGAAATAGAAAAACCTCCTGAAAATAATAATGATGTTTCTATTTCTGATGCTGAAACCCAATCTGGTAATGAACATTCATCTTGTGATAATGAAATTGATAATGATGATGTTCATGAAGACACTCAACTAGACAATGATAAAGAACCAGATAATGATGTTGAGATAGAACCTGCTATTGATCTTGATAACCCATAACCTAAAAAAAGATATGATAAAAGAGACTTTGTTGATAGAAAACATGGAAAAGAAAGAGAACCATGGGTTCAAAAACCCATGCCCTTTCCACCTAAACCAACTAAGAAAAAAGGTGATGAAGAATTTGAACGCTTTGCTGAAATGCTTAGGCCAGTCTTTTTGCGCACTCGCTTGACTGATATTTTAAAGATGGCCCCTTATGCAAAATACATGAAAGACATCATCACTAATAAAAGAAAGATACCTGAAGCTGAAATCTCCACCATGCTTGCTAATTACTCTTTTAAGGATGGAGTACCTAAAAAACTTGGAGATCCGGGAATACAAGCTATACGGGATACGGTGCCGAGAGGAAGCCCTTGTCGCCGCTGATGGAGCTCGACCGCGCCCTCTTCCCCTCGCCAAGGCGGAAGAAGGGCACCAGAAGAAAGAAGAGAGGATGCGTGGGTGAGCCCCTCCCGTCACCTCCGCGCCTCCTTTTATAGCAGAGCGTGGCTCCTCACCACCCAGAAGGCAACCGGCCTGCTTCGCCTATCTGGTTCGCCTGAGTCATTGATAGCATCCAGATTCACTAAACGCCCTCCTGCGCCAATCCATGGCACCCTGCTTTCTACCATGGCACTCATTCCTGCGTCCTACGCATCCGTTACCTACCCTACGCAATGCATGCAGTGTACGTGGCGGAAACGGCAGGCGTTGTGGAGAGAGTAAAATGGTAGTTACCTCCTCCTCCCCTGGGGTCGTGCGCACGCACTTCAATTGACTTCCCATGAACATGGGCACCCCCTGGCCCTTCACGTGGGTAGCCCCATGACGTTCGACATCGCACGACTCGCGGGGAAACCGGGAATGGATTCAATTCCAGGTTAATGAAGAAGCAAAGATAATATCAAGGAAGACATGGATCCTGCTGCGGCATGGTCGAAGCGCCCGCCTGTGTATTTGTTAGGGCCTACCCCAACAATGCCCGGCGGCACGTATGGGCCAGGCCCATGGGCTCCTGTCGATACAACGAACATCCACGTTTGTTGACTGGACTCATACACAGGCGTGCTGACGATCATGCATCCCAGCACCAACGTGTAAACAAGACCAAGCCAGAGAAGCCGCTCTTCGTGAGATCAAGGAGCGTATCAAGAAGACGAAGACTCCAAGGGAGGTGTCCTTTGCTGGCCGGACGAGGCCGGCAAGGTCAAATGCAGTAGATAAGAGCAGGACCAAGCCGTGCCAGCCGCGTCTCCAGGACGACCGGAGACCGAAGCGCGCTCCCCTCCAAGAAGGCCCGGCAGGCACAGGCCAGTTACCACCGCTCCACCGCACCACGACGCCGGTCACTTATCGATGCGGTGTCGAGCTCCCCAGGCGATTAAGTGGCTCTCACTAAGCACGTGGCAGTTTGCTGGAAGACAGATCACACCCATTTGACACCCGTCCAGGGGCGTGTCAAGATGATAAGCAGAAGTTGGCTAAGCGGCGATATAAGCTTGCCGGGGATGCACCCCCGCACGCCACCTAAGGTAGCATTTATGGCATTTTGTCCTAAGTGCCAGAGTTAGGTATGATAGCACTGTTGGCTATCTAATCACAAGATAATGTCTGTTTTGCCACTGTGGTTACCCCTTGAGCTATAAAAGGAGGTCCAAGGCAAGCTAGAGAGGGATTCAGGTCTTCTCACACTTGTACTCCGTAGCAGCTCTCCTCGAGGCCACCTTGCCGGGTTTGAGCGCTGCGTGTCGTCGTGTTCCTCAATCCAATCCACCAAAGCATGAGTAGGGTTTTATGCTTCTCAGCGGCACGAACATGGGTAAAAACCACCAGAGTCTCGTTGTCGTGCTGCCTCATGGCCTCCGCTCTTTGCGCAACGTGATATCCCCCCTGCCGAACCACAAGGGGCTCATGGCTCCATAGGTGATCGTGTCCACCCATGATGACCCACAAGTATAGGGGATCAATCGTAGTCCTTTCGATAAGTAAGAGTGTTGAACCAAACGAGGAGCAGAAGGAAATAGCAAGTGGTTCTCAGCAAGGTATTTTCTGCAAGCACTGAAATAGTCGGTAACAGATAGTTTGATAGCAAGATAATTTGTAACGAGCAAGTAACGGTAACGGTAAATAATGTGCAGCAAGGTAGCCCAATCCTTTTGTGGCAAAGGACAGGCCAAAACGGTCTCTTATGATAAGCAAAGCGTTCTTGAGGGTACATGGGAATTTCATCATATCACTTTCATCATGTTGGTTTGATTCGTGTTCGCTACTTTGATAATTTGATATGTGGGTGGACCGGTGCTTAAGTGTTGTTCTTACTTGAACAAACCTCCTACTTATGATTAACCCCCTCACAAGCATCCGCAACTATGAGAAAAGTATTAAGATAAAATCTAACCATAGCATTAAACTTTTGGATCCAAATCGATCTCTAACGGAATAACGCATAAACTAGGGTTTAAGCTTCGGTCACTCTAGCAACCCATCATCTAATTACTACTCCACAATGCATTCCCTTAGGCCCAAATATGGTGAAGTGCCATGTAGTCGACGTTCACATGACACCACTAAGGGAATCACAACATACATATCATCAAAATATCGACCACATATCAAGTTCACATGATTACTTGCAACATGACTTCTCCCGTGACATCAAGAACAAAAGTAACTACTCACAAATAATAATCATGCTCAAGATGAGAGGGGTATTAAATATCATAATGGATCTGAACATATAATCTTCCACCAAATAAACCATATAGTAATCAACTACAAGATGTAATCAACACTATTAGTCACCCACAAGTACCAATCTAAGGTTCCGGTACAAAGATTGAACACAAGAGATGAACTAGGGTTTGAGAGGAGATGGTGTTGTTGAAGATGTTGATGGAGATGGCCCTCCCAAAGATGGGAGAGTTGTTGGTGATGACGATGACGATGATTTCCCCCTCCGGGAGGGAAGTTCCCCTGGCGGAATCGCTCCGCCGGAGGGCAAAAGTGCTCCTGCCCAAGTTCCACCTTGAGACGGCGGCGCTTCGTCCCGAAAGTCCTCCCCTGATTTTTTTTCTAGGTCAAAATGACTTATATACCAGAAGAAGGGCACCGGAGGTGGGCCGAGGAGGGCACAACCCACCAGGGCGCAGTTCTGCTTCTTCGAGGACCAACATACTAAGGATCATCCGAGGAAATGGCATGTGCCTGATGTTGACTTGCGGTCTACATGATCACCAGCATAGTCAGAGTCAGAATATCCAATGAGATCAAAAGCCGAGCCCTTGGGATACCATAATCCAAGTGTTGGAGTGTGAGCTAGATATCGAAGAATATGCTTCACAGCCTTATGGTGTGATTCCTTCGGTGTAGCTTGAAAACGGGCACACATGCAAACACTAAGCATAATATCTGGCCTAGATGCACATAGATACAGTAAAGAGCCAATCATGGAGCGGTATACCTTTTGATCGAAGTCTATACCATTTTCATCAGTGCATAGATGGCCATTTGTGGGCATAGGGATTTTGACGCCTTTGCAATCTTGCATACCGAATTTCCTCAGAACGTCCTTGAGGTATTTCTCTTGAGAAACGAAGATGCCATTGCATTATTGACGAATTTGAAGACCTAAGAAGAATTTCAATTCTCCCATCATGGACATTTGATATTCCTCACTCATCATATAAGCAAATTCGTCAGTATAACGTTGGTTAGTACAGCCAAAGATAATATCATCAACATATATTTGGCACACGAATAATTCTTCATCATATGTTTTGGTGAAAAGAGTTGGGTCGAGTGAACCGGGTTTGAAGCCTTTCTTCATGAGGAATTCCTTCAGAGTATCATACCACGCCCAAGGGGCCTGCTTGAGGCCATAGAGGGCCTTATTGAGTCTGAAGACTTGATCAGGATGCTTAGGATCTTCAAAACCTAGGGGTTGAGCAACATATACTTCTTCCTCAAGCTTACCATTGAGGAATGCACTTTTCACATCCATTTGATATAAGATGATATTATGATGGTTAGCATAGGCAAGCAATATGCGAATAGCCTCAAGTCTAGCAACAGGTGCAAAAGTTTCATCGAAATCAATTCCTTCAACCTGTGTGTAGCCTTGAGCTACAAGACGAGCCTTATTCCTTACCACAAGGCCATTTTCATCTTGCTTGTTGCGGTAGATCCATTTGGTACCGATGATATTGAGCTTGCGAGGGTCTGGTCGCTTGACAAGCTCCCACACATTGTTTAGCTCGAATTGATGTAATTCCTCTTGCATTGCTTGAATCCATTCAGGCTCCAGAAATGCCTCATCTACTTTGGTGGGCTCTGTGATAGAGACGAAAGCAAAATGCCCACAAAAGTTAGACAAATGTGAAGCTTTTGAGCGAGTGAGAGGACCTGGTGTGTTGATGTCGTTGATGATTCTCTCAATCTGTACTTCATTTGCAACGCGAGGATGAGCAGGTTGATGACTTTGATTTGGCTCAGCATTTTCTTCAGAGCCATTTTCTTCAGATGCACCAACCTGATTTTCTTCATGATCTGGAATGACTTCTTCAGCAGATTCTTCGGTAGGAATAACATCCTCAGTAGCCTTTAGCTTTATGGATTCCTCAGGAGACATTTCATCTAGCATAGGAGGTAGGTGCTCTCTTTGCGAGCCATTAGTTTCATTGAACCGCACATCTACAGTTTCAACAACCTTGTTGTGATAGGTGTTGAAGACCCTGTAGGTGTGCGAGTCCTTTCCGTAACCAAGCATAAAACCTTCATGTGCTTTCGGTGCAAATTTAGAAATGTGATGGGGATCTCTAATCCAACATTTAGCACCGAAGACTTTGAAATAACTCACATTGGGTTTCTTATCAGTGAGGAGTTCATATGAGGTCTTCTTGAAGAATTTGTGAAGATATACCCTGTTGATAATGTGGCATGCAATATCAATTGCTTCAGGCCAGAAGTGATGAGGTGTCTTGTATTCATCAAGCATAGTGCGAGCCATCTCAACAAGAGTCCTGTTCTTGCGCTCCACGACGCCATTCTGCTGAGGAGTGTATGGGGCAGATAACTCATGAGTAATACCGAGTTCATCAAGATAGTCATCAAGACCAGTATTCTTGAACTCAGTCCCATTGTCACTACGTATATGCTTGATCTTCACACCGAAATTCGCCGAAGCCCTCGAAGAAAATCGTCTGAAGACTTCCTGCACTTCAGTTTTGTAAGTAATGACATGCACCCATGTGTAACGAGAATAATCATCAACAATGACAAAGCCATATAGAGATGCATCATTTGTTAGTGTGGCATAATGAGTAGGACCAAAGAGATCCATATGAAGCAATTCAAAAGGACGAGAGGTAGTCATGATAGTCTTCGAGGGGTGCTTGGCTCTGGTCATCTTTCCAGCCTCACAAGCCCCACAAAGATGATCTTTGAGGAATTTGACACCCTCAATGCCAATGACGTGCTTCTTATTCACGAGCGTGTGTAAGTTCCTCATGCCAGCATGACCCAGTCGTCGATGCCATAGCCAGCCTTCTGAAGCTTTTGCAAGTAGACAAGTGGCAGGATGTGGTCTTGCAGAGAAATCAACAATATAGAAGTCTCCTCTCCTAAAGCCTTCGAAGACTTTGGAATTGTCAGATTCCATGAGCACTAAGCAGCGATATTTGCCAAAGACAACAACCATATCCAGATCACAAAGCATTGAGACAGACATGAGGTTGAATCCGAGGGACTCGACAAGCATGACTTTGTCCATGTGTCGATCCTTTGAGATTGCAACCCTACCTAGACCCAATACCTTGCTTTTGCCTTTGTCTGCGTAGGTGATATGCTTCAAATGTGATGGAGATAAAGGAGTGTTCATCAGTAAGCTCTTGTCACCAGTCATGTGATTAGTACATCCACTGTCGTGGACCCACTCAGTAGCTTTGGGTAAGTCATCCTGCAGATGAATTAGTGCAGCTTACGAACACATATCTTCAGAGTGAAGAATATGACATCAATTTCATCAGACAGAAATTCATCAGTTAATGCAACATATGTATATATAGCAGTATAAGGACGTGAGAAATGAATGATTCATTTCTTCATGATTAGCTTGCGTCCTTTCAAGCATTTCAGGTCTCCAGAAATTTTTTCAGACGATTTAGTTCATCTGGAGACCTGACCCTGCATAAGAGGTTAGTTCTTTTTCTTCACCACCCACATCTGGAGGGGTGGCAAAGAGTTCATCATTCTGCGAGCTCCATAAGAGAAAGGTGGCATTGAAGCCAAAGCGCTTCGTTTCACAGGAGAGGGATTAGTATAGGCATATGAGTAAGCAGAGAAATTCTTCGAGGACTTATGAACATAATGATTTGAAGAATAATGCACATAATCAGAACTCTTAGATTTTCCCTGCGAAACAGAAGCATTAGCATGATGATGATCATATGAGGACTTGGATCCACATGAGGAATTTGATCCATAAGAGGACTTGGATCCATATGAAGACTTTGGTCCATATGAAGAATTTGATCTGGGGTTCCTATTTTTCACAGGTGGTGTCATGAGGACATTCACCTGAAGACTTTCAAGGCACCTTTTGGGAACCCAGATTTTCTTCATAGGGGGACCATTCCTGCAGTTAGTTCCAACATATCTGGCAAATACTTCACCATTCTGATTTTTGAACAGTTTATAGTTGGAGTCAAATGACTCATCAGATGAATATGAGGATTCACAAGTAAAACCAGATAAAGTGGATGGATCTAGGTCCCTTCGCAGCAACCCATGAGGTTTTGGGATATTGCTCAGGTTTCCAGTAGGTTCCATCAGCATTGAGTTTCCTCTCAAATGCAATACCCTCTTTCCTAGGGTTCCTGTTCAAGATCTGTTTTTTTGAGCACATCACAAAGAGTCTGATGCCCTTTGAGGCTTTTGTACATGCCTGTCACATACAATTCCTTCAACCCTGCATTTTCGTCAGTGATACTAGTGGTATCCTCAGATGAGGAATTTGTGACCACAGAGATAGTTGAAGAATTTGCAGCAATAGAAGCATTTGAACATTCAGGTGAAGACACACAGTCCCGGGCACACAGTCCTCACCGTATTCTCCTTGAGCTAAGGTCACACAGACCTCGCCCAATCACTCGTGGTAAGTCTTCAGGTGACTTCCAAACCTTCACAGACTCGGTCACTCGGCGATCCACAATTTCCTCTTGGATGCTCTAGACCATGATGCCTAACCGGCTGGAGGATGCACAGTCCTCAAAGGTAACAAGCGTCGGTTCCACACAGGAACAATTTCTTCAGTGATGCTCAATCACTTTGGGTTTGTAGGTGTTTGGGTTTTTGGGTTTTTCCTCACTTGATGATTTTCGCTCAAAGTCCTCGGAGGATGGGATGCTCTAAATGACAAGTGTCAATCTATCTCTCGGAGCAGCCAACCAGCTAGTGGTTGTAGGGGGCGGCTATTTATAGCCTAGGGAGCAGCCAGACATGATAAGACATAAATGCCCTTCAATGATATGACCGTTAGGTGGGTAGGATATTTGGACAGCTGGCGCGTAGCACAGCAACGGTCGGAAATTTGAGTATCAAATTCCTCAGGGCTATCATGTTCCTCACTTGTAGGCAATCCGCACTGGCAAATTCTTAACTCCTCAGTCAGAACAAATTCCTCAGAGAACAGAAGAACTTCGTCTCTGTCACTTAAGAAATTGACTGAACTGAATGAGATTTCCAATGGCTTCACTCGAAAGGATTGGGTAGGTGTAGGATTTTGAGATGAGCATCACTTGGAAACTCTTCCTTAGTTTTACCTTGACCCCCTTTAACAGTATGGTGTTTCCTATGATTCAAGAAGAAGAAAATGAAACTACGAAAACAAAAGTCTTCACGCTTCATAATCCTCGCATGAATATCAAGTCTTCAGGGTCACACCAATTTCTTCACTTTCAAAGTCTTTAAGAAAACCAAAGTCTTCAGTTGAAGACATTCATTTTTAGGGGTCGACTTTCATCGTAAATATCAAACTCCTCATAGACTTATAGAACCTGTGTACACTCACAAACGCATTAGTCCCTTAACCTATAAATCTTCAATACACCAAAATCACTAAGGGGCACTAGATGCACTTACACCTTGTGTGTACCAAATGTCGCAACATAACTAGGTGACTATAAAGATGCTCTACAGGTATCTCTGAGGGTGTCTGTTGAGTTGGCATGGATCAAGACTGGGATTTGTCACTCCGTATGACGAAGAGGTATCTCAGGGCCCACTCGGTAATACAACATCACGATAAGCTTGCAAGCAATGTGACTAAAGAGTTAGCCACGGGATCTTGTATTATGGAACGAGTAAAGAGATTTGCCGGTAATGAGATTGAACTAGGTATGGAGATACCGACGATCGAATCTCGGGCAAGTAACATACCGATAGACAAAGGGAACAGCATACGGGATTAGCTTAATCCTTGACATTTAGGTTCGACCGATAAGATCTTCGTAGAATATGTAGGAGCCAATATTGGCATCCAGGTGCCGCTATTGGTTATTGACCGTAGAGGTGTCTCGGTCATGTCTGCATAGTTCTCGAACCCGTAGGGTCTACACACTTAATGTTTGTGATGATATAAGTATAGTTGAGTTGTTATGGTGGTTACCGAAGGTTGTTCGGAGTCCCAGATGAGATCCCGGACGTGACGAGGAACTTCGGAATGATCCGAAGGTGAAGATTGATATATTGGACGAATGGTATTGGAGTCCGGAATTGTTCCGGGGGTACCGGGTGATGACCAGCGTCACCGAAAGGGGTTTTGGGGGGGCCCGACAAGTGTTGGTGGGCCCCATGAGCCAAGGGGAGGGGGCAAACCAGCCCACTAAGGGGTTATGCGCCCCCTCACCCTTTCCCACGTACCCAGGAGAGGTGGGGCGCCCCCCTCTAGGGTTTCCTCCACCTGGCTTGGGGGCAAGCCACCCTAGGGTTTCCCTAGGGGGCGCCTCCATCTGCCTTGGCCGCCGCCCCCCTAGATGGGATCTAGGGGCGCCACCCCTCCTCCCTTCCCCCTGTATATAGAGAGGTAGAGGGAGGGCAGCCGCACCCATCTATGCCACGTCGCTGCCCTCCCTCTCCCTTGTAGTCCTTCTCCGTGAGGCTTGGCGAAGCCCTGCTGAGATTTCTCCACCACCACCGCCATCATGCTGTCGTGCTGCTGGAGGACTCGAGCTACTACTTCACCATCGCTCGCTGGATCGAGGAGATGAAGGCGTCATCAAGCCGTACGTGTGTTGAACACGGAAGTGTCGTCCGTTCGGCACTTGGATCGGGAGTTCGCGGGACGAATCGTGATTGGATCACGAAGACGTTCGACTACATCAACCGCATTTCTTAACGCTTCCGCTTAGCGATCTACAAGGGTATGTAGATCCAATCTCTCCTCTCATAGATGGTCATCTCCTAGATTGATCTTAGTGAGCGTAGGAATTTTTTTTGTTTCCCATGCAACAATCCCCAACAGTGGTATCAGAGCTAGGTCTATGCGTAGATGACATCATGAGTAGAACACAAGGGAGTTTTGGGGCGTTGATATTCAGATTGCTTCCTTCCTTGGTCTTTTCTTTGATTCAGCGGTATTGTGGGATGAAGCGGCCCGGACCAACTTTACATGTCCACGTACATGAGACCGGTTCCATCGACAGACATGTGACTTTGTTGCATAAAGATGGCCGGCGGGTGTCTGTCTCTCCCACCTTAGTTGAATCGGATTCGACAAAGGCGATCCTTGTAGAAGGTTAAATATCAACTTTTATATCACCGTTGTGGCTTTACGTAGGTAAGAATCATTCTTGCTAGATACCCTTAGCAACAATGTAAAACATGCAACAACAATTAGAGGACGTCTAACTTGTTTTTGCAGGGTATGTTGTGATATGATATGGCCAAAGACATGATGAAATATATTTGATGTATGAGATGATCATGTTTGTAATAGTTTATATCGACTTGCATGTCGATGAATACGGCAACCGGCAGGAGCCATAGGGTTGTCTTTAATTATTGTTTGACCTGCGAGTCAATCATTAAGCGCTATGTAATGCTTTACTTTATCGCTAAGTGGTAGCAATAGTAGTAGAAGCATGGTTGGCGTGACAACCCCGATGGCGACACGATGATGGAGATCATGGTGTCATGCCGGTGACGATGGAGATCATGCCAGTGCTTTGGAGATGGAGATCAAAAGCACAAGTTGATGGCCATATCATGTCACTTATGATTTGCATGTGATGTTAATCCTTTTATGCATCTTATTTTGCTTAGGACAACGGTATCATTATAAGGTGATCCCTCACTAAAATTTCAAGATAAAATTGTGTTCTCCCCAAGTGTGCACCGTTGCCAAAGTTCGTCGTTTCGAAGCACCACGTGATGATCGGGTGTGATAGACTCTACGTTCACATACAACGGGTGCAAGCCAGTTTTGCACATGCAAAACACTTGGGTTAAACTTGACGAGCCTAGCATGTACAGACATGGCCTCGGAACACAAGAGACCGAAAGGTCGAACATGAGTCATGTAGTAGATATGATCAACATGGAGATGCTAACCATTGAAACCACCTCATCTCACGTGATGATCGGACTTGGGTTGGTGAATTTGGATCGTGTTACACTTGGACAACCGGATTGATGTTGATTTGAGTGGGAGTTCCTAAGTAATATGATTAATTGAACTCATTGTCATGAACAATAGTCTAAGTTGTCTTTACAAATTATGTTGTAGATCCATAGCTCGCGCTGTAGCTCCTTGTTTTAATACGTTCCTAGAGAAAGACTAAGTTGAAAGATATTGTAAGCAATTATGCGGACTAGGGCCGTAGTCTGAGGATTGTCCTCACTGCTGCATAGAAGGCTCGTGTCCTTGATGCGCCGCTCGGTGTGCCAACCCCTCCAGCGTCGTCTGTGGATGTTGTGAACATCTGGCAGACATGTTCTAATGACTACTTGATAGTTTTGTGCACCATGCTTTACGGCTTAGAATCGGGGCTCCAAAGGCGTTTTGAACACCATGGAACATATGAGATGTTCCAAGAGCTGAAATTGGTATTTCAGGCTCATTCCCGTGTTGAGAGGTATGAGACCTCTGATAAGTTCTTTGCCTACAAGACGGAGGAGAATAGCTCAGCCAGTGAGCATGTGCTCAGAATGTATGGGCGCTACAATCACTTGAATCAAGTGGGAGTTAATCTTCCAGATAAGATAGTGATTGACAAAGTTCTCCTGTCACTATCACCAAGCTACTAGAGCCTCGTGATGAACTATAACATGCAAGGGATGGAGATGATCCCGGAGCTGTTCGCGGTGCTTAAGGCCGCGAAGGTAGAAATCAAGATGGAGCATCAAGTGTTGATGGTTAACAAGACCACTGGTTTCAAGAAGGGCAAGGGCACGAAGGGAAACTTCATGAATGGCAAGCCAGTTGCCCCTCCATTGAAGAAACCCAAGGTTGAACCTAAACCCGAGACTAAGTGCTTCTATTGTAAGGGGAACAGTCACTAGTAGCGGAACTACCCCAAATACTTGGTAGATAAGAAGGCTGGAAACTTCAACAAAAGTATATTTGATATATGTGTTGTTGATGTGTACCTTACTAGTACTCCTAGTAGCACCTGGGTATTAGATACCGGTTCAGTTGTTAATATCTGTAACTCGAAACAAAAGCTACAGAATAAACGGAGACTAGCTAAGGGCGAGGTGACGATGTGTCTTGGAAGTGTTTCCAAGGTTGATGTGATCACCATCGCACGCTCCCTCTACCTTCGGAATTAGTGTTGAACCTAGATAAATGTTATTTGGTGTCTGTGTTGAGCATGAACATGATTAGATCGTGTTTATTGCAATACGGTTATTCGTTGAAATCAGAGAATAATGGTTATTCTGTTTACATGAATAATACCTTCTATGGTCATGCACCCAAGGTGAATGGTTTATTGAATCTCGATCGTAGTGATACACATGTTCATAACATTGATGCCAAAAGATGTAGAGTTGATAATGATAGTACCACTTTCTTGTGGCACTGCCGCTTAGGTCATATTGGTGTAAAGCGCATGAAGAAACTCCATGCTGATGGACTTTTGGAGTCACTTGATTTTGAATCCCTTGACACATGCGAACCATGCCTCATTGGCAATATGACTAAAACCCCGTTTTCCGGAACAATGGAACGGGCAAGTGACTTGTTGGAATTCATACATGCTAATGTGTGCGGTCCGATGAGTGTTGACGCGTGCAGTGGATATCGTTATTTCCTCACCTTCATCGATGATTTGAGTAGATATGGGTATGTTTACTTAATGAAGCATAAGTCTGAAACGTTTGAAAACTTCAAACAATTTCAGAGTGAAGTTGAGAATCATCGTAACAAGAAGATTGAATTCCAACGATCTGATCGAGGGGAGAATATCTAAGTTATGAGTTTGGCAGTCGCTTAAGACAATGTGGAATTGTTTCACAGTTGATGCCACCTGGAACACCACAGCGTAATGGTGTGTACGAACGTCGTAATCGTACCTTATTCGATATGGTGCGTTCTATGATGTCTCTTGCCGATCTACCACTATCGTTTTGGGGTTATGCATTAGAGGCAACTACATTCACTTTAAATACGGCACCATCCAAGTCCGTGAAGACTACACCGTATGAACTGTGGTTTGGCAAGAAACCTAAGTTGTCGTTTCTTAAGGTTTGGGCTGCGATGCTTATGTCAAAAGGCTTCAGCCGGAAAACCTCAAACCCAAAGCGGACAAATGCGTCTTCATAGGATACCCAAAAGAGACGTTTGGGTATACCTTCTATCTCAGATCCGAAGGCAAAGTGTTTGTCGCTAAGAACGGGTCCTTTCTCGAGAAAGAGTTTCTCTCGAAAGAATTGAGTGGGAGGGAGATAGAACTTGATGAGGTTGTTGAACCTTTACTTCAACCAGAGAGTAGTGCAGCACAGAAAGATGTTTCTGTGGCACCTACGTCAGTTGAAGAGGAAGCTAATGATGATGATCATGAAGCTTCGGATCAAGTTACTATCGAACCTTGTAGGTCGACAAGGATACGTACTACTCCTGAGTGGTACGGTAACCCTATGTTAGAGGTCATGTTGTTGGACAACGGTGAACCTACGAGCTATGGAGAAGCGATGGTGGGCTCGGATTCCAACACATGGCTAGGAGCCATGAAATCTGAGATAGGATCCATGTATGAGAACAAAGTATGGACTTTGGTGGACTTGCCCGATGATCGGCAAGCCATTGAGAATAAATGGATCTTTAAGAAGAAGATAGACGCTGATGGTAATGTCACCATTTATTAAGCTCGACTTGTCGCAAAGAAATTTCCAACAAGTTCAAGGAGTTGACTATGATGAGACTTTCTCACTCATAGCGATGCTAAAGTCTGTTGTAATTATGTTAGCAGTTGCTGCATTTTCAATTATGAAATCTGGCAGATGGATGTCAAAACAAAGTTTCCTTGGACGGTTTCCGTGAGGAAAGGTTGTATGTGATACAACCAGAAGGTTTTGTCGATCCTAAGGATGCTAAAAGGTATGCAGGCTCCAGCGATCCTTCTATGGACTGGAGCAAGCATCTCGGAGTTGGAACATACACTTGGATGAGGTGATCAAAGCTTTTGGGTTAATACGAAGTTTGCAAGAAACTTGTATTTACAAGAAAGTGAGTGGGAGCACTATAACATTTCTGATAAGTATATGTGGATGACATATTGTTGATCGGAAATGATGTAGAATTTCTGGAAAGCATAAAGGGTTGTTTGAAAGGAGTTTTTCAAAGGAAGACCTGGGTAAAGCTGCTTACATATTGGGCAACAAGATCTATAGAGATAGATCAAGACGCTTGATAAGACTTTCACGGAGCACATACCTTGACATGATTCTGAAGGAGTTCAAAATGGATTAGTCAAAGAAGGAGTTCTTGCCTGAGTTGTAAGGTGTGAAGTTGAGTAAGACTCAAAGCTCGACCACAGCAGAAGAAAGAAAAAGGACGAAGGTCGTCCCCTATGCCTCAGCCATAGGCTCTATACGGTATGCCATGCTGTGTACCGCACCTGATGTGTGCCTTGCCACGTGTCTGGCAAGGGGGTATAAGAGTGATCCAGGAGTGGATCACTGGACAGCGGTCAAAATTATCCTTAGAGGAATAAGGAAATGTTTCTCGGTTATGGAGGTGATAAAGAGTTCGACATAAAGGGTTACGTCGATGCAAGCTTTAACACCAATGCGGATGACTCTGAGTAGCAAACCGGATACGTATAGTGGCGCAGCCATTTGGAATAGCTCCAAGTGAAGCGTGGTAGCAGCATCTACAATATGACATAGAGATTTGTGAAGTACACGCGGATCTGAATGTTGCAGATCCGTTGACTAAAACCTCTCTCACAAGCATAACATGATCTAACCCCAGAACTCACTGGGTGTTAATCACATGGTGATGTGAACTGGATTATTGACTCTAGTGCAAGTGGGAGACTGTTGGAAATATGCCCTAGAGGCAATAATAAATTAGTTATTATCATATTTCCCTGTTCATGATAATCGTTTATTATCCATGCTAGAATTGTATTGATCGGAAACTAAAATATATGTGTGGATACATAGACAACAACATGTCCCTAGTAAGCCTCTACCGGACTAGCTCGTTGATCAAAGATGGCTATGGTTCCCTAGCCATGGACATGAGTTGTCATTTGATAACGGGATCACATCATTAGGAGAATGATGTGATGGATAAGACCCAAACTATAAACGTAGCATATGATCGTGTCAAGTTTATTGCTATCGTTTTCTGCGTGTCAAGTATATGTTCCTATGACCATGAGATCATGCAATGCACTGACACCGGAGGAATACCTTGTGTGTACCAAACGTCGCAACATAGCTGGGTGACTATAAAGGTGCTCTACGGGTATCTACGAGGGTGTTTGTTGAGTTGGCATGGATCAAGACTGGGATTTATCACTCCGTATGACAAAGAGGTATCTCAGGGCCCACTCGGTAATACAACATCACGATAAGCTTGCAAGCAATGTGACTAAAGAGTTAGCCACGGGATCTTGTATTATGGAACGAGTAAAGAGACTTGCCGGTAACGAGATTGAACTAGGTATGGAGATAACGACGATCGAATCTCGGGCAAGTAACATACCGATAGACAAAGGGAACTGCATACGGGATTAATTGAATCGTTGACATTGAGGTTCGACCGATAACATCTTCGTAGAATATGTAGGAACCAATATGGGCATCCAAGTACCGCTATTGGTTATTGACCGTAGAGATGTCTCAGTCATGTCTGCATAGTTCTCGAACCCGTAGGGTCTACACACTTAACGTTTGGTGATGATATAAGTATAGTTGAGTTGTTATGGTGGTTACCGAAGGTTGTTCGGAGTCCCAGATGAGATCCCGGACGTGGAATAAGTTCATTTTTATCATTAGGAACAACAGTAATACCTCCCTTCTTAGGGACACAATGAACGGGACTTACCCATCTACTATCAGTTATGGGATAGATTATACTTGCTTCCAGAAGCTTTAATATTTCAGTTCTTATCACTTCTTTCATTTTAGGATACAAACATCGTTGGTGATCAACAACGGGTTTAGCATCAGGTTCCATATTAATCTTGTGATGAAATAGAGTGGGACTAATGCCCTTAAGATCATCAAGAGTATATCCAAAAGCGGCACAGTGCTTCTTCAGAATTTTCAATAATCTTTCTTCTTCATGTTCTGAAACGCTATCACTAATAATAACAGGATATATCTTTTTCTCATCAAGATAAGCATATTTCAAAGTGTCTGGCAATTGTTTTAGTTCAAACATAGGATCACCTTTAGGCGGAGGAGGTCCTCCTAAAGTTTCAATAGGCAAATTATGTTTAAGCAGAGGTCGTTGTTCAAAGAAGATTTTATCTATTTCATTTCTTTCATGCATATGCATATCATTTTCATGGTCTAGCAAATATTGTTCTAGTGGATCAGTAGGAGGCACGGCAATAGAAACAAGACCAATTATTTCATCCTTACTAGGTAATTCTTTCTTATGAGGTTGTCTATTAAACTTGGAGAAATTAAATTCATGAGACTCATCACCAAAGCTAACACTGACAGTTTGTTTATGACAATCTATAGTAGCATTGACAGTGTTCAAGAAAGGTCTACCAAAGATAATGGGACAAAAGTCATCTTGTGGGGAACCAAGAACTAGAAAATCAGTAGGGTATTTTATTTTCCCACCCAAGACTTCAACATCTCTAACAATCCCAAGTGGTGTGATGGTGTCTCTATTGGCAAGTTTAATAGTAACATCTATGTCTTCTATTTCAGCGGGTGCTATATCATTCATAATTTCTTGGTATAAGGTAAAAGGAATAGCACTCACGCTAGCACCTAAGTCACATAAACCATGATAACAGTGATCTCCTATTTTGACTGAGACAACGGGCATGCCAACAACAGGTCTATGTTTATCTTTTTCATCGGGTTTAGCAATTCTAGCAGCTTCATCACAGAAGTAAATAACATGCCCATCTATATTTTCTGCCAAGAGATCTTTAACCATAGCAACACTAGGTTCTACTTTGATTTGTTCAGCAGGTTTAGGTGCTCTAATATTACTTTTATTGACCACGGTTGAGACCTTAGCATGTTCCTTTATCCTAACAGGGAAAGGTGGTTTTTCAATATAAGCAGTAGGCACAACTAGATCAACATTGTAAACGATAGTTTCATCTTTAGCTATGTCATGTTTTTTAATTTCTTCTTTAATAGGTGGGTGATATTTGAACCACTTCTCCTTAGGGAGATCAACATGAGTAGCAAACGATTCACAGAAAGAGGCTACTATCTCAGCGTCAAGTCCATATTTAGTGCTAAACTTGTGAAAAGCATCGGTATTCATAAAAGATTTAACACAATCAAACTTAAGCTTAATACCTGACTCTTTACCTTTGTCGAGTTCCCAATCTTCAGAGTTGCGTTTAATTTTTTCTAAAAGATCCCACCTTAATTCAATAGTCTTCTTCATAAAAGAACTAGTACAAGAAGTATCGAGCATAGATTGATCATCACGAGAAAGCCGAGCATAAAAATTCTGAATAATAATTTCTCTTCAGAGCTCATGATTGGGGCATGAATATAACATTGACTTAAGCCTCCCCCAAGCTAGAGCGATACTTTCTCCTTCACGAGGCCAAAAATTATATATGTAATTCCGATCACGATGAACTAGATGCATAGGATAAATTTTAGTATTTCAGTTCTTACCACTTCTTTCATTTTAGGATTTAAACGTCGTTAGTGATCAACAACGGGTTTAGCATCAGGTTCCATATTAATTTTATGCTGACAGAGTGTGGGACTAATTCCCTTTAAATCATCAAGAGTATATCCAATAGCAGCTCGGTGCTTCTTCAGAACCTTCAATAATCTCTCTTCTTCATGTTCTGAAAGGTTAGCACTAATAATAACAGGATATATCTTTTTCTCATCAAGATAAGCATATTTCAAAGTGTCTGGCAATTGTTTTAATTCAAACACAGGATCACCTTTAGGTGGAGGAGGACCTCCTAGAGTTTCAATAGGCAAATTGTGTTTAAGCAGAGGTCGTTGTTCAAAGAAAATTTTATCTATCTCATTTCTTTCATGCATATGCATATCATTTTCATGGTCTAGCAAATACTGTTCTAGTGGATCTGTAGGAGGCACGGCAATAGAGGCAAGACCAATTATTTCATTCTTACTAGACAATTCTTTCTTATGATGTTTTCTACTAAACTTAGAAAAATTAAATTCATGAGACTCATCACCAAAACTAACACCGACAGTTTGTTTCTCATAATCTATTTTAGCATTAATGCTGTTCAAGAAAGGTCTACCAAAGATAATGGGACAAAAGTCATCTTGTGGGGAACCAAGAACAAGAAAATCAGTAGGGTATTTTATTTTCCCACACAAGACTTCAACATCTCTAACAATCCCAAGAGGTGTGATGGTGTCTCTATTAGCAAGTTTAATAGTAACATCTATGTCTTCTATTTCAACGGGTGCTATATCATTCATAATTTCTTGATATAAAGTAAAAGGAATAGCACTCACGCTAGCACCTATGTCACATAAACCATGATAACAGTGATCTCCTATTTTAACTGAGACAATAGGCATGCCAACAACAGGTCTATGTTTATCTTTTTCATCGGGTTTGGCAATTCTAGCAGCTTCATCACAAAAGTAAATAACATGCCCGTCTATATTTTCAACCAGGAGATCTTTAACCATAGCAACACTAGGTTCTACTTTGATTTGTTCAGCAGGTTTGGATGCTCTAATATAACTTTTGTTGACCACAGTTGAAACTTTAGCATGTTCCTTTATCCTAACAGGGAAAGATGGTTTTTCAATATAAGCAGTAGGAACGACTGGATCAACATTATAAATAATAGTTTCATCTTTAGCTATTACCGGCTCTTTAATTTCTTCTTTAATAGGTAGGCGATATTTAAACCACTCCTCCTTAGGGAGATCAACATGAGTAGCAAAAGATTCACAAAAGGAGGCTACTATCTCAGAGTCAAGTCCATATTTAGTGCTAAAGTTTTGAAAAGCATCGGTGTTCATAAAAGATTTAACACAATCATACTTAAGCTTAATACCTGACTCTTTACCTTCATCGAGTTCCCAATCTTCAGAGTTGCGTTTAATTTTTTCTAAAAGATCCCACCTGAATTCAATAGTCTTCTTCATAAAAGAACTAGTACAAGAAGTATCGAGCATGGATTGATCATCACGAGAAAGCCGAGCATAAAAATTCTGAATAATAATTTCTCTTCAGAGCTCATGATTGGGGCATGAATATAACATTGACTTAAGCCTCCCCCAAGCTAGAGCGATACTTTCTCCTTCACGAGGCCAAAAATTATATATGTAATTCCGATCATGATGAACTAGATGCATAGGATAATTTTTTTGGTGAAATTCTAATTTCAATCGATTCCAGTTCCAAGATCCAATATCATCGCATAGCCTATACCATGCCAATTCTTTTCCCTTCAAAGATAAAGGGAAAACCTTCTTCTTAGCTTCATCTCCGGGTAAACCTGCAAACTTAAATAATCCACAAATTTCATCTACATATACCAAGTGGATATCAGGATGTTCGGTTCCATCTCCTGCATAAGGATTAGCTAGTAGTTGTTCTATCATACCCGAAGGAATTTCATAACCAATATTTTCAGTAGGTGCAGTAGGTTGAGGGGCAACTAATTGTGGTTCCGGTCGAGGTGAAGATACCCCGAACAAACCCCTCAAAGGATTGTTCTCCATAGTAGCAAGTGACAATAAATTTCAGAACGTAGTAAAGATTTTTCCTTACCAATTTCCATTTACCAAGAGCGCTTCACTCCCCGGCAACGGCGCTAGAAAAGATCCTTGATGGCCCACAAGTATAGGGGATCAATCGTAGTCCTTTCGATAAGTAAGAGTGTCGAACCCAACAAGAAGCAGAAGGAAATGGCAGGTGGTTCTCAGCAAGGTATTTTCTGCAAGCATTGAAATAGTCGGTAACAGATAGTTTGATAGCAAGATAATTTGTAACGAGCAAGTTACGATAACGGTAAATAATGTGCAGCAAGGTAGCCCAATCCTTATGTGGCAAAGGACATGCCAAAACGGTCTCTTATGATAAGCAAAGCGTTCTTGAGGGTACACGGGAATTTCACCATATCACTTTCATCATGTTGGTTTGATTCGTGTTCGCTACTTTGATAATTTGATATGTGGGTGGACTGGTGCTTAGGTGCTGTTCTTGCTTGAACAAACCTCCTACTTATGATTAACCCCCTCGCAAGCATCCGCAACTACGAGAAAAGTATTAAGATAAAATCTAACCATAGTATTAAACTTTTGGATCCAAATCGATCCCTTACGGAATAGCGCGTAAACTAGGGTTTAAGCTTCTGTCACTCTAGCAAGCCATCATCTAATTACTACTCCATAATGCATTCCCTTAGGCGCAAATATGGTGAAGTGCCATGTAGTCGACGTTCACATGACACCACTAAGGGAATCACAACATACATATCATCAAAATATCGAACACATATCAAGTTCACATGATTACTTGCAACATGACTTCTCTCGTGACCTCAATAACAAAAGTAACTACTCACAAATAACAATCATGCTCAAAATCAGAGGGGTATTAAATAGCATAATGGATCTGAACATATAATCTTCCACCAAATAAACCATATAGTAATCAACTACAAGATGTAATCAACACTACTAGTCACCCACAAGTACCAATCTAAGGTTCCGGTACAAAGATTGAACATAAGAGATGAAGTAGGGTTTGAGAGGAGATGGTGCTGTTGAAGATGTTGATGGAGATGGCCCTCCCAAAGATGGGAGAGTTGTTGGTGATGACGATGACGATGATTTCCCCCTCCAGGAGGGAAGTTCCCCCGGCGGAATCGCTCCGCCGGAGGGCTAAAGTGCTCCTGCCCAAGTTCCACCTCGAGACGGCGACGCTTCGTCCCGAAAGTCCTCTCCTGATTTTTTTTTTCTAGGTCAAAATGATTTATATACCAGAAGAGGGGCACCGGAGGTGGGCCGAGGAGGGCACAACCCACCAGGGCGCGCCTGGCCTCCCTGGCGCGCCCAGGTGTATTGTGCCCACCTGGTGGGCCCCCTCTGGTGGTTATTTGCTCCAATATTCCTCATATATTCCAAAATAATTCTCCGTAAATTTTCAGCTCATTTGGAGATGTTCAGAATAGGTAACTCTGACGTAGCTTTTCCAGGTCCAGAATTCCAACTGCCGGTATTCTCCCTCTTTGTGTAGACCTTGCATATTACGAGAGAAAAGGCATTAGATTTACT
The DNA here is from genome assembly GCA_011799875.1 of Thinopyrum elongatum. NCBI lineage: Eukaryota > Viridiplantae > Streptophyta > Magnoliopsida > Poales > Poaceae > Thinopyrum > Thinopyrum elongatum. The sequence continues at coordinate 450,507,850 of CM022297.1, forward strand.
CCAAAAAGCATTATTATGCATAAAAACATAATAAATAACAGTAGGTAAACATGATGCAAAATGGACGTACCAACCCACGACACGGTGGTAGCAACAACATCAACTGTTGCAGCTGCCAACCGAGGTCGCAGCTAATCCATACATGGTTGTAGCAAAAAAGTTCACCGGTGGTAGCTCTGCCATAGCCGGTTGTAGCACACATAGTCTCCGTTCCAGCAAAAACATACAGATTGTTGATCACCGTCATCGTCGCACGTCGCAGCTAAGCCTTGAAGCATGTAGCAAAGAACGACGCCGGTAGTAGCAAAAACGTCAACGGTTGTAGCAAATGTCGTCGCCGCCGACCTGGGTCGCAGCTAATCCATACATGTTTGTAGCAAAAAAAGTCGCCGGTGGTAGCTCCTCCATAGCCGGTTGTAGCACCATAGTCTTGGTTCCAGCAAAAAGTCACCGGTGGTAGCTCCGCCATAGCCACCATCGTAACTTCTCCACCATTGCTGGTAGCAGCACCGCAGCATTGCACGACATGGTTTCCAGCCCCGAAGGTCATCGTTTCCCAGCTCCTGATGGAAACATCCAGCTTCCCAGGCCGTCACCGTGTCCCCCTGCGATCCTGCTTTCAGAAACCAGCAGCGTCGGAGTTGTAGTTTGATGCTCCATGGCCGAGACCTCGCCGTCGATGGTGCAGAAGTAGGGGAGAAGAAGGGCTCGTGGTGTGGCTGAAGAGGATAAGGTCGTGGGGGAGATGACGGTTGCGTGGATCCTCAGTCACATGGTGCGCGTGGGCAGGACAAGTGGCCACATGGGCCCGCGAGCAGCAGTGCGTGCCGAGGCGTCCGGCGGAACGGTTCGGCCGGTGTGCCATTTATAAACGTTTCCCCTTATTTGTACGCGCTCTGGTACAAGTACAACACACATCATGTTGGGTTCTACGGTAGGGTGCGTCGACTGCAAATTAAAATTTTCCTACGCGCAGAACAACCAAGAACATGCTACGGGAGGTGGATCACAGGTTGTTACCACTAGACGCGCAGTGCCGTGCAGCGGAAGAAGAGTTGGGGCAGCGCGTCCGCGTGGATCGTCTCCTCCTCGTCCGATCTCCCTCGAACAGCCGGTCGTCAGATCCCACGTACAGGTTCGCCGGAGCGGCGCAAGTGCACCACCTCTAACAGTATCCGTGCATGCAGGAGGAACACCGTGCGGCGGACTGCTAGGTCCGATCACACAGTCGGCGGCGAGTGGAGGTGACTATTCGCAACACATGCAAACCCTAGTGACAGCGCCGAAGCGATCAATTAAATGCGTGTGCTGCACCTCCACTTTATATAGGCATCCGTCGTGGGCTCAACACTTGGGCCTCGCACGGACCCTAAAGCCCAATGTCTGTTCGGCCTGGATCCGAGTCCGAGTAGGATAACATCCGACTCGTGAAGTCGTGTCCAGCCTCACAGGTTCCTTCCCTTAAGCGCGCGACCCCTTAGGTTCTCATTCACTTGGTCGCGAGTCAGATCACATCCGACTCGGCTAGTCGGTAGCGCCTCTAGCAAAGCGTGCCAACACCAAGTGTCCGATGAAGCTGATTAAGCGAACCTGTACAACGTGTCACACTTCTATTCCCTTTGCCACACGATATATGTTCTCGGGCTCAAGGCGAGTCTGTCATCCTTGTGCTAGCCCGACCTCTTTCTCGTTCTAGTGATGCCTATCACTAACCAGATTATCTCATAATCCCTGTCGCATGGCCATGCTTATATTGGTCGGATCACACGAGGGGCCCAGAGTATATCTCTCCTGATCGGAGGGGCAAATCCCATCTTGCTCGACCATGTCTCGCGGCATGGGTCTGGACTAGTCCGAAACCTACCTTTGTAACTACCTAGTTACGGAGTAGCGTTTGGTCGGCCCAAAGCAGGTCTGTCACCATCCCGAGTACATGCGCCAGCTCAGGTCTTAGGACATAGAACGTATGTTGTACTAGAGACTCACAGATGACATATTACTGCATCTCATAGTTGGGTCTATTCGACTCGGACCTTATCTCGACTCGGATCCGACTACGTCGAATCCGACCAGATCCTTCCGAATTTATATTATCCGGTTAGCATCCAATGCTTCATATGGCCAGTGAGACCAAACCATCGATCGTGTCATATGCTAGTCTAGTCGACTGCGCGTCCACACAGCCCTTTCGACTTGGAACCTTTTAGGACAGTCGTCATACAATGCATAGTCCCACAAACAAGTCACGTACTTGCCGATACACATCATTGATATGTCCAAAGACTATCTTTATTCATAAACACATACGAAATATCATCATACATGATTTTGACTCTAGCGCATATCTCCAATACATCACTCTCATGGATCACCGTGAGTCTGAGGCTGCCGTCTGGCGACATCCGACAAGAACTCGGCAAACGCCGCGCGCGACGAGCCGCCGTCCCTCCAGGCCGCGGCCGTGCCTTCCTTGTGTGCCGCCGCCCGCGCCCGGAGCTCCATGCCAGCCTCGGAGTCCATGACCAGCCTCACCTTGCCCTCCACCTCGGCTGCCTCGACCAGCCCCCGCTGCCACCCGACCATCTCCACGGCGACTCCAATCTCCCCCACCATGCGCAACATGTTCATCTTCTGCTCCGCGTACAGCGGCCAGCACAGCATCGGCACGCCGGCCGTCACGCCCTCCAGCACAGAGTTCCACCCGCAGTGCGTCACGAACGCGCCGGTGGCCCTGTGTCGGAGCACCTCGGCCTGCGGCGCCCACTGCTTGACGACGAGGCCACGGCCTCTGGTGTGGGCCAGGAACCCGTTCGGCAAGAGAGCGTCGAGGTCCTGGTCGTCGCTGAAAGGGTTTCGCACGACCAACAGGAACCGGTGGCCGGACTTCTCCAGGCCGACGGCGATCTCCTTGAGCTGCTCCGCCGAGTGGTTTCCCCAGCTGCCGAAGCAGAGCAACACGACGCTGCGGTCCGGCTGCCCGTCTAGCCACGTGAGGCACTCATGCCGGTCTTTCGCCTCGTTTCCGACGCCCCCAACGAATGGCCCGACGCAGTACACCGGTGGCATGATCCGTCCGGGCAGACACCGGGGGTCGCCGAGTGCTGCCACCACCCCAGCATCCAGCGACTCGAACGTGTTCACCAGGATGCCATCGGCCTCCGGGATCCCGTACAGCGCGGTCACCGTCGCCTTGTAGGTGTCGCTCTCAGGGTCCTCGAGCATTTCGCCGAGCAGGTGGGAGGCAGGCATGGGCGGAAGGCCGAATAACTCGAGGGGCGCGTCTCCTAGCTCCCCGAACCTGGTCCGCACCTCCGCGAGGACGGAAGGAAGCTGGACGAAGGCGGCGAGCGCGGCCGCGCCGGAGGTGAACATGACGTAACCTGGGATCCCGAGCCGCTTGGCGACGCCGAGCGCCTCGACGGACAGCGAGTCAACGACCACGGCGTGGACGCCGCGTGTAAAGGAGCAGAGGAAGTCGCGGAGGCGGTCGTTGTGGCGGCCAACGATGTCGAGGTACCTGGGGATGAACGGCGCGTCGGGGGTCAGCGTGGGCGCGTCCTCGGAGGGCGAGAGCGTGTGGAATCGGAGGGACGGCATGGAGGCGACCGCGCGGGCGACGACGGCGCGGAAGGCGGGGTCCCCGTTGACGGCGGGGTCGATGAGCGCGACGGAGACAGCGTAGCCGTGGTCGAGGAGGGCGCCGGCGAGGTGCACCATGGGGACGAAGTGGCTCACGATGAGGCCGGGGTACAGGATCACGGCGTTCGCCATGGACCGGCTGTCGTTGACGCGGGAAGGATAGACTTGTGACGCCAACACCGTTGCAGTGGGTTTCACCTGATATTCTCTCGTAGTTCGGTGATGGAGCAATGATATGGTTTCGCAAAAGAAATAAATGATGAAGCAATCATATGGACCTGTCTACCACATGTATTTTATGTTATAAATATATATTTTGCAGGAGTGGGTGGAGTTGTAAACAGCCGCCCACGTTCGTATTGGGTCGGGCTTCCTGTGTATATTTTGCTGCCTTCTGTAGAAATAGGGTACATCGTTGGGTACTCTCGAAAAAAAATATTTATAAAAATATCATTATCTAAATATAGTGCATTCGTTTTTCACACTGGCAAACATCTCCGTGCGTTGCATAAGTCCGTAACCTAAGAGCATCTATAACCGGACCCCTCAAACCCGTCACAAACGCTCGGGCAGGCCGCCCGGTCGCTGCCCGATCATGAAATTTGGACTCACACGGGCCCCTCAAACAGCCTTCAAACGCCCGGGCTGACCATCACCCCCCATATTCAGCCCAAATATGGGGCAGATATGGGACGCCCGGGCACGCCCGCCACGTCGGACCCGGCCCATGCTGGCCCACCCGACCCCACTTATATTCATCCCCATCCTCTCGCCGGAGCAAACCCTAGCCACTTCACTTGACTCCCCTCCACTTCCCTCCGCCACCCGAGCTCACCTTCGGCGGTTTGCGACCTTCTCCGCCATGGCAGGCAGCGGATCGGACTCCGACCAGTCCGGATCCGTCCAATGGGGTGTCGTCCTGTTTGGGTTGGAGGAGGCAATGGCAGTCTGCATTGCACTCCGCCGCTCCCGGGAGGACAGCGCCCGGCCGACGGACGGATCCGTCCGCCGCGATGCCATAGCGTCGGCTCACCGGGCGCTCGAGTCCTCTAGGGCTGGATCCTCGCGGTCCCGGCCGGAACACCTCTCCTTCCCCATCACCGGTCGGGCAGAGTATGAGTCCTACCGGGAACGGGTGGCCCGCCGTGGGAAAGAGAGGATAAGGGCCGTCGAAGAAACGGCAGCGGAGGAACAAGCGCGCCCTCGCCCGTGAGCAGAATCGGGTGGTCCGTGCCATGGCTGGACTGCCACCGAAGGAGGAGAAGGAAGACAGCGACGGTGAGGACAACTCCGGCGACGAGCAGATCCAGCTCGATCCGTACTGCGTCTTCGACCGGTACTTCTGCGAGAAGGACGACAAGGGCGCCGGGAAGGGTAAGGGCAGCCGTGGATGAACTCCACCATAGTCAAACATGCCAAATTTTGGTAGTCCGATGGCATGTTTAGTGTAGTGCGATGGAGTAGCCGGACGATGCGTGTGCGTCGAGTAGTTGCATGAGTTTGTATGGATTTGAGATATGGTAATTGAGGTGTCCGGATGTGGATTGTATTTTTCGAGGAGTGCCTGGTCAGTTCCCGCGGACGCGCCTATGCTACTTATCCGTGTGCAATATGGCACCCCATCGGTGCTGCCACATATTCTCCTTCCTATCATCTATGTTATTAGAGTGATGACTAAAACATATTATCCGCAATTATCGCACGATACCCAGAAGTTTAGAAGCTTATGAAACAAATAAATAATTTATTGGCTGCAAATTATATTTTGCTCCAAAATAAAAAGAACCAACTAAGTATGAAAACCATGTTTATCTTCAAAAAAAAGGTGACCTTTGTTGTTGTGATCTATCTAAACGACAAAAGGCAAGGGTATACTTCTGCGGTAGGGTTCGAGCGGGCTTAGAGCATCTCTAGCAGACCCCTTAAATCATGGAACTGTATACGCGGTTTTCAGTTTGCGAAAAAGGCGTTTTAAGGGTCGATTTGAGTTGCGGCCGAACAGACCCCTTAAACTTAAACTGTAAAATCGAGTATTCGCATATATTTTTCCCCACGTCTTCTTCTTCCTCTCGCATGTGTCCACGGTCTCCTACAAAGCTGGCAAGTAGCACACGAAAGCGGTCAAATACGAAGACGCCGGCGGCCAAATACGCAGCGGCCAAATACGGAGCACATTGAAAGCGGCCAAATCCATGAGCTAGCTAGCTCCTCCCGAGGCCCGAGCCAGCTCCAATCAATCCAGATGGAGGAGCTAGCTACCCGAGCCAGCTCCAATTGATCCATCGATCCAGGAGCTAACTAGCTAGCTAGCTCCAGCTCCTCTGTCGCCGCAGAGCTAGCTCGTTCATCGGAAGAAACGCGGGCGGGCAGCGGCCGGTGGCCGAGGCAGGCGGGCGGCGTCCGGGGACGGGCTGCCGGCGTATGGGACGGGTGGGGCGGCGTCCGGGGACGGGCTGCCGGCGTACGGGACGGGCGGGGCGGTGTCCGGGGCGGCGCGGATGACGAACACGTACGGCGGACGTGGATGTTTCCGTGGCAGTTATGCTCCCGCCAACTGCCTCCTCTCGATACAGGGCACCATAGAAGCGGACGTGAAAACTGTGTTTTCGCAGTTTGGGGGGAGCTTTTTTTTTTGACCTGGAAGACTGCAGGGCTTACACCCCACAGCATTTTATTGGGGGGAGCTTTTTACCGCGCCCCTTAATAAAATTTACAGGTCGGAGTCGTTTACGGATTCTATTCGGATCATTTTTTTCCCGCCTAAAACTGTAAACCAGCAGTTATTTTACAGTTTCTTGTATTTTAAGGGGTCTGCTAGAGATGCTCTTAGCGTGTTCTTCATTGCTGGCGGACACGTCGACGGAGAAGGAATCAGACTCCGGGCATTCGCGAGGACAGTCAAAGGCTTCAAGGACTTGGTTACCATTTTTATTGTGTGAAGGGCCTCCATGTATTTTGGTTGAGACAGTGCAACTGCGTTTCAAATGAATGGAACCATGCCTTCCATGCAGTTACCAAGTCAAATGAATGGAACTCTGCGGCAATTGGAAAGGTCATCTTCACACACTGTTTTTCGTGAAGTAAATTATGTTGCTCATGAGCTAGCAAAGTTCAGTTATTGTAATAAGTGTGATTATAGTTGGACAATTGAACCTCCTGTGTTCATTGTTGGCCAACTTGTGAACGATGTAATTGTTCTTTGAATTAATAAAGCTAGCCATGATGGCCTTTCCTCAAAAAAAAAGTCATCTATTTTTTATTTTTTATTTTACCCGCAAAAGAAAGAATCTATTACAAACATCTGGTCGATCACGTCAAAGCAACGAGTAGACTGAACAAGATAGTGGGTGGGCAACGTCCCTAAAAAAAGATAGGAAAAAACTAACGCCCACATGTGTGGCATCTTGTATATCGCCCACACGTCTTCTTTACCACTTATTTTGCCACATGTGAACAGATGACATCAGCAAGAATCTTTTTCGGTTTTCGGCTTAAAAATATTTTATCTCCTAATTAAAAAATCAAATTAAAAATTTGTTTTCACTACTAAATCCGTCTCGACGAGATCTTCAAAAGTAGACCCCATGTTGATATGTTTCGACGAAAAAAAAAATTCCCCAAAAGTTGCCATGACGTTTACACTGTATAGTGCTTAAACTAAAGTTGCCATGTGGCAATTTCAGTTTGTAGAGCATGGCAATTTTTAGTATTTTGATAATGACAACTCCAGTACTTTGACCATGAAAATTATTTTTTGTATGAACCATGGCAATTTTAAGTGCATGTATCATGGCAATTTTACTTTATGGTTCATGGCAAGTCTAGTTTCTTAATTCCCCATTTTATAAATGTCAAAAATTACTTTTAAATGTAGAAAAAAATAGCTGAAACATATCATGGCAACTTCAGTGTAAACACCATGGCAATTCATGTGCAATAGACATGGCAACTTTTAACCAAAAAGAATTTGTTGAAATATGATATGAGATCTAGTTTCGAAGATCTCGTCGCGAGGGATTTAATGGTGAAAACGGATCTTCAATCGGATTTTTCATTTAAGAGATAAAACATTTTAAAAACTGAAAATCCAAAAAGATTCCCACATGCATGCATGAGATGACGTGGCGCAGTCTGTGTGTTATAGGGCGTGTGGGCGGGTTTCACTCCCACCACACGTGTGGGCGTTAGCATTGTCCAAGAGATAGTATAGTGGGTGGGCGAATGACGTGCCAAAAAGGATCATTTGCAGCGAATTTGTCAGGTTCCATATACCGAAACGAGAAACTACTCATGATCCACATCATCGATTTAGAACTACTGACTGGCCAGATCCCAAACTTACTCAGGCCTTAGAGCATGCAGAGCCGGGCCGCCCGGTCACTGACCGGTCACGTTTTCTCAACCTAGACAAACGTCTCAAACGGGCCTCAAATGCCCGGGCTGACCGGCACCCCTCATATCCAGCCCAAATATGAAGCGGATTTGGGGTCGCCCGGGCACGTCCGCCACGTCGGACCAGACCCATGCTGGCCAATCCGACCCCACATATATTTGTCCCCATCCGCTCACCGGAGCAAACCCGAGCCCCTCCACTTCCCTCCGCCACCCGAGCTCACCTCCAGCGGTTTTCGGCCTTCTCCGCCATGGCAGGCAACGAATCAAACTCCGACCAGTCCGGATCCATCGACTGGGGTGTCATCCCGTGTGGAGTGGAAGAGGCAATGACAGTCCACATTGCACTCCGCCGCTCCCAAGAGGACAGCGCCCGGCCGACGGACGGATCCGTCCGCCGCGACGCCATAGCGTCGGCTCACCGGGCGCTCGGGTCCTCTGGTGCTGGATCCTCGCGGTACCGGCAACCCGAACACCTCTCCTTCCCGGTCACCGGTCGGGCAGACTATGAGTCCCACCGGGAACGGGCGGCCTGCCGTGGGAATGAGAGGATAAGTGCCGCCGAGGCCCGTATCACGGTGAAAATGGCGGCGGCGGAGGCGGTGGTGCGGGCGGCCGCAGAGGAGGAAGCCATTTGCGTCCGCATTGTGATGAAACGACAGCGGAGGAACACGCCCGCCCTCGCCCGAGAGCATAATCGGGCGGTCTGTGCCATGGCCGGACTGCCACCAAAGGAGGAGAAGGAGGACAGCAACGGCGAGGACAGCTCCGGCGACGAGCAGATCCGGCTCGATCCGTACTGCGTCTTCGACCGGTACTTCCACGAGAAGGATGGCAAGGGCACCGAGAAGGGCAAGGGCAGTCATGGATGAACTCCACCATAGCCAAACATGCCAAATTTTGGTAGTCCGCTGGCATGTTTAGTTAGTAATGGTGGAGTAGCCGGACAATGTGTGTGCATCGACGTAGTTGCATGAGTTTGTATGGATTTGAGATATGGTAATTGAGGTGTCCAGATGTGAATTACATTATTTGAGGGGTGCCTGGTCAGTTCCTGCGGACGCACCGGGCACGTCCGCGGGTGTTTGAGGAGCCGGATTTGCCAAGTCCGACTATAGATGCTCTTAGAAAAATGGCCGACCGGCGGTCGGAACAAACTTGATGGCCAAACTCGACAAATCAATTGTACATTATGTATCGTGTAGTATTAGTGCAGGCGAGATTGGTTCTCGCCGTACGTCGATATACGAGGATTATGATTATTGGGAAGTATAGAATAGACTAGGATTTGTTCCTATCTTGTCTTATACTTTAAGTTGGTCATTGTACTCCTATATATATGACCATGAGGCTCAAGCAATACATCAATCGATTCCATCAATCCCTCTCTATCCCTTCTAACATGATAGCAGCCTGACCGATCCAAACCCTAGCCGCCGCCTGCCGCTTCCATCCCGCGCGTCGCCCCGGGGGCGGTCGACCTCCATGACCATCGTTGGGGGCCGTGCCGCCCATACCTTGGGTTCGTCCGGTTCGCCGGTCGTGTTGACCGGTTGCCTAGAGAGTCTTTTTCCTGATCCTTTGATCCGGGTTTTTCTCTCTCTCGCCAGTCGCTTTGATCGACGTTTACTTTTTTGGTTTTCCAATCTAAAATCGGTTTGCGTCGCCCGCCGTCATCGTCGACACCCGTGCGCCTCTACTCCGACACCGGCGCACCACTCGGCCTCCTCCCCGACACGGCGGCTTCAGGCGATGCGGCGGCCCGTCCCGGCTGTTTTTCGCGCGTCTACCCGCCCGTCGCTCTACGTCGACTGTCGTCGTCCTCATCTGATCAGGATCCTGCATCACCTCACCTCCACCCCACTCGGCCACATCTGCCCGCCGGCCCTGGCGTGGCACCGCACATGATGCGTGGACCAGCTGCGTTGTGATGTGCAACTTGCGCCCCTCTCAGGCGTGGGCCGCGTGCACGTGCCAGCCGTTCGCGCGTGGCCTCGGTGGCTCGGACACCTCATCACCAACCGCGACCCCGACCTTGCGAGTGGCCAGATTGATCACCTGGTCGCCGCTCCGCTCCATCCACGCCACGCGACCGATCTAACTAGTCGCTTGCGCGCTCCTCCACAGGTCATGTGAAGATCGTCCCCGTGTTCATCGTGCCCCCTCCATCGATCGAGCAACGGGCTGCCGCGGCGTCCTCAAGTCGGGCCATAGCGCCGCTGCCCCGTGGTTCTCCCCGTGGCTGCATCGACTTGCGCGCTGCGTCGCCCTTCGGGTCGTAGTGCCGCGACACGCGGTCCATGTTGCCGCGCCGAGCCCGTCCCTGCGGTTGCACTGACCCGCGCTCCGCCGCTGCACCGCCCCTTCGGGGCGTAGCGCCGCGTCCCGCGGTCCCCGCCATCGCCCTGACCGCCCTACTGCCGCTACGTCGCCCCTTCGGCCCGTAGCTCCGCGGCCCACGGTCCACTCTATCGTCCCCACGCGTCGCATTCGCGGAATGCGCCGCACTGCCTCCCTTGGCGCGGGAATGCCACCGTCCGCGCCGGTCTTCGTCATGATGTCGGGTTCTTCGCCTAATTCGAGCACCGTCGCCGCGCTCCTAACCTAGCCGCCGCTGCCCATCCACCTCCTTTGTCTCCGTCCAGCACCAGCTCATCGCCAGCGTCACCGTCATCTTCCCCGACTACTTTGTCTACTCCGAACACCATGGTGACATCGGCCCCACGCCCATTGGCGCCATAAGCATCGTCGAGTCTCCTTCTATGCCGGTCCCTTCGAATCCTCGACATGGCGTACAGCTCGTGCAGGTCCCTCGTCTACGCATGCCCGGTGCTGGCAACAACGATGCATGCCTTCATCCACGATGTGTCCCCGGGCCTGGCAAGCCTGGTGCGGCGCTTCGTCAACTTCGTCTTCATCCGTCTACGCATGCTCGGTGCTGGCAACACTGATGTGTGCCTTCGTCCATGATGTGTCCCCGGGCTTGGCAAAACCGGAGCGACGCGTCGTCAACAACATCTTTCCGGTGCACCACTACTTCGACACTACTGCGCCCATGACTAACTTGGCGCCTCATTGTGCTCGTGGCTCCACAGCGACTTCCTCGACACCGGCTACCCCGACTCGACATCGACCACGGCTACACCACCCTACGCTCTCGGCTACATCGACGTTGGCACAAAGGGCTACCGCCTTGCTTGAGCAACCTCGTCGGTTTTCCTGTTACGACTGGGGGGGGGGGGGGGGGGGGGGGGGATGGGGGGGTCCGTCGGCTTAACTTCGGATTCTTCTTCAGTCTCACCGTCTGCATCGCTACTGTTGTGATTGGGGGGATGTTGAGTATTATGATTATTAGGAAGTACTCCCACCGTCCCAAAATTCTTGTCTTACATTAGTCTAGATATGGATTTATCTAATAGTAAAACGTGACTTGATACATCCGTATTTAGACAAATCTAAGACAAGAATTTTGGGACGGAGGGAGTATATGATAGACTAGGATTTGTTGATGTCTTGTCTTGTACTCTAAATTGGTCATTGTACTCCTATATGTCCATGAAGCTCAAACAATACATCAATCGATTTCACCAATCCCTCACTATCGCTTTTAACACAAATATCTAATCGGAGAAGCCACAAAGAAAGCTAAGAATAAATGATGATGGTACAGAAGCAATATGTAATGATGTATATCTGTGAGAAAAAAAATATCCGATCCAGCTGCCCCCTTTCTTTTTTCTTTTTTTTAAACGGAGCTGCCCCCTTTCTTTGGGTGCAGCGCAATGTGCTCCAAGTAGAAGAATTTCCTACAAGAGTGCACCGTCGACCGAATATAAAGCTCATGTCCAGTTGTCGACGGAGGGTCCATCAACTTCATGGCGACCAACGAGCACCATGTCATCATCCTCGGGATCTATCATCTCCTCAGCATTGAGGTCCACGATATGTAGCTGCTCCATATCTTCAGTCAAAAAGTCCTCCATCGTGACTACACAAAATGAAGACTCATCGTCCATCTCCAGATCCTCGCACGGGCGAGATACCGATATGGTGCTCAGTGCTCGATCAGTTTCCAACAAATGCGAGCTAGCAGATTTTTTCCGGCAATGAACTACTGCAGCTCTTGGCACGATATTAATTTGCATGGGTGCCTGTATAGCCGGAACCGGAGGAGATGGTGCAGGGGCACTGCAGTTTGGAAGTTCTGGGTGTTGAGCACTGCCAAGCCGTGTTCCAGGCTCACTGGCCATAGTGGATGCTTTAGAGCCTGTAGATGTTTTTGAAGGTCCAGTTCCTCGAGATCTTATGTGCACAAAGTTCGTGTATTGTTCAGCTTTCGAAAAAATGGGGACCGCGGGTGGTGTGATGAATCGTCCACCAGCAGCAGTAGCTGTAGCTTGTATCAGCGCGGGAGCATCTGTAGGATTTGCTTGTGACACAGTAGCACGAAAGACTGGAGCAAGATGATGAGTTCTTTGTTGTGAAGCTCCTACATGAAAAACCTCAAATGAGCATCAAAAGGCTCGAACAAAGCACTCTAAAGACGCCGAAATGGATTTACATCTCAGATACGCAACAAAGCTAGCTATAGAACAATAACGTTTGAGCTGCTGATAGTTTAGTAAATAAGCATTATTCAAAATGAGAGAGCTCGATCTACTGACAATGTATAAGAATTTTTATAAATACCTGATCTCAATGTAGATAATCTAGGCTTCCCCACAGGCATACCAAGAGCCATAGAGAATGCCTTTTGACAAGCTTTTATATCATAATCCCTGCTGAATGGTTTAGCGTTACCAGGCTTGGCTTTTCGGTGACGCTTACCAATTTGTACACATCTCTGAAAACAACAATATACATTACCTAACCATGATCCACAGACAAATATGTACACAAGGAGACATGGATGTCCTAGCTAGCATGCTAACCATGGTAACAAAATAAGATATATGGAACTTGTATCTAGGCGTAGATCACAGGGAAAGCAACATAACAATTGCGACAAGAAGCAACACAAGCATTTACCTACTTACCTTGCATATTTGCAAATTAAGCATGTTACCAGTTGATCATAATAAGTCGGGAAGACTTAAAAAAACTAATAAATAAATGAAAATTAAACAAGGATGAACTGTACCAAACATGTGAATAAATTTCGAAGTTTCACTTCTAAGTTTTAACCAATGTGGAGGTCTTAATTAACCTCGACGAACTTAGATGTAACTAAGTGTGCGTCATTCAATCACACTGCATGGTGATCCATTGCGGCTCCATGCACCTCACACGATCGAGCACTCATCTAAAAAATCTCGAACCTATATATTTTTCTACCCTCACCTCGCGACGAGCACTCAAAGCTTCTTCGGTTTCAAACTGCGCTATGCTGAGGGGGAAATCAATCAATCAATCGAGAGAACCGATATGGCCGTCTGTGACGGATTCGTGCGTCCGTGCTTCTGTGAACCCAAAACTACACATACAAACCAAACGAGATCGAATGGCTGACCTCAAAGACTTCCTTGCCGCTGCGGGCGGCGTCCATGGCGCCGCGCGGCGGCCGGGGCTCTGCCGTGCTAGGGTTTTGGTGGCTTGATGGCGATGGGGAGGAGGAGACTAGACTCTGGGATTCTGGAATTTATTGAGACTCTTTTTTCTGTGAGACAGTGGAATTTATGATCCTGGAAAAGGAAAGGACGGTGCCCGTCCGATCCGATGCCCACGGGGCACAAAACAGACGCGGCCCCCGAGTCCGGAGCCCAACATAACCTGGGACTCCCCCTCGGCCCTCCACGCCACAGCGAACAAAGACGGCAAATCCTATTTAGCGCTCGACACGCTGGTTTGTGGGAGCAACTACTTGACGAGCGCTACTTCGGGAGCCTCACAATGATCAGCGTCACTTGCGCGATTTTAGCCGTCCGCCATGTGTCGTGCTCTGGGCGTTTTCTTTAAAAAAAAATCCCACGCGTTTTCGGCTTTTTAAACGGTTTTTTTTTCAACTTTTTCTTTGACGTTTCAGTTTTCCACCGGCCCTTCTTAGCTTTTGGATTAAAAAAAATTCGAAAAAAAATTTACGAGAAAAAACGCGTTTTCTTTTTTTTCGCGAGAGTCACGTTTTGCTTCTGTGAGAGGCACGATTTTTGCTTTCGCGAGAGTCACGGTCGTGCCTCTCGGAAACGGAAAAAAAAACGTGTTTTTTGTTTTTTTTTTCTTCTGCGAGAGGCACGGTAGCACAGGAAACGAAAAAAAAACACGTTTTCTGTTTTTTTCTTTCGGGAGAGACACGGTTTTGCTTCTGCGAGAGGCACGGTTGTACTTTCACGAGAGGCACGGCCGTGCCTCTCGGAAACAAAAAAAAACATGTTTTCTGTTTTTTTTTCTTTCGTGAGAGGCACGGTTTTGCTTCCGCGAAAGACATGGTTGTGCTTCGCGAGAGGCACGGCCGTGCCTCCTCGCAAAAAAAAAACCGCATTTTTTCTTTTTTTTTCATTCCGCGAGAGGCACGGTTTTGCTTCCGTGAGAGGCACGGTTGTGATTTCGCGAGAGGCACGGGTGTGCCTCTTTTAGAAAGGGAAAGAACCCGTGCTCCCGATTCAGTTTTTTCGTCCGGTTTTTTTCGTGAAAAAGTTCGTCAAAACCAACATGGGATCTAGTTTTGAAGATCTCGACGCGAGGAATCCAACAGTGAAAACGGTTCGAGATTTGGAAGCACGGTTTAAGAGATAAAATATTTTGAATAAACGGATCTACGAAAAAAAGAAAACTCCCGGGTTGCGACAAGTGGTGCACATGCAGCGCGCCACTTGTCGCAACTTGAGAAGGTGGGAGTGATCTTTGCAATGAGTACTACTTAATTAATGATTTCGCTGATTCATTCATTAATAATACGCGGCGCTCATGGGCCTTCCGGGTTAGGACGGTCAATATATGCTTCTGCCATTTCTGTTTTAGGAAGCTACTAGTAGTAGGAGTGCGGATTTTCAGCGGCCAAGCCACAGGCAGGCCGGTATCCTGGGCGTCGGTTTGGGCCTTGGGATGTGGATCCCGTCAGTGGGTGGCAAGCCTATGCAGTGAAATATAGCCCGCGATACGGCTAGGGAATGTGTAGGCGTATTCTGTGCGGCACATCGGCCGTGACTGTGCCCCGCCACAGCACAGGAAGGAGAATCTCGTCGTCCACCTCTCCCCAAACTTTAGCCCGTGGGAGAAGCCCCAGCCACAGAACAGACTTGCCTCCCTGCCCTCTTCTCTCTCGCCTCGGGCGATGGCAGCGAGGTGCTGTCCGGCGAGATGTCCACCAACGGCGTCGACTGCGCCGGGTATGTGTATTCCGTGCCCTTCTTTTTTGTCCTTGGTCATCTGTGCCAAATCCCCGTGCCGGATTTGAATAAAGTTGACTGAGGGAGCTTGATTTGTACAGGTTTTGGCTCTCCGGAGCACTCGTCCTCTTCCACTCCGGTGGCCAAATCACCCGGATCCCGCGTCATTTTCCACTCCGGCGGCGGCTCAACTCAAGTTTGCAAAACACCGGATCTGCCCAGGGAAAGGCCCTCGTCCATGGATCTCGCCGGGAAAAATCATTTTCTTCATTGTTTCCGTCGGTGAGGCTGGATCACACGTCAATTACTTGTGCTTTTCTCCTAGCTGTTGTTCATCTGTTCTGGATTTGCACTTTTTTCGTGATTTTTATTTTGTTCCATCTATTGCTTTGGGACGGGTGATCTAGCTGTATGTCTCGATCGAGATGCATATCACTTCTGCTGTTAAATCCAAAATAGACTGCTCTCCTTTGTTTTCTTGTAATCCCCTTCCATCTATTACTACTGTACAGATGCGATTTTCTTTTGTTTGCTTGTAATCCCCTTCGTCTGGACTAGATAGGTCTCTCCTCATCCTGTTGCTGCGTAGATCGGAATTTGCCGTGATGTTTTTCTAGACAATATACTTAATTTTTGTGACGTCTTGAGGTTTCCTCTAACTTGGATAATCGATGCTTAATCCTGCTGGAACGTAATAATGGATTTGATCTTCTGTTCTTGATGGGGTAATCCAAGGTTGATAATTATTTCATTCAAGTGGGGTAAAGTTTGAATTCCTACCACTGATTGCAAAGATCTTCTGTTCCATGGATTTCAGTTTGTTTCGTTGACCCCTTTCCCACTGGAGTCACAGACTTGAGCAACGCTGATGGTCAAGTGTGTTGTGGCGCCGAGGCCGCATCCCTTGTCGGAAACGCTGGTTGGGAAGCTACAAGTGGCTGGACCAGAAGGTATTTCAGATTAAAATGTTCTCGTCCAAAAAACCTTTAATTCTGAACATAGTATGTGTCGGCCTTGTTCTTGGTTAGATTTTGAATACAACCACATTTCTTGGTTAGCTTAAGTTTTTTTATATGTGGTGTATTTGTTTATCGTTACAATATCACAGCGAACCTGTCACCAGATTCTCAATGGTCAGATGATGAATTATTATTCATGACATCAAGTTTTAGGGTTTAGGACTTATGAAAATTGTTTGTGAATGACATATATTTCTAGATCATACACTCCTGATGAATATGAATAGGTAATTTGTGAGGCACTGGGGTGATCATTTCGTTCTTGCATGCGAGCCTGTTAAATTCTCATTTCTACGAGCAGTTGATGGAAACTGTAAATGATTTCATATGTCGTGCTTAATCTATGAAAGTGTGTATGACACCGCCCTGTGCGTGAGCTTTTATGCATTGGCGGCTCTTAGTTAGGTAAGGCAAAACTTAACAGGAAGAATGCGCTGGAATTGTCAACGAGAGCAATATGTCGAGAAGGGAGATGGCCCAGTAGTCTAATGATTTCTGTATCGGAGTGTTTGAATCATCTTCGTCTGGCAAACTATTGTTAATGACTTTTTTCCCAGCCATAACCATTCGTTCTTGGTGTACAAATCAATGGTTCGACTAAGGTTTTGGATTGGTCGTTCGATTAAGAAATTGGTTCGTGGAGTTGGAGAGAAGTTTGAGTGGTGCTGAATTTAGTTCTAGGTAACTGTTCGGAGTACTTATGTTTGCCATGAGCAAAAAACTTAACTTGCATCTATTTTTGTTTCTGTATGTGATTATTACTTTTGTAACTGATTGATTTTTTTTTTGTTGGTATGTTGGTGACCCAATTGTTCAGGATTAGGATCGGCAAGGCTCCTGGGGAGAGGGAGATGAACCCCGACATGAAAACATCGCTGCAATTGTCTGTGCATGCTTATGCAGAGAAGGGTGATGGTCCAGTTGTGAAAACAGCGCCGAAGTGTATCAACCGTGGTGTTGTTGGACACCACCAGAACTGTCTTTTATGCCCTTCCCTGAGGCCTTGTACAATGAGGAATGCTTATGTACAGATGCTTAAGGAGAGAGAGTGTGCTTGCTTCCTAGAAAAAATTGACACCTACAATGGGCAGTGCCTTGTACAGGTGCTTAGGCTGGATTAATATTATATGTGATTAAAGAGAGAGAGCTTGTTTGTTTGCCATCGAAAAGCTGAAGCATCGGTGCCAACCGGAAGCAAACTTTTGCTTCTGTTGCCTCTCTGAAGCACCTGGTCAAGCGCCCAGGAGCAAAAAAAACCGTTTTTTTCCCTTAAGCACCTGTGGAGGCACCTCCACTGTACAGGGTCTGAATTGTTGTTTGGTGTCCTATGTTAAATCATGGGGCTGTTATGTAAAATGCATGTTAAATCGTGGGGCTGTTAGTTTACGTAACCGCTAGTTCGAAACTGTGGCGTTGATATCATGCCACTACTTAGCTTTGGTAGGCGGGAACTGAATTCAAATGTTGTTGTGGCTGCTGTTAACTACACATGCCTGCATTTTGTTTCTGTTGGGCTTCAGTTATATGCTTGACCGGAATGTGTTGTACCAACCGAGCTGGATACGCCCGGGGATGAAAAAATAAAGTTACTGTTGAATGCTGGCAAGTTGATTTTTTTCCACTAATTGTGCTACGCGATTGCAGCTTGCTCCGCTGTAAACAGAGAGACGTGCAGTGCAGTGAGGTCTATTGAAATGACCACTCAATGTCTTAGCTTGTCTAGGGTGCTCCATTGCACCATGCACCGGATTTCAGGGGCGAGCACGCCCCACAGGCATTCAATGGCTACAGCCGGGGCGCGTGATGGGTGATGAGCTCCTACGAAAACTATTAGCGCATGCCATGGCTTTGGTTGACTCGGTCATGGTCGTATGTTCTTCGCCAACGAGTTGCTAATCACCCGAAAAGCGAACAATTTTTTACCTGATTTTTTGTCGCTTCGAGCGGATAAAATCAATCCTCGGGTGTTAACACATCGCGCTGTGCGTTGCTCATCTAGTTTGCTCATGCACCACACCGCCTGGTCTCCTGGATGTCACGACTAAGCACTCTGCGTGCTCGAGGAATGCATGTGCTGGTAGTACGAGTGACAAGTGATGGAAGCACTGCTCCCGAAAACTTTTCTCCTAGAGATGATGACGCTTCTTTCCCGCCGCGCCACGCTGGGCAGTCTGCACAGATACACTGCACGCCCGCGTAAAGTGACATCGCTAATGCCGCAGTGTGGTGTTAAGTCAACACTAAACGTGTGATTTTGAAACAATTAGCTCCATCACATGCTTTGTTAGCGAGTCAGTACCTAATTTGTGCGATTTTTTAGCCTGTCAAACAGATAAAATCCATTCACATATTAGTCGTAACGGTTTTGGCACACATACAGTCTACCCCCGACTCGTTTTGTTAATTCGGCCTGAGTGATCGCATTAACATGATTACGATTAAGGAATGATGGCTAATGGTGAACAAACTTACCTGTTCGCTGGTCACCAACGCTCCACGTCCGCGCTCGATGAACTGGTGGTCTCCGCTGGACACACATGCTCCACGCCATGCATGCACCACGACGTACGGCGCTCCGCGTGCTGTGCATACATGTCAGAGGCGCGTGCGAAGCCTAGATGCCTTTGCATGTGCGTTGGACCTACCTGACTCAATACGGCCCAAAAATAAATCGAATACAGGACATATACTCTGACTGCACACATCCCCATGGTGGCAGGACGGCCCAGATACCGGCCTACCTGTGGCTCGGCCGTCATTGGCATTTTTCGCTAGTAGTAGATGCTTCCTGTATCCCTTGAAAAAAGTAGATGCTTCCTTTTTTTTAGTGTTTTCTGCTCGAGTTTTTCAACCTACTTTTTCCTGTTTTACCTTTTTGGTTTAAATTTTGTTTTTGTTTTCCTGCTTATTCTTTTTTATTTTATTATTATTATTCGTTCTTATTTTTCTCCTCTTCTTCATTTTTAGCTTTTTGTGAATATTTTTTGAAATACGTGGACCTTTTATAAAATTTGTAAAATTTTAAAAATAGTAAAGAAAAATAAAGTTTATGATTTTTTCCAAATCCGCTAATGTTTAAAATGAGTGATCATTTTTGAATGAGCAATCTTTTGAAAAGTTCATGATATTTTTTCAAATATGTGATTAACCCATGAGCTAACCCATAAACGGCTGGAGATTACTGAAGGAAATATGCCCTAGAGGCAATAATAAAGTTGTTATTTTATATTTCCTTATTCATGATAAAGGTTTATTATTCATGCTAGAATTGTATTGATCGAAAACTTAAATACATGTGTGAATACATAAACAAACACAATGTCCCTAGTAAGCCTCTACTAGACTAGCTCGTTGATAAAAGATGGTTAAGGTTTCCTAACCATGGACATGTGTTGTCATTTGATAACGGGATCACATCATTAGGAGAATGATGTGATGGACAAGACCCATCCGTTAGCTTAGCATAATGATCGTTAAGTTTTATTGCTATTGCTTTCTTCATGTCAAATACATATTCCTTCGACTATGAGGTTATGCAACTCCCGAATACCGGAGGAATACCTTGTGTGCTATCAAACGTCACAACGTAACTGGGTGATCATAAAGATGCTCTACAGGTATCTTCGAAGGTGTTTGTTGAGTTGGCATAGATCGAGATTATGATTTGTCACTCCGAGTATCAGAGAGGTATCTCTGGGCCCTCTCGGTAATACACATCATATGCTTGCAAGCAAACAACTAAGGAGTTAGTCACGAGGTGATGTATTACGGAACGAGTAAAGAGACTTGCCGGTAACGAGATTGAACTAGGTATGAAGATACCTCGGGCAAGTAACATACCGATGGACAAAGGGAATTACGTATGTTGTCATAACGGTTCGACCGATAAAGATCTTCGTAGAATATGTAGGAGCCAATATGGGCATCCAGGTTCCGCTATTGGTTATTGACCGGAGAGGTGTCTCGGTCATGTCTACATAGTTCTCGAACCCGTAGAGTCCGCACGCTTAACGTTCGATGACGATATAGTATTATATGAGTTATGTGATTTGGTGACCGAATGTTGTTCGGAGTTCCGGATGAGATCACGGACATGACAAGGAGTCTTGAAATGGTTGAGAGGTAAAGATTGATATATAGGACGATGGTATTCGTACATCGAAAGTGTTTCGGGGGTCATCGGGTACTTATCGGGTCACCGGAAGGGGTTCCGGGCACCCCCGGCAAAAGATATGGGCCTTATGGGCCAAGAGGGGAAACGCACCAGCCACAAGGGGCTGGTGTGCCCCCCATATGGGCCGGCCTAGGAGGAGAAGGAAAGAGGGGAAGGGAAAGGAAAGAGTGGAATAGGATTCCCCCTTCCTTCCCTCTCCCCCCCTCTTTCCTTCCCCCTCGGATAAATATTTCAGGGGGGCGCCACTTGGGGAGGACCCCAAGCAGGATTCGGCCTACTTGGGGCGCCTCCTGGCAGCCTCCCCTCTCCCTCCCACCAATATATATGAGGAGGGGGGCACCTAGCACACACCAGACAATTGCCTAGCCGTGTGCGGCGCCCCCTCCACCGTTTACACCCCCGGTCATATTTTCGTAGTGCTTAGGCGAAGCCCTGCGGAGATCACTTCACCATCACCGTCACCACGCCGTCGTGCTGACGGAACTCATCTACTACCTCGACGTCTTGCTGGATCAATAAGGTGAGGGACGTCATCGAGCTGAACGTGTGCAGAACGCGGAGGTGCCATGCGTTCGATACTTGATCGGTTGAAGCGCGAAGAAGTTCGACTACATCAACCGCGTTGTGAAACGCTTTTGCTTACGGTCTACAAGGGTACGTAGACACACTCTCCCCCTCGTTGTTATGCATATCCATGGATATATCATTGCGTGTGCGTAGAATTTTTTTTGTTTTCCATGCAACGATTCCCATCAGTGGTATCAGAGCCAGGTTTATGCGTAGATGATATGCACGAGTAGAACACAAAGAAGTTGTGGACGGTGATGTTCATACTGCTTACCACCAACGTCTTATTTTTATTCGGCGGTATTGTTTTTGCAGGGCATGTTGTGATGTGATATGGTCAAGACATGATGTAATATACGTTATTGTATGAGATGATCATGTTTTGTAAGTTATCGGCAACCGGGAGGAGCCTTATGGTTGTCTCTTTATTGTATGAAATGCGATCGCCATGTAATTGCTTTACTTTATCGCTATGCGTTAGCAATAGTTGGCGAGACGACCACGACGCTACGATGGAGATCAAGGTGTCGAGCTGGTGACAATGGAGATCATGACGATGCTTTGGAGATGGAGATCAAAAGCATAAGATGATGATGGCCATATCATGTCACATATTTTTTGATTGCATGTGATGTTTATCTTTTATGCATCTTATTTTGCTTAGATCGGCGGTAGCATTATAAGTTGATCCCTTCACTAAATTTCAAGATAAAAGTGTTCTTCCCGAGTATGCACCGTTGCTAAAGTTCGTCGTTTTGAAGCACCTCGTGATGATCGGGTGTGATAGAATCTATGTTCACATACAATAGGTGTAAGCCAGTTTTGCACAAGCAGAATACTTGGGTTAAACTTGACGAGCCTAGCATGTACAGACATGGTCTCGGAATACTGGAGACCGAAAGGTCGAACGTGAATCATATAGTAGATATGATCAACATAGAGATGTTCACCATTGATGACTACCCCATCTCACGTGATGATCGGACATGGGTTAGTTGATTTGGATCACGTAATACTTAGATAAATTGAGGGATGTTTATTTAAGTGGGAGTTCATTAGTAATTTGATTAATTTAACTTAATTTATCATGAACTTAGTCCTGATAGTATCTGCATATCTATGTTGTAGATCAATGGCCCGTGCTACCGTTCCGCTGAATTTTAATGCGTTCCTAGAGAAAGCTAAGTTGAAAGATGCTGGTAGCAACTACACGGACTGGGTCCGTAACTTGAGGATTATTCTCATTGCTGCACAGAAGAATTATGTCCTTGATGCATTGCTAGGTGAAAGGCCTGCTGCAGGAGCAGAAGCTGATGTTTTGAACGTCTTGCAAGCTCAATCTGATGACTACTCGATAGTTCAGTGTGCCATGCTTTACGGCTTAGAACCGGGACTTCAAAGGCGTTTCGAACGTCATGGAGCATATGAGATGATCCAAGAGTTGAAGTTAATATTTCAAGCAAATGCCCGAGTTGAGAGATATGAAGTATCCAACAAGTTCTATAGCTGCAAGTTGGAGGAGAATAGTTCTGTCAGTGAACACATACTCAAAATGTCTGGGTATTATAATCACTTGACTCAACTGGGAGTTAATCTTCTGGTTGATTGTGTCATTGACAGAGTTCTTTAATCACTGCCACCAAGCTACAAAGGCTTCGTGATGAACTATAATATGCAAGGGATGAACAAAACAATTCCCGAGCTCTTCGCAATGCTTAAGGCCGCAGAGGTAGAAATCAAGAAGGAGCATCAAGTGTTGATGGTTAACAAGACCACTAGTTTCAAGAAAAAGGGCAAGGGAAAGAAAGGGAACTTCAAGAAGAATGGCTAGCAAGTTGCCACTCCCGGGAAGAAGCCCAAAGCTGGACCCAAGTCTGAAACTGAGTGCATCTACTGCAAAGGAACTGGTCACTGGAAGCGGAACTGCCCCAAATACTTGGCGGATAAGAAGGATGGCAAAGTGAACAAAGGTATATTTGATATACATGTTATTGATGTGTACCTTACTAATACTCGTAGCAGCACCTGGGTATTTGATACTGGTTCGGTTGCTCATATTTGTAACTCGAAATAGGAGCTGCGGAATAAACGAAGATTGGCTAAGGACAAGGTGATGATGCGCGTCGGAAATGGTTCCAAGGTTGATGTGATCGCCGTCGGCACGCTACCTCTACATCTACCTTCGGGATTAGTTTTAGACCTGAATAATTGTTATTTGGTGCCCGCGTTGAGCATGAACATTATATCTGGATCTTGTTTATTGCGAGATGGTTATTCATTTAAGTCAGAGAATAATGTTTGTTCTATTTATATGAATAATATCTTTTATGGTCATGCACCCTTGAAGAGTGGTCTATTCTTGTTGAATCTCGATTGTAGTGATACACATATTCATAATATTGATGCCAAAAGATGCAAAGTTGATAATGATAGTGCAACATATTTGTGGCACTGCCATTTAGGTCATATTGGTGTAAAGCGCATGAAGAAACTCCATACAGATGGACTTTTGGAATCAATTGATTATGAATCATTTGATACTTGCGAACCATGCCTCATGGGCAAGATGACTAAAACTCTGTTCTCCGGAACAATGGAGCGAGCCAATGACTTATTGAAAATAATACATACCGATGTATGCGGTCCGTTGAGTGTTGAGGCATGCGGCGGGTATCGTTATTTTCTGACCTACACAGATGATTTGAGTAGATATGGATATGTCTACTTAATGAAACACAAGTCTGAAACATTTGAAAAGTTCAAAGAATTTCAAAGTGAAGTGGAGAATCATCATAACAAGAAAATAAAGTTTCTACGATCTGATCGCGGAGGCGAATATTTGAGTTACGAGTTTGGCCTTCATTTAAAACAATGTGGAATTGTTTCACAACTCATGCCACCTGGAATACCACAGCGTAATGGTGTGTCCGAACATCGTAACCGTACTTTATTAGATATGGTGCGTTCTATGATGTCTCTTACCGATTTACCACTATCATTTTGGGGTTATGCATTAGAGACAGCTGCATTCATGTTAAATAGGGCACCATCTAAATCCATTGAGACGACACCATATGAACTATGGTTTGGCAAGAAACCTAAGCTGTCGTTTCTTAAAGTTTGGGGATACGACGCTTATGTCAAAAGGCTTCAGCCTGATAAGCTCGAACCTAAATCGGAGAAGTGCGTCTTCATAGGATACCCTAAGGAAACAATTGGGTACACCTTCTACCATAGATCCGAAGGCAAAATCTTTGTTGCTAAGAATGGGTCCTTTCTAGAGAAGGAGTTTCACTCCAAAGAAGTGAGTGGGAAGAAAGTAGAACTTGATGAGGTAATTGTACCTTCTCTCGAATTGGAAAGTAGTACATCACAGAAAACTGTTCCCGTGATGCCTACACCAACTAGAGAGGAAGGTAATGATAATGATCATGAAACTTCAGATCAAGTTACTACTAAACCTCGTAGGTCGACCAGAGCACGGTCCACACCAGAGTGGTATGGTAATCCTGTTCTGGAAGTCATGTTGCTAGACCAAGGCGAACCTACGAACTATGAAGAAGCTATGATGAGCCCAGATTCCGACAGATGGCTTGAGGCCATGAAATCTGAGATAGGATCCATGTATGAGAACAAAGTGTGGACTTTGGTGGACTTGCCCAATGATCGACAATCCATAGAAAATAAATCGATCTTCAAGAAGAAGACAGACGCTGATAGTAATGTTACTGTCTACAAAGCATGACTTGTCACAAAAGGTTTTCGACAAGTTCAAGGGGTTGACTACGATGAGACTTTCTCACCCGTAGCGATGCTTAAGTCCGTCCGAATCATGTTAGCAATTGCCGCATTTTATAATTATGAAATCTGGCAAATGGACGTCAAAACTGCATTCCTTAAAGGATATCTTAAAGAAGAGTTGTATATGATGCAACCAGAAGGTTTTGTCGATCCTAAAGATGCTAACAAAGTGTGCAAGCTCCAGCGATCCATCTATGGACTGTTGCAAGCATCTTGGAGTTGGAATATACACTTTGATAAGGTGATCAAAGCATATGGTTTTATACAGACTTATGGTGAAGCCTGTATTTACAAGAAAGTGAGTGGGAGCTCTGTAGCATTTCTGATATTATATGTGGATGACATATTGTTGATTGGAAATGATATAGAATTTCTGGATAGCATAAAAAGGATACTTGAATAAGAATTTTTCAATGAAAGACCTCGGTGAAGCTGCTTACGTATTGAGCATCAAGATCTATAGGGATAGATCGAGACGCTTAATAGGACTTTCACAAAGCACATACCTTGACAAAGTTTTGAAGAAGTTCAAAATAGATCAGTCAAAGAAAGGGTTCTTGCCTGTGTTGCAAGGTGTGAAGTTGAGTAAGACTCACAACCTGACCACGGCAGAAGATAGAGAGAGAATGAAAGTCATTCCCTATGCCTCAGCCATAGGTTCTATAAAGTATGACATGTTGTGTGCCTTGCCATGAGTTTGGCAAGGGGGTACAATAGTGATCCACGAGTTAATCACTGGACAGCGGTCAAAATTATCCTTAGTTACCTAAGAGGACTAAGGAAATGTTTCTCGGTTATGGAGGTGATAAAGAGTTCGTCGTAAAGGGTTATGTCTATGCAAGCTTTAACACCGATCCGGATGACTCTGAGTCTCAATCTGGATACATATTGAAAGTGGGAGCAATCAGCTAGAGTAGCTCCATGTAGAGCATTGTAGACATAGAAATTTGAAAAATACATACGGATCTGAATGTGGCAGACCCGTTGACTAAACTTCTCACACAAGCAAAACATGATCACACCTTAGTACTCTTTGGGTGTTAATCACATGGCGATGTGAACTAGATTATTGACTCTAGTAAACTCTTTGGGTATTGGTCACATGACGATGTGAACTATGGGTGTTAATCACATGGGGATGTGAACTAGATTATTGACTCTAGTGCAAGTGGGAGACTGAAGGAAATATGCCCTAGAGGCAATAATAAAGTTGTTATTTTATATTTCCTTATTCATGATAAAGGTTTATTGTTCATGCTAGAATTGTATTGATCGGAAACTTAAATACATGTGTGAATACATAAACAAACACCATGTCCCTAGTAAGCCTCTACTAGACTAGCTTGTTGATCAAAGATGGTTAAGGTTTCCTAACCATGGACATGTGTTGTCATTTGATAACGGTATCACATCATTAGGAGAATGATGTGATGGACAAGACCCATCTGTTAGCTTAGCATAATGATCATTAAGTTTTATTGCTATTGCTTTCTTCATGTCAAATACATATTCCTTCGACTATGAGATTATGCAACTCCCGAATACCGGAGGAATACCTTGTGTGCTATCAAACGTTACAACGTAACTGGGTGATCATAAAGATGCTCTATAGGTATCTCCGAAGGTGTTTGTTGAGTTGGCATAGATCGAGATTAGGATTTGTCACTCCGAGTATCAGAGAGGTATCTCTGGGCCCTCTCGGTAATACACATCATAAGCTTGCAAGCAAATGACTAAGGAGTTAGTCATGAGGTGATGTATTACGGAACGAGTAAAGAGACTTGCCGGTAACGAGATTGAACTAGGTATGAAGATACCGACGATCGAATCTCGGGCAAGTAACATACCGATGGACAAAGGGAATTACGTATGTTGTCATAACGGTTCGACCGATAAAGATCTTCGTAGAATATGTAGGAGCCAATATGGGCATCCAGGTTCCGCTATTGGTTATTGACCGGAGAGGTGTCTCGGTCATGTCTACATAGTTCTCGAACCCGTACCGCACGCTTAACTTTCGATGACGATATAGGATTCTATGAGTTATGTGATTTGGTGACCGAATGTTGTTCAGAGTCCCGGATGAGATCACAGACATGACGAGGAGTCTCTAAATGGTTGAGAGGTAAAGATTGATATATAGGACGATGGTATTTGGACACCGGAAGTGTTTCGGGGGTCACCAGGTACTTATCGGGTCACCGGAAGGGGTTCCGGGCACCCCCGGCAAAAGATATGGGCCTTATGGGCCAAGAGGGGAAACGCACCAGCCACAAGGGGCTGGTGCACCCCCCATATGGGCCGGCCTAGGAGGAGAAGGAAAGAGGGGAAGGGAAAGGAAAGAGTGGAATAGGATTCCCCCTTCCTTCCCTCTCCCCCCCTCTTTCCTTCCCCCTCAGATAAATATCGCAGGGGGCGCCACTTGGGGAGGACCCCAAGTAGGATTCGGCCTACTTGGGGCGCCTCCTGGCAGCCTCCCCTCTCCCTCCCACCAATATATATGAGGAGGGGGGCACCTAGCACACACCAGACAATTGCCTAGCCGTGTGCGGTGCCCCCCTCCACCGTTTACACCCCCAGTCATATTTTCGTAGTGCTTAGGCGAAGCCCTGCGGAGATCACTTCACCATCACCGTCACCACGCCGTCGTGCTGACAGAACTCATCTACTACCTCGACATCTTGCTGGATCAAGAAGGCGAGGGACGTCACCGAGCTGAACGTGTGCAGAACGTGGAGGTGTCGTGCGTTCGATACTTGATCGGTTAAAGCGTGAAGAAGTTCGACTACATCAACCGCGTTGTGAAATGCTTCCGCTTACGGTCTACGAGGGTACATAGACACACTCTCCCCCTCGTTGCTATGCATCTCCATGGATAGATCATTGCGTGTGCGTAGAAATTCCCATCAATTACCTTTTGGGGTAATATATGGATTTCCCACTTGGATGCTAGTCTAAGGTGTCGTTGATAACTTTTCTCGTTTGTGTTAAAAGAAGGTGGACGCTAGGCGCCAATCGGCCGGTGGCTGCATGATACGTCTAAGTCGTATCTATAATTTTTTATTGTTTCATGCCAATATTCTACAACTTTCATATACTTTTGGCAACTTTTTATACTATTTTTGGGACTAACATATTGATCCAGTGCCTAGTGCCAGTTCCTGTTTGTTGCATGTTTTTTATTTCACAGAAAATCCATATCAAACGGAGTCCAAACGCGATAAAAACTTATGGAGATTTTTTTTGGAATATATGTGAATTTTGGGAAGTGGAATCAATGCGAGACGATGCCCGAGGCGGCGGCAAGGCAGGGGGCGCGCCCTGGGCCCTTGTGGCCACCCCATAAGGCGGTTGGTGCCCTTCTTCATCCGCAAGCAAGCTAATTTCTGGATAAAAATTGTGTTAAAATTTCAGCCCAATCGGAGTTACGGATCTCCGGGAATTTAAGAAATGGTGAAAGGCCAGAATCTGGGAGCGCAGAAACAGAAGGAAACAGAGAGAGAGAGAGAGATCCAATCTCGGAGGGGCTCCCGCCCCTCCGCCGCCATGGAGGCCAAGAACCAGAGGGAATCCCTCCTCCCATCTAGGGGGGAGGTCAAGGAAGAAGAAGAAGGAGGGGGCTCTCTCCCCCTCACTCCCGGTGGCGCCGGAACACCGCCGGGGCCATCATCGTGACGGCGATCTACACCAACAACTTCGCCGCCGTCATCACCAACTCTCTCCCCCTCTACGCAGCGGTGTAACACCTCTTCTCCCCGCTGTAATATCTACTTAAACATGGTGCTCAATGCTATATATTATTTCCCAATGATGTATGGCTATCCTATGATGTTTGAGTAGATCCGTTTTGTCCTATGGGTTGATTGATGATCGTGATTGGTTTGAGTTGCATGTTTTATTATTGGTGCTATCCTATGGTGCTCTCCGTGTCGCGCAAGCATGAGGGATCCCCGCTGTAGGGTTTGCAATATGTTCATGATTCACTTATGGTGGGTGGCCTGAGTGACAGAAGCACAGACCCGAGTAAGTAGGTTGTTTGCGTATGGGAATAAAGAGGACTTGATACTTTAATGCTATGGTTGGGTTTTACCTTAATGATCCTTAGTAGTTACGGATGTTTGCTAGAGTTCCACTCATAAGTGCATATGATCCAAGTAGAGAAAGTATGTTAGCTTATGCCTCTCCCTCATATAAAATTGCAATAATGATTACCGGTCTAGTTATCGATTGCCTAAGGACAAATAACTTTCTTGTGACAAAAAGCTCTCTACTAAAACTAACTTAGTTATTTCTTTATCTAAACAGCCCCTATCTTTTATTTTCATGCTCTTTATTATCTTGCAAACCTATCTCTTTACACCTACAAAGTACTTCTAGTTTCATACTTGTTCTAGGTAAAGCGAACGTTAAGCGTGCGTAGAGTTGTATCGGTGGTCGATAGAACTTGAGGGAATATTTGTTCTACCTTTAGCTCCTCGTTAGGTTCGACACTCTTATTTATCGAGAAAGGCTACAACTGATCCCCTATACTTGTGGGTTATCAAGACCTTTTTCTGGCGCCGTTGCCGGGGAGCAATAGCGTGGGGTGAATATTCTCGTGTGTGCTTGTTTGCTTTATCACTAAGTAGTTTTTATTTTGTGCTCCTGTTTTCTATCTTTAGTTATGGGTAGGCAACGTAAAATACCAAAAAAGTTAGTTGTACCTACTAAACCAATGGTTGAAGAACCACCCAAAATCTATCATACTCCTGAAGCTTTTTTACTTGGATCATCTTCGATCCCTTTGTGCTCGTGCTGAAAACCCAACTAGCTTAGTTGAGGGAAAATCATTAGATGAGCATGCTTATTATGTGCGACACCGCTTATCTCAAAAAGGGAAACTTTTAAGGCATCAAATTAATACTATGCAATGCTATGCTTGGAATTTATGTGAATTATATGATTTTACTTGTTGTTCTGAAGACCCTAAGAAACACCTTCCCTACCAGTGTGAGTTTAGTGATAATGGAATCTTATCTTCTTATGCCAAGGGTGTTTATAATTACTATGATGTTCAACAAATTGAAGAATTTGTTGCTTTTAAGGGTGCTTATGAAATTGCTTCTTTGATTGAAAAGTATGATGATACTCTTTACAAATATGAAAATTTTGCCATACTTAAATATTGCTATGAGAATTATGCTTCTAATGCTTACGTTAAACCATATATTGAGGACTCCTCCGTCCAAGAGGATACTAATATTTTGTAGGAAACTATGGAAGAAGAAATTGATGACACTGTGGCCTCATTAGATGAAAAAGATGAGGAGGAGAGCGAAGAACAAAAGGAGGAAGAGCGGATTAGCTACCCGTGCCCACTCATACGTCTCCAACGTATCTATAATTTTTTATTGTTCCATGTTGTTATATTATCATTCTTGGATGTTTTACAATCATTTTATAGTCATTTTATATCATTTTTTGGTACTAACCTATTGACATAGTGCCAAGTGCCAGTTGTTGTTTTTTTGCATGTTTTTTACATCGCAGGAAATCAATACCAAACGGAGTCCAAATGCAGCGAAACTTTTTGTGGATTTTTTTGGACCAGAAGACATCTAGTGGACCGGAGAAGCGCCTGCGGGGTGCTTCGAGGGGAGCACAACCCACCAGGGCGCGCCTGGAGGCCCAGGCGCGCCCTGGTGGGTTGTGCCCACCTCGGGTGCCCCCTGAACCGCCTCTTTGCTCTATAAATACCCCAATATTCTAGAAACCCTAGGAGTGTTGACGAAAATCAATTCCAGCCGCCGCAGAGTCTAGAACCACTAGATCCAATCTAGACACCATCATGGAGGGGTTCACCACTTCCATTGGTGCCTCTCCGATGATGCGTGGGTAGTTCTTTGTAGACCTACGGGTCCGTAGTTAGTAGCTAGATGGCTTTCTCTCTCTCGTTTGATTCTCAATACAATGGTCTCTTGGAGATCCATATGATGTAACTCTTTTTGCGGTGTGTTTGTTGGGATCCGATGAACTTTGAGTTTATGATCAGATCTATCTTTTTATCCATGAAAGTTATTTGAGTCTTCTTTGATCTCTTATATGCATGATTGCTTATAGCCTCGTATTTCTTCTCCGATATTTGGGTTTTGTTTGGCCAACTTGATCTATTTATCTTGCAATGGGAAGAGGTGCTTTGTAGTGGGTTCGATCTTACGGTGCTTGATCCCAGTGACAGAAGGGGAACCGACACGTATGTATCGTTGCTACTAAGGATAAAACGATGGGGTCTATTTCTACATAAATAGATCTTGTCTACATCATGTCATCGTTCTTATTGCATTACTCTATTTCTCCATGAACTTAATACACTAGATGCATGCTGGATAGCGGTCGATGTGTGGAGTAATAGTAGTAGATGCAGGCAGGAGTCGGTCTACTAATCTTGGACGTGATGCCTATATAATGATCATTGCCTGGATATCGTCATGATTATTTGAAGTTTTATCAATTGCCCAATAGTAATTTGTTCACCCACCGTTTGCTATTTTTCTCGAGAGAAGCCACTAGTGAAACCTACGGCCCCCGGGTCTCTTTTCCAATATATTTGCTTTCAAGATCTATTTTGCTATTCGCTCTTTTCTTTATTTGCAACTTTTATTTTCAGATCTATTAAACCAAAAATACAAAAATACCTTGCTGCACTTTATTTTATCTGGCGTCCGATCTATCAATATTTACTACTCTCTCACATCCGTTTGCCAATTTTTGGCGCCGTTGCCGAAAGGGATTGACAACCCCTTTTACACGTCGGGTTGCGAGTATTTGTTATTTGTGTGCAGGTGTTGTTTACGTAGTGTTGCTTGGTTCTCCTACTGGTTTGATAACCTTCGTTTCATCACTGAGGGAAATACCTACCGCCGCTGTGCTGCATCATCCCTTCCTCTTTGGGGAAGTACCGACGTAGCTTCAAGCCGCATCACCCACCTTCTAATGAGAGTAACTCTTCAACTCATACATTGTTTAATTTCCCTTCGTGCTTACCGAAGGATGAATGCTATGTTGATTGCTATGATCCCTTGGATTCGTTTGAAATATCCCTTTTTGATGAAATTGATGCTTGCTATGCTTGTGGCCATGATGCCAATATGAATTAAGTTTATGGAGATGAACTTGCTATAGTTTCTTATGTTAAGACTGAAATTGTTGTTATTGCACCCACGCATGATAGTCCTATTATCTTTTTGAATTCTCCCAACTACACTATATCAGAGAAGTTTGCGCTTATTAAGGATTATATTGATGGGTTACATTTTACTACTACACATGATGATTTTGATAGATATAATATGCATGTGCTTGCTGCTCCTACTTGCAATTATTATGAGAGAGGAACTACATCTCCGCCTCTCTATGTTTCCAATGCGATAAAATTGTAAGAAACTATTTATGCTATGTATTGGCCTTTACTTGATGTGCATGAATTGTTCTTTTATGACATGCAGATGCATAGGAAGAGAGTTCGACTTTGTCGTTACTTGATATATGTTAATTTGTGCTCACTACTAAATCACAAATCATTGTTAATTAAAATTGGCTTTGATATACCTTGGGATCCGGGTGGATCCATTACTTGAGCACTACATGCCTAGCTTAATGGCTTTAAAGAAATCGCTGCCAGGGAGACAACCCAGAAGTTTTAGAGAGTCATTTATTTCTGTTGTGTGCTTTTATAAAGTTTAAAAACAAAAAAATATAGAGGGGAACCTAAAACTTTTCAAAAAGAAAAGTGAAAGTGAGAAAGACGAACATCGTTGAAGTGGGGGACGTCCTTGAACTTTGTTCATGCCCATGGAAACTTTGTGAATCTCGATTACAGAAACTTTTCAACAAAAATAATTATCCCCTTGTACAAATCCATTGTATTACAAAAATAACATGCCAAGATTTGCCTTTAGGATGATTAGATTGTTTGTTTGGTATGTACAATGGAAAAACAGAAACTTTGGCTGTAGCGCGTGAATTTACATTTTTTACTGGAATGTCAAAAGCTTCTGAAACTTTTTGCACAGTACTTCTATACAAATTGTTTATTTTTTCCTAATGTTTCAGAATTTTTAGAGTTATAGAAGTATGGTAGATTTTCCAATTTCTACAGACTGTCCTGTTTTTGACAGATTCTGTTTTTGATGCATTGTTTTGCTCGTTTTGATGAAACTATCGATTGTATCGTTGGTATAAGCCATGGAAAAGTTATAATACAGTAGCTAAAATGAAAAAATAAAATATGAATGAGTTGTCAACAATACTTAAAGTGGTGATTTGTTTTATTATACTAACGGATCTCACGAGGGTTTTGTTAAGTTTTGTGTGATTGAAGTTTTCAAGTTTTGGGTGAGATCACGATGGATGAAGAAATAAGGAGTGGCAAGAGCCTAAGCTTGGGGATGCCCGAGGCACCCCAAGGTAATATTCAAGGAATCCCAAGCAGCTAAGCTTGGGGATGCCCCGGAAGGCATCCCCTCTTTCTTCTAACGATCATAGGTAACTTTACTTGGAGCTATATTTTTATTCGTCACATGATATGCGTAAATCTTGGAGCGTCGTGTGGTTTTTCTTTTTCTTTTAATAATGCACCATGCTCGTATGAGATAGTCCTTGGTTGATTTATAAAATGCTCTTTGCACTTCACTTATATCTTTTGAGTATGGCTTTATAGAATGCTTCATGTGCTTCACTTATATCATTTGAAGTTTGGATTGCCTGTTTCCCTACACATAAAAAACCGCCATTTGTAGAATGCTCTTTTGCTTCACTTATATTTGAAAGCCACATAGATGTGAGACTTTCTCCTTTTTTTGTCTTCTCCACACAACCTCCACCATCATATTCTATTCCACCTATAGTGCTATATCCATGGCTCACGCTCATGTATTGCGTGAAAGTTGAAAAAGCTTGAGAACATTAAAAGTATGAAACAATTGCTTGGCTTGTCATCGGGGTTGTGCATGATGAAATACTTTATGTGGTGAAGATGGAGCATAGCCAGACTATATGATTTTGTAGGGATAACTTTCTTTGGCCATGTTATTTTGAGAAGACATGATTGTTTTATTAGTATGCTTGAAGTATTATTGTCTTAATGTCAAATGATAGACTATTGCTTTGAATCACTCGTGTCTTAATATCCATGCCATGATTAGATTATATGATCAAGATTATGCTAGGTAGCATTCCACATCAAAAATTATCTTTTTTATCATTTACCTACTCGAGGACGAGCAGGAATTAAGCTTGGGGATGCTGATACGTCTCCATCGTATCTATAATTTTTGATTGTTTCATGCCAATATTCTACAACTTTCATATAATTTTGGCAACTTTTTATACTATTTTTGGGATTAACATATTGATCCAGTGCCCAGTGCCAGTTCCTGTTTCTTGCATGTTTTTTGTTTCGCAGAAAATCCATATCAAATGAAGTCCAAACGCGATAAAAACTTATGGAGATTTTTTTTTGGAATATATGTGAATTTTGGGAAGTGGAATCAATGCGAGATGATACCCGAGGCGGCGGCAAGGTAGGGGGCATGCCCCAGGGGTAGGGCGCGCCCTAGGCCCTTGTGGCCACCCCGTAAGGCGGTTGGTGCCCTTCTTCGGCCGCAAGAAATCTAATATCCGGATAAAAATCGTGTTAAACTTTTAGCCCAATCGGAGTTACGGATCTCTGGGAATTTAAGAAATGGTGAAAGGCCAGAATCTGGGAGCGCAGAAACAGAATGAAACAGAGAGAGATCCAATCTCGGAGGGGCTCCCACCCCTCCGCCGCCATGGAGGCCAAGGACCAGAGGGGAAACCCTCCTCCCATGTAGGGGTAGGTCAAGGAAGAAGAAGTGATGTCTGCTAGAACTACATCAGTTTTTCCCCAGAGAGGGAGGGATGATGCAGCACAGCGACGGTAGGTATTTCCCTCAGTGATGAGACCAAGGTTATCGAACCAGTAGGAGAACCATGCAACACCACGTAAACAGCTCCTGCACACAAAGAACAAATACTTGCAACCCGACGTGTTAAAGGGATTGTCAATCCCTTTCGGGTAACGAGATAGATAAAATTGTAGTAGATTGAAAGATGCAAATAAAAGCAAATAAAATTCAGCGAGGTATTTTTGGGTTTTTGGATTAATAGATCTGAAACTAAAAGTTGCAAACAAATAAAAGAGCGAATAGCAAAATAGATCTTGAAGGCAAAATATATTAAAGAAGAGACCCGGGGGCCGTAGTTTTCACTAGTGGCTTCTCTCGAGAAAAATAGCAAACGGTGGAAACAAATGACTGTTAGACAATTGATAGAACTTCAAATACTCATGACGATATCCAGGCAATGATCATTATATAGGCATCACGTCCAAGATTAGTAGACCGACTCCTGCCTGCATCTACTACTATTACTCCACACATCGACCGCTATCCAGCATGCATCTAGTGTATTAAGTTCATGGAGAAACGGAGTAATGCAATAAGAACGATGACATGATGTAGACAAGATCTATTTATGTAGAAATAGACCCCATCTTGTTATCCTTAATGGCAACGATACATACATGTCGTTTCCCTTTCTGTCACTGGGATCAAGCACCGTAAGATCGAACCCATCACAAAGCACCTCTTCCCATTGCAAGATAAATAGATCAAGTTGGCCAAACAAAACCCAAATATCAGAGAAGAAATACAAGGCTATAAGCAATCATGCATATAAGAGATCAAAGAAGACTCAAATAACTTTCATGGATAAAAACATAGATCTGATCATAAACTCAAAGTTCATCGGATCCCAACAAACACACCGCAAAAATGAGTTACATCATATGGATCTCCAAGAGACCATTGTAGTGAGAATCAAACAAGAGAGAAAGCCATCTAGCTACTAACTACGGACCCGAAGGTCTACAATGAACTACTCACGCATCATCGGAGAGGCACCAATGAGGATGATGAACCCCTCCGTGATGGTTCTAGATTGGATCTGGTGGTTCTGGAACTTGCGGCGGCTGGAATTGATTTTCGTCGACACTCCTAGGGTTTCTGGAATATTGGGGTATTTATAGAGCAAAGAGGCGGTGCGGGAGGCCCCCGAGGTGGGCACAACCCACCTGGGCGCGCCTGGGCTCCGTTTGGTATTGATTTCCTGCGATGTAAAAAACATGCAGAAAACAGCAACTGGCACTGGGCACTATGTTAATAGGTTAGTACCAAAAAATGATATAAAATGATTGTAAAACATCCAATAATGATAATATAACAGCATGGAACAATAAAAAATTATAGATACGTTGGAGACGTATCAGCATCCCCAAGCTTAATTCGTGCTCGTCCTCGAGTAGGTAAATGATAAAAACAGAATTTTTGATGTGGAATGCTGCCTAACATGTTCATCACATATTCTTTTCTTAATAGCATGGACATGTGGACTTTTATATGGTTCAAAGCAATAGTCTAGTTTTGACATGATAACTTAAATACTCAAGCATATCAACAAGCAACCATGTCTTTCAAAATATCAACGCTAAAGCAAGTTATCCCTAGCCCATCATGCTCATCATTGATCTATTCATGAAACACACTCGAATATTAGCTACACCCAATGCTCAAGTACGATCATAGTGCCCCTTAGTTGGTGCTTTATAAGAGAAGATGGAGACTCAAATTAAAAATAAAAATTGCATAAAGTAAAAGAAAGGCCCTTCGCGGAGGGAAGTAGGGATTTGTAGAGGTGCCGGGGCTCAAAGCTTAAATTGAGAGATAAAAACATTTTGAGAGGCATACTTTTCCCACCAACGAAAACGACTTAGAGCTCCCAACACTTTCCATGCTAGATATATCATAGGCGGTTCCCAAATAGAAAATAAAGTTTATTCCTTTTTCCACAATTTCTTTCACTTTCCATGGCTAGTCGTATCCACGGGTACCCTCCATACCAACACTTTTCAAGGAATTTATTATTTGACAACATAAAGTAAATTCATTTTTCATTTCAGGACTGGGCATCCCTAATACCTTTGCCGTACTCTCGTGCAATGACAAGTGGATAAACACTCATCGTGAGAACAACACATCTAGCATGGAAAATATCGGCCACCCCTCACCGCCTCGCGAGCGGTACGAGAGCACAAAAGAGAAATTTATTTTGAAAATTAGAGATGGCACATACAAATTTGCTTAGAACGGCACGGAAATACCGCATATAGGTAGGTATAGTGGACTCATATGGCAAAACTAGTTTAAAGGGTTTTGGATGCACAAGTAGTGATCATACTTGGTGCAAATGAAGGCTAGCAAAAAGATTGAGAAGTGCCCAACCAAGAAACGAATAATCTCGTAAGCAAGCATTAAGCATAAGTAACACCGAATAATGCACCATAAGTAAGATATAATTTCATTGCATAACTATTGACTTTCGTACTTGCATAGGGAATCACAAACCTTAACACCAATATTCTTACTAAAGCACAATTACTCATCAACATGGCTCACATATTATATCGTCATATCTCAAAACTATTACAAAGAACCAAGTTTATTTTGTCCAATGATCTTCATGAAAGTTTTTATTATATCCTTCTTGGATATCTATCACTTTGGGACTAGTTTCATATGTTGCTTTTAATAAGCTCAAACAAATATAAGTGAAGAACATGGGCATAATATTTCTTTCTCTCAAATTAATCTAAGTGAAGCAAGAGAGAATTTCTTCAAAATTTTACTAACTCCCAAATAAATCTAAGTGAAGCATGAGAGCATTTCTTCAAAAATAACAAAGCACACCGTGCTCAAAAAGATATAAGTGAAGCACTAGAGCAATTCCAAGGCTCTAAAAATTTAAGTGAAGCATAGGAGCAAGCATAGCATAGTTTTTGGCTCTCTCAAAAAGGTGTGTCCAGCAAGGATTCAAGACTTAAAATAAAAAGCAAAACAAGAAAAGACTCAAATCAAACAAGATGCTCCAAGCAAAAATCATAATATGTGACGAATAAAAATATAGCTCCAAGTAAAATACCGATGGTCGTTAGAAGAAATAGGGGATGCCACTCGGGGGCATCCCCAAGCTTAGTTGCTTGATACTTCTTGAATATTATCTTGGGGTGCCTCGGGAATCCCCAAGCTTAGCCTTTTGCTAATCCTTATTCCTTCATCCATCGTAATATCACCCAAAACTTGAAAACTTCAATCACACAAAACTCAACAAAACCTTCGTGATTCATATTTTAAGTACAGTTGAAAACCCATTCATATTTTATTTTTGCATTATATCTACTGTATTCCAACTTTTCTATGGCAAAAACTCTTCAAAGAAAACCATAGAATCATCAAAACAAGCACACAATGCAAAGAAAACAGAATCTGTCAAAAACAGAATAGTCTGTAGCAATCCGAATATTTCGAATACGTCTGTAACTCCAAAAATTCTGAAAAATTAGGACAACGTAAGAAATTTGTTTATTAATATTTTTCAAAAAGAATAAAATCAAAATCACTCTTATGTTAAAAATAATAATTGTTTTCCTGAGCACAAAAGTTTCTATTTTTCAGCAAGATCAAATCGACTATCACCCAAATCAACCCAAAGGCTTTGCTTGGCACAAACACTAATTTAAACCACAAAAACACATCTAATCAGAGGCATAATTGGGTATTTTATTTAAAACAGCAAGAAAACCAAAAAGCAAAAAGATACAAGTTGGGTTGCCTCCTAACGAGCGCTATCGTTTTACGCCCCTAGCTAGGCATAACGCAAAAGATCTACGTGTTGTCAACTTTGTTTCGAGATCCATAAGATGCCCTCTTGATTGATTCATAAGGTGGCCTAATTCTTGTCCTAGGGAAGTGCTCCATACCCTTCCTTAGTGGACATTGAAATTTAATATTGCCTTCTTTC
Organism: Thinopyrum elongatum; assembly: GCA_011799875.1. Lineage (NCBI taxonomy): Eukaryota > Viridiplantae > Streptophyta > Magnoliopsida > Poales > Poaceae > Thinopyrum > Thinopyrum elongatum. The sequence continues at coordinate 450,546,678 of CM022297.1, forward strand.
ATATCAATCACGGCACCAATAGTACGTAAAAACGGTCTACCAAGAATAATTGGGCAAGACGGATTGCAATCAATATCAAGAACAATAAAATCTATGGGCACATAATTCCTCTTTGAAAGAATAAGAACATCATTAATTCTTCCCATAGGCTTTTTAATAGTAGAATCCGCCAAATATAAATTTAAAGAGCATTCTTCAATATCGGTAAGACCAAGCACATCACACAAAGATTTAGGAATTGTAGAAACACTAGCACCCAAGTCACATAAAGCAAAACACTCATAATTTTTAATCTTGACTTTGATAGTTGGTTCCCATTCATCATGTAGTTTTCTAGGAATTGAAACTTCTAATTCCAACTTTTCTTCAAAAGCTTTCATCATAGCATCAACAATATGTTTAGTAAAAGCTTTATTTTGTTCATAGGCATGGGGTGAATTTATCATGGATTGCAACAAAGAAATACGATCAACCAAAGAGCAACTATCATAATTAAAGTCTTTGTAATCCAAAATAGTGGGCACATCACTAGTTAAAGTCTTGACCTCTTCAAACCCACTTTATCAAAAATTTCAACAAGATTTTCACCCTCCAAATTATCGGGACGCCTTCTAGCTAAAGTTGACTCTTCTCCAGTCCCTTTGTCATCAATCTTAATTTTACTAAACAAGGAATCAATAGAAGAAACACCAATCATTTTAAGATCTTCATCACTTTTATGAAAGCAATCACTAGAAAACGCTTTTTCTAAAAATTCTCGTCTAGCTCTAAGCATAGCGGTTCTTTTCTTACTTTCATCCATAGAAACATAAAGAGCTTTAATAGATTCCTCAACCTTAGGCACAAAAAATTTCATCTTGAGATTTTCCACATCATGAGAAATTCTATCAATACTTCTAGACATATCATCAATCTTATTCAGCTTTTCTTTGATTTTAGCAGTGAAAACTTTTTGAGTATTGATAAATTCTTTAATATTATTCTCAAGATCAGAGGTGTTCCTATTATTATTAAAGAAGGATTACCATAGGAATTACCATAATTATTAGAGGAATTACTAGGAAAAGGCCTAGGATTAAAATTACCTCTATAAGCATTGTTATTAAAGTTGTTTCGCAAAATAAAGTTCACATCTATGGCATCACTATTTTGCTCAATCAAAGTAGACAAAGGCATATCATTAAAATCAATAGGAGCATTTTTATTAGCAACCAACTTCATAAGAGCATCAACTTTTTCACTCAAAGAATTTATTTCTTCTACCGAATTAACTTTTTTACTAATAGGAGCCCTTTCGGTATGCCATTGTGAATAATTTGCCATGATGTTATCTAGCAATTTAGTAGCTTCACCCAAAGTAATTTCCATAAAAGTACCCCCTGCAGCGGAATCTAAAAGATTACGTGAAACAAAATTCAATCCCGCATAAATTTTTTGTATGATCATCCAAAGATTTAACCCATGAGTAGGGCAATTCCTTAGCATCATTTTCATCCTTTCCCAAGATTGTGCAACATGCTCATGCTCAAGTTGCTTGAAATTCATGATCTGGGTTCTAAGGGAAATGATTTTCGCGAGCGGAAAAAACTTAGTGATAAAAGCGTCCTTGCACTCATTCCAAGAATCGATACTATTGCGAGGCAAAGAGGAAAACTAAATTTTTGCATGATCTCGCAAAGAAAACGGAAATAATTTCAACTTCACAACATCATTGTCCACATCTTTTCTCTTTTGCATATCGCATAATTCCACGAATGTGTTAAGATGGGACGCGGCATCCTCATTAGGAGTACCGGAAAACTGATCTTTTATAACAAGATTCAACAAAGCAGTATTAATATCACAAGTCTCCGCGCTAGTGGCGGGAGGAGGAATCGGAGTGCTAATAAAATCATTGTTGTTGGTATTTGAGAAATCACACAACTTGGTGTTCTCTTGAGTCATGGTAACTTCGCAACAAGATTGCACTCAAAACATATCTGACGAGAAAACGGCGAACGAAAAAGAGGGCGAATAAAACGGCAATTTTTTGTGAAGTGGGGGAGAGGAAAACGAGAGGCAAATGGCAAATAATGTAAATTGCAAGGAGATGAGATTTGTGATTAGGAACCTGGTTGATGTTGATGATGTCTCCCTGGCAACGGCGCCAGGAACTCCTCTTGATGTCTGCTAGAACTATGTCGGTTTTTCCCCAGAGAGGGAGGGATGATGCAGCACATCGACGGTAGGTATTTCCCTCAGTGATGAGACCAAGGTTATCGAACCAGTAGGAGAACCACGGAACACCACGTAAATAGCTCCTGCACACAAAGAACAAATACTTACAACCCGACGTGTTAAAGGGGTTGTCAATCCCTTTCGGGTAACGAGATAGATAAAATTGTAGTAGATTGAAAGATGCAAATAAAAGCAAATAAAATTCAGCAAGGTATTTTTGGGTTTTTGGATTAATAGATCTGAAAATAAAAGTTGCAAACAAATAAAAGAGCGAATAGCAAAATAGATCTTGAAGGCAAAATATATTAAAGAAGAGACCCGGGGGCCGTAGTTTTCACTAGTGGCTTCTCTTGAGAAAAATAGCAAACGGTGGAAACAAATGACTGTTAGGCAATTGATAGAACTTCAAATACTCATGACGATATCCAGGCAATGATCATTATATAGGCATCACGTCCAAGATTAGTAGACCGACTCCTGCCTGCATCTACTACTATTACTCCACACATCGACCGCTATCCAGCATGCATCTAGTGTATTAAGTTCATGGAGAAATGGAGTAATGCAATAAGAATGATGACATGATGTAGACAAGATCTATTTATGTAGAAATAGACCCCATCTTGTTATCTTTGATGGCAATGATACATACGTGTCGTTTCCCTTTCTGTCACTGGGATCAAGCACAGTAAGATCGAACCCATCATGAAGCACCTCTTCCCATTGCAAGATAAATAGATCAAGTTGGCCAAACAAAACCCAAATATCGGAGAAGAAATACGAGGCTATAAGCAATCATGCATATAAGAGATCAAAGAAGACTCAAATAACTTTCATGGATAAAAACATAGATCTGATCATAAACTCAAAGTTCATCGGATCCCAACAAACACACCGCAAAAAAGAGTTACATCATATGGATCTCCAAGAGACCATTGTATTGAGAATCAAACAAGAGAGAAAGCCATCTAGCTACTAACTACGGACCCGAAGGTCTACAATGAACTACTCACACATCATCGGAGAGGCACCAATGAGGATGATGAACCCCTCCGTGATGGTGTCTAGATTGGATCTGGTGGTTCTGGAACTTGCGGCGGCTGGAATTGATTTTCGTTGACTCCCCTAGGGTTTCTGGAATATTGGGGTATTTATAGAGCAAAGAGGCGGTGCGGCAGGCCCCCGAGGTGGGCACAACCCACCTGGCGTGCCTGGGCCTCTAGGCGCGCCCTGGTGGGTTGTGCTCCCCTCGGAGCACCCCCCCCCAGGTGCTTCTCCGGCCCACTGGATGTCTTCTGGTCCAAAAAAACCACAAAAAGTTTCACTGCGTTTGGACTCCGTTTGGTATTGATTTCCTACGATGTAAAAAACATGCAGAAAACAGCAACTGGCACTGGGCACTATGTCAATAGGTTAGTACCAAAAAATGATATAAAATGATTATAAAATGATTGTAAAACATCCAAGAATGATAATATAACAGCATGGAACAATCAAAAATTATAGATACGTTGGAGACGTATCAACAAGAAGGAGGGGGGGCTCTCTCCCCCTCACTATCGGTGGCGCCGGAACGCCGCCGGGGCCATCATCGTGACGGCGATCTACACCATTTCGCCGCCGTCATCACCAACTCTCTCCCCCTCTATGCAGCTGTGTAACACCTCTTCTCCCTGCTGTAATCTCTACTTAAACATGGTGCTCAATGCTATATATTATTTCCCAATGATGTATGGATATCCTATGATGTTTGAGTAGATCCGTTTTGTCCTATGGGTTGATTGATGATCGTGATTGGTTTGAGTTGCATGTTTTAATATTGGTGCTGTCCTATGGTGCTCTCCGTGTCGCGCAAGCATGAGGGATCCCCGCTGTAGGGTTTGCAATATGTTCATGATTCGCTTATGGTGGGTGGCGTGAGTGACAGAAGCACAGACCTGAGTAAGTAGGTTGTTTGCGTATGGGAATAAAGAGGACTTGATACTTTAATGCTATGGTTGGGTTTTACCTTAATGATCTTTATTACGGATGTTTGCTAGAGTTCCAATCATAAGTGCATATGATCCAAGTAGAGAAAGTATGTTAGCTTATGCCTTTCCCTCATATAAAATTGCAATAATGATTACCGGTCTAGTTATCGATTGCCTAAGGACAAATAACTTTCTTGTGACAAAAAGCTCTCTACTAAAACTAACTTAGTTATTTCTTTATCTAAACAGCCCCTATCTTTTATTTTCGTGCTCTTTATTATCTTGCAAACCTATCTCTTTACACCTACAAAGTACTTCTACTTTCATACTTGTTCTAGGTAAAGCGAACGTTAAGCGTGCGTAGAGTTGTATCGGTGGTCGATAGAACTTGAGGGAATATTTGTTCTACCTTTAGCTCCTCGTTGGGTTCGACACTCTTATTTATCGAGAAAGGCTACAACTGATCGCCTATACTTGTGGGTTTTCACCGCACAACCGCCCAATACAGTTGCAGCCAGCTATCTGATCTGCCCCCTCCCCCGGTGTTGTCCACTTCCTCCCCCCTCGATTCTTCCTTCCTCCTCCCACGCGTTGTCGCACCAGAGCCGTTGTCCAACACACACGAGCAAAACCCCCCGATGACTACCAACGCCGATGACCTCGCCGGCTCGCCGCCGCTCTCAGACAGTCGTAGTTCCAGGAAAAAACACCGGGCCCATGGTTGCCGCAAAACGTGACTATGGTCCCAGCTATTCTCGAACGTAATTCCAGCTCGGCGCGGCCATCGCAAATTGTCGTGGCCATGAGTACAACGCGCTGTGTTTCCACTGCAATTGGCTGTGGTGACCATCGGTCTCGCTGCGTTGACCGGTTTTTAGCAAAAATGACTCACGGTTGCAACTCACCGACCGCCGACTCTTTTTGTGCTCGCTACCACGCTTGGAGCATCGTGGCAGCCATGAGCAAAGGATGTAGCAAAAATGTCGACTGGTAGTACAAGAATCAGACACGGCTATAACAAAAACCATCGTCTCGGCGTCGAGGATCGCCAACTAAGTCGTAATGGGTGTAGAAAAAATTCTTCGATAGTTGCAACAAAAACGACATCATCGTCATCTTGGGGTCCTGCTCATCATGAATGATGGCAGAAAAAAGTTGTCGATGGTAGCTTCCTCCATCGCCGGTTGCAACACCTCAAAAAAACGAATAGGTGAGGATGTGCAGTATTAAGAAGATAAGATTGTTGAAAGCACAAGTGCTCCCTGGGTGATTTTGGTAATTAATGTCAACATATCTCTTGGTGGACTAATACCTCTACCTAGTGTATTTCAGATAAGTTCAACAATGGCGTGGCAAGGACAAGAGGATGTGGAACCCCTTCAAAATGCTAAGGACAAAGATTGGCAAAAGCTCAAGACTCTTCATTTCTATTTTAGTGATCCAAGATCACATTGAGTCCATAGGAAAGCCAATACTATTAAAAGGGGGTGAGGTGTTGCTTAATGGTCTACTTGCTCAAAGTGCTTAGTGATATTGCTCCAAAACCCTCAGCCACTTTCTGATTCCAAATATGTCCAAAACTCAAAGTCAAACTCGGCCCCACTGAACCATTCTATCCGGTGCCACCGAGTTTAGTTGACATAGCCACTGCCAGAAACCCTAGCAATTCGGTCACACCGATATGGATCTCGGTCTCACCGAGATGGCCCTGCAAACTCTATGTTGCCTGTTGTAATTATTTCGGTCCCACCAAGTTTGCTTGACCAACTCTCTGTTTGCTCTTTGCTGAAATCGGTCTCACCGAGTTCAAGCAACCGGTCTCATCGAGATGAGGTTTTGCCCTAGCCCTAGCACATCGGTCCCACCGAGTTGTTCCAGTCGGTCCCACCGAGATTCCTAACATTCACATTTTGAACTGAATCGGTCTCACCGAGTTCTTCTATTCGGTCTCACCGAGTTGGGTCAAATGTGTGTAACGGTTGGATTTTGTGTGGAGGCTATATATACCCCTCCACCCCCTTCTCCATTTGTGAGAGAGCCATCAGAATGTGCCTACACTTCCACTACTCATTTTCAGAGAGAGAACCACCTACTCATGTGTTGAGACCAAGATATTCCAATCCTACCACAAGAATCTTGATCTCTAGCCTTTCCCAAGTTGCTTTCCACTCAAATCATCTTTCCACCATAGTCAAATCTGTGAGAGAGAGTTGAGTGTTGGGAAGACTATCATTTGAAGCACAAGAGCAAGGAGTTCATCATCAACACACCATTTAATACCTTTTGGAGAGTGGTGTCTCCTAGATTGGTTAGGTGTCGCTTAGGAGTCTCTGACAAGATTGTGGAGTTGAACCAAGAAGTTTGTAAGGGCAAGGAGATTGCCTACTTCGTGAAGATCTACCCGAGTGAGGCAAGTCCTTCGTGGGCGATGGCCATGGTGGGATAGACAAGGTTGCTTCTTCGTGGACCCTTCGTGGGTGGAGCCCTCCGTGGACTCGCGCAACCATTACCCTTCATGGGTTGAAGTCTCCATCAATGTCGATGTACGATAGCACCACCTATCGGAACCACACCAAAAATCTCCGTGTCTTCATTGCGTTTGCTCACTCCAATCCCATCCCTTACTTTCTTGCAATTAGCATGCTTTACTCTTTCCGCTGCTTATACTCTTGCCATGCTTGCTTGAAATGTATTGTGAATGCTTAAACTTGTGTTAAAAATCCACCTCAACTTGAAGATCTTAAAAATTGCCACTTTTACTTGTTGAGGGTCTAATCACCCCCCCTCTAGACCCCTCTTCTCGATCCTTTCAATTGGTATTAGAGCTTTGGTCTCCATTGCTTTGGTTTAATCACCATTGGAGGAAGATGGATGAGTCTACGATTGGGAGTATTAGACGTAGAGTGCCTATGCTTGACGGAGAGTTCTATAGTGCTTGGAAAAATGAGATGCTTGAGATTTTCAATGAATATAATTTGAACAAGTATATTACTAGCCCTTGTGCACCTCCTATTGATCCCTTGCATCCTACCCCCGATGAGTATCTTGACATGACCCGCAATCTTAGAGCTATTGATCTTATCATTAGAGGATTGCCTAGAAATTTGCTTGTATGCTTGCTGATACGTCTCCAACTTATCTATAATTTTTGGTTGTTCCATGCTATTATATTATCCATCTTGGATGTTTTATATGCATTTATATGCTATTTTATATTATTTTTGGACTAACCTATTAATCGAGAGCCCAGTGCCAGTTTCTGTTTTTTTTCTTGTTTTTGAGCTTCGCAGAAAAGGAATATCAAATGGAGTCCAATTGACCTGAAAATCCACGGAGAATATTTTTGGGAAATATAAAAAATAATGGAACGAAAAGTTATCGGAGAGGAGTCTCGAGGCCACCACAAGGGTGGAGGGCGCGTCCTCCGTCCTTGTCGTCGCCTCGTGGGCCCCCTTGACTTGTCCCTGACGCCAACACCTCCTATAAATCCCAAAACCTCCAGAACATAACCTAGATCGGGAGTTCCGCCGCCGCAAGCCTCTGTAGCCAGCAAAAACCAATCGGGACCCTGTTTCGGCACCTTGCTAGAGGGGGAAATCATCAACGGTGGCCATCTTCATCATCCCGACGCTCTCCATGACGAGGAGGGAGTAGTTCACCCTCGGGGCTGAGGGTATATACCAGTAGCTATGTGTTTGATCTCTCTCTCTCGTGTTCTTGATTTGGCATGATCTTGATGTACCGCGAGCTTTGCTATTATAGTTGGATCTTATGATGTTTCTCCCCCTCTACCTTCTTGTAATGGATTGAGTTTTCCCTTTGAAGTTATCTTATCGGATTGAGTCTTTAAGTATTTGAGAACACTTGATGTATGTCTTGCATGTGCTTATCTATGGTGACAATGGGATATTCACGTGATCCACTTGATGTATGTTTTGGTGATCAACTTGCGGGTTCTGTGACCTTGTGAACTTATGCATAGGGGTTGGCACACGTTTTCGTCTTGACTCTCCGGTAGAAACTTTGGGGCACTCTTTGAAGTTCTTTGTGTTGGTTTGAATAGATGAATCTGAGATTGTGTGATGCATATCATATAATCAAACCCGCGGATACTTGTGGTGATATTGGAGTATCTAGGTGACATTAGGGTTTTGGTTGATGTGTATCTTAAGGTGTTATTTTAGTACAGACTCTAGGGCTGTTTGTGGCACTTATAGGAATAGCCCAATAGATCGATCAGAAAGAATAACTTTGAGGTGGTTTCGTACCCTACAATAATCTTTTCGTTTGTTCTCCGCTATTAGTGACTTTGGAGTGACTCTTTGTTGCACGTTGAGGGATTGTTATATGATCTAATTATGTTATCATTGTTGAGAGAACTTGCACTAGTGAAAGTATGAACCCTAGGCCTTGTTTCCAAGAATTGCAATACCATTTTCGCTCACTTTTGTTACTTACTACCTTGCTGTTTTTATACTTTCAGATTACAAAAACCTATATCTACCATCCATATTGCACTTGTATCACCATCTCTTCGCCGAACTAGTGCACCTATACAATTTACCATTGTATTGGGTGTGTTGGGGACACAAGAGACTCTATGTTATTTGGTTGCAGGGTTGTTTGAGAGAGACCATCTTCATCCTACGCCTCCCATGGATTGATAAACCTTAGGTCATCCACTTAAGGGAAATTTGCTACTGTCCTACAAAACTCTGCGCTTGGAGGCCCAACACGAGTCTACAAGAAGAAGGTTGCGTAGTAGACATCAAGCTCTTTTCTGGCGCCGTTGCTGGGAAGGTGAGTGCTTGAAGGTATATCTTTAGATCTTGCACTCGAATCTTTTAGTTTCTTGTTTTATCACTAGTTTAGTCTATAAAATAAAACTACAAAAAAATGGAATTGAGGTTGCCTCATATGCTTCATCTTTTTAATGTCTTTCGTGAAAATGATGGAAAGGAAAATTGTGCTCAAGTGTTAGAAGAAGAAGTCTATAAAATGTTTGGCACTAAATTTTTAAATGATGAGCATGATTGCAATGTTGTTAGTATGAATTCCTTGAATATCCATGATGCTAATGATATGCAAAGCTACAAGCTTGGGGAAGCTATGTTTGATGAAGATGATATTTTTAGTCCCCCAAGTTTTGATGAGAATATTTATTATGATGATAGCATGCCTCCTATTTATGATGATTATATTGATGAAAGTGGGTTTGGAAGAGTGTCAACTCTAGGTACTAATGATCCCACTATTTTTGAGGGTGTTGAATCTTTTCACAATATTGATAAAAGTGGATTTGGAGAGGTCATGACTTTATTTAGTGATGAATCCACTATTTTGGAAGAGGTTCCAATTGATTATGAGAACAAAGTTGCTACCTATGATGATTATTGTGATGACATGTATGCTATAAAGAATAATGATAACCATGAAACTTGTCATCATGATTTTAATTTCAATTGGATTATGCCTCGCATGATAGTTATTTTGTTGAGTTTGCTCCTACTACTATTCATGAGAATAAATTTGCCTATGTGGAGAGTAATAAAATTTCTATGCTTGTGGATCATGAAAATAATGCCTTATGTGATAGCTATATTGTTGAATTCATTCATGATGCTACTGAAAATTATTATGAGAGAGGAACATATGCTTCTACATATTGCAATAATATCAAGTTTCCTCTCTATGTGCTTAAAGTTTTGAAGTTATGCTTGCTTTGCCAGCCTATGCTAGTTGATTCTTGCTCCCATAAATTGTTTGCTCACAAAATCCCTATGCATAGGAGGTGGGTTAGACTTAAATGTGCTAGTCATATGCTTCATGATGCTCCCATTATGTTTCAATCCTTATCTTTTATGTGAGCATCATTGAAATCATCATGCCTAGCTAAAAGACATTAAAGAAAAGCGCTTGTTGGGAGACAACCCAATATTTAACCCTACTGTTTTTGTGTGTTCACATGATTAAGCTACTGTAGTAATCATGTTTTATAGCTTTTGTTTGAATAAAGTGCCAAGTAAAGCCTTTGGGATAGTGTGGTTGATAGTTGATTTGATTCTGTGCAAAAACAGATACTTTTTCGTCCAGTACAGAAATTCCTATATTTTACTGGAATTTGGAAAACTTCTTAATTTTTTACAGTTGATTTATATACAAATTTTCTACGTTGGCCTAATTTTTCAGAATTTTTGGAGTAACAGAAGTATGAGCTCAATTCAGATTTTCACAGACTGTTCTGTTTTTGACAGATTCTGTTTTCGATGCATAGTTTGCTTGTTTTCTAGTTTCTATGGCTTATATTGCTTAATATAAATTTTAGAAATTATAGGGTACAGTAGGAATCATGTGAGAAAAGTTATGAATCTTGTCTTGACAGTACCAAAGTGAATGATTTGTTTTATTATACTAACGGATCTCACGAAGGTTTTGTTAAGTTTGTGTGATTGAAGTTTTCAAGTTTTGGGTGAGATATCGATATGAGGAGAATAAGGAGTGACAAGACCCTAATCTTGGGGATGCTCAAGGCACCCCAAGGTAATATTAAAGGAAGATCCAAGCAACTAAGCTTGGGGATGCCCCGGAAAGCATCCCTTCATTCGTCTCCAACATTATCGGTTACCTTACTTGGAGCTATATTTTTATTCGTCACATAATATGTGTTTTGCTTGGAGCATCATTTTATTTTATTAGGAATTTCTTGCTGTTATTTATAATAATGTTTTTCATCTTTTAGTTCAATAAAAGTGTCAAGTTTAGCCTTTACCATGTTTATTTTGCAAGTCTATATGTTGCTGTTTTGAAAACAGAAAGTTTTCCGTCATTGTATAAATTCTTCTGGAAAGTCAGAACGTGGTAAAATCTTAAAAGTTTTTCAAAATGAGTAACAATAAATTTTCTACAGTTTTACAATTTTTTCGAATTTTTGGAGTTAGGTAAGTATGACTACAATTGCACTCTTTACAGACTATCCTGTTTTAACAGATTGCTGTTATGTTTGCATTGTTTGCATATGTTTGCTTGTTTAATGATTCTATTGGAGGATAGGAGTATTAAATATGCAGAGGCATTTAGTATGCAATGTTAATTAATAATTTTAGTGATTTTCTACAGTAGAGAATGATATGGTTTTGCATTTGATTTATACTAACTTTTCTCACGAGTTCTTGTTGAGTTTTGTGTGGATGAAGTTTTTAAGATTTAGGGAAACCGCTATAAATGGAATTAAGGAGACACAAAAGCTCAAGCTTGGGGATGCCCAAGGCATCCCAATATAATATTTCAAGAAGTCTCAAGCATCTAAGCTTGGGGATGCCCCGGTAGGCATCCCACCTTTCTTCATCAAGAATCATCGGTTAGTATCGGTTGAGCCTAAGTTTTTGCTTCTTCACATGATGTGTGCTATTTTTAGAATGTAATTTTATTTTGTTTTGCTTGCTGTTTGAATAAAGTACTTAAGATCTAAATTTTCTTTATGAGAGAGAGTCTTCACATAGCTACTTAATTATTTGACTGCTCATTGATCTTCACTCATATCTTTTGGAGTAGTTTGTCATTTACTCGTGTGCTTCACTTATATCCTATGAGTAAATGGTTGAATGAATTGAATATCATAAATCTGAAATTATATATGCTTCATATGCTTATACCATGGGGAGTAATGACTTCACATATAAGAAGTAGAGGTGGTAAATTTATTGAAAGTTAGCAAACATAGTATTGGTCACTTGAACAATTCATGAAAGAATATTGAAGGAAGAGAGATTTCACATATAAATATACTATCTTGGACATCTTCTATGATTGTGAGCCCCATTAATTATTTTCAGACTTGATCAAATGAGTTGAAGTTGGACAAGGAAGACAACATAATGAGTTATGCTTGGGTATATTTGTATAGAAGTTATATTGTTATGGATCCTCCAACATGTGGTGCTTGCTATTTAGAATCTTTTGCTATCCAAAATTTCTGTACTAAGCGGGAATACTACTTGTGCATCCAAACTCCTTGAACCAAGTTTCTTCCATGAGTGTCCACCATATCTACCTATATGTGTTATTTACCTGCCGTTCCAAGTAAATTTGCATGTGCCAAATTCTAAACCTTCAAATAATAATCTGTTTTGTATGCCCGAATCGCTCATGTAGCGACTAGGGGCTGTCAGTATCTTCCATGCTAGATGGGTTATTCTCACGATGAGTGGACTCCGCTCATCATTCATGAGAAAATGGCTGGTAATTGGGATGCCCAGTCCTATGATCAAAAGATCAAAAACAAAATCGCAAATAATTAAACAAAACTCCCCCAGGACTATTGTTGGTATGGACGGTACTCGTTATTTCGGACAAGCCGTGGAGTGTGATTGTTGGTAGAGGGGGAGTAAAAAAATTTACCTTTCTGTTTGGGAACTGCCTATAATGTATCTAGTATGGAAGATATTGGGAACTCTTGGTTGTTATGTTGACAATGAAAGCATACCTCTCAAAATTATTTTCATCTCTGTTTTAAAAGCTTCGAGCTCTGGCACCTCTGCAAATCCCTGCTTCCCTCTGCGAAGGGCCTATCTTTTACTTTTATGCAAGAGTCAGTAGTATTCCTTTTCATTCCAACCTACTCTTTAGTTGGCCAGCATCATGTGGTGGGGAAAGATCTAAGCATATATGGCCATTCAAATATATTTGATCATGAATTATTATTGTTGACAATTATCTATATGATAAATAAGTTGGGAGGCGAAACATTAAGCCCCTATCTTTCTCTGTGTTCGATGGATGCTATTTGTTCTAAAAATATGCTTTGAGTGGTAGCGATCATGGAAGACTATATGATAGTTGAGTATGTGGGATTTTCTAAATCAAAGCTCTTACATAGACCCTTCCTGAAAATAAGATGAATTGCAATTGTTTGATGATTGAGAACCTAGTTTGTTAGTTTTCAAGAAAGTTTATGATCTATGCTTTGACATGTGAATAGCTTGCTACTTGATCATGAGAAGTTTTATGAGATGAGCTACTGTTTATGATATATAATGATGCTAGAAAAAGTGATTGAAATTATCATTGATCAAACTTATGCACTTGCTAGCATTCCACATCAAAAATTCTGTTTTTATCATTTACCTACTCGAGGACGAGCAGGAATTAAGCTTGGGGATGCTTGATACGTCTCCAACGTATCTATAATTTTTGATTGTTCCATGCTATTATATTATCCATCTTGGATGTTTTATATGCATTTATATGCTATTTTATATTATTTTTGGATTAACCTATTAACCTAGAGCCCAGTGCCAGTTTCTGTTTTTTCCTTGTTTCTGAGCTTCGCAGAAAAGGAATATCAAATGGAGTCCAATTGATCTGAAAATCCACGGAGAATATTTTTGGGAAATATAAAAAATAATGGAATGAAAAGTTATCGGAGAGGAGTCCCGAGGCCACCACAAGGGTGGAGGGCGCCCCCCCCCTAGGGCGCGCCCTCCGTCCTTGTCGTCGCCTCGTGGGCCCCCTTGACTTGTCACTGACGCCAACACCTCCTATAAATCCCAAAACCTCCAGAACATAACCTAGATCGGGAGTTCCGCCGCCGCAAGCCTCTGTAGCCACCAAAAACCAATCGGGACCCAGTTCTGGCACCCTGCCGGAGGGGGAAATCATCATCGGTGGCCATCTTCATCATCCCGGCGCTCTCCATGACGAGGAGGGAGTAGTTCACCCTCGGGGCTGAGGGTATGTACCAGTAGCTATGTGTTTGATCTCTCTCTCTCTCGTGTTCTTGATTTGGCACGATCTTGATGTACCACGAGCTTTGCTATTATAGTTGGATCTTATGATGTTTCTCCCCCTCTACCTTCTTGTAATGGATTGAGTTTTCCCTTTGAATTTATCTTATCGGATTGAGTCTTTAAGGATTTGAGAACACTTGATGTATGTCTTGCATGTGCTTATCTGTGGTGACAATGGGATATTCACGTGATCCACTTGATGTATGTTTTGGTGATCAACTTGCGGGTTCTGTGACCTTGTGAACTTATGCATAGGGGCTGGCACACGTTTTCATCTTGATTCTCCGGTAGAAACTTTGGGGCACTCTTTGAAATTCTTTGTGTTGGTTTGAATAGATGAATCTGAGATTGTGTGATGCATATCGTATAATCAAACCCGCGGATACTTGTGGTGACATTGGAGTATCTAGGTGACATTAGGGTTTTGGTTGATGTGTATCTTAAGGTGTTATTTTAGTACGAACTCTAGGGCTGTTTGTGGCACTTATAGGAATAGCCCAATAGATCGATCAGAAAGAATAACTTTGAGGTGGTTTCGTACCCTACAATAATCTCTTCGTTTGTTCTCCGCTATTAGTGACTTTGGAGTGACTCTTTGTTGCACGTTGAGGGATTGTTATATGATCTAATTATGTTATCATTGTTGAGAGAACTTGTACTAGTGAAAGTATGAACCCTAGGCCTTGTTTCCAAGCATTGCAATACCGTTTTCGCTCACTTTTGTTACTTACGACCTTGCTGTTTTTATATTTTCAGATTACAAAAACCTATATCTACCATCCATATTGCACTTGTATCACCATCTCTTCGCCGAAGTAGTGCACCTATACAATTTACCATTGTATTGGGTGTGTTGGGGACACAAGAGACTCTTTGTTATTTGGTTGTAGGGTTGTTTGAGAGAGACCATCTTCATCCTACGCCTCCCACGGATTGATAAACCTTAGGTCATCCACTTGAGGGAAATTTGCTACTGTCCTACAAAACTCTGCGCTTGGAGGCCCAACACGAGTCTACAAGAAGAAGGTTGCGTAGTAGACATCACTTGCCTACATTTGAATGTGCTAATACTTTATGGAGATACCTTGAGGAGCGCTTTCCAAACTATTCCTTGAAAAATCTAGATGAGATTCTTCAAAAGTCTTTTGCTTTTCATAAAATGAAACCTAGTGATCCTAAATTTGATGATTGTCTATTCGAGCTTCATGACCTTATGCGTGCCAAAGGAGATGTTGGAGTCATTAGTAGCATCATTTCTCAAGTCATTAGAATTCATAAAGATGCACATTGTTATGGTCATAAATCTAATGAATCACTCTCTCTAGGTGACGATCAATCACATGATGATGTTGAACATGGATATTATGATGAGGATGATGATAGTGACTTTGATCTTGATGAGTCAATGAGACACTTTGGTCTTATGGCTAACCTTCATGGTTACATGGCCGGAGGAAAGGAATGGGTTCTTGATAGTGGATGTACCGATCACATGACCGGAGACAAGGCCATGTTTCGTGAGCTTGCTGAAAATGATGGTCCCCGAAAGTATGTCACTTTTGGTGATAACTCAAAGGGTAAGGTAGTTGGCCTTGGTAAGGTGGCCATCTCCCACGATAGCTCTATCCAAAATGTTATGCTCGTTGAATCTCTTGGCTACAATTTACTTTCCATATCTAGACTAGCCGATTTCGGTTTCAATGTTCTATTCACTAAAGTAGATTGCCAAGTGTTTCGAAGAGACAATCATAATATGGTCTTTACCGGTATACGTAGAGGTGATCTATACATCATTGATTTCACTAAAAGTGCTCAACCTCGAACTTGCTTAATTGCTAAATCTTCCAAAGGTTGGTTATGGCATAGAAGGTTAGGTCACGTGGGCATGCGAAATCTTGATAAGCTTATTAAAGGTGATCATATCATTGGTGTTAAAGATGTCATATTTGACAAGGATAGACTTTGCAGTGCTTGTCAAGCAGGAAAACAAGTTGGAGGAAGTCATCCCGTGAAGAACATCATGACCACGAGAAGACCGCTTGAGCTACTTCATATGGATCTTTTTGGTCCCAACGCCTACAAGAGTCTCGGTGGTAACTCGTTCGGATTGGTCATTGTTGATGATTTTTCAAGATTTACGTGGGTGTTCTTTCTTGATGATAAATCGCAGGTCCAAAAGATCTTCAAGAACTTCGCTAGGAAGGCCCAAAATCAATTTGAAGTGAAGGTCAAGAAGGTTCGAAGTGACAACGGAACGGAGTTCAAGAACGCCAATGTGGATACCTTTCTTGACGAAGAAGGGATTTCACATGAGTTCTCGGCTACGTACACACCTCAACAAAATGGAGTTGTTGAGAGAAAGAACCGGACACTTATTGAGATGGCAAGAATGATGCTTGATGAATATAAGACGCCAAGACACTTTTGGGCGGAAGTGGTTGAGACAGCTTGTCATGCTACAAATCGACTATATCTTCAGAAGCTTCTCGGCAAGACAGCATACGATCTTCTCACAGGTAACAAACCCCAAGTTGGATACTTTCGAGTATTTGGCTCAAAGTGTTACATTCTTGATAAGCATCGTCGTTCGAAATTTACCCCTAAATCTCATGAAGGTTTCCTACTCGGTTATGGCTCAAACTCTCACACTTACCGTGTCTACAACAATTTCACCCGAAAGGTTGAAGAGACGGTAGATGTGAAGTTTGATGAATCTAACGGCTCGCAAGTAGAGCAATTGCCAATTGATGTAGGAGACAAAGATCCTTCTAAAGCAATTCAAGATTTGTCCATTGAAAAAATTCGTCCAACGGAGGTGAAGGAGAGTACTTCGTCCATTCAAGTGGAAGCCTCAACTTCACGACAAGGTGACCCACAAGTTGACTTGGAGGCATCCACAAGTGGAACACGTCAAGATGAAGGAAATGAGGAAGTACAACAAGATGAACCTCATCGACCTCCTTCTCCACCTTCACAAGAGAACAACAACAACGCCAACAACAACGAAGAAGGACAAGAAGAAGAAGAATAAGAAGACAATGAAGAGGATGTTTCACCCCGACCCAAACAAAAGCTCTCATGAGTTAGAGCAAGAGTCTCAAGAGATCACCCCGTTGAACAAATCTTTGATGATATTCAAACCGGGAGAATTACTCGCTCTAAACCTTGTTTGGCTAACTTTTGTGAACATTACTCATTCATTTCTAGTATTGAACCTATGAAGGTTGAAGAAGCTCTTGATGATCCGGATTGGGTGAACGCTATGCATGAAGAGCTACACAATTTTGAGAGGAATCAAGTATGGACATTGGTTGAAAAACCGGAAGACAACCACAATGTCATTGGAACCAAGTGGGTGTTTCAGAATAAGCAAGATGAGGATGGACAAGTTGTACGCAACAAGGCCTGTCTCCTCGCCCATGGCTACACGCAAGTCGAAGGTATGGACTATGGTGAGACATACCCGTTGCTAGACTTGAGTTCATATGCATCTTACTTGCTTATGCCAATCACCATGATATCACTTTATACCAAATGGACATTAAAAGTGCTTTTCTAAATGGTGAAATTGAGGAGGAAGTTTACGTTAAACAACCTCCCGGCTTTGTTAATCCTAAGAAACCCGATCATGTTGTCCTCAATTACTTTGGATGACCCAAACCCTTAAGGATTATGGGATACATGTGAAACATGTTCCATTGCTTTGTGATAATGAGAGTGCTATTAAGATTGCTCACAATCCTGTGCTACACTCTCGAACTAAGCATATTGAAGTTCATCATCATTTCATTCGAGATCATGTTGCTAAAGGAGACATCAATCTTAAGCATGTTCGTACCGATAAGCAATTGGCGGATATATTCATCAAACCGCTTGATGAGAAAGTATTTTGTCATTTGAGAGGTGAATTGAATATCAATGATGCCTCAAACTTGGAGTAGAAACTCCATTTGGATACATGCAAGGCATGAGCCTTTTATGACTAATCCTTGATACTTCTCTTATGATGACGACCATATGTCTTGGATCTATATTTGTACCCTTGCATGTTATCTAACCCTTGCAGGTACTTGGATAAGCCCAAATCTATGATATTGCAAGCCACTCACATTTTGAGCAATCTCTACATCACCAAGTTCCTACTATATGGTTGTTGAATACAAGGAAGCATGAATCCACTCAACATATCCTTTGACAATTTCTATATATCAAATTTCTTTTGGCATCAAGTCTCATGATTGTCATCTTGGATACACAAGTGCTCTTCCTTGCAAGACTAACCCATGTAGGAAGATGAACTTAAACTACAAGTGGTGCTCCCAACTCTTGATGAACTACATCAACCTTGAGCATCCAACACAAGTTGGACTACATGATCAAGATCAACACCACAACCCAAGGTATGTCACTTCATCTTAGAGAAGCTTTGACCCAAGTCATGAGTCAAAGCAACTCAACAAGATGTGAACACATCAAAATGCTTAAACGAAAAATGGTAACCCCATTTTGAGCTTAAACGATGAGTATGACCTACGATCAAGTGTTATCACCTGACTCCTCAGTCAATATACTCTAACATAGGTGACTTTGTCGCTGACCCCTTCTAGATGAAGTTCTCTAGTGCTTATTCGTGTTCTTGCATATGTTTCTTGCTATTGTGTTTCTCTTTATCAAAAAAAAAAACTTCATCTAGATCTCTTTTCTGCTTTTATTCTGTTGCTAATTCATTGCAAATCCTTCAGTTAATTCCTTGCAAATCCTTATGAGATTTAATTTTCCAAGTGAGCTGAGTTGACAAAAAAAATTCCTCTACATTGAACTCGGACTCACCGATCCAAGCCTATCGGCTAGACCGAACTACGAGAATATCTTGTAGACAGTTCATCGGTACAACCGACTTGGACTACCCGGTCTGACCGATATGCATCATCCATGACACTGCCAACTCGGTGTCACCGATGGAAACAGGTCGGCGTTACCGATTTCACTGCTGAGAAAACTTTTTGCCATTGTTTTCTGCACCTTTTCTTTCAGCTCCACTCAATGATTCTTATCCTCTACCGCATCTTAAACTACATGCTGCTTTGTAGTGTGTCTCAAGGACCACACCTACCTGACTCATACTCCAGAAGTACCCTTCTTGGAAATTGATGTCAAAGGGGAGAGAGAGCACATCAAAGCTTATCATATGAGCACATCTAAGCTCTTCCAGATGCTTGTTGACAAAAGAGGAGAGAAGTCTCATGTCTTTAAGAGGGGAAAGACATGTCAATATATGTTTGATCTTAGCTATTGCAAACATTCTTGTTGCTCTGAATTTTGGTTAATTTTGGTTGATTGCACCATTTCCTGCTCTGATTTTTCTTGCTCTGATTTTCTCTCACGCCACCTTCTCCCATTATCCAATATCAGATTCAGGGGGAGAAAAAGTCCATATCTCGGGAAAAAAAATCTTTGGAATTCATTGCATATCTTTAAAATCTTTGGGGACATGTCTATATCCAAATGAAGTACTAAGTACTCACCCATTACATGTCATCCCAGTCTTGGTACTCTTGTGGTTTCCTGAAATTGCATTAATTAGAGTGTTCTTGTGTTATCTAACCCTGTTTTCTCAAGTTCACCTCTTCCAAAGCCAGCTCAAGACCACAAGGTAAGTATATGCATCACACTCATGTGCATGATGATCTCTTGCTGATGTACATATTGTTTGCAAGAAGGATTCATGAACATGAAGGTACACTTCCTTTTATCTACATCATTTGCTCTGATGCATATAGCCAAGATACATGTAACTCATTGCTTGCTCTGTCATGCTTATGCATTCACATGTTCTTATATTCTATCTTTACATGATTGCATACATATAGGGGGAGCCTGTGCATATTACATGTCTTTCCAAAGCTTTACTTGTTACTCTTCATATCTTTATCTAAAGCTTTGATGTATGTTGTCATCAATTACCAAAAAGGGGGAGATTGAAAGCACAAGTGCTCCCTGGGTGATTTTGGTAATTAATGTCAACATATCTCTTGTTGGACTAATACCTCTACCTAGTGTATTTCAGATAAGTTCAACAATGGCGTGGCAATGATAAGAGGATGTGGAACCCCTTCAAAATGCTAAGGACAAAGATTGGCAAAAGCTCAAGACTCTTCATTTCTATTTTAGTGATCCAAGATCACATTGAATCCATAGGAAAGCCAATACTATTAAAAGGGGATGAGGTGTTGCTTAATGGTCTACTTGCTCAAAGTGCTTAGTGATATTGCTCCAAAACCCTCAGCCACTTTCTCATTTCCAAATATGTCCAAAACTCAAAGTCAAACTCGGCCCCACCGAACCATTCTATCTGGCGCCACCGAGTTCAGTTGACATAGCCACTACCAGAAACCCTAGCAATTCGGTCACACCGATACGGATCTCGGTCTCACCGAGATGGCCCAGCAAACTCTCTGTTGCCTGTTGTAATTATTTCGGTCTCACCGAAATGTGCAATCGGTCCCACTGAGTTTGCTTAACCAACTCTTTGTTTGCTCTTTGCTGAAATCGGTCTCACCGAGTTCAACCAATCGGTCTCACCGAGATGAGGTTTTGCCCTAGCCCTAGTACATCGATCCCACCAAGATTCCTAACGTTCACATTTTGAACTGAATCGGTCTCACCGAGTTCTTCTAATCGGTCTGACCAAGTTGGGTCAAATGTGTGTAACGGTTGGATTTTGTGTGGAGGCTATATATACCCCTCCATCCCCTTCTCCATTTGTGAGAGAGCCATCAGAACGTCCCTACACTTCCACTACTTATTTTCTGAGAGAGAACCACCTACTCATGTGTTCAGACCAAGATATTCTAATCCTACCACAAGAATCTTGATCTCTAGCCTTCCCCAAGTTGCTTTCCACTCAAATCATCTTTCCACCATAGCCAAATCTGTGAGAGAGAGTTGAGTGTTGGGGAGACTATCATTTGAAGCACAAGAGCAAGGAGTTCATCATCAACACATCATTTATTACCTTTTGAACAGTGGTGTCTCCTAGATTGGTTAGGTGTCGCTTAGGAGCCTCCGACAAGATTGTGGAGTTGAACCAAGCAGTTTGGAAGGGCAAGGAGATCGCCTACTTCGTGAAGATCTACCCGAGTGAGGCAAGTCCTTCGTGGGCGATGGCCATGGTGGGATAGACAAGGTTGCTTCTTCGTGGACCCTTCGTGGGTATAGCCCTCCATGGACTCGCGCAACCGTTACCCTTCGTGGGTTGAAGTCTCCATCAACATGGATGTACGATAGCACCACCTATCGGAACCATGCCAAAAATCTCCGTGTCTTCATTGCATTTACTCACTCCAATCCCATCCCTTACTTTCTTGTAATTAGCATGCTTTACTCTTTCCGCTGCTTATACTCTTGCCATGCTTGCTTGAAATGTATTGTGAATGCTTAAACTTGTGCTAAAACTCCACCTCAACTTGAAGATCTTAAAAATTGCCACTTTTACTTGTTGAGGGTCTAATCACCCCCCCTCTAGACCCCTCTTCTCGATCCTTTCAGTTGTGTGCGAAAAAAGAGAGTTGGCCTACCTGTATCCAGCGTGGGGGTTAGAGCATCTCCAACAGACGCGCTAAATAAACCGTGTGCTGAAAAAAAAAACAGTTATATAGCGTGCGCAACCCAAACTAGCGCTCCAGCAGCCGCGCTAAAATCCCTCGCGCGGTAAACAAGGTTTAGTGCGCTGAGAAAAACGACATCGCGCGCTGCGTATTTGGTGCGCCCGCTCACGCGCGCTGCAAATTCTGGGCTGTAGTAGGTGGGGCCGCCGGATTGGGCGCCATGATTTCGTGCATCTGACAAACCTCTTTGTCGCTCCCGCGCGTAAAAAGACTATTTTGACGCTGCAAAAAAAATTTAGGCGCCTCTTTTGAAGATGCTCTTAGGGCATGTACAACGGGAGCATCACCCTAGTACTACCTCAAGTCTTAAACTAATCAAAAATTAAGGAAACCACCGTTTTGAAAAAATTCTGGCCAACTGTAGCCACACTGCTGTAGTGGAACCCATCATCCTTCACATGCATAGTATTTTCTTCCTCCCTCTATCTCTCTCCTTGCATGCATCAATGGAGCTGCCCTTTTCTTTCTTTCTCTTGCTTTTCACACCGAAGAGGCTGACTCTTCTGCAGGCTACACCACACTTTTTGATTAGTTTAAGAGTTGCGACAGTACTAGGGTGAAGCTCCCATTGTACATGCCCTTAGCGAGACGCACCATCGAAAGCGATCGCACGACGGGCGCAGGACCAGCAGAGAAGCTTCGGTCGGCAGCCCGACGTAAAATGTTCCCCTTATTTTTTTGATCAAAGAAGGGCTTTTCCCTTCCAATTTTCATTACTGAAAACCTCAAGCATCCAAACCTAGAACAAACTACTAGAACGAGAGTCCATCAACACAAACTAAAAACAAGTCTGCAGTCTGCAACCACGAACAGCAGGAAATTACATAGTTTAAACGATCACCAAAAGATCAAAACTACTCAAGCACAGCAGCAACGTTCAGGAACAACAACTTTAGCAGGAAGCAGGGTCTTCTTTTTCTTCTAGCCTTGCTACATTGATCCTCCACCCCTGCGACGCTGTGTACACTTCACTTGCTACTCGCTCTAGCAGTCTTGCTCCCAGCTCCAGCACCTTTTTTTGTGGCTCCTTTGTCTGCAAAATAGACCGATCAACGATCCAGTGGCTCATTAGTTTGATTATAGAGAAAGGATCATTTATCCTTTTATTTTCAAAATAATCCCATTTCTACTTTTCCAAATGGCCCAAAACAGAGCAGAAACCCCCACCATGACTAGTTTCCTATCATCCTTGTTAAACCTGCCCAGCCACCCCCCAGGCAGTCTTTGACAAAAAGGGGGATGTTTCTAAGCCCCATAACACACTTGACTAATCCCCACAGCAGAGATGCCACCGAACAAGTGAAAAATAAATGATCAACTGATTCATCTTTCCCACAAAACACACACATTTTTCCTCCTTTCCATCCCCTCTTTAGCAACGCATCTCTGGTTAGTATACTCTTCCTGTTAACTAGCCACAGGAAAACTTTAATTTTTGCAGGAACTTTGGTTAACCACAGGAATTTCTGCGGAAACCTTAAGCCAGATGTGATCAGCTTTCTATACAAGGATCCAACAGAAAATTTTTGGTCCGCAGTAAGAGTCCAGATTACTTTATCTCTCCCCCCTGCATATTCACCTCCTCACATCTGTTCTTTAAGCTATTCCACAACTCTAGGGTTTCCCCATGTAAAGTTCTTCTAAGGGTGTGTTCTGATCTCCTCCAGCTCCACGCTTCACAAATTGCTGGAGTGGAGACAAGCCGAACGTTTTATCTGCCATAAGCGGAATCTGCGAAGCTAGAGCAGCAGGTAGTGCAAAAAAGTGAAGCTGGGAAAGCCCAGCTCCACCAAACCAAGAAGCGTGGAGTTCACCATATTTACAGAGAGTTGCACCGCCAAAGAAAACATTTCGTTCGAAACAGAACTGCACGACCGTCTCCCCCTCGAATTGGTACAGTTTTCCCTCTCTCGTACACAGACTGGCCGACCTGGGCTGGTTCCAGCCGGCCCAGCCAGCCCATTATGGCGCTAAAACAGGCCCTAGCGATGCGAGAAGCTAGCGACGCTACCGAACAGATTTCACTCGCCGCGTGGAGTGGGAAGCTGGGAAGAAAAGCTAGATACGTGAAGTTTTGTGAAGCTAGATGGTTGCCGAACACGCCCTAAATCTGAACCCATGCCATCCTTTTTGGATAGCCTCAGCCACTGTTATATTATGGTCAAAGCAAATATCATAAATCCTAGGGTAAGCTTCTTTTAAAGGTTTGTCATCAAGCCAAGTGTCTTCCCAGAACCTGGTATTTTCTCCATCCCCTAATTTCTTTTTAACAAATCTATAAAATATTTCTTTTATCTCCATAAGACTAGCCCAAAATTGGGAGTCCCCAGGTTTCTTTGCTATCAATGCTAAGCATTTCTCCCCCCCCCCCCCCATATTTTCTCCTGATTATACTTTGCCAAAAGCCTTCTTCAGTTTCCAACTTCCAAAACCATTTAGCTAACAATGCAATATTCATTATTTCCAAGTTGAGAATTCCCAATCCCCCCACATCTTTTGGCAAGCAGCATTTTTCCCACTTAACTAAGTGATATTTTTTAATATTTTCATCCTCTTGCCAGACCAGTCTAGCTCTGAAGAAATCAACTTTTTTAATAACCCCTTTGGGGACAGCATAAAAAGACATCATAAAGAGCGGGATGTTTGTCAAGCAAGCTTGAACCAAAGTGACTCTGCCAGCAATAGAGCCCAATAGTTTCCCTTGCCAGCAACTACACCTTTTTTTCAATTTTGTTAGTCACACAATTCCAGTGCATGTTTCTAATCCTGACATCTGACACAGGCATCCCTAGGTATTTGATAGGTAGCTCACCCATTTTACAGGTCAAAATTTCCTGATACAGTTGCTGCTTTTCTGTAGCTTTTCCAAATAGCATTAATTCACTTTTATGGAACTTAATTTTGAGGCCTGCATCTGTTCAAAGGCTCCCAAAATAAATTTAAGATTTCTCACACTCTCCACATCATCCTTTATTAGGAAGATGGTGTCATCTGCATATTGCAGCATGTTGACACCTTTATTACTTCCCTCTCCCAGGACCCCTTTAACCACACCATGTTCTAAAGCATTGCTCATAAGAATAGCTAGAGCATCTGCAGCTAGGTCAAACAGAAGTGGTGACATTGCATCCCCCTGTCTCAACCCTTTAAAAGTTTTAAAGTATGGGCCAATTTCATCATTCACCTTAACACCTACATGTCCTCCTCTCATTGTCTCCATCATCCAGTCACACCATTTGTCAGGGAATCCTTTAAGATTTAGCATCTGTATCACAAACAGCCATTTTATTTTATCATATGCTTTTTCAAAATCCACTTTGAATATTAAGGCATCTTCTTTTTTCCTGTGAAAAGTATTCAGAGCTTCATGCAAAATAACCAGTCCCTCCATTATGTATCTGCCTTTTATAAAGACATTCTGTGTTTTAGATATGACTGGAGACACACATCTAGCTAGCCTGTTCATCAACACTTTAGTGATAATCTTAAAACTAACATTCAGTAGACAGATAGGTCTAAATTTTTGAATTTGTTTTGCTTCAGCAGTTTTTGGGACAAGGGTTATAATGCCATAGTTAAGTCTAGCAATATTAATTTCTCCTTTGGCAAATCCTTCAACCAGAGCTTTAAGGTCCCATTTGACCAGGTCCCAGAATTCCTGGTAGAAGTCAGCAGGGAATCCATCTGGTCCAGGACTTTTATTTTTCTTCATCCCAAAAACCACCTCATGAATTTCTTTTAAGGAGAAGGGTGCCATAAGTTCCTCCCTGTCCTGGGTGCTAATTTTCTTCATTTCCACCCCACTCATGGAGATCTGTGTCTCCTCAGGATGCCCAAATAATTCCTTGTAAAATTTAGTTATATATTCCATTAGTTTGTCCTCTCCCTCTATAACCCCTTCTTCTTGCTCCAAAGAAATAATCTTGTTTTTTCTTATTCTCCCATTTACCTTAGCATGATAGTATCTAGTGTTCCTATCTCCATCAGTTATCTCTTTATCTTTGTATCTTTGCAACCATTTTATTTCTTCCTGTATCATTACTCTCTTGAGTTGTGCTCGTAGCTCTTTTTGTTCTTTTCTGTCTGTAGCAGTCAGCCCCATAATCTCAGCTCTTTTGTCTAGCTCATCTAGCTCTTTAATGATATCCATTTTAATTTTTCTATACCAAGCATCAACATTTTATTCCATCCCTTAGTTTTTTTCCTTAAATTTCTCAGCCTCAACTGCCATCTCTATAGGATATCTTCCTTATATTTCTCATTCCAGGTTTTATATACCATCTCCTTAAATCCCTCTCTTAAAGCCCATGCATTTTCATATCTAAATGTATTTTTGTGTTTTTGTGTTTCTCCTGTGTCTAGAAACAGGGGAGTATGATCAGATATCTCCCTAGCAAAAGCTTGTAGTATAGTTAATGGGTATTTCTCCTCCCATGCTGGACACATCAGGACCCTATCTAGCTTCTCATAAGTGGGATTTTCTTGATTATTAGCCCAGGTATATTGTCTCCCATTTAGAGGTAGCTCTCTCAATCCAGCTTGTTCAATTATTGCATTAAACATAAAGGACCACTAATCATCATGAACAGGTTTATTTTTTTCTTTCTCATTTCTGATGATGTTAAAGTCACCTCCCACCAGGCAGGGCAGTGGGTTATCATGATAAAGTCTAGCTAACTCAGCTAGGAAACTAGCCTTCCCTTCCACTTGAGCATCTCCATAAACAGTAATCAAATTCCAATGCATTTTAACATTTTTATCAAACACCAATATTCTCAGGAAGTATTGCCCCTTCTCTATGTTTTCTATATTAAAAAGATCTTTTTTAATTCCTACTAGAATCCCCCCCAGACATCCCTCTAGGTGGGTTCCAGCACCATTCATAATTTCTGCCAGCACATAAATTGTGTAGCTCATTTTTGGAGAAGTTTTGTTTGATTGTCTCAGAGATTCCTATAAAATCTAATTTATGATCAATGATCATTTCTCTAATGAATCTTTTCTTATGATCTTGTCCTATTCCTCTGACATTCCAGAAAACCCCTCTCATTTTTACTCCTAAATTCTATTTAGAACTTTATCAAATGTATAGACCAAATTCACCTCCTTCAATTTTAAGAAGAGACTAATTAGTCCTCTTTCCTTTCTTTTTCCTCTTTAATATACCAATCCCAATTGTTTGCTTCACACAGTCTAATGCTGGTGAGCTTTTTCCCCCACCTTTTCTCCTTGAGAACATAGATCTCAGTTTTTTAAACTGCTGATCTTCAATATCAGCATCAGAATGTTCCATGTCAGAACATAAATCCTCAATATCCACTTCCCCTGTGCTAATGTGCACTGGAGTGTCCATATTTTTACTTCCTTTGTCATCAGTACCTTTTTCCTTTCCCTCTTTATTTTTAACATTTGGAGATATACTTCCCTTCTAGCATTTTCCATTTTCCTAATGATATCTAGATTCTTATCTATCATATCAATAGAACATCCTAAGTCAATCCCTACCAGAGAACTAATATGTAATAGAGAAGAATCTTCAAAATCTGACTCAAGGTTCTTACCATAATTATCTCTTTCTTCAGCTCTGATTTTTGCCATCCCTTCCACTTTCTGATTCTCTCTTCCTTTGTTTCTGAGACTTCTCTTCAGTTCCACCTCTTTCCCTTCTTCATCTTTGTCCAGCTCCTCAACCCCATGAATTTCAGCCAACTTTTCTCCAAAAGTATCTATTGATTCTTGACTAGCATTATAGTCAGTTGGCTCATTGTATTTTCCAGACGCAGTTTCTTCCCTTCTTGTTTGATTTTCCTTTTCAAATTCTTCCACATCCATATTAGCTAGCTCCATTTCATATTGTTCTCTATTAGCTGCCTCCTGCACCAGTTTCTGAATTTCCCCCTGTTGCTGTTCCACCTGTTCTTGTATTTTTTGATGTGTAATTTCCAGCTCCTTTATTGTTTTCTCAGCTTTTGTCCACAATGCACCGTGTCTAGCTTTATCTTCTTCCAGTGTTTTGATCTTGTTAAACATTATATCACTTTCTTTCTACCATTTCCTCTTCTCAATGTTCATTTCATTCTGCCACTGCCCCATAGTTTCTTCCAATTCTGTTCTCATCTTATCAATTCTCTCATCTATTTCCTCATTTTGTCTAAGAGACAGACATCCTAGTCCCACTCCTCTGCTGTCCTTGTCTTCCAGCTTTGTTCTTTTCCTTTTGTCATCCTCATCCTCTCTATCTTCTAGGTCACTTACATCTTCATATTTCCTTTTCTCCTCTTTGTACCATCCAATTTCCACAACGTTTTCAACCTCTGTCCCAATCCTGAACATGAGCAAATCAGGGGAAGTAATTTCCACATGTGAAGGTACTTTTTCCACATCTCTGATCCCACATTTCACCATAACTTTTTCCTCATTGATGGTGTCCATGTCAATCTCCAGCACATGTCCCACTGCAGCAGCTACTTCACATATTCCAAAAAAATGTCTAAAGCAGTCAGGCACTTTATTTAGTCTTATCCAAGCTGTGTGCATTTTTTCAATGGCTTGATCATCAAGAGACCATGGCTGCACCTTGATCACAACTCCTGTCCCAAGCAAATTAAAATCATTAAACTTTGCAAGCTCCACCAGTTTTGCTTTATTGGGGAGCCTCATCATGTAGCAGTTTTTCCCATATTCTTTCACTCTCCACTGCCACCCCCAGTCAAACATCTCTCCCAAGGCTTTTATTAGCTCTGTCTCATTGATCTGCCCATCTCTAATAACTACCACACCCAGGAGATTCATATGTTCTGCAATTAGCATGTCTTTATAGCTCTGGACCAGCAGAACTCCTAGCCCTTTAGCTGCATATCCAACATATTTTGGCACAGGCTTCATTTGTTTTAGCAAGTTGCACTCCCCAGTAATGTGGTTGTCCCTACCACAGATCAAACAGTGTCCCACTTTACATTCTCTGGTAGTATGTCTTGGATCTTTACATTTTCCACATACCTGCTTATTGAATCTGTCTGTCCCTCTCTTACTTTCCTCCATAGTCTGCTGCCAAGTGCCTCTCCCCCCTTGTCTTCTTCCCTCAAGGTTTGAGATATGTTCATTTCCTCTATCTATTTTTTGCGCATTATCCCCTCCTTTCTCTTCTCTTTTCTGTGTGTCCCCTCCATTTCTCAGCCCTGTAAGATTTCCCAGCACTCCTTCCTTCTAGATACCTTCATTGCTTTTCATTCCCTGAACCAATTGAGAAAGCAAGATCGCCAGTAACTGTTGTTGTTGATTCTGCTCCTTTCCAATCATCTGTTCACTTTCTCTCTCTTTCTCTTCCCCTGATTTTCCTATATCTTCTCCCTCTCTCTTCTTGATAACTTCTTGTCCATCTTTCCTTCTTGTTTTAGCTTGCCAAATCAATCTCTCCCCAGTTCTTTCTCCAGAAAACTCCTCCTCATCTTCAGTTCCTCTGCCCAACCCTATCCCAGCTCCAGAGCGCCCTCCTCCTCTACCAAAATCTCCAGATCTATCAGAGAAGGGGGGTCTGCTTCTATTCCATCCGATGCCTCTACCCGTTGGATTGAATCTATCCGCAGCATCCCCCACACCACCTCCTCTATTGAATCTAGCTCCTCCAAAGCCCCTCCCAAAATTTCCAGCCATCTTCCTCTCAGGCGGCGGTGTGGGAGGGGGAGAAGGAAACCCTAAGGAGTGGGTATGCATATCTCCCTCCCCTCTCTCCTGCCTTTTTATACACGCCTGCTCCCTGCTCTCCTCTTGGGCCGGGCTCCTTTTTGGCCCAACTTTCGTCCACCATGACAGGCCCACACCCCCACCCATGCTTATGTCCTTTCCAACCGAGCCTCTAAAAATAATTGGAGGTCTCCCTTTTTCCTTATTTCTTTTTTTTATCATCATTTCCTTCTTTTGGAACCAAATATGGTCCAATAGTAGTTTCATTAATCACCAATTCTCCAAAATCAATTCTATCCTCCTCATACCAAGGAATAATTGGTGGAACATTTCCCACTCTCATATGCTCTCTAACAATATTAGCATCTATTCCCCTTGGGTTAAAATGTTTTCCCAAATCCCTATCCTCACAATTTCTCCCAAAGCTTTTCCCCCATGAAGCAACATCACTTTTACTATTAATTTCTACAGCTCGGGGAGGAATTTTCCCCTTGTTTCTAATTTTTGATCTGTGTCTTCCTATGTCCTTATGACTACTATTCCTAACATCATCTGCATCAATCGATGAAGTAGATGCTAAGTATTTAGTAGCTTTTTGCATACCTGAAGAAAAGTCAGGGGCCTCCCCCTCCCCCTCCTCATCAGAGCCCTCACCGACCAGCAACCAGAAGCGATTGCCCGGCCGGCGAGCACCCTACTGGCGGCGGGAAAGGGCTTGGAGGCGAGGGGAACGCCTCGGGAAGCGGGGGGAGCGTCGGGGTAGCGCCATTGGGGTCCTGGTCCGCCTCCTCCTCGGCGGCTCCTCCTCCTCGGTGGCTCCTCCTCCTCCTCGTCTTCCTCGATCTCGATCGGCATCCACCTCGACCCCGGAGCAGGAATCCCCATCACCACCGCCTGCGCTGGTGCCTGCGGATGGATCTGGCGGTAGCGCAGGGAACGGAATATCTTCCACTTCTCCCTCTGTGCTGGAATCGGAGACTCCGCCTCGAGCATCGCCCAGAGCAGCACCCCCATCGCCGGCTGTCGGTCGTAGTTGGGGAAGCATCTGAGGATCTCCTCCTCGTTCAGCCTCCCCCTCACCATCTCCGACGCGTCGTTGAGGGCCTTTGCTTTGGGGAACCGGCGGTCGATCTCCCGCAGCCTCCCCATCATCACCTCGTCGCCGGCAGCCAGCGCTCACATCTGCTGCTCGCGGGTCGTCATCGAACCCTAGCTCGCGATGCGGCGGAGCAAGGCGAGTTGTGGTGGGTGGAGAAGTGGGGGAAAGTGGGGTGGAGAGACGAGACGTCGATGTGGGCCGCCTAATAACCTCTCTCTCCCCTCCCCTCTCGCCATTACTCACCTTGAAATCTGTGCCGTGCTCGCCCCACCGGCCAGGCACAGCAACTCTGGCCAAGCGGCATGGAAACTGTACCATCTGGCTCACGCCAAAGCCCGCATGCATCGATCACCCGCTCGTCGGCGTTGAGGAGCACCAGCCGCTACCCTCGCCGGTGGATGAAACTTGGTCAGAAGACCAGCAGCGCCGTGCCGAGATCCGGTACGAAATCGCACCCGAGGTGCGTGTCGCACCGGAGCCGTGCGGTGTACGTCGTCTCCCTCCACAGGCGACGAGATCCCACGTTCCCCTTATTAAAAGAAAGAATATTTTTTGCCTCGTGTATCGTCAGTCCAGTGTATCGTCAGTGCTGAGAGAAGAGAGCTGACCGGTCAAGTCTATCGTCATCCCTGATTGCACACGGCAACGACCTGACCTGGTGATAATTTCGGCAAGTCTTCTGACTTTCGATTCTACCCCGTCGCCAGAAAAGGAGGACAGTACTAGGAGCGAGAGCGAGCACCGGAAGTGCCTCCTCAAACACTGTCCCCTATCTCTTTTCCTTTCCACCCGCCCCCGGTCTCAGGCCATGGCAGCGCCGGCGAAGACGTTCGTGCTCTACCCGTCGCTGGGCGTGGGCCACCTGATCCCGATGGTGGAGCTGGCCAAGGACCTGCTCCGCCGCGGCCACAGCTCCGTCCTCGCCGTCGTCGACCCGCCGGACGGCGACGCCGCCTCGGCCGCCGCCGTGGCCCGCCTCGCCGCGGCCAACCCTTCCATCGCCTTCCGCCTCCTCCCGGTCCCTCCCAGCCCGGACCCCGCCGCGCACCCGGTCAGGCGCGCCCACGACACGCTCCGCCTCGCCAACCCCGCGCTCCGGGCCTTCCTGCGCTCGCTGCCGGGCCCCGTCGACGCGCTCCTGCTCGACATGTTCTGCGTCGACGCGCTCGACGTCGCCGCCGAGCTCGCCCTCCCCGCCTACTTCTTCTTCGCCTCCGCCGCCAGCGACCTCGCCGTGTTCCTCAACATGCCGTACCTCTACCCCGGCCTGCCGTCCTTCAGGGACATGGGCGACGCGCTCGTGCGCTGCCCCGGCATGCCGCCGATCCGCGCGGTGGACATGCTGGTCACGGTGCAGGACAAGGAGAGCGACCTCACCAAGGTGCGGCTGTACCAGTTCAAGCGCATCGCGGAGGGGAGGGGCGTGCTGGTCAACAGCTTCGACTGGCTGGAGCCCACGGCCCTGAAAGCGCTCGCCGACGGCGTCTGCGTGCCCGACCGGCCGACGCCAAGGGTCTACTGCATCGGGCCATTGGTGAACGGCGGCGACGCCAGCGGGGGCGGCGAGAAGCGGCACGAGTGCCTCGCGTGGCTCGACGCGCAGCCGGAGAAGAGCGTCGTGTTCCTCTGCTTCGGCAGCAAGGGCGCCTTCTCGGCGGCGCAGCTGAAGGAGATCGCTCACGGGCTAGAGAGCTCCGGGCACCGGTTCCTGTGGGCGGTGAGGAGCCCGCCAGAGGAGCAGAGGGAGTTCCCCGAGCCGGACCTCGAGCGGCTGCTCCCGGCGGCCTTCTTGGAGAGGACGAGAGGCAGGGGCATGGTGGTGAAGAACTGGGTGCCGCAGGCGGAAGTGGTGCGGCACGAGGCGGTCGGCGCCTTCGTGACGCACTGCGGGTGGAACTCGGCGCTGGAGGCGATCGTGGCCGGGCTGCCGATGGTATGCTGGCCGCTCTACGCCGAGCAGGCGCAAAACAAGGTGTTCATGGTGGAGGAGATGAAGATCGCCGTGCCGTTGGAGGGGTATGAGAAGGGGACGGTGAAGCCGGAGGAGATAGAGGCCAAGCTGAGGCTGGTGATGGAGACGGAGGAAGGGAGGAAGCTCAGGGAGATGCTCGCGGCGGCTAGGAACATGGCGTCGGACGCGATCGGCCACGGCGGGTCTTCCGAAGTGGCATTTGCCGAGTTCTTGATAGATTTGGAGCACAGCGGCATGGAAAATGGAGGATGCAACAATTGACAGATGAAGTGTGGAAGGATGGTAGTGACAACTTACACAATTCAGATAATGCAGACTTTCTGTTCAGCATAAGAGAAAAATATGACTTTGTTCATCGCAGATGATTATTATACTGTCTTCGCATTTGAAAAAAAAAATCATGTACGCACGATTACAGCTCAAATTACTTCGGATTTTCTAGAGTCATTCGAGGCAATGCATCTTTGATTACAGCAATAATTCTATTATAAGTAAGAGCATATCGCTTGATTACCGGTAGCTCCTATGACTACACCCCAATTTTCTGTATCGGGTGCACCAGGGCTCATTGCTCGCATATATTATACCGGTCAAATTGAGTAATGACGCATTACACTATCAGAGGGGCACGTGTTACTTTCTTCTTTGTCCTTGCTCTTTCTTTCCACCAGCATGAGAAAAATGTGACCCCAGAGCATCTACAGCCGGACCTGATAAATCCGACCCTTTAAACGCCCGCGGACAGTGACTGTTCATTTAGATAAAACGAGAATAAATCAGACATAAGAACACACAGATTTTTACGTGGAATCCCTTGCGGGAGAAAACCACGGACGCACGAAGGTGCAATCACTATGATGGAGGAGTATTACAAGCACGAGACGACAGACCGTCTTTAGGTGCGACTACATGGGGTATATATGAGGGCGATACATAAGAGTCCTTGGAGGACAAGTAAACGAGTTGTACTCGTACGCGTCGGTACCAATGCAAAGGCCCACACCGTTTGTAGTACGTCTAGTCTAATACGGTAGAATTTGGATCATAATTTAACCATCTTCATCTTGAGCCAAATTCCTTTCAGCAGTCGAAGAAAGTGAATAACTCCATCCAAATTAGCTTAAACACCTTGTGCGTCAAAGTCCATAGGACTAGTGAGAAATATCAACTAAGCCTGAGCAAAGCTCAAACTTATTGGTAGGAACTGGCTTTGTCATCATATCAGCAGGATTATCATGAGTACTTATCTTGCATACCTTCAAATCACCTTCAGCAACAACATCTCGAATATAGTGATATCTCACATCAATGTGCTTTGTTCTCTCATGATACATTGGATTCTTTGTAAGATATATAGCACTTTGACTGTCACTAAATACGGTAGGGCAAGATGAATCTCCACAAAGCTCAGCGTACAAACCTCTCAACCAGATAGCTTCTTTGCATGCCTCAGAAATAGCCATATACTCGGCATCAGTAGTGAAACAAGCCACAATAGACTGCAAAGTTGCTCTCCAACTCACAGCACAACCACCAATGGTGAAAATATAACCTGTGAGCGATCTTCTCTTATCCAAATCACCAGCAAAATCAGAATCAACAAAACCAACAAGTCCATCTCCAGTTTTCCCAAACTGTAAATAAGCATTAGAAGTGCCTCGCAGGTATCTGAAAATCCACTGAACTGCTTTCCAATACTCTTTTCCAGGATTAGCCATGTATCTACTACTGACAACACTCAATGCATATGATAAAATCAGGACGAGAACAAACCATGGCATACATAAGTGAACCAAATGCACTTGAATAGGGAACTCTAGACATGTACTCAATATCTGCATCTGACTTAGGACATAAGGCTGATGATAATTTGAAGTGTGCAGCTAATGGACTACTTACTGGCTTGGCATTATGCATATTAAAACGACGAAGAACTTTATCAATATATCCCTTCTGACTTAGATATACTTTTCCAGATGGCCTATCTCTGGATATTACCATGCCAAGTATTTTCTTTGCTGCACCCAAATCCTTCATCTCAAATTCATTACTCAATTGCTTATTTAGTTCATCAATCTCTGACATGTTCTTTGCAGCAATTAGCATATCATCAACATAAAGGAGCAAATAAATAGTTGAACCATTGACAGTTTTCAAATAAACACAACTATCATAATTAGACCTTTTGAAACCTTGAGAGAGCATAAATGTGTCAAATCTCTTGTACCATTGTCTAGAAGATTGCTTCAATCCATAAAGAGATTTCTTTAACTTACAGACAAGCTTTTCTTTTCCAGGAATAACAAAACCTTCAGGTTGTTCCATATAAATATCCTCTTCTAATTCTCCATGTAAAAATGCAGTTTTAACATCCAATTGTTCAAGCTCAAAATCATGGATGGCAACAATACTGAGTAAAGTGCGAATAGAGCTATGCTACACGACAGGAGAAAAGACTTCGTTATAGTCAATACCTGGAATCTGACTGTAACCTTTAGCAACTAATCTTGCTTTATATCTTGCCTCATCATTAGGAGAAACACCTTCTTTCTTTTTGAAAACCCACTTGCAACGAATAGGTTTCTTCTCTCTTGGTAATTTTACTAAATCCCAAGTGCCATTCTTTTCAAGTGATCCCATCTCATCATGCATAGCGGTCATCCACTTATTACTATCACCAGAAATAATAGCCTCGGAATATGAAGAAGGCTCAGCATTACCTTCAATTTCTTCTGCAACAGATAAAGCAAAAGAAACAATATTGCACTCTTCAATTAACCTGTCAGGTTTATTAATACCCCGTCTAACTCTGTCACGTGCGAGATTCCAGCTGGGTGGAACAATAGGTTGATTTGGAGTAGGAGTGACATGTTCATCATCAACGACGGGTTCATCATGTGCATCAATATTTTCATTACCAGATGTATCACCTGAATCAATAACATGCTCCACATGAACAGTAGGCTCCTGAACAGTAGGCTGCTGTTCACTCTCAACAGGAACATTAGTAGATGGAACATCATGTAACATAGCAGATTCATTAAAGATAACATTTCTGCTAATAACAATCTTCTGGGTTTCAGGATTCCACAATTTAAAACCCTTAACACCAGATTTATAACCAAGAAAGATGCACTTAACAGCCCTAGGCTCCAATTTTCCTTTATCAACATGAGCATAAGTAGTGCAACCAAAAACTCCCAACTGTGAATAATCGGTAGGTAAACCAGACCATACCTCAATTGGAGTTTTCTTATTAAGAGCAATAGATGGTGAACGGTTAATGAGATAACAAGCAGTGGAAGCGGCCTCATCCCAAAAACACCTATGCAAACCTGCATTGGACAACTTGCAACGGGCTCTGAAAGTAATGGTCCTATTCATATGCTCGGCAACACCATTTTGTTGAGGAGTATAAGGAATGGTGTAATGTCTGACAATGCCTTCAGACTTGCAATAATTCTCAAATTGCTTAGAACAGAATTCCATACCATTATCAGTGCGAAGTATTTTTACCTTCTTTTCAGTTTGTCTCTCAATCATAATCTTCCACTCCTTAAAAGCTGAGAATGCTTGATATTTATGCTTCAAGAAATAAGGCCATACTTTTCTTGAATAATCATCAATAATAGTCAACATGTAACTAGCACCACCTAGTGACTTTCTGCGAGACGGTCCCCATAAATCAGAATGAACATAATCAAGAATACCTTCAGTTGTATGAGTCGAAGTGTTGAACTTCACCCTCTTGTGTTTGCTGAAGATACAATGCTCACAAAATTTCAATTTACCAGTTTCATATCCATCAAGAAGACCTCTCTTATTTAACTCTTCTCAACCAAGTTCATTCATATGTCCAAGACGCATATGCCAAAGGTTAGCAGCATCACAATCAGAATTCTTTGAAAAAACTGGAGTAGCGTTACCTCAGACGGTAGAACCTCGAAGGTAATAAAGACCATTGGTCGAACTTAAGTCACCTTTCATCACAACAAGGGAGCCTTCGGTGACCTTCAAAACACTATCTCCACCTGAATATTTGTATCCCTTTGCATCAAGGGCACTCATAGAGATAAGATTTCTCTTCATCTTTGGAATATACCGAACATCTGTTAAAGTTCTGATTGTGCCATCAAACATCTTGATTCGAACGTAACCTATGCCTTCAATCTTGCATGGTGAATTATCAAAACCCAAAACGGAACCACCAGCAGTAGTGGAATCAAAAGTAGTAAACCAATCTCTATGCGAGCACATATGAAAAGTACATGCAGTGTCAAGTACTCACTCATCATTGGTCTCAGCACATCCAGCAATAACAACAAGAGCATCATCAGAACTATCATCACGAGCAACATTAGCAGAATTTTCACCTTGTTTGTTACATTTCCTCTTTTCTTTGTTCTGCAACTTGAAACATTCTTAGATGTCATGCCCGTCTCTCTTGCAATATCTGCAATATTTCTCGTCTCTGGATTGCGACCGGCCCCTGTAGCCATTTTTACTTTTGCCCCTGTTTCCATTATGTGAGTTCTTCTCCTTTGTCCTGCCACGAACAGATAATCCCTCGGCTTGGGATGAACTTGAACCATCGTGAGGCACCATTAATTTCATCTTCTCCTTAGAGTTCAAAGCTTCATAAACATTATTAAGCGTGAGAGTATCACGACCGTATAATATGGTGTCTCTAAAATTGGTATAAGAACTTGGCAGTGAACAAAGTAACATTAAAGCAGTATCTTCCTCTTCATACTTAACATTCATTGCAGCTAGATCAGATATGATCTCTTTAAATTTTGAAATATGATTCAAAACATTACCTCCCTCGGGTAATCTGTGCAGGAATAATTTTTGGAGTTTATATTTCTGTGCCCCTGGTTTCTTAGCTCTACTCATTCATCCCCACGCTCTTAACTTTTGCTCATTTTTCCCCACTCCCTTGTCCGAGTCCCTCATATATGGTCACAACGGAGGATGCTGTCGGGTCAAACCATTGACCGTTAACTCTGACGAGTGTGGCCGCACTGGATTCTGTCGCCCGTTGGACCTGACGAGTGGGGTCGCATTGAGACACGTCAGATGAGCTTGTCTGAGGGATCCCCTTGTCTGAACCTCGAGCCACTACAGCACCACACCGATCTGCCCCCTCCGCCGCCGTCGTGCAGCCTCCCCCGCCGTCATGCCCTCCAACCACTAACCCCATTTTGCCTCCGCCGCCGTCGTGCCCTCCGCCAGATCTACCCCCACATCCCCCTCAGGATTAAGCAACGATGTCGGGGGAGTAGGTTCTCAAGCCCATTGATCGTGGAGAGGATTGGGTCGAATCGACGACGGATAATTCATGGATTACACCTGGGCAAGCATCGTTTCCCCTCTAACTGATATGAATCCCCTTCTCTGGCCCAATTTGACAGCTAGTCGCGTGAATCGATCAAATTTTGCTGAATTGTTCCCGGCCTAACTGTAATTTTTTTGAATCGAATAGGATTGATCCTGTGCTTGCTTTCCGGCTGGCGGTTAGGATGGAAGATAGTGTGCGGCGCGGTAGAAAACCGCATATGATTACTGGATTTTTCTATCCAAAGGTGGTAGAAACAAGTATGTCGTTCAAAGATTTGCTCACGGCGCTCCAAAATTCTTCATATGGGTGGAGCCCTGCCGATACTGTTGAACTGAAATTTTTCAGCAGTACCGAGCAAAAATTTCTCCGACTAACTTGCGATGAGCATCTTGGATTGCTCTTTACTTTGAATGCTGAAAGACGCTTCGGTAAAATCCTTATCGAGGTGCTTCAGCCACGCAATGAACATGACAAGGGGAAGGTTGTTCAGAAATCTTCTGTCTCTGCTAACAGCGAGTGCCCCGGCACTCCTTGTAGGTCAAAACCAAGCAAAGCTAGTGGTTCTGAAAGTCACAATATGTCTGCTGCCGCTTCTTGTGCTACTTCTCTTGTCGCTGCTACAGCCGATGTAGAGCAAGATACAGAGCCAAACGAAGAGGTGCCTCGAAATAATGATGAGGATGAGAATATGTTCCCTGATCTTGTAGATACTATTAGTAAACAAGCAATGGAAGATGAATATCAGGAGGAACCTATCAATCGTGCTAGATTTGATGACACTGACGATGAAGAGAGGCAAGAGAACATCGACAACCTAGTTTTAGATGAATATGATGGTGAGGACATGCCAACAATTGAGTGGAACAGGGAAGATCCTCAGCTAGTTGTCGGCACCATATTCCAGTCGATGGTGGACTATCGTAATGCAGTGACTACATATTGCATTCTCACTGAAAATACATTTCTGATTGATAGGAGTGAGCCAACCAGGTTCACTGTTCATTGCCCATATGATAGGTGTAGATGGAGGTTGCATGCATCACATATATTGAGGAGCAAGTTCATTTAGGTTTGTGTATTTCAGTTTATACTGATTCATTTTATTTTCAGATCATTGTGTAATGTTTTCTAACAATATCCCTATTTTGTTTGGGTCCCATTTTGTTTCAGATAAAAAAGAACCCACACCAGCACACTTGTCCACCTGGAGAGGGAGGAGGGAAGGCTAAAACAAAGCTAGCAAAGACTAGGTGGGTGGCAGATACAATTTTGGATTGGTTGAGAGAAATACCAACACTTGGTCCAACAACACTCCATGGGAAGCTATTTGAGAAGTACAAGATTGATATACCTTACATGAGGATTTTCTATGCTAAGGAAATGGCTCTTGACAGGATTAATGGTCCTAGGAATGAGAGCTTTCAGTTGCTCTACACATTTAAATCTGAAGTGGAAGCTGCTAGTCCAGGGAGTGTTGTAGAAATTAATAAGCATACAGTTACATACAAAATAAAAGGGAAGTCATTTCAGAAGGAGTGCTTCAGGAGGGCTTTTGTTTGTTTCAAGGCTTGTTGGCAGTGATTTCTTGATGGTTGCAGGACCTATTTGGCTGTTGATGCAACTGCTTTGAATGGAAGGTGGAGAGGATAACTAGTGGCAGCTTCTGCAGTTGATGGACACAACTGGCTATTCCCAGTTGCATTTGGTGTGGTGGAGGCAGAGTCTGAGGAAAGTTGGGTCTGGTTTCTGCAGCAGTTGCTCAACCTTATAAGTACACCCCCAGGTTTAGCTATATACACAGATGCTTGCAAGGGTTTGGAGAGTGCAGTGGAAATTGTATTCCCTGGAGTGGAGCATAGGGAATGTATGCGACACCTAGCGCAGAATTTCAGAAACAAATTCAAAGGTAAAGTTTATGATGAGAACTTATGGCCAGCATCATACACATGCAGTGAGAGGAAGCATGAGCATCATTTGAGAGTGTTGTATGCTCACAATCCTCTGGTGAAGGAGTACCAAGATGCACATCATGGAAAGTTGTGTCAAGAAGCAAATTCAATGAAATCTGCAAAGTAGACTATGTGACCAGTAACCTGGCAGAGTGTTTCAATGCAAAGATCAAGTCATTGAAAGGGCTTCTGATATGGCAAATATTTGATAAGATTCGGCAGATGATCATGATAAAGATGGCTCTTCGCAAAAGAATTGCAGAAACAGAATATGTTGGCCATCTTATGCTCCCATCTCTTATTAAGTCATTTCATGCCAAGGTAATAGGACTGAACATGAAATGCATTCGAGCGGCGACACACGAGGCTGAGGTAACATATACTGACAGTAAAAACAGGGAATGGAGATATTCAGTTAACCTAGCAACTAGGAAATGCAGTTGTAGGCAATGGCAGCTCCGTGGGAAGCCATGCATACATGCCCTACATCTGATGACTGTTATAGGTGGTGAAGATGGTGAAGTTGATCAATACATCTCTGACTATTTTTCTATTGCCAAATTCATGGCTGCTTATGCTTGCAATGTTCCTGCACTCTTGGGAAAAGACCAATGGAACATAGTAGATCCAGGGTTCAAATTACATTCTCCTGTACTGACTAGACCACCAGGAAGACCAAGGAAGAACAGGATCAGAAGAGGTGAAGATGGTCGTGTAAAAAGACAGCGTAAGTGCAAAAAATGTGGAACCCTAGGGCACATTGCTAGGCTATGTACCAATAGAGTGGATGCTTCATTTGGAGAAGAGGAATAATGGGTAGCAACAAATGCAGAGGAGAATGCAGCATTAGAGCAGATTGAAGCTAATACAGAGGAGAATGAAGCAGCAAAGCAGATTGCAGCTAATTCAGAGGAGAATGAAGTCACTGAATTAGCACTGCCAGCAGCTTGGTATGTGTGCAACAACCTTCCCTTTTTTGTGCATTTATTCTATTTTTATCGATGGCTTATAATCTTTTTTCTGTTTGACCTAGCTCTAGGAAAATTAGAGGAAAAGGAGAGAAAAGGCCAAGAGAGAAAGAATTAGAATATGAAGTCATGGCTTATGAAGGTTTTGAACCCCGTCAACTGGCCAGTGCAAGTTCTTCG
The DNA here is from genome assembly GCA_011799875.1 of Thinopyrum elongatum. Lineage (NCBI taxonomy): Eukaryota > Viridiplantae > Streptophyta > Magnoliopsida > Poales > Poaceae > Thinopyrum > Thinopyrum elongatum. Next base: position 450,587,509 of record CM022297.1, read on the forward strand.
TCAGCACCTCGACAGCCACCACCCGAAGTGAAGATCAGAAGAAAGAAGAAAAAGGTGGATACCCCACCTAGGGAAACCAGGAGCAAGGCTATTAAGCCATCTCGGAACACAAGGAGTAAGGCAAAGATGTGAACTTCGAACGTTGAATGCAAGTTGTAAACTTTAAACTTTAAGGATTTGTACAACTGTGAAAACTTGTAAGGTTTAATAATGCTATTCGTACTTTGATGTGAAACTTGAGGCAAAATTTGAATTTTAGGCAGAATTTGAATTTTAGGCAAAATTTGAATTTGAACCAACACTTGAACTCCGATCTGTGGTGTGATGTTGCAATGTTTGCTGAACTATTGTAAATGTTATGTGATCAATCCGATCTCTTTTGCATGGTAAAACTTATAGTCATGGTAAACTGCCCCATTTGTGTCAAGTATTTTTTGGACCTACTCTAAATGAGCCAAATATTTTTTGTTAACACCTATTCAATCTATATAGTGTAGATTCGAAGTCTCACTATTTATTGAATTAATCTTCATATTTTTACATTTTTTTTGAAAATAATGTGATTTAATAAAAAACCATTAAAAACACGTTTAAAATATGAAAAAGGAAAACTAAGTTCAGATCCTTCTTATTCACTTTGAAATGAAGCTTTGGTGATTTTTTTGATTTTTTTTCATTTTTCAAAAAATCTACCTTCTTTCCATGAACTCTGTGTAACGTTGTACGTGATAGCTCATATTTGTGAAGGTTTTTTCATGAAAATGTCCATAGAACAATTTTATGATTTTTTGGTAACATGTCACATAAGACAACATTGTGCGCGGGTTATATATTTTTTCGATTTTTCTTAAATTAATGGTGTTCATTTAACCAAGATCGTGCCAACTAGGGTTTTTTTAAATGACCGTAGACCAAATTTAGTGTTTTTCCTCGTTAGTGTGTCTTATAAAACAACAATTCGCGAAGGTTTCACATTTTTTGGATTTTTTTAATTAGTTATGCTCAGTTGAATATTGGTCAAACACTAGATAACCCCGTTGACCAACTCAAAACCCCTCTAAACCCCGCAGGGTTTCGCCTAACCTTAGCTCCGAACATCAGCCGTCCGATCATACCCTAGCGCCAAGCGACAGCCCTCAGATATGGTCTTCTAGAAGGAATTGTGAGGCCAGGCTGCGTGCAGGCTCCGCGCCGTTGGATCACAAGGACGACTCCGCATCGTTGGATCATTGGTCGATCCGCGAGACGTTGGTTGTGCTCGCGCACCATTGCCTCCCATGTCTTCTTCTTCTTCTGCGGTGACCAGAGGAGCCACTCGTCTGCTTCTTCTTCTCCGGCGACTAGATATGTCGAGCTCCACTTCAGCCTCCCGCCCCTCGTGGCCCCAGTATGGTCCAGTGCCCATGGAGCGATGCCCTGACTGCCCACACACCGTGCCACTGAAAAGGTTGACTTCGAGGGAGGACAAGAATGGCAACTTTGGGTGCGAGGTCATGAAATGCGAGAGCAAGCCAGAGGGGCAGGTTAGATCTCATGATTTTTCTTTGACCCTTTCTTTTTCTCTTTGCTTCTAATTCTTTTTTGTTGGATATGAGATTTAGGGTTCATGATTTTGTTTCAGATCGTGAAGAAACGCACACATTTTGAATGGATGGATGACTACGTTCGGAGGCTTCAAGGGGAGGGCTTGCTTAAATTCAAGGGGGCCGCAACCCGGGAGGTCAATCTGCCGTCAGCCACTCGGAATTTGGTCTCTGAAAGTGCCGCTCTGACAGTTGGGGATGAGGATCTGAAGGGGGAATTAAAGAAGATGAACAAGAACTTGAGGCAGATGATTCAGTTGAACAAGCAGGCGAATCTGATAGCTTTAGGATTTTATTTTTGTATAGTTGCTCTAGGCTTTTCTTACTTGCTAGTCATCACTCGTTAGAGATGTTATTTGTGTCGTGTCAAGTGCTCTATGATTTGCTTAAGGGTTTGTGGATCATGTGCTCTCTGTGTTGCTTAATTTGTGGATCATGTGCTCTCTGTGTTGCTTCAACTATGCATCTATCTCCATCTCTGAATCTCTGTAGGTGTTAGTTTTTGACACTTTCAGTTTCGTCAGACAACACCAAGGGCAAGAGAAACGCTTTCAGTTTCATCAGACAACACCGAGGGCAAGAGAAACGCTTTCAGTTTCATCAGAATGAAACCAAGCTCTGGTTGGGCCGTCGCATTGCGTTGACTGTCGAAGGCCCACAAAGATTAAAGAGGCCTAGAAAAATAGTGCATGCGCTGGCTCTGTTTTTTTGCTTGATTGTTTTGATTGCACCTACAGAGATTGAGTGCACGTTGGTTACATTACAACAATAGGTTACATCATTTGAAATTACACAACAATTGATATTGCCACCAAGAAGTCAACAATTTCCATTTTGTTTCATGCAATATGGCCACCAACGAGTAAACAATGGGCTACCCTTCATTTCATCCTGCCAAATGGCCACAAACTATTCAAAAATTAGCTTCTTTTTGTTCATACAATATAGGTATCCTACAATATATATGGGCACCAACAATTCAAAAAATTCAGCTTCTTTTTCTTCTTCTTTTCAACATCAACATGGCTCATCTTTCCAGCTTTAATTTCCTTTTTGACACCTCAACTAGTCCATTAGCTGCCCGTGCCAAAACTTGGAACCAATAAAACCTATAATATAAGGGCCAAAATTAATTTCATCATGCCAAATGGCAACAAACTATTCAAAAATTAGCTTGTTTTTGTTCATACAATATACGGAATAGGGCCACCAACAATTCAAAAAAAAATTAGATTTTCCCCTTCTTCTTTTCAACATCAACATGGCTCATTTTTCTAGCTTTAATGTCCTTTTTGACACTTCAACTAGTCCATTAGCCACGCGTGCCAAAACTTGACCCTAAAATATAAGGGCCAAAATACAAATATTACACAACATGAATATAACAAGACGAATGGGCTACCCTCCAACCATTTTTTGAAAGGACATGCGGTGCCCCCATGTGTGGTTTTGGTAATTGATGACATTCTCTATGGACTAATGGTTGCATTGAGTTATATTTGAAGGATTTGTCCATAGGCATTTCTTGAAGTCCATGTGTTGGTTTCAAGGAGTTTATGAGTTGACCAAGGTGCTATTAAGGAATTATCCAAAGATTGGTCATGTGAGTGTTGAGCTTATTGCAAGCATGTCTTGAAGAAGAAGAGTGTGTGATCATTCATGTCTACCTTCAAGACATCATCCAAATGAAGAGAATTGGAAAGATTCAAGGTTGATCAAGACTAAGTCAAAGAGTGAATCAAGTTGATCAACACACAAAGTGTAGAAGATGTACCGAGAGGGATCAAGTGATCCCATGGTATGGTAAGCATTGTCAATTACGCTTTGTGTACTAACCCATGGTCTTCGTGAGAGTTCTTTGTGGGGTTAGGTTGCGGTGTGCACGTTCAAGTGATGCATCACGAAGAGATCAAGTTCTTGAAGATTGCCGTCCATTGTGGTGACAATGGACTTGTGAAGATGTGCCGAAGAGTGGCTCACCCATAGTGGAGTATGGGGGAGCAATCTACTAGTCTTCACCGAGACAACGCAATCAAGAAAGGTGGTCCTACTTGAGGAAGTCAAGATCGTCTACATCTAGCTCAAGTGGACTTTGTGCAAGGCAAAGGTTTGGCCTTGATAGGTTCTCTATTTTACCGGTCTCATGGTGGTAGTTTGGAGACCGGGTTATAGGATCGATTGCCGTACTATCAAGGGGGGCTCTCAAGTGAGTAGCTTGATCGTATCGTTCGTAGATAGCTCAAAGCGTTGCATGCTTGCATCATCTTTCTTGGTTCTTGTTTGGTTTTCTCCTTGTGAGATTTGGAGCTTATGGTCATCTTCTTGACAAGCTCGAGTTCATCGAAAATGGAGTTCACATGATTCTTCTATTGTGTTTTCGGTGTTGGAGGTTTTACCGGTCCTATTTGAGGAAGGGTTCTCACCATTTTCTTATGGGCCTTTTCTATTTTCCTTCTTATTGTTATTTCTATCAATATTGTGTTAGCCCTTGTCGCTAGCTTTCCAACAAACTTGGTCTCGTTGAATTCGGAGTCCGTTTGCAGAAGTTGTGTCAGTTTTGGTGTCCTTAAAAAGGCTCCAACGGTACTACCGCTCATGGGAGCGGTACTACCGCTTGGAGGGGATGTAATTTTTTACTACCGCTCTTGGGAGCGGTACTACCATGGCTACTTCCGCTCCGGACCAAAAACTCGTCTTAAGTCCAGCGGTGGTAGGCACGGATGTATTTTTTTAGTATCGCTCGCAAGCAGTAGTACCGCTACCCTTAGCGGTAGTACCGCTAACCCTAGCGGTAGTACCGTGAGGACGAGCGGTAGTACCGCTCCGGTGGTTCTACCGGCCTTTTGCCTCCTCGCTGTTGTTTTTCAAAGGGCTTCCACTGCCCTAGCGGTAGTACCGCTCTGTGCGGGCTGTGAGCATAACGGTTGGTTTTTTTCCCACCTATAAAAGGGGGTCTTCTTCCCCAATGAACCTTATCCTTGGAGCTCGTGTTCTTCCCTCATTTTTGACCTTCTTTGAGCTTGCTATCTCTCAATCCCTCCATGGATTCTTGCTAGTTTTTGGGGGAAAAGAGAGAGGAGATCTAGATCTACGTTTCCACCAATCACTTTCTCCTCTAGGTGAGGGGAACCCTTTGGATCTAGATCTTGGAGTTCTTCATGTTCTCTTCTTCGTTCTTCCTCTCATTTTCCTCCCTACCATTAGTTGCTTTGGTGGGATTTGAGAGAGAAGGACTTGGGCACTCCGTGTGCCCTTGCCATTGCATTTGGTGCATCGGTTTGAGTTCTCCACGGTGATACGTGGAAGTGAAGTTGAGTAGCTTATTACTCTTGGGTGCTTGGTACCCTTGAGCTTGTTCCTCTTGGGTGCTTGGGCGCCCTAGACGGTTGGTGGTGTTCGGAGCTCAATCATTGTGGTGTAAAGCTCCGGGCAAGCGTCGGGGTCTCCAATTAGGTTGTGGAGATCGCCCCGAGCAATTTGACGGGTTTTGGTGACCGCCCCCAAGGGTTGCCAAAGTGTACGGGTTCGGTGACTGCCCCCAAGGGTTGCCATTTGTACGGGTTCTTTGACCGCCCTCAAGGGTCCCTTAGTGGAATCATGGCATCTTGCATTGTGCGAGGGCGTGAGGAGATTACGGTGGCCCTAGTGGCTTCTTGGGGAGCATTGTGCCTCCACACCGCTCCAAACAGAGATTAGCATCCGCAAGGGTGTGAACTTCGGGATACATCGTCGTCTCCGCGTGCCTCGGTTATCTCTTACCCGAGCCCTTTACTTATGCACTTTACTTTGTGATAGCCATATTGTTTCTTGTCATATATCTTGCTATCACTTAGTTGTTTATCTTGCTTAGCATAAGTTGTTGGTGCACATAGGTGAGCCTAGTTGTTGTAGGTTTTGTGCTTGACAAATTAACCGCTAGGTTTATTCCGCATTTGTTCAAGCCTAAACCGTAATTATTTTAAAGCGCCTATTCACCCCCCCCCCCTCTAGGCGACATCCTCGATCTTTCAATTGGTATCAGAGCCTCGTCTCTCTTTCTCAGGCTTAACCGCCTAGAGAGTAAGGATGTCGACTAGGGGATTAGGATTCTCTGACACTCTTAGTTTCGATGGCACAAAGTTTGATGTTTGGGTTATTCGCATGCTTAATCATTTTTGGGCCATTGACCCGTGTGTAGAGCGAATTGTAGATATGGGTTTTTCTCCTCCGAAGAATCCTCAAAGATTATCTATAGAGGATGAGAAAAACTCTTATCTCAATGCTCAAGCTTCTAATGTGCTTTTTGATGCTTTGAGCAATGTATTTATATTTCAACTCATGCCGTTTCGAGATGCTCATGAGTTGTGGACAAAGCTTCAAGATAAATATGGCGTGTCCAAGTTTTGTGGGGATGATTGTTGTGACAACCCCGGCTTAATCGTGCACTAATCATACACGCAAATGCACACGATCAAGCCTAAGGACTCACTTGAAGATATCACAACACAACTCTAAAACATCAATAAAGTCATACAAGCTTTATATTACAAGCCAGGGCCTCGAGGGCTCGAATACATAGCTCGATGGCATACAAGTGTCAGCGGAAGCATCAGATATCTGGGTACAGATATATTATAGAAAGAGAGATAAGCTTTCACAGAGGCGGGACAAAATAAAACTCTACGATCGAAAGGCGTAGGCCTCCTACCCTGGACCCTCCGAATCCTACTCCTGGTCGTCAGTCGGCTCCTCGTAGTAGTAGTACTCTCCGGGCTGGTAGTAGTAGTGGTCGTCGACGGGGACAACTGGCTCCGGGGCTCCGTCATTTGGATGCGACAAAGGGATAAAGGGGGAAAAAGGAAAATAAAGCAAACGTGAGTACTCATCCGAAGTACTCAGCAAGCAAGGATCTACACTACATATGCAACATTTTCAAAGGGGGCTGTATATGTGGACTGGGCTGCAGAAATGCCAGAATAGAGGGGAAGGCCTAGTCCCATCGAAGACTAGCATCTTCAGCATCTTCAACAGTCTTGCAGCATACGAAGAGAGCAGAATAACATAATCTAAAGTAGTAGTAGCATCATCAACCTCGGCCAGAGATCCTTTCTCGGCTCCCTGCGATAAAGCAATCCCAGAGCCGTACTATCCAGTTCTCATCTCAGTTCTAGTTGTACCGATCGGGATACAACTCCGAGTGTCCGTTACCGTAGGAAAGGCTATCGATAGAAGTTTCTTCCCTACAGGGGTGCACCAACTTACCCACCATGCTCGCTCAACTCCGGCCGGACACACTTTACTGGGTCATGCCCGGCCTCGGCTAAGCAACACGCCGCAACCCGACCTGGGCTCTAAAGAGAGGTCAGCACGCCAGACTAACCTATGCCCCCAGGGGTCTTGGGCCTTCGCCCTGGGAACCCTGCACGTTGCGAGGACGTTTCAGAAGCAGACCTAGCAACCCCTTATACAATCGCAGTTGCGTTCCCAGTCCAATCCAAAATGGGCCACTCCTCGCTGACGTCAATAGAGCTTCGGCTGATGTATACGACGCAGAACGCCCATACTATGCCCACGTGACGGTTAGTGCTATCAGGCCAGAGGCCCCTCGGATCAAATATCCAAACCGTTTAGTGGATTAGGAGCGCGCGGAAACGAGCAGAGACTCACGATCGATGTGACCCCGTCACCCCGTCTCGAGGACTTGCGGCAAGGGCTAAGAATGCCCGGCCACGCCTCGTAGTTATCTCGCGGGCACCTCTCAGGTCAACCTGACTCCACATCACTTCGCATTCATGCTCGCGCGGGTACCCCTCAGGGCCGACCCGTCTTTAGTATCAAGGTTCAGTGTTCAGTCATAGTAACCAAAGTCTCCGTGTGTCTGACACCAAGGGGGAACCCTGAGGAATCACCCTCGATGGAATCCCACCTGATGTTCTCGTCAAGGTGAACGAAGGAGGTATCACCCTCGAGGTCCACACTTGAACAGTTGCACGACGATGTCGTTATCGGGGGTGGTGTAGGAGGAATCACCCTCGCTTACCACGACCGATTAACTAACCTACAAGGTTATCATCAGAAGTGCTGACGAGGTATCACCCTCGGCACTCGATAGTAACCCAGTAGTGTCGTGCAATTTTAGGGGGAAGTGACGTGCGGTGCCAGGGTCTGATCTTCGATCCCGTTGCTCGGGTCTTCTGAGAGTCCAGCGGGGCAGTCGGGACAAGTGGGTCTCTGATAAGGCTCTACCCATCCTATACTAAATAGTTTAGGAGAACAGACAGGTATCAAAAGTAGGCTACAATAAAACAGGCTATGCAGCAGATATAGGACAACAGTAGCAGCAGTACTTCTAATGCAAGCATAAGAGAGAAGAGAGTGGGCGATGTCGGAATGCTCAAAATGGGGGTGCTTGCCTGATTGCTTTGCAAACACCAACTGGTCTTCAATGAGGTAGATGATCTTCGGGTCATCGTCGGTCTCGGGGTCTATCGAGAGAAAGGGGGAGAAGAAACAAATAAATACACGGTAATGAAAGTGATCACAAAGCAAGACATGGCAATACGCGGTGTTAGGGGTGACCTAACGCAGCGATACACGTCGTAGGTGAAGCGGGAAAATATCTAGGATATTTTCCCAGCTCTGGGCATCTGTCAGACAGTTGAACCGGAGGGGAAGGTTTCATGTTCGGGTAGTTAGAGGCATGTGACAGATAAACGGAGAGCGTATTCTGATTCGTCTCGTCGTTCTGAGCAACTTTCATGTATAAAGTTTTTCGATCCGAGCTACGGTTTATTTTCTATGAATTTCTAAAGATTTTAGGCATTTTCTAAAATTATTTAATTTAACAGATATTCTAAACTTGGTATATGACGTCAGCATGACATCACTTTTGTGTCAGCAGGTCAGCTGAGGCTTGACCAGTCAAAGGGGGCCCACTGGACCCACCAGTTAGTGACTGGACTGATCCAGTCAGCTGGTTGACCAGTCAACTGGGTCCAGTGGGACCCAGTGGTCAGTCTCTAATTAGCTTAACTGTGATTTTGTTTAATTAATCAGTCTGTTTAATTCATGGGCCCAGTCTGTCAGTGATACATTTGTTAGTGGTCCAATTAGCACTAATCCTATCTGCTACAGTACATGGGCCCGCTTGTCAGTGGCGTTAGCATCTGAGATTAGTGCCTAATCTAACAGTTAACGGCCCGGGCCCACATGCCAGGGACCCAGGCGAGGTTCAAACACTCGCACGCGCCGGCGGCGAGGCCCGACGCGACGGCGGTAGCCGGAACTTGGCCTCCGGCGACCATTCGAGCGGCGGCTGGCACGGATCGGTAGAGGGGCTCGCCGCGCATCCTTCCATGGCACAGGACGGGGCTAGGACGGCCGGGAATGACGGCGACATCGACCACGGCGGACGCCGGAGCTCGGTCGAGCTCGGGAACGGCGTTGCAGAGGGCAAAACGACTAGCATTCGACTCCTGCGACATCTACGCGGGCTAGCTAGGTGGATGGAAGGAAGCATGGGACCGAAATCCCATCGAAGCGTCGCCGGAGACGAGGTCGGGCGGCGGCGCGCTTCGGGTCCGAGCAGGGCGGGCGTTATCGCGCACGCGGGGGTAAACGGAGGGGTCAGGGGAATGACCAGAGGCTCACCGGGCGGCTATGTCGAGCCGTCGATAGCTTAGGAGCAGAAGCGCGCGTCGTGGAAGCCGCCGGAGTTGAAGGGGATTGGCGGCGGTCGGTGAGGAAGGCGGTGGGGATCCGGCACTGCAGGGTCTCCCGGCTTGCGCTGAGGGTCTGGGGCGACATGGAAGACGTCGGCGGTGCGGTTGAGCCTGTTGGGGAGGAGAGGGAGGCGCGGTGGCCGTCGTGGTAGAGATGCGCGACGGCGGTGGCGTTCGGCATCAGCGAGAGAGCGAGAGAGGGAGCGGTGGAGAGCGAGGAAAAGGGGAGAAGACAGCGAATGAAGGAGGGGCCAGGGGAGATGGCCCGAGGCGAGGCTTATCCCCTCGTCCACCTACCGTGTTGCGGTGGCTGGCGCGGGAGCGCTCGCCCACAGAGACGATGACACGGAGGTGAAGAAGGACGACGGGCAGGTGGGAGTGGGCTGGGCCAGCGCGGCCCAGTTGCCAGGTAAGTGGCCTTTGGCCTTTTTTTTCCTTTCTCTGTTTTCTGTTTTACTTTTATTTATTTAACAGAGAGGGAAAAGGATTTATTTGGGCATCCAAAATTATTCTGAAAAATGTGAAGCCAAGTCACATAATTCCTTAACAATATTTGGCACTGCCACAAATAATTTGGAGGCCAGTGGACTTCGTTTGGAATTTTTCATAAATAAATTAGCATTTAAAAAGGCTGAAATGGTGCTGCTTTAATTGCTAAAGCTCATCTGTGCTCAAGGGTGATGTTGTGTTCCTTAGCACATAGTTGTCTTGGATAATTTGCAAGATGATGAACATTTTCTCAGCAACTTTTGGGCAAGTTTATCTTGCACTTGTGATTTGAATTTGAATTAAGTGGTGGAATTTGAAATGAGATATTATGCAATGAAGATCAAGCATAGTTAACCAGGGTGACTTGGCATGATCAGAGAGTGATCACTGTGGTGTGAGGCTGGGGATGTTACAATTGTTCTCCCTCCTCCTCCGGCCGTGTTGCTTTCTCAACTTCTTATACTTCACCTACATGTTGTTTGCCACAAGGTAATGACATGGTGAGTAGTGGTGTTCATTGCAATGATGATAGTGGGCTTATTGTTGATTATCCTTCATCACTTTCTTATTGCAATGCTTCATCTTTGGACTTTAGCACTTTGAGCGCTCCAAATGTTTCACATGCTTGTGTTGAGAGTCCGTGCATATCATGTAGAAATTGCTTGACTAAATCTCATGATGATATGCTTGCTATATCTTGTTGCCATGATAAAAATGCATGTATTTCCTCGAGTTGTTGTGCTAACAATGTAGAGGAAACCCAACACTCCATGGAACAAGATGTGGTCTTGAACGGTACTTCAAGGGATCCTACATCGTCATCTATTGCTTTTTGCCTTATGGCTAAGGCTTCAAAGGTATCTCCTACTTTGAACCCCAATATGTCTCTTGATGATGATGTTAATGCTAATAATGATGAGGATAATGATGAAGAGAATGATAATGTTGCCTCCTTAAAAATTAAGGGGGAAATGGTTTTTAAAGCTCTTCATAAAAATAAAATTGCTCGTTCCAACTTCATGGAAATCATGTCCATTGCCATTGAGGGCAAGAAATATATTGAGGAGTTGGAATCTCATCTCGAGGAGCATGAGGTCACCATTGAGAAAATGGAAGGTCATGAGCGTGATTACGCTAATGAGATTGCGGACCTCTCCCAAGCTCTTGAACTTGAACAAACCACCAAGGAATCTCTTGATGAGACTTTTGCTCTAGAATTGTCTATAGTGAAGGAATCTCATGATAGAGCTCTTGAGGTGGCCAATGATTTTGAAACTAAAAATGAGAAGCTTGAAGTTGCACATGATAAACTCCTTGAGGACTTTGGGCACCTCGAAAATGGCTCAAGGGTCATTAAGAGTGAGCTCATCAAACTCACAGAGTCTCATGCTCAACTTAACGCTTCATATTCACAAGATCTTGCAAAGTTGCCTTCTCCTCTTGTTTGTTAATGATGATGCTAGTGCTACTAACTCTATTTCTTGTGAAGCATCCATTTTGAAGGAGAATGTTGAGCTAAGGGCTCAACTTGCGTTGCTATCTAGCAATTATGGGAAATTGGAAGAAAGTCATGAAAAGCTCTCAAGCACTCATTATGTTCTTCTAGTATCCCATAATGTGCTAAAGATAGCTCATGAGGCTATGATAACTAAGGTAACATCTAGTGAGCCTCATGTGGATACTAGCACTATTTCAAGTCTAAATGCTATATTGCCATGTGCTAGTCCTCGTAATTCATCCACTCATAATGTTGCTACATCTTGTGATGAATTGCTTTCCTTGCCTTGTTGCTCTAACGATGAAGCTTATACTTCCTCTAGTACTTGTGTTTATACTAACCATGTAGAGGAAATCCAAGAGCTCAAGGCCCAAGTCACTTCCTTGAAGAAAGACTTGGAAAAGAGTCATGAAGGGAAGTCCACACTCAACAATATCTTGAGTGTGCAAAAATCCCCCAATGACAAAGGTGGACTTGGATTCAACTCCAATAAGAAGAGGAAGTCCAAGATGAACAAGAAAAGGGGCCAAAAACAAGTCAAGAATTTGGCCAAGATTATTTGCTTCAAGTGCAAAGTTGAAGGGCATCATGTTAGATCTTGCCCATTGAAGAAGAAGGCCATAAGTGACAAGCAACAAGGGAAGTGGCCACAAGTTCATTCCCATGCTCGACCTCAAGTTGAAGAAGGTTCTCTTCCCAAGATGACTCAAGCTAATGCTTCTCAAGTTGAGAAATCAAGTGAGAAGAAAGTGAAGAGTAGACATTGCTACCTATATCGTGAGAAAGGTCACGTAGCTTCTTCATGCACGAATGGTACCTTATCCAACCCTATTCTAATAGATGATGTCTATTCTCTTGGGAAGGATAAGGTTGGCAATGTGTTTGCCAAGTTTGTTGGTACTCAAAGTAGTGTCAAGAAAAGAACCATTTGGGTTGCCAAGCCTATTGTGACTAACCTCTTAGGACCCAACTTAGTTGGGGACCAACTAGCTCAAACTTGATCAATAGGTGTTGTTGGAGGGCATTGGCGACTTGGCTACATCATGAAGAATTAAGGGGACTTCATCATTCTTATAGTCTCAAGCCAAGTCAATTGGGTTATCAAGTTTCTATCTTATATCCAATGTGCCTCCTTGCGGTAACTTGTACTTAAATTGTTTACATTGAAAGTTACTTGCCCCTTTGCATGTTTTGGTTTTGTTCCTTGCATGTGTTTGTATATGTTGTGTCTCCAAGTTGCTTATCTTGAGTAATCAAGTATGTGTATGTTGGTTTGCACATCATGTACATGTGTGTCGTACGTTGAGCCCTTGTGCATCTTATTTGTATCTTAGTTGGCTCTTGTGAGAGATTAATGGAATATCCCATTGTGGGGGAGTGATGTGCCTTGTGCACCTCACAATCCTATAAATGCCTGTACATGAGGAATACCATCTAGTATTGATATTACAAGTTTATCTAGTCGCTATGTGGTATGTCTTCTCATGAGAAATTCAAATTCTAAATAGTCCATTAATTATCTCTTGTTGGACTCTTATTGCCTCTTGTTAAGTTTTTCCTTGGTATCACATTATGGGGGAGTAATATGCTATGTGCATATTACAAGCCTAGAAAATGTGTACATTTGAGATATTGTCACTTAGAGTTGATATTATTAATTATCTTGTTCCTAGGTGACATGTTAGCTCTACAAGTTGCAATTTGCTTGTGTTTGTTATGAAGATGATGTTGGATATCCTTGTTATCTACCACCGGGAATTATTTCCAAATACTTCTTCTCTTTTGACAATTGGTACTCACTTATGTGTGGTAGAATTTATTGATCATCTTTACATTGGCTTTTGTTTTTATTTGCCTTATCTGTTGCCAAGGATTGTGTCCACTCCCGTTGTCTTCCATACCACTTGTGGATCTTGTTAATTTCTTGTTCTTGTCTAGTGTTTTCTAGATATAGTGAAAGTGGTGATCCCACCTTGTGCATTTTGTATTCAAATGCAAATTCTCTATAATGCACAACTCGTGGGGGAGCTATCCTATTTTCTTTAGAACACTCTTCTTGTGATCCTTATCAAGTGTGTTTTGGTGGAAGGCAAGCCGTTTCTTTTTGGTACTTTGTGCCATCATGAAACTTTGTAGAGGGCATGGTTTGTTTGGAACCATCCTCTCTTTTGGGAGTTTGATTTCTTTCATTTTGAGTGTGCCAATGGATATCTCATTCCTTGATGTATCGTTTAATGATATCTTCCAAGTGATGATTTCTTCATTTGGTAATCTATTTTCTCTTGGTATTTCTTTCTCATTTGGTATCGCTTCTTGAAAGTCTTGAGCATGCATAGTCACTTCGTGTATTTTATTTGACATGTTTTCTTTTTTTGATCCAATATATAGGGGAAACTCCACCAAGTCTCAATTTGGATGAGATGTACATGAAATTCATTTCCATTTCTATATGCACATATGTTCGTGGAGTTTGTCCTATGTATTGGTGTTTCTAACTCTTTGGTCCCAATGAGTTTGGGTACCATTTTGTTTGTGTAGTTGTTCTAGGAACAATTGGAGATACATTGGATGCTCGGCTCACTCACAAGGAAGGTGGTGTCACCATGTGCTTATTTGAGTCAAGCTAGGATGTTCAATGAACTACTATCTAATACCTTCAATTGGTATCTTCTGCATCCTTCCAATGCTATCTCGGTAACAAGTATCTATTCATGCTTTCCTCTCTCGCATTCAACCTTGTGTAGGTTGCATCTTGGCATGATATTCATTTCATATCTTGTGATACTTGTTTCCTTTCTCAAAGCATCCCAACGATGATCTCTTGTTGCTAGTTGTGATGTCTTTGATGGATGTGTGGTTGGACTTCATTTATATACAATAAGACCATATCTAGCCAAGTGCTATGCTTTCAAGCAAATATCTTATTGGTATATTTATGACTTCCTTGTGGATATCTTGTTCTTTCCGTTTTGTAACTATTTCATGTGTACATCCTTCTTTGTGTATTGATATCATCATGATCTTCATCTACCTAGAATCTTATACACTTGAGAGAAGTTGCATATCTAGTTGATATCCCTTTCTTTCACGTCCACCGTTTCTTTCTCATGTTATTTCTTTGGTGGCTCCGTGAAAGTGTGTGCCTTGAGTGCGGGTGATATCTCGTTGCATCTTAATGCACTCTTGTGTGGTGAAGATCATTTTCCTCATGCTTGTCTTGACGAGGCTTTTTGCCATCTTAATTGGTATCCCTCATCTTGATGAGGCTTTCACTTTCTATCTTCACCATGGGTTGTCACAAGCTTGGTTGTTATTTTGCTTTTTAGTAAGCTTGTGTATCCATTTGCTTGTTGTGTGTGTGTGGGAAGGACATGTCTTGCACCTTGTATCTCATTTATCCAAGACTATGTTGATGCTTAATGCTCATCCTTATATTAGTCTTCTCAAGTGCTTTGCCATGACTCACACACATCGGTTTTGGTTGAGCCTATTCTTAAGTTGCCTCTTTTACATGTTGCTCAACCATGTGTTCGTTGCAAGTGCTAGGCTTTGTTTCCTATATGCTCACTTGCACTTGTTGTAAGTTTCTATTGATTTTGGGGGAGCTATGATCCTATTTTGTGCACTTTGTATCCAAATACAAAAATTCTTACTTGTGCACAAATCATGGGGAGCTTCTCTAGTTTCTTTAGAACACTCCTTTGCTCATATCATAATATCCCTTATTCATGTGGCTCATAGGATCTTTGGTCTAGTTGGTTCAATTGATATCCGTTGATTGCTTGCTTCAATTGGTATCTTTTGATTGCGTGATTGCTTGTGTCTCTCTTTGTTATGTCTTTGTGGCATATCATTCTTTAGCAATCTTTGTGCCTCAATATAGTTTGTCTTCCTCCAAGTATTTACCTTTGGATATGTGTATGGCATTTCACTCTCTTGTTGAGAAATACACAATTTATGGAGGAACACTTTTTATATTGGCCTTCTAAGCTTTTCGCCCATTTTGGCAATCGATGCCAATGGGGGAGAAGTTTCAGAGAGTTTTGTGGAGAAGTTTTCAGAGTTTCTCCTTGCTTTGATTTTGTTCCTAAGCATTTGCATCTCATACTCATGCATCATTGGTTGTTGCATTGCATGGTGATGCATAATTCCTTATATAAACTCTCTTGAAAGTGATTGTCATCAATTACCAAAATGGGGGAGATTGAAAGGACATGCGGTGCCCCCATGTGTGGTTTTGGTAATTGATGACATTCTCTATGGACTAATGGTTGCATTGAGTTATATTTGAAGGATTTGTCCATAGGCATTTCTTGAAGTCCATGTGTTGGTTTCAAGGAGTTTATGAGTTGACCAAGGTGCTATTAAGGAATTATCCAAAGATTGGTCATGTGAGTGTTGAGCTTATTGCAAGCATGTCTTGAAGAAGAAGAGTGTGTGATCATTCATGTCTACCTTCAAGACATCATCCAAATGAAGAGAGTTGGAAAGATTCAAGGTTGATCAAGACTAAGTCAAAGAGTGAATCAAGTTGATCAACACACAAAGCGTAGAAGATGTACCGAGAGGGATCAAGTGATCCCATGGTATGGTAAGCATTGTCAATTATGCTTTGTGTACTAACCCATGGTCTTCGTGAGAGTTCTTTGTGGGGTTAGGTTGCGGTGTGCACGTTCAAGTGATGCATCACGAAGAGATCAAGTGCTTAAAGATTGCCGTCCATTGTGGTGACAATGGACTTGTGAAGATGTGCCGAAGAGTGGCTCACCCATAGTGGAGTATGGGGGAGCAATCTACTAGTCTTCGCCGAGCCAACGCAATCAAGAAAGGTGGTCCTACTTGAGGAAGTCAAGATCATCTACATCTAGCTCAAGTGGACTTTGTGCAAGGCAAAGGTTTGGCCATGATAGGTTCTCTATTTTACCGGTCTCATGGTGGTAGTTTGGAGACCGGGTTATAGGATCGATTGCCGTACTATCAAGGGGGGCTCTCAAGTGAGTAGCTTGATCGTATCGTTCGTAGAGAGCTCAAACCATTGCATGCTTGCATCATCTTTCTTGGTTCTTGTTTGGTTTTCTCCTTGTGAGATTTGGAGCTTATGGTCATCTTCTTGACAAGCTCGAGTTCATCGAAAACGGAGTTCACATGCTTCTTCTATTGCGTTTTCGGTGTTGGAGGTTTTACCGGTCCTATTCGAGGAAGGGTTCTCACCATTTTCTTATGGGACTTTTCTATTTTCCTTCTTATTGTTATTTCTATCAAGATTGTGTTAGCCCTTGTCGCTAGCTTTCCAACAAACTTGGTTTCGTTGAATTCGGAGTCCGTTTGCAGAAGTTGTGTCAGTTTTGGTGTCCTTAAAAGGCTGCAGCGGTACTATCGCTCATCGGAGCGGTACTACCGCTTGGAGGGGATGTAATTTTTTACCACCGCTCTTGGGAGCGGTACTACCGCTGCTACTTCCGTGGCCACTTCCGCTCCGGACCAAAAACTCCTCTTAAGTCCAGCGGTGGTAGGCACAGATGTATTTTTTTAGTACCGCTCGCAAGCAGTAGTACCGCTAACCCTAGCGGTAGTACCGTGAGGACGAGCGGTAGTACGCTCCGGCGGTTCTACCGGCCTTTTGCCTCCTCGCTGTTGTTTTGCAAAGAGCGTCCACCACCCTAGCGGTAGTACCGCTCCCATGAGCAGTAGTACCGCTCTGTGCGGGCTATGAGCATAACGGTTGGATTTTTTCCCACCTATAAAAGGGGGTCTTCTTCCCCAATGAACCTTATCCTTGGAGCTCGTGTTCTTCCCCCATTTTTGACCTTCTTCGAGCTTGCTATCTCTCAATCCCTCCATGGATTCTTGCTAGTTTTTGGGGGGGAAAAGAGAGGAGATCTAGATCTACGTTTCCACCAATCACTTTCTCCTCTAGGTGAGGGGAACCCTTTGGATCTAGATCTTGGAGTTCTTCGTGTTCTCTTCTTCGTTCTTCCTCTCATTTTCCTCCCTACCATTAGTTGCTTTGGTGGGATTTTGGAGAGAAGGACTTGGGCACTCCGTGTGCCCTTGCCATTGCATTTGGTGCATCGGTTTGAGTTCTCCACGGTGATACGTGGAAGTGAAGTTGAGTAGCTTATTACTCTTGGGTGCTTGGTACCCTTGAGCTTGTTCCTCTTGGGTGCTTGGGCGCCCTAGACGGTTGGTGGTGTTCGGAGCTCAATCATTGTGGTGTAAAGCTCCGGGCAAGCGTCGGGGTCTGCAATTAGGTTGTGGAGATCGCCCCGAGCAATTTGACGGGTTTCGGTGACCGCCCCAAGGGTTGCCAAAGTGTACGGGTTCAGTGACCGCCCCCAAGGGTTGCCATTTGTACGGGTTCGGTGACCGCCCTCAAGGGTCCCTTAGTGGAATCACAGCATCTTGCATTGTGCGAGGGCGTGAGGAGATTACGGTGGCCCTAGTGGCTTCTTGGGGAG
Organism: Thinopyrum elongatum; assembly: GCA_011799875.1. Lineage (NCBI taxonomy): Eukaryota > Viridiplantae > Streptophyta > Magnoliopsida > Poales > Poaceae > Thinopyrum > Thinopyrum elongatum. The sequence continues at coordinate 450,605,237 of CM022297.1, forward strand.
CATTGTGCCTCCACACCGCTCCAAACGGAGATTAGCATCCGCAAGGGTGTGAACTTCGGGATACATCGTCATCTCTGCGTGCCTCGGTTATCTCTTACCCGAGCCCTTTACTTATGCACTTTACTTTGTGATAGCCATATTGTTTCTTGTCATATATCTTGCTATCACTTAGTTATTTATCTTGCTTAGCATAAGTTGTTGGTGCACATAGGTGAGCCTAATTGTTGTAGGCTTTGTGCTTGACAAATTAACCGCTAGGTTTATTCCGCATTTGTTCAAGCCTAAACCGTAATTATTTTAAAGCACCTATTCACCCCCCCCCCCTCTTGGCGACATCCTCAATCTTTCAACAAGGCTAACCCCAAAACTTGCTGGTTTTGATTGAGGGATACCCTTTCATTGATTGATTTAGCAGAAGGGCTCGGCTACGGCACCATATCCATCTAGCGATATCTCACGTCAAATAAGGGTACAACCAACGACATATAAAAGTAGCAAGGAAAACACAGATAACCAACGACATATCAAATAAGGGTAGCACGCATAACATAGTTCTTAGGTTTCCCAACATGATATAACACGTCAGAGATTAAAAGTTCATGTACAACCAACGACATAATTAAGATAGAAATATATAAAAGATAAAAAGCCCTAACACCCTAGGGCAAGACAAGCTTCACGAGACCGGGCCTTCACCACCATCTTCACTGCGCCTCCTCTTCATTGCTCCTCCTCCATGCCGTTCTCGCCGAGGTAGTAGGGGAGGCTGTGCATACCGTTGCGGGTGGGGAAGATGCTGTTGAAGTTGGTGAAGATGTTGTAGGTGGTGAATGCGATGAACTCGCACCCACACCAAAACACCTTGCCGAGGAGGTAGTAGGCATCAAATCTGTTGGTGAAGTTGACGATGAGCCCTATCGGCGGAGTGCTGGAGTTTGGACGCACTTCCTCCAGTCGGAACATCACCGGCGAGCCCGCCGGGAGGTGGGCGAAGCCCGCATCGAGGAACCACTTGGCAAACTCCTTTGCACCCCTCCAGCGTGAGAACGCCCACACGCGGAGCATCACCTCCACGACGACGCCGGCGGGATACTGCCTCTCCGGCACGGTCGGTGGGAGCTCGAAGGTGGGGCCGTTGTACTGCATCCTCGCATCGCTTTGAGAGTGCTCTGGGTTTGGGTGAAGAAGAGAAGGGGGCGGCGCAAATGGATGTGTGGAGAATAGGTGGAGGGGTGGGTGGTTTAAATAGGGAAAGGGGAAGGGAAGGGGAGTGGCACCGGCCGCGCTTTCGATTTGCTACGTTCAAACGAGCCGCGTCAATCGATATGCCACTTTAATTGCCAACGGGTTTTAATTGCCACGTTGAATAGATGCGAGTGGATCGAAAAGTCTGAAACGATGCTCTACATCGTGGAGACAAGCGTGCGAGATGAGACGAACCAGCGGCAGCGACCATCCCTGCGTCCATGGCGGCTCGCGTGCAGAAAGAGGCCGGTCAGCGTCCGTGGCGGCTCACGTGCAGAAAGAGGTCGGTCAGCGCATCGTGGCGGCGGGCATCGGCGTATGCAGGCAGGCTAGCTACATGCATGCATAGCAGGCTAGCTAGACATGTCGTGCATGCATAGCAGGCTTCTGTCGTTGCGGCGCGCGCAGGGCCCAACAGTCTAACCACGGCCCAACGGGCGAACAGCGGCACCGTCCGACACGGCCCCAATTGTCAGGTCCAATGGGCGACACACTCCAGCGCGGCCCCACTCGTCAGAATTAACGGTCAAAGCACTGACCCGACGGCATCCACCGTTTGTGACCATTTCTGAGGGTTTCAGACAAGAGAGTGGGGAAAAGTGAGCAAATGTTAAGAGCGTGGGGATGAATGAGTATGGCTAAGGAACCAGGGGCACATATGTAAAAATCCTTAATTTTTGTTTCAGATGCATCTTGCTGGTGAGATCTTTTGTCATGCAAATCCCTTCCAGCTTTAACCATAGAGTGGCGGTAGTTTTCTCGCTCAAAACTTCCTGCAAAATATTATTATGCAAATGGAGTTGAATTTGTGACAAAGCCTTACGATCCCTTCTTTCCTCCTCATCGGTCCAGTCCTGAATTCGGATCTTCCCAAAACGATCCAGTGCTTCATCATAGTCAGCCTGTGCCAACAACGCCCGCATCTTGACTTGTCATAGGGTAAACCTTGTGTCATGATCCTGCAGCAGAAGATCAGACTTCATGGCGGCCATGAGTAAATAAATATGTGTGCACAAAGTAGTATAAACCGGTAGAAAATTCTTGACAGAATTAATTAATGCGGATCAAACAACTAGAAAGATGGCACCTGGAACAGTCTTCGGTGGCTGTAGCAATTGACGATGAAGGATAAACCAAACTAGTAATCTAGTACTAGCCAATTCACGTGGTGATGGATCGTTGGATCAACTTTGTCTTTACTTGAAAAGTAGCCAGCAGTAGCACCTGTGTGGATGCCCTCGGGACTTGAGTGTGTCCAATCAGCGAACAGGCGGCAGCGGAAATTCACGGTCTCGGCGACTTGAAGCCTGTACGCACAGCAACGGCAACTCGCCAGGTTGCGTTGGGAATTGGAGCCTCGGCTGCAGCGTGCAACGAGACTAGCCTTTGATTGGACAGATCGCCTGAAGTGGCGCACAACACCCCCGCCAGGAAAACTCTTGAACCCTGTTCGTCTCGGCTTCGTACGGCGGCGTAGCAGAAATCGACCCGGACGGATCGCCTGGTCGCGTCGGCGTCGGTGCATAGACGGAAACCTCAGAGGGTGCTTGATCCAAGGACTTATTTTAGTCTGACTAAAAATAGTCTCTTTAAAAGGTTAAAGTTCCAAGCATCCCTGACTAAAGAGGGGCTAAAACTAGTCTTGAGACTAAATTTTTTTAGTCAGGGGTACCCCTACTAAAATATGGATTAGTCCTCTCTCTCCTCATTTAACTCCTCTCCTGTAACACATGCGAGTTCTGGAGTGGAGGGTTTGGTATCATAAATGCTCATTAACTTGATTTTAGTCTCTTTAGTATTTGGATCCAAGCATGGGTGAGGCTAGCAAGTTTTAGTCTCACTACTTTTAGTCATGAGACTAAAACGTATCCAAGCACCCTCTCATTCTCTCGTCTCAAATCTCGTATCTAGATTTCAGCAAATCTGTTTGCTATGCTTTTATGTGTAAAGAGGCATTATTTTCATTCGAGGACGTGCCTTCCTCTTTGCCTCCTGCTGTCACTAACATTTTGCAGGAGTTCACTAACGTCTTTCCACAATACGTCTCACCGGGATTACCACCTATTCAAGGGATTGAGTATCAGATTGACTTAATTCCCGGTGCTTCGCTGCCAAACCGTGCGCCATACCGTACCAATCCAGAGGAGACGAAGGAGATTATGCGTCAAGTACAGGAGCTGCTCGACAAAGGTTATATACGCGAATCTCTTAGTCCTTGTGTTGTTCCTATTATACTAGTGCCAAAAAAGGATGGTACGTCGCGTATGTGTGTTGATTGTAGAGGCATTAATAATATTACTATTCGTTATCGTCATCCTATTCCTAGGCTAGATGATATGCTTGATGAATTGAGTGGCTCTACAATATTATCTAAAGTTGATTTGCGTAGTGGATACCATCAAATTCGTATAAAATTGAGAGATGAATGAAAAACAATATTTAAAACTAAGTTTGGATTATATGAGTGGTTAGTCATGCCTTTTGGATTAACTAATGCACCTAGTACTTTCATGAGATTAATGAACGAAGTTTTACGTGCTTTCATTGGACGATTTGTGGTAGTTTACTTTGATGATATACTGATTTATAGCAGATCTTTGGAGGACCATTTGGAACATTTATGTGTTGTTTTTATTGCTCTACGTGATGCACGTTTGTTTGGTAACCTTGGGAAGTGCACCTTTTGCACCGACCGAGTATCTTTTCTTGGCTATGTTGTTACTCCACAGGGAATTGAAGTTGATAAAGTCAAGATTGAAGCTATTGAGAGTTGGCCGCAGCCCAAAACGGTCACACAAGTGAGGAGTTTCCTTGGCCTCGCTGGTTTCTATAGGCGTTTTGTGAGGGATTTTAGCACCATTGCTGCACCTCTCAATGAGCTTACAAAGAAGGATGTGCCTTTTGTTTGGGGTACCGCACAGGAAGAAGCCTTCACGGTATTGAAAGATAAGTTGACACATGCTCCTTTACTCCAACTTCCTGATTTTAATAAGACTTTTGAGCTTGAATGTGATGCTAGTGGAATTGGATTCGGAGGTGTGTTATTACAAGATGGTAAACCTGTTGCATAATTTTCTGAAAAATTGAGTGGGCCTAGTCTGAATTATTCTACTTATGATAAGGAATTATATGCTCTTGTTCGGACTTTGAAAATATGGCAACATTATTTATGGCCCAAAGAATTTGTTATTCATTCTGATCATGAATCTTTGAAACATTTTAAAAGTCAAGCAAAACTGAACCATAGACATGCTAAATGTGTTGAATTCATTGAGACTTTTCATTATGTCATTAAACACAAGAAGGGTAAAGAAAATGTTATTGCGGATGCATTGTCTCGTCGTTATACTATGCTTTCACAACTTGACTTTAAAATATTTGGTTTGGAGACCATCAAAGATCAATATGTGCATGATCCTGAATTTAAAGATGTATTGTAGAATTATAAAGAAGGGAGGACATGGAACAAGTTCGTCGTTAACGATGGATTTGTGTTTCGTGCTAACAAGCTATGCATTCCAGCTAGCTCTGTTCATCTTTTGTTGTTGCAGGAGGCGCATGGAGGAGGATTAATGGGATACTTTGGCGTGAAGAAGACGGAGGATGTACTTGCTACACATTTTTTTTGGCCAAAGATGAGACGGGATGTTGAGCGCTTTGTTGCTCGCTGCATTACATGTCAAAAAGCTAAGTCACGACTCAATCCTCACGGTTTATATATGCCTTTGCCTGTGCCTAGTGTTCCATGGGAGGATATATCTATGGACTTTGTTTTGGGTTTACCTCGAACAAAGAAGGGGAGGGATAGCATATTTGTTGTCGTAGATAGATTCTCGAAAATGCCACTATACCATGTCATAAAAGCGATGATGCTGTTAATGTTGCTGATTTGTTCTTTTGTGAAATTATTCGCTTGCATGATGTGCCAAATACAATTGTTTCAGATCGTGATACTAAATTTCTTAGCCATTTTTGGAGATGTTTATGGGCTAAGTTGGGGACTAAACTGCTTTTTAGTACTACATGTCACCCCAAAACTGATGGACAAACTGAAGTAGTCAATAGAACATTGTCTACTATGCTTAGGGCTGTTTTGAAGACTAACCTTAAAATGTGGGGAAAATGTTTGCCTCATATTGAATTTGCTTATAATCGTTCGCTGCATTTTACTAATAAGATGTGCCCTTTTGAGATTGTGTATGGTTTCCTACCTCGTGCACCCATTGATTTGTTGCCTCTTCCATCTTCGAAGAAGGTTAATTTTGATGCTAAACAACGTGCTGAATTGATCTTAAAAATGCATGAGTTAACTAAGAAAAATATTGAGCGCATGAATGCTAAATATAAACTTGCTGGAGATAAGGGTAGAAAACGTGTTGTCTTTGCATCTGGAGATCTTGTTTGGTTACATTTGCGTAAGGATAGATTTCCTGATTTGCGCAAGTCAAAGCTAATGCCACGTGCTGATGGTCCTTTTAAGGTGTTAGAGAAAATAAATGATAATGCATACAAACTTGAGCTACCTGCAGATTTTGGGGTTAGTCCCACTTTTAACATTGCAAATTTGAAGCCTTATTTGGATGAGGAAAATGAGCTTCCGTCGAGGATGACTTCATTTCAAGAAGAGGAGGATGATGAGGACATCAATATCATTGTTACACCCACAGCCCCTACTGCTACATATACTGGACCAATTACTAGAGCTCGCGCACGCCAATTAAATTATCAGGTACTTTCATTTCTTGGTAATTATTCAAATGTTCATGAGAATATGATGCTGCCTAAATTGGATACATTTGTTTTGCTTACAAATGAAGGGCCTAGCATGGACAAGAGGGATGAACACTGGAGCAAGATCAAGCATGGAGATGATGGCATGCGCAAGGGAAACAAAACTGGAGTTTCAAGTGATGATTTCAGGACTTTGAAGCCACCATAATGAGTGTATGAAGGCTTGGACGAAATATACAAGATGCCACTTCCTAAATTTCGTCCAGAGGCTATTATAGGTGTTGCGTCGCCTTATTTTTGGGCCAGGCCCTTGTAATTTCGAAATACAGAAGTATATGCTGTTTTTAGAGTCCGTATGTGTGGGGAAAACAGAGTTAGGGTTGGTTTCGGACCCCTCCTACAAGGGGCCATGAAATTCCCCCTCTTCCTCCATATATACAGCCCTTAGGGCATCATTTAGACTTTGGGTTTTGCTTAGATTAAAGTTCGCCATAGCTGCAACTTCACGTACTTTGTTTGAGTTCAACGACCAGACCAAGACGTCACAGAACCCCACCTTGACCAAGAAAGCTTTCATCTTATATTCGCAATATCCAGATTGCAATCTCAGTTTCTTACTTGTTCTTCGTTTGCTTACAGGAAATAGACCCTCGTGGTCAGGTTGATCGTGATCCGGCGTGGTCAATAACCTCTCGGAGTTAGTTTAGCGATTGCTAAGGCGCGACGTCCTCGCACACTCGTAGTCGGATCGTCAAAGTCTACTCCTCCTAAAACGATAATCACCATCTCATCGAAAGACGGGACACCTTTATTTCTATCAAGTGATATCACTTGTTAGATAAAATGAGAATAAACCAGACACGAGAGCACACATATTTTTACGTGAAAACCCTTGCGGGAGAAAACCATGGACGTACGAAGATGCAATCACTATGATGGAGGAGTATTACAAGCACGAGACGACATGCCGTCTTTAGGTGCGACTACATTGGGTATATATGAGGGCGATACATAAGAGTCCTTGGAGGACAAGTAAACGAGTTCTACTCGTACGCGTCGGTACCAACACAAAGGCCCACACCGTTTGTACTACGTCTAGTCCAATACGGTAGAATTTGGATCATAATTTAACAGTCACCCCTCAAAAAACGCATTCCACATCTGGATACCTCAAATCCATATTATTACATGCAACGTGAAACCTAATCTACGCGGAGCTCGTCCGGTTCCGCTCCCCGCTTGGCCGGCTCCGCCATGGCCATGTCCGGCGGCCGACTGCGCTCCTTAGAGTGTTTTGGGCCGGTCGCCGGCAAGGTAGGGTAGGACATGGGACACGAGTTGGCTCACGAGACTCAAGGCCGTGCCGTCTCCCATGCCCTACTCTTCCTCGTCGGAGACCGGAACCCGAACGGTGCCGGTGGACGTCAGATCGATGATGGATCCGCCAGGGGACGAGCCGCCGACGTCTACCACGATGCAGTTGCGGCGCCCGGACTGATGCGCCATACGGGACGCCGGAGAATGCGACTCCGCCTCGCCGACGTCCACCGCCGCGAGGGCTGTCGCCGCCTCCAGCGCCCGGTGCCTTGCATGGCGTGCCATGGCCTCGTCCCCAATATCGGCGCGCTACCGGAGGGGTTGCGCGTCCGCCAGCGCGTTCGGACGCCAGACGGACCGCACGGCCTCCGGCGAGGCAGCTATGGCCGGCCTAGCGCCGGATCCATGCCCCATTTGGGCGGACGCAATGGATTCCCGACGGATGGAGTTCGAGCGCAGCCATCCACGGGCCTCCTCTCGGGCGCGGCGGAGCGCAAGCCGGACGGCCATCTTCTCCTCGGGGCCACACCGGGTGAGCTCGGGGTCGACGGATCTGGAGGTGAAGGACTCGGATCCGCTGCCCGCCATGCCGGAGAGGACCGGAAGGAGCCGGAGACGAGCTTGGATGGCGGAGGGGAGTGGAGGAGATGGGAGTGAAGTGGCTAGGGTTTGGTCTGGCGAGCGGATGGGGAGGATTTTATGTGGGATCGGGTGGGCCAGCGTGGGCCGGATCCGACGCGGCGGGTATGCCCGGGCGTGCCCGGGCGCCCCCATATCCGCCCCATATTTGGGCTGGATATAGGGGGTGCCGGTCAGTCTGGTCGTTTGAGGGCCCGTGTGGGTAAAAAAATCGTGACCGGGCAGTGCCCGGGCGGCCCGCCTGGGCGTATGAGGCGGGTTTGAGAGGTCCGGTTGTAGATGCTCTCAGACTCCATTTCGGAGCTCTAACTCTGCACTCCGTATCTTGTCAATCAATCCCCCCCCCCCTCCCCCTTTTATTCAGCCTGATTCATGTCGGCTGCCTTCATAAAATATATAGACGTCGCTTGAGAGGAAATTATGCGTATGTTTTTATTTAAAAAAAATACATGGAGTCTCTGTCTCCACCTAAAAAAACATCTCAGAAAAAAATCCTCACCTCCATCTAAAAAGAGTAAAAAAGAAAAAAATTATCACCGTAGCCTACTAGCGAGTGCCACTTTGCATAGTACTCCATTTAAAAAAAATACGTGGGATCCTCATCACCATCTAAAAAGAAAAAAATATTAAAAAAATCCTCACCTTCATCTAAAAAAGTTCCAAAAGTTTTCTCACTACGGCTAACCAGCTTGTGCCATGTGGCATAGTTGATTGGCCGCCCTTATCCCGATGTTAATCGGTTTAATTTTGATATTGCGGTGGCTGTGCGCAAACACAAAGTCATCATAATGCGCCCTTCATATTTTCTGCAAGTAGGACACACATGTATTTGGGTCATAGGTCATAGGTTGTTCCCCAATAAGCCAAAATTCAAACCACATTTGATTCAAACCAATTTCTTTCCTAATAATTTGTACGAATAATTAGTTGCACTGAGACTTACAATGACAGAACAACTAATAATTAGTTAAACTATAAACTAAGTGGCTAACTAGTCTAAAAAGTGGGCATGCAACTGGCCGACATAAAACCCCTACCGGCCCAGTTGCAGTCACTATGGTGGCTGTGTGTGCATTTGCAGTCGATTCACAACACTTGCAGTTGCAAAAATTCTAGTAGTGGGCATGCCAAAATATCTCACAACCTCTCGTCCACCGCTTTTAACTCACGTTGAAGGCCATGCCGTTGCAGTCGGTTTTACATTGCTTGCAGTTCCAACTCTGGTGAAGAATTTTCTGCATGCTAAGAAAACACAAAAGAAGGTATAAGCATTGAACTGGCAGCCAAGACAAAAAACAAATAGAAAGGGTGATTTTTTTGTGCAATAAAATAACTGAGAAAATACAAAAATAAAAAGGATGAATGAACTAGCTAGCTTTGGATTTAGACAACAGAAACTGGAAAAAAATCCCCGCAAAAAACTGAAAGATAAACGTAAGACGTGACACACGGCCCATAACTAGACAACCCATAAAAAATTGAAACGACCAAGAGGGACGTGGAGTATCTTAGCTTGGATGAACAGTAAAAAATGCCAAAAAATTGTAAAAAAAGAGGATATTTTTTGTGGCAAACATTGATAAATGTTTTGAATCCATACAAAGCTTTATCGTGGGATGACATTCGTGAAAGCCGTGGCAAAAAAAATGACGCTCCAAAAATGCTATTGTCATGGGAGTATTTTCAAAAGCCATGGCAAACATTGAGAAATCTGTTTTTTTTTACTGTTCATTTCGAGCTCATCTGAGCTTGCAACCAGAAGGGGACTTCCGCATATGAGAGTCGCTACACAAGCCGAGCTAGCGCTCTAGGCCATTGAACAAATCGTGACTCGTGTTTTGATCGGACAGTTGTAAGTGAGAAATAATTATTCCCAGCTAGTTGATCTTTAGCAAAACCGATTTAATAAACATTTATTGAACAAAAAAAATAATTTTATTTGATAAATTAATAAAGGGTAGGCCACTTGAGACAATTCTTTAGGAAAAAACGATGGAAAAAACAAAGAGAGAGAAAAGAATTAAAACCGACATAAGTTTTTTTTTTGCGAGAAAAACCAACATAAGGTTGAATGAAGAAAGAGCGGACGACATAATCTTACTTTCTTTTTTAAATGGGAGAGAATACTATTAAACCACTAAAGGTGCGTAGTATTATTTCCATGCAAAAAAAAAGATAATAATGATTTATTGTTAATTTGTTATTGATTTAATAACGTAAAAGACTTTAATCCACAGATTCGCAAAATAAAAAGACTTTAATCCACAAGCTAAGAGCATCTCCAGCCGTTCGGCCCCCCAGGGGCTCGAAAAAGCGCCGCCTGGGGGCGCGCCGGCGAAAATATCGGCGTGGGGGTGGTTGGTTTCCCAACCGCCGACCCAAGCCCAACCCAGACGCCGTTTTTGTGAAATGTAAAACTCGGCCAAACACGTCACATTTCGGCCAAAGTAGGCGATTTCATTGATGTTTGTACATAAAAATACTTAAAAACATAATTTTAAAAACTAAAAAACACTGCGCCACCGTCCATCGCCCTACAGGCTGAAGAAAGCGCGAAAGTCGTTGTAGCCGCCGCCATCGTCGACCTCCTCCTTCTTCACGTTGCCGCCGTCCTTGCTGCATCCCTGCCCTGCGTCGCCTTGGCGGACGGGCTTGGTTGGCGGTGGCGGTGCGTCGTCGTCGCTGTCCTCGAGGACGATGACACCGCCATCGTCGTGGCCGCGGCGCCGGGCGGCGATCTCCTCCAGTGCGCGGCGCTGGCGCTCCGTCTCCAGCTTGACGTAGTCCTCGCGCACCCACTTCAGGGCGGCCTCATCGGCGGCGGCCATGTCGTCGTGCTCGGTCTTGACGGCGACGACCCCTGGCTCCGTCTTGGGCTTGACGAGGCGGGAGGAGGAGGAACCACGGCCACCCTCGTTGATGACGAGGGCGCTGTCGCGGGTGCGCCGTCCGAGCGTCGGCGTCTCCACGGGCTCGGCCTTGACGCTGGCGAGCGCCGGCGAGCCGGAGGAGAGGGAGGACGACGACGACGACGAACCCGCCATGCGCCTCGGCAGCCAGATGCCGCCGCTCCGGCGGGGGACAGGCGCCGGGGCCGCCGGGTACTGGAGCGGCGGCTCGTTGCCGCCCTCGAGGTGCTCGAGGACGAAATGCAGCGTCGGCCCGGAGACGCCCCACCACAGGCGGCGGTCGTCGGTGTTGTAGCGCCCCCTCACCGGCGCGTTGTTGGTGGAGGCGAGCTGCTCGTCGTGGCGGCGTTTGAAATACGCCGCCCAGCTTGCATGGTTGTTGGCGGCGTACTCCGGGCGGCCGCGCACCTCCTCCGGCAGGGAGGCCCGGACACGCTCGTTCTCGTCGTGGAAGTGGCCGGGGTGGTCGGCGTCGGGCAGCGGGGGGACTGGGACGCCTCCGGCGCTGAGCCTCCACCTCCCCGACGCACGCATGTCGGGCAGCGCCGAGTAGTTGGCCTCGTGGAGTAGGTGCGCCTCCCACTCGTGCAGGGTGCGGCGGCCGAAGCCGTTGGCCGCCGCACCGTCAACGGGGAAACGTTTGCCCATCGTAGGCTGGTGGCGGGGGAGAGAGAGACGGGATGGGGCGCCGGCGACGAGAGACAGAGGGACTGCGGGGCGAAGTAGAGTGCGTCCACCGGCGAGGAGGGGTTGGCTTTTTATAGCCGCCGGACGGCGGCAGACGTGTGTTTACGCGTGGCGGGAGGGGACGGCGAGTCGCCGGGCATTCACTGCGCCGCCCGTGGGGAATCTGCGGAAGGCTGACCGGCGGCAGCCTTGGCATTGATTCCCCGCGGGAAAAAGAGGCGACGAGGACGACGATACGCAGTGTGTCGCTGACTCGCCGGACCCACTCCTTTTCGTGCCAAAAACGCTTCCCCGTGCGCCCCCAGCGCGTCGGGTTCTGCCTGGCTCCGCCGGCGTCGATTTTGGGCCAAACCGACGAAAATTAGGCCTCTAGAGACGTGACTGAGCCGTTTTTTTAGCGCCGGCGCTAAAAAATGGCCTTGGGGGGCCAGTTGGAGATGCTCCAGTCCAGGGGCGCCAGCCATCACGTTTCTCCCATTCCCACCTGGGTGCTGGGTGCTGTGCCAGGCTATCGTCACCGCTGATGGCTCACATAGACGGACGTGATGACCCGCTGCTCGAAGTCCTCGTGGCCTACTTTTATTCCTCTCATCAGTTGCCAAAAAACAACTTTTCATTCCACTCTGCTACACCCCTGCGTGGTGTCCTGTCCTTCACTCCTCCGCATACACTCTCCCCGACTCCTTTCCCCCGATCTCGGCCATGGCTGCGGCGGCGGCGGCGACGGAGAAGAAGAAGACGTTCGTGCTCTACCCGTCGCTGGGCGTGGGCCACCTGAACCCCACGGTGGAGCTGGCCAAGCACCTGCTCCGCCGCGGCCACGGCGCCGTCGTGGCCGTCGTCGACCCGCCGGACGGCGACCCCACCTCGGCCGCCGCGGTGGCGCGCCTCGCCGAGGCCAACCCCTCCATCGCCTTCCGGCTCCTCCCGGCTCCGGCCAGCCCGGACCCCGCCGCGCACCCCATCAAGCGCGCCCACGACACGCTCCGCCTCGCCAACCCCGTGCTCCGGGGCTTCCTGCGCGCGCTGCCGGCCCCTGCCGACGCGCTCCTGCTCGACATGTTCTGCGTCGACGCGGTCGACGTCGCCGCCGAGCTCGCCCTCCCCGCCTACTTCTTCTTCGCCTCCGCCGCCAGCGACTTCGCCATCTTCCTCAACATGCCGTACCTCTACCCCGGCCTGCCGTCGTTCAAGGACATGGGTGAGACGCTCGTGCACAGCCCCGGCATGCGCCCGGTCCGCGCGCTGGACATGCCGCTGTCGGTGCAGGACAAGGAGTTGGACATGACCAAAACCCGGCTGTACCAGTTCAAGCGCATCGCGGAGGGGAGGGGCGTGCTGGTCAACAGCTTCGACTGGCTGGAGCCCACGGCCCTCAAGGCGCTCGCCGACGGCGTCTGCGTGCCCGGCCGGCCGACGCCGAGGGTGTTCTGCATCGGGCCATTGGCCAACGACGGCAAGAAGAGCGGGTCCGGCGAGACGCGGCACGAGTGCCTCGCGTGGCTGGACGCGCAGCCGGAGCGGAGCGTGGTGTTCCTCTGCTTCGGCAGCATAGGCGCCGTATCCACGGCGCAGCTGAAGGAGATAGCTCGTGGGCTCGAGAGCTCCGGCCATCGCTTCCTGTGGGTCGTACGGAGCCCACCCGCGGACCCGGCCAACTTCTTCCAGCCGCGCCCGGAGCCAGACCTGGACGCGCTCCTCCCCGCGGGGTTCATGGAGAGGACACGGGACAGAGGGATGGTGCTGAAGATGTGGGCGCCGCAGGCGGAGGTGCTGCGGCACGCCGCCACCGGCGCCTTCGTGACGCACTGCGGCTGGAACTCGGCGCTGGAGGCGATCATGGCCGGGGTGCCGATGATATGCTATCCGATGTACGCCGAGCAGGCATTGAACAAGTTATTCATGGTGGAGGAGATGAAGATCGCCGTGCCGTTGGAGGGGTACGAGAAGAGAATGGTGAAGGCGGAGGAGATAGAGGCGAAGCTGAGGCTGGTGATGGAGACTGAGGAAGGGAGGAAACTCAGGGAGACGCTTGCGACGGCGAGGAAGATGGCGTCGGACGCCATCGGCGACGGCGGGTCTTCTGAAGTGGCATTCGCCGAGTTCTTGAGAGATTTGGAGAAGAGCAGCATGGAGAATGGAGGATGCAACAATTGATCAAGCTGGATGACAGATGTAGTCCTCTGGAAGGATGGAAGTAACAACTTGCAGAATTCTTCAGATAATGCAGATCTTCTCAGCAGCATAAGAGAAAATATGTTTATGCATTACTGTATCCAGGGCACAGGGCTCATTGCTCAAATAAATTATACTACTCGGTGAAACCGAATGATAGCTGCTCTAAATCATCAGAGGGGCATGTGTTAAATACAACAGTTCATTGTGACTATCAATTCTAAACCGATGCATTGATAATTATCTCACATATTGTAATAGAGCATAACTGAAAAAAGCTTGCAGTTTTCACAGGTTGAGTTTGGAATTTGGGAGCACAACTAGCTATGTGCGCATATCATTTCGAGAATATAATTGCTGAAGCAGTTAATCTGCAGAGCACAACTACTATCACCACCTGCTGCAAGCCTGTAAATACACAACAAATAGTTCATACTTCTGATCAAGGGAGGGAATCGATGCTAACCTTCAAACTCACACAATTCCAAGACCAATCTTGTTGCTGTCTTCTGTGCTTGGTCACTCTGGGAGCTTTTAATTCCTTCAAGGACTCAGAGAACACCATCTACGATGATCCACTGTTTGCCTGCGCTTCCACGGCCTTCTCCTTCGCCAATGACAACCTCACAAGACAGATTAAGTGTAACTATCTTGAGACAACTAAACCAAAATCAGGGTAAGAACAGCACAAAATACAGGAGAGAGCAATGCCTGTATTAGTAGAGCTGCAGCTACGATGCACAATCTTTTTAGACAACCAGGCCTATGGCTATGGCCCTGCTTTTCATTGAATCAAATGGTAACCAGGTTTTGCTGGAGGTGCCAGCTAACAATATAACATCAGGATAAAACACATCCCACCCCTGCATCGTTGAAGAACAAGATCACCCGATGCATTCAAAAATAAGGTTGTTCCGAGTTGTCCATAAAGCCAAACAGCCATAACACCCTACCAAATAAACTCCACACTCCCACTCAGCCAACCAAGGAAATGATGCATGGACAGAGGACTCCACCGCCATCCCAGCGTCTCCCTAATCACACAGAAGATAAGAAAGCAGCAATGAGACACTGAAACAACAGATGGTCAAAGGCCATCAGTTCGGTTGGCCCTTGAGGAATCAAGATTTGCTCTCTAGTCGGCACCGCTATCAAGAATGGCTTGCCAAGCAAAGAACCTAATCTTGAGAGACCCCTTCATTTTCCACATTTTTTTCAGATAAGGAGCACACACTCTCTGGAAACAGCCTCTTGCAGAAATGTAGGGAAAGACTGCGTACTATAGACCCAAAGTGGTGGAGCCTTCCCCGGACCCTGCGCAAGTGGGAGCTACGTGCACCGGGCTGCCCTTTATAAGGAGTCCACACTCCCTGAAAAGCCAGCAATGGATACATGGACTAGAAGTCTAGAAGTATAAATATTATTGTTAGTTAAACTCCACTACACTTTGTCAGCCCAATTCTGCAGGTATATGGGTTGAAGCAAAGACATAAATTCCTCCCACATTTCCGATTCTGAACTCCCGAAAGCTCGTTTGAAATGAATATCCCGGCAGTGGGTCTCTAAATCATAGTAAGCCTTAGCTGCCGAGATATCAGGATCAGAAGCCACAAGGAACAGTTCAGGGAATTTGATTTCCAAAGTAGTATCGCCAAGCCAAACATCTAGCCAGAACCTGACCTGTCTCCCATTGCCAACCACAAAAACTTCCCCCCACTGAAACCAGTATCTGATCTTTTCCAAACCATTTCAAAGCTGTGTTCCTTTCTTAACAGACATAAAAATGAAAGAACCATCAGGCAAGTATTTCTTCAGAAAAAAATGTTGCCACAAAGAACCATTAGGCTCACTAAAACGTTTGCAGATCCATTTCAGCAACAGAGATGTGTTCATAAACCTTATGTAAATGCTTGCTGGTGCCGTGAGCCCTCCTAATCATGCCGTGAGATCCATTTCAGCAACAGAGATGTGTTCAGCAACAAAGTAGTCTCTAAAAATATTCAAAAGGGGCAAGTCAAACAGAAGCATATTTCAGTCTAGCTTATATGCTCCACATAACAAACTAAAGCTATACCAACAGACCAATGAAAATGGTTTGCGTGGATAATAGGAGGCCAAGAAAAGACTAAAGGGGCAATGCAATTGACAAAAACGAACATAGAAACAACTCCATTTAAGTAGTTGGTTTACCTGAGTTCTTCCAAGAAAAGAACATCATGAGTAGGTTGTGCTTCCATATTGAGGCGCTTATTGTGATTTCGCATTTCAGCGTCATGAGTAGGCGGGCTCACGGCACCAGCAAAATTGAAATAATAACCATAGCAATTCATCAAGGAAGCATGTGCTAAATACAACAGTCCTATGTACTGTCAGTTCTGAATACAACATAACTGAGGAAAGCTTCAGTTTGGAATTCAGAAGCACAGAGCTATGACATATCATTTCAATAGTATATTGCTGAAGCAGCCATTATAACTTTCACCACATCCTCTTAACACCACAGGCACAAGTTCATAGTTCAGGGTGGGAATTGATTCAAACCATTAGAATCACTCATTCCAAGATCAATCCTGTTGCTATCTTGTGTGCTTGATCATGTCGAGAGCTTTGAATCCTTCAAGAACTCGGCGAACGCCATCCGCGACGGCCCGCCGTCTGCCAGCGCTTCCGCGGCCTTCTCCTTGGCCAATGCCAGCCTCTCCCTCAGCTTCTCCCCTTCCTCTGACTCCATCACCAGCCTCACCTTCTTCCCCACCTCCTCAGCCTTCACAAGCTCCTCGTCGTATCCCTCCATCACCACCCCGACCTTCATCTCGTCCACCACGAACACCTTGTTCAGCCTCTGCTCCGCGTACTGCGGCCAGCACATCATCGGCACCCCGGCCGATGCCGCTTCCAGGACGGAGTTCCACCCGCAGTGTGTCACGAACGCGCCGGTGGCGGCGTGCCGCAGCACCTCCACCTGCGGCGCCCACATCTTCAGCACCATGCCTCTGCCTCGTGTCCTCTCCATGAACCCCTCGGGGAGGAGCGCGTCCAGGTCTGGCTCCGGACGCGGCAGGAAGAATTTGGCCGGGTCAGCCGGAGGGGTACGCACGACCCACAGGAAGCGGTGGCCGGAGTTCTCGAGCCCGTGCGCTATCTCCTTCAGTTCCGCCGCCGACACGGCGCCCATGCTGCCGAAGCAGAGGAACACCACGCTCCGCTCCGGCTGCGCGTCCAGCCATAACAAGGACGCGTGCCGCTCGCCTTGCGCCGCCGCCTCGCCTTTCACGATCAGCGGCCCGATGCAGTACACCGGCGGGGTCGGGCGGCCGGGGACGCACACGCCCTCCCTGAGCGCCCTCACGGCCCTCGCCTCCAGCCACTCGTAGGTGTTGACCAGCACGCCCCTGGCCTCCGGGATGCGCCCGTAGTGCCCGATCCTGATCGTGCAGATCGGGTCCGCGCGGTCCATCACGGTGTGCGGCATGTCGGACGCCGGGATCGGCGGGACCCCGGGGAAGCGGAGGGGCGCCTTGCCCATGTCCTTGAAGCTCCCCTCCGTGGTGGCGAAGTGGTGGGGCAGGTGGAGGAACGCCGCGAGGTCGCCGGCGGAGGAGGTGTAGTAGATGTACGCCGGGACGCCGGCCTGGGCGGCGGCGTCGAGGGAGTCGATGCAGAAGAGGTCGAGGACGAGCGCGGCGACGGAGGGGAGGGAGCGGAGGAAGGCGAGCAGGGACGGCACGGTGAGGCGGAGCAGGTCGAGCATCTGCAGGAAGGGGTGGGGATTGGGGTCGGGGTAGTCCGGGGGCGGGAGGTGGTGGAAGGCGATGGAAGGGTTGGCGGCGGCGAGGTCCGCGACGGCGGAGGCGGTGGAGGAGAAGAAATCGGCGGTGGAGGCCGGCGGGGTCGGGACGGCGATGACGACGGGGACGCCGCGGAGGAGGAAGAGCTTCGCGAGCTCCACCATGGGGATGAGGTGGCCCACGCCCAGGCAGGCGTGCAGCACCACGGTGGGATTGGGGTTGGCCGCCTCCATTAGCGACCCGCCGATGCCGATGAGCTGATGAACAGTGAGAGACTGAGGAGACTTTTTTTCTTTTGAGGGAAGCGAGACTGAGGAGACTGTAGCCGCTTTATGCGGGGATCCCGGCCCATGCTTTGCATATGTTGTGTGTTTCACGGATTATGGCCCATTAAGAGCATCTCAACAGCCGCGCGCAACGTGCGGCGCGCTAATCACGAGTTTTTGCGCGACGAGAAGCGCTTGTTCCAGCGGCTGCTGTAAAGTTTAGCGCGCGCGCGAGCCGCTGCGCGCTCCAGCAGCGGCTGCAAAAAAACTGCGCGCGCTCTCGCACAAACAACATATGCACTCCAAATACAATCAAGAAGATCAAACACAAACAAAATAAATCAACAATAAATAGTTCAATTTTATTATTACAACTCAAACAAATAGTTTATCTTGCAATGAAACAAATAGTTCAACAATACAACATCAAACATACAAATCATGATGCTCTTTGTCGGCCATTCCATGCCCACCACTCCTCGATGAGATCCTTCTGAAGATTATCATGCGTTTCGGCACGTCGAATGGCATGATAGGAGACAACAAAACAGGCCACTCTCGCAGCCCTCCGCCGCACTCGCACGGGATGTCCCAAGAGCTCATACTGTGAATAGTCTAAATCTTGGCCACACTCATTCTCGATGATCATGTTGTGCATGATCACACAAGCGTGCATGATGTACCAAAGCATCTTTTGATCCCAAAATCTAGCCGGTCCTCTCACAATGGCAAATTGGGCTTGCAAAATCCCAAAAGCTCTCTCCACATCTTTCCTAGCCGCCGCCTGAGCATTGTGGAAATCAAGATTTTTCTTACCTTCCGGTTTTTTCAACGGCTTCACAAATGTTTGCCAGTTTGGGTAGATGTCATCCGCAAGATAGTAGCCATAGTTGTATGTATGGCCATTTGCTACAAACTGCACCGGTGGCAGTTCACCATTTGCAATCTTATTCATCAGTGGTGACCGATTAACAATGTTGATGTCATTCAAAGATCCAGGCATTTCAAAAAAAGCATGCCAAATCCAAGTCTTGATCGGCCACCGCTTCAAGGATTATAGTGAAACATTTTTTTGGTCGTGGAATTGCCCATGACATGCCTTAGGACAGTTCTTCCAACTCCAATGCATGCAATCTATTGAGCCAAGCATACCTGGGAACCCGCGAGTTTTGTTCATCTCCAAAAGCCTTGCATAGTCTTCAGCATTGGGAGATCTCAAATACTCCGGGCCAAACACTTGCACAATTCCGACTGCGAAGCGTTTGACACGCATGATGGCTTGACTCTTACCCATAGCCAAGTGGTCATCAACCAGATCAGCCAGAATACCGTATGCCAACATACGCAAAGCGGATGTCACCTTCTGAAAGGTGCTATGCCCGAGCTCTCCGGCGGCACTCCTCCTATGCTGAAAAAACCGATCATGGTTCGCTAGTTTCTCTGCAATGCGCCTGAACAACTCGGTGCTCATCCTAAACCGGTGCCGGAAGTACGACTCGGGGTACACGGGATTATCCACAAAATAGTGCCTCATCAATCTGTTGTCGGCATCGATCTTATCCCTCCAAATTTTCTGCCGACCTATAACCGAACCACCGTGCTTCGGTATTTTATTGATGTGCATAGCTAGGATGATTGCAAGGTCCTCCTCCTGTTCAATATCAAATTCTTCTTCGGAAGAATCATATGACGAACTCATCTACAATGTTGAATTTAAACTAGTCTATAAAAACTAAAACAACATGCACCAAATTCATGTAAAAATGTGAAGTTGAAGCAATACATACCTTGCAAGCGTTTTGTCGAACACCTTGTGGGCGCCGAGCGGCAGTGGGCGGCCGGGCGCTGTTCGTCGGAGCAATGGTGCGCGCAACGGGCGGTGGCGACTAGAGGGAGACGGAGGAAACAGCGGCGGCGCGTGGATAGGCCGGGGAAGCGCCGGAATGGTGCGAGCGGTGGCGCCAGCGCTTGGATTAGGGTAGGTGGAAGTGTTGGGAAACGTTGCATGGAAAACAAAAAAATTTCTACGCACACGCAATGATCTATCCATGGAGATGCATAGCAACGAGGGAGAGAGTGTGTCTACGTACCCTCGTAGACCGTAAGCGGAAGCGTTTCACAACGCGGTTGATGTAGTCGAACTTTCTTCGCGCTCCAACCGATCTAGTACCGAACGTACGGCACCTCTGCGTTCTGCACACGTTCAGCTCGGTGACATCCTCGCCTTCTTGATCCAGCAAGACGGGCGAAGTAGTAGATGAGTTCCGTCAGCACGACGGTGTGGTGACGGTGATGGTGACCGAGGGAGTAAACGGTGGACGGGGGCGCCGCACACGGCTAAGACAATGTTCTGGTCATTGTGTGGCGCCCCCTCCCCACATATATATAGGTGGGAGGGGAGAAGGCAGCCCCTAGGGCGCCCCAAGAGACCTGGCGGCAGCCCTGGGGCTGCTGCCTTGCCCTGCGCCCCCCCTTTCCCTATATGTTGGA
The DNA here is from genome assembly GCA_011799875.1 of Thinopyrum elongatum. Classification (NCBI taxonomy): domain Eukaryota; kingdom Viridiplantae; phylum Streptophyta; class Magnoliopsida; order Poales; family Poaceae; genus Thinopyrum; species Thinopyrum elongatum. The sequence continues at coordinate 450,625,484 of CM022297.1, forward strand.
GGGGGAAGGAAAGAGAGGAGGTGAGGGAAGGAAGGGGGAATCCTATTCCCCTCTTTCCTTTCCCTTCCCCTCTTTCCTTCTCCTCCTAGGCCGGCCCATATGGGGGGCGCACCAGCCCCTTGTGGCTGGTGTGTTTCCCCTCTTGGCCCATAAGGCCCATATCTTTTGCCGGGGGTGCCCGGAACCCCTTCCGGTGACCCGATAAGTACCCGGTGACCTCCGAAACACTTCCGGTGTCCGAATACCATCGTCCTATATATCAATATTTACCTCTCAACCATTTCGAGACTCCTCGTCATGTCCGTGATCTCATCTGGGACTCCGAACAACATTCGGTCACCAAATCACATAACTCATATAATACTATATCGTCATCGAACGTTAAGCGTGCGGACCCTACGAGTTCGAGAACTATGTAGACATGACCGAGACACCTCTCCGGTCAATAACCAATAGCGGAACCTGGATGCTCATATTGGCTCCTACATATTCTACGAAGATCTTTATCGGTCGAACCGTTATGACAACATACGTAATTCCCTTTGTCAATCGGTATGTTACTAGCCCGAGATTCGATCGTCGGTATCTTCATACCTAGTTCAATCTCGTTACCAGCAAGTCTCATTACTCGTTCCATAATACATCACCTCGTGACTAACTCCTTAGTCATTTGCTTGCAAGCTTATGATGTGTATTACCGAGAGGGCCCAGAGATACCTCTCCGATACTCGGAGTGACAAATCCTAATCTCGATCTATGCCAACTCAACAAACACCTTCGGAGATACCTGTAGAGCATCTTTATAATCACCCAGTTACGTTGTAACATTTGATAACACACAAGGCATTCCTCTGGTATCCGGGGGATGCATAATCTCATAGCCGAAGGAATAAGTATTTGACATGAAGAAAGCAATAGCAATAAAACTGAACGATCATTATGCTAAGCTAACGGATGGGTCTTGTCCATCACATTGTTCTCCTAATGATGTGAACCCGTTATCAAATGACAACTCATGTCCATGGTTTGGAAACCATAACCATCTTTGATCAATGAGCTAGTCAAGTAGAGGCTCACTAGGGACACGGTATTTGTTTATGTATTCACACATGTATTTAGGTTTCCAATCAATACAATTCTAGCATGAATAATAAACCTTTATCATGAATAAGGAAATATAAAATAATAACTTTATTATTGCCTCTAGGGCATATTTCCTTCAGCCTCCCACTTGCACTAGAGTCAATAATCTAGTTCACATCACCATGTGATTAACACCAATAGTTCACATCATCATGTGATTAACACCCATAGTTCACATCGCCATGTGACCAATACCCAAAGGGTTTACTAGAGTCAATAATCTAGTTCACATCGCCATGTGATTAACACCCAAAGAGTACTAAGGTGTGATCATGTTTTGCTTGTGAGAGAAGTTTAGTCAACGGGTCTGTCATATTCAGATCCGTATGTATATTTGCAAATTTCTATGTCTACAATGCTCTGCATGGTGCTACTCTAGCTAATTGCTCCCACTTTCAATACGTATCCAGATTGAGACTCAAAGTCATCTGGATCGGTGTAAAAGCTTGCATCGACGTAACTCTTTACGACGAACTCTTTATCACCTCCATAACCGAGAAATATTTCCTTAGTCTTCTAAGGATAATTTTGACCGCTGTCTAGTGATCTACTCCTGGATCACTATTGTACCCCCTTGCCAAACTCATGGCAAGGTACACAACAAGTTTGGTACACAGCATGGCATTCTTTATAGAACCTATGGCTGAGGCATAGGTAATGACTTTCATTCTCTCTCTATCTTCTGCCGTGGTCGGGCTTTGAGTCTTACTCAAGTTCACACCTTGAATACAGGCAAGAACCCTTTCTTTGACTGGTCCATTTTGAACTCCTTCAAAATTTTGTCAAGGTATGTGCTTTGTGAAAGTCCTATTAAGCGTCTCGATCTATCCTTATAGATCTTGATGCTCAATACATAAGCAACTTCACCGAGGTCTTCCATTGAAAAATTCTTATTCAAGTATCCTTTTATGCTATCCAGAAATTCTATATCATTTCCAATCAGCAATATGTCATCCACATATAATATCAGAAATGCTATAGAGCTCCCACTCACTTTCTTGTAAATACAGGCTTCACCATAAGTCTGTATAAAACCATATGCTTTGATCACCTCATCAAAGTGTATATTCCAACTCCAAGATGCTTGCACCAGTCCATAGATGGATCACTGGAGCTTGCACACTTTGTTAGCACCTTTAGGATCGACAAAACCTTCTGGTTGCATCATATACAACTCTTCTTTAATATCCATTAAGGAATGCAGTTTTTGACATCCATTTGCCAGATTTCATAATTATAAAATGCGGCAATTGCTAACATGATTCAGACAGACTTAAGCATCGCTACGGATGAGAAAGTCTCATCGTAGTCAACCCCTTGAACTTGTCGAAAACATTTCGCGACAAGTCGAGCTTTGTAGACATTAACTTTACCATCAGCGTCAGTCTTCTTCTTGAAGATCCATTTATTTTCTATGGCTTGCCGATCATCGGGCAAATTCACCAAAGTCCACACTTTGTTCTCATACATGGATCCTATCTCAGATTTCATGGCCTCAAGCCATCTGTCGGAATCTGGGCTCATCATAGCTTCTTCATAGTTCGTAGGTTCGCCTTGGTCTAGTAACATGACTTCCATCACAGGATTCCCGTACCACTCTGGTGCGGATCGTGTTCTGGTTGACCTACGAGGTTCTATAGTAACTTGATCCGAAGTTTCATGATCATCATCATTAGCTTCCTCTCTAGTTGGTGTAGGCATCACAGGAACGGTTTTCTCTGATGTGCTACTTTCCAATTCTAGAGAAGGTACAATTACCTCATCAAGTTCTACTTTCCTCCCACTCACTTCTTTCGAGAGAAACTCCTTCTCTAGAAAGGTTCCATTCTTAGCAACAAAGATCTTGCCTTCGGATCTGTGGTAGAAGGTGAAAGTGCAATCATGCCCTTAATCTTATTTTGATGTTGATGACAACATGCATATAGGGGACTAATCATGTTTATCAAGTATATCTCAGGATTAAGTCTCAAGGGCCGTGTGTGGATCATGACTACAGACAAATATATATCACTCAAGAGCGGAGATACAAGACAATAGCTTTGGCTCTTTTACGGTTTGTTCTTGAGTATAGGGATCCCGCACTATTAAGAGGGGATCGTTGGATTTCGTGAAAGACTTGCTCAAAACCCACAAAGTATCCTCTCACAACATCTCTGTTTCATCTCTAGTTCTTCCACTACCTTGTGCACAAAGTCTGTTGTGATCCTGAGCTAGTGTGCTCTGTTATCACCGGACGTCCGAAATTCTACGGACGTCCGACCCCTCACAGCCGACCGGGCATCTGGCTGTCTCCGGATGTCCGGTGCATCTTCACAGAAACAAAATAGCGAGAATCCGGTCCTCTCCGGACGACCGGTCATCGGACGTCCGTTTCTCTCCGAAAATCCGGTACATCCTCAGCAGAACACTTTTAACGGATTTCCGGTCCTCACCGGACGACCGGTCACCAGACGACCGGCACATTCCGGACGTCCGGTGGCTGTGTGTCTCGTGCTACTTTGTGGCCTGGTGGATTCCCAGCGACCGGACGACCGGCGGCCTGGTCGGACGTCCGGTCCAATCTGTGCCACCGGACGTCCGGTATTATCCGGACATCCGACAACTCCAGTATGTTAAGTGGCTCAACGGTCAGTTTGTACACTAGTACTATATATATAGCCTCCTCCCTCCACAGGATAAGGTTGACCATTCACTTTGAGCTTTCTAAGAACACATTTCACTTTCTCTCTTGATCCCCTACACCAAATCCTAGATCCCTAAGGGATTTGGGAACATTTGAGAGAAGTTCTCCAATCAAGTGATAGATCCAGTCCTTCCCCTTCTTCTCACCAAAGGAATTCGTGATTTGAGCAAGTTCTTGAGCTTTTCCCATCGTTCTTTTTACTCTTGGAGGTTGGAGACTCCTAGGCGGTAGGAGTCTTTCAGTGAGGAATCGATCATTGTGATTACCCCCGGAAAGTTTGTGAGGGTTTGGAGACCACCTCAAGGTCTACCACTAGTGGTTGAGAAACGCCTTCGTGGTGTTGTCTCAAAGGGATAATAGGGTGAGCCTTCGTGGCGTTGGTGTGCCTTCGTGGTAACATCCACCTCTCTAACGGTGACGTAGCTTCCCTCCAAGGAAGTGAACATCGGCATACATCCTCGTCTCTTGGAGTTGCGGTTATTCCTAACCCTAACTCTCTACTTGTGGTTACTTGTCTCTTAGCACTTATATCATTTGTACTTGCTTACCCACATATTTGTGTTACTTGTGTACCTTGCTTTGCTCTTAGCATCATTCTTGCAATTGTTAGGCTCACTTTCATATTGCGCATTATTGCCTTAAATTGCTAAGTAATAATTAAAATTTGTAATTGTACCTATTCACCCCCCCCTCTAGGTCCATCTCGATCCTTTCAATTGGTATCAGAGCCTCATGCTCTATTCTTGTGGCTTAACCGCCCTAGAGTGAGATGAACCCCGATGGGACTCCCCTTGTTGCGGATCCGAAGGATACAGGCGCGGCTTCCATGGAAGTCAAGTCCTTCACTTCTGAGTATCTGGAACGGGTGCTTGCTAAGCAAAAGGAGGAGCATGATGCTTCTCTTGAGGCCTTGGTCCAAATGAGACTAGCCACACTAACCACGATGCTTGCACCACTTTCTGGTGGTGCGGCCTCGAGGCCAGCTGTGCCTACTCCTTCACTTGGCCAACAACCTCCTAGTAATGAACACTCTAGTGTTCCTTGGCTTTATGCAAGACCTCAAATAGAGAAACCAAAGTATAACCCTCAAGGCAAACCTCCTTTACTTGATGACACTACCGATTTTGCTTTGTGGAGAGTTGCTATGCAGGATCATCTTCGATATGGAAATGATGAGATGTTGGAGATCTTGAAGTATGGCTACCAAGCTGTTTACCCGAAGAATCTTACTCCAAGAGAGGTATATGACAAGAATCTCAATGACACAGCAACCATGTGCATAAGGAGAGGTATGACTGACAAGCAAAGGAGACCATACATACATATCACAAGTGCCAAGGAATTATGGGATAGCATTGTGAGGACCAAGACCTGTACCTCCACTCTCCGGCTTGCGCAATATGAAATTGCCAAGGGTCAATTGCAAAACTTTTGTATGGAGAAAGGTGAATCTCCCAAGCAACTCCTTGAGCGTCTCATGACTCTCACCGCTGACATCGAGTCATGTGAGTGTGACAAGACACAAGATGGATTCAACTTGACTAAGCGATTTCTCGTGGACAAGTTGCTTCATGCTCTTGCTCCGTATCATCACCAAATGGTGTGGGACATAAGACAACACCATGGATTCAAGGAAATGAATCCGGATGACATCATATCCACTTTCCAAATATTTGAAGAGTCAAAGGCAAATGCTACAAAACATCTTGCCATGCATGGTACCTCAACATCAAAAATCAATCTTGCATTGAAGGCCAAGCATGTATATGAAGAAGAGCAAAGTGAAGAAGAAGAAGATGATGAGGATGAAGATGGTGATGAGATTGACTCCGATGAGAGCCCGTCATATGAAGACATTGCCCTCTTTGTCAAGAAGTTTAGCGTGGGAAAATTCAAAGGAAGATTCCAGAAGAAGAAAGTGAGGAAATGTTACAACTGTGAAGAAGCCAACCACTTCTCCAACGATTGCCCCTATGAGAAGAGAGAAGATAAATCAAGGTTTCCCAAGACCTTTACCAAGAAGAAGTTGCCAAATCCTTTGAACTCAAAGCTCAAGAAGAGAGATGGGAAAGCAATGGTTGCTCATGAAGAATCCGATCCGGATGATGTTAGTGGTGTTGCCGGAGTTGCTCAAGATTCTCAAAACACCTTGAGGCTAGTCAACAAGAGTGGTGATGTTGTCACCTACAACTATATGAAAGACTACAAGGGCAACGCTCATAAGTGCCTAATGGCAAAGGCCGTGGTAGAAGATGGAGAGGACCAAAACTCCCCTGACAAGGTCAAGGTAACCCCATGATCAAACCCTCCTCTCTTCACTCCTTCTACTCCTAGTGATGAGTATCTTGATGCGGAGGATAGTTATGATGATGATGATATAGATGATCCTATGCTTGCTAAACTAAATAAGTTCATGTGCTCCCTTAAAGGAAAGAAGCTCACTATGTTTCGTATGCTTATGGAGATGGTGAGTAAGCACACCATCACCATTAAGGAACTCGAAACCCTCGTCACCGAGGAAAAGGAAAAATATGAAATCCTTGGGCGGAAAGTCCAATATGAGGAAGCACGAAATGATGAACTATGCATGAAAATTGGTGCAAACATTGATGTTCATGCTAAAGTGCTTGCCTCCTTGAAAAAGGCTAAGGACTTTTGCGAGGAGTTGATGAATGATAAAAGTAAGCTTGTGGAGTCTCATGCTTCTCTCTCTAAGGATTGTGAGCTTCTATCCGTGTCCCTCAAGACTAAGGAAGAAGAGCTCACCCTTCTTACAAAGAGTTTTGAGACACTCAAGCTTACTTATCTTGAAACTCTAGCCAAGGCTTACTCTTCTCCTATTATCAATGTTGATGCTTGTACTACTAACTCTAGTAGTGACCTAGCATCTATTCTTGAGGAGAATCGCTTTCTCAAGGCTCAAATCGAGAAAGGTCTCATGACATGTGCTCAAGGACAAAAGAACCTTAATGAGGTATTGAGCCAACACAATGAGGTGTTTGCCAAAGAGGGGCTAGGGTTTGATCCAAGCACAAGCAAGAAGAAGATGTCTTCTCAAAAGTGCACCACTCCTCTAAAAGAAACATTTGTACAAGAAGGGCACAAGGAGAAAGGTAAGGTTGTTAGTGGGAAGGTCAAAAGGGGCATGCCCACTATCAACAAGCCAAAAGAGTTCATGCCTCCATCCTATGTACTCCGTAAAACTAAGGATGGAGAAGTTTATGCAAAGTTTGTTGGTCCTCGAAATGCATTCCAGTTTTATGCTATTTGGGTCCCTAAGACCCTTGTGACTAACTTGAGAGGTCCCATTGCAAAATGGGTGCCTCTAACCAAGTCATAATTGTGTGTAGGTTGCTTTCTCTGGTGGAGTAAAATGGGTGATCGATAGTGGATGTACCAATCATATGACCGGAGATAGCAAATTGCTCTACGACTTCACGGAAGCTATTCAACCATTTATGAGCATTATGTTTGGTGGAGGATCAAAAGGACAGGTACTCGGGTTGGGCAAGGTGGCTTTCACAAATGACATGTATCTTGCAAATGTCATGCTTGTCCAATCCCTTAAATAGCATTTGCTTTCCGTTCGCCAATTGGTTTCTATTGGTTATGATACACTCTTTGGACTAACGGATGTGAAAGTCTTTAAGAGAGATACTCTCGAAGTGGCCTTTGTTGGAGAGTTGGATGGCAACCTTTACACGGTTGCTTTCTCGAAAGAGAGCACATTCCATGCAACTTGTCTAATGGCCAAGGCCGACAAGGGGTGGCTTTAGCATCGCCGGCTAGCCCATGTCGACATGAGAAATCTTCAAGATCTCTTAAAGGGTAATCACATCCTTGGACTAACCAATGTCTCTTTTGAGAAAGATCGTGTGTGTAGTGCATGCATAGCCGGGAAGCAACATCAATCAAAGCACCCACCCAAGAATATTGTGTCTACTTCAAGGCCTTTGGAGCTCCTTCATGTTGATCTTTTTGGGCCTCCTTCATGGGATAGTCTTGGTGGGAAAAAGTATGGGCTTGTCATTGTTGATGATTACTCAAAATATACATGGGTGTTCTTTCTCAAGTCCAAGGACGAGACGAAGATCACCTTCATTGATTTTGCCAAGCAAGCACCACGCAAGTTTGACAAAGAAATCTTGGCAATTAGAAGTGACAATGGCTCTGAGTTCAAGAACTACACCTTGGAAGAATTTCTTAGTGATGAAGGGATTGATCATCAATATTCAGCTCCATACACTCCTCAGCAAAATGGTGTAGCCGAAAGGAAGAACCGTACACTTGTGGAGATGGCAAGGTCCATGTTGGATGAATACAAGTCGCCACATAGTTTTTGGGCCGAGGCTGTCAACACTGCATGCCATGCATCAAACCGGCTCTTCCTCCGCACAATATTGGAAAAGATTCCATATGAGCTCCTAACTGGGAACAAGCCGAATGTCAAGTACTTTCGTGTATTTGGGTGCAAATGTTTCATCCTCAACAAAAGAGAACGGTTGGGAAAATTCCAATCCAAAACAATTGAGGGTATATTTGTTGGCTATGGATCAAACTCTCATGCCTATAGAGTCTACAACAAATTCAATGGATGTGTTGTAGAAACTTGTGACGTGGTGTTTGATGAATTTAATGGCTCCCATGGGGAGCAAGTTGATCTAAGTGATGTAGGTGAAGATGATTCTTCTCAAGATATTTTGACCATGGGTGTTGGTGCACTTCTTCCAATGGAACAAGAACCTCATGATGATGAAGAACAAGATGGAAGCCTCATACATCATCAAACTACTGCAACACCCATACCATCACAAGCTCCTATTGCTCAACCAATGACCTTAGTTCAAGTACAAGAAGATGATCAAGTCCCTCTTCATGATAATTTTCAAGAACAAGATCATCATCAAGGGCAAGAACAAGAAAGTGCAATCATTGATGATGAACCTCAACAAATGCATTATGAAGAAGAAGATCTTCCACCACACATTAATGATCCATATGTTGAGGATGTGGATGATGGACATGAAGTTAAACCTCGCGAAACCCTAACCTCCATCATGCCCCGAGTGGCCGGTCGTGTTGATGTTGATAAAATTCTCACCGGCATATCGGAAGGTAGAGTCACTCGTAAACAATTGACAAACTTTTGTGCTCACTTCTCGTTTGTGTCTAGTGTTGAGCCACTCAAGGTACAAGATGCATTGATGGACAATGATTGGCTCATTGCTATGCAAGAAGAGTTGAACAGCTTTGAACGCAACCAAGTGTGGTCATTAGTCAAGAGGCCAACTACGGAGCACAATGTCATTGGAACAAAATGGATTTTCAAGAACAAGCAAGATGAGAATGGTGTAATCATCCGCAACAAGGCAAGGTTAGTGGCACAAGGGTACTCACAAGTTGAAGGTTTGGACTTTGGTGAGACTTTTGCCCCCATTGCCCGTCTTGAATCTATTCGCATCTTACTTGCTTATGCTGCTTTCAATGGGTTTACATTACATCAAATGGATGTGAAGAGTGCTTTCCTTAACGGTCCTCTACAAGAAGAAGTATATGTCTCACAACCACCTGGGTTCGTTGATCCCGATCACAAAGACTATGTGTATAAACTTCATAAGGCTTTGTATGGCCTCAAACAAGCACCTCGTGCTTGGTATGATCATCTTAAGAAGTTTTTACTCGATGATGGTTTTGTGAGAGGGGTAATCGATCCCACTCTTTTTACTAAGAGGGACAAGGGTCATTTGATCTTATGCCAAATCTATGTAGATGATATCATTTTTGGTTCTCCTAACATTCATTTGTGCAAGAAGTTTGCGGCCTCCATGACCAAGAATTTTGAAATGTCACTCAATGCGGATTTGAAGTTCTTTCTCGGATTCCAAATTCAACAATTTCAAGAAGGAATATTCTTGTCTCAAGCAAAGTACCTCAAGGATATTCTAGAGAAGTTTGGCATGTCTGATGCTAGTCCATGTAAGACACCCATGCCCACAAAAATTGTACTCACTGAGGACACAAACGGTACCCCTTTCGACCCATCTATTTACCGCTCTATGATTGGTTCATTGCTTTATCTTTGTGCATCTAGACCAGACATCATGTTCAGTGTATGCATGTGTGCTAGATTTCAAGCTTCCCCTAGGGAAAGTCATCATAAGGCGGTTAAGCATATTCTTAGATACCTTGTTCACACCCCAAAGTTGGGTCTATGGTACCCCAAGGATGCTAAGTTTGATCTCATTGGGTACACGGATGCGGATTGGGCTGGAGACAAGGTGGATCGTAAGTCCACCTCCGGTGCATGTCAATTTCTTGGACGCTCCTTGGTAAGTTGGTCCTCGAAGAAACAAAATTGTGTTGCCCTCTCCACCGCCGAAGCCGAATACATTGCAACTGCCAGTTGTGCAACTCAATTACTATGGACGAGGCAAACTTTGAAGGATTGCGGTATCACCTATAGACATGTGCCTCTTCTATGTGATAATGAAAGTGCCATCAATATTGCTGAGAATCCCAAAGATCATACCCGCACCAAGCACATTGATATCAGATATCACTTCTTGAGGGATCATGTGGAAAAGGGTGACATTGATATTGCTCATGTTGGTACAGATATGCAACTTGCAGACATTTTCACCAAGCCATTGGATGAAGCAAGGTTTTGTCAACTTAGGCGGGAGCTTGACAACATTATGTGAAATATAGTACCCATGCATACATTTATCTCATGTCTTGTCTTGATGTAGGCATATATTTAGGAGGAGACACTCAACTCATGAGTACTCTCACCCTATGTAATGCGTAAATAGAACAAACACTCTCAAAGCTACCATGTTATTCCAACTATGGTGCTTTAAATGATGGAGTAGTGATTATGCACCCAAAGTTCAAATCCTTGCGGTGTCATGTCACATATACTCAAACATGGTGGCATCAGCCACCGCTCTTATCGGTTAGAACATTATCTGAGCGGTTTGTATTTTCAGGGGTAGGATATTCACTGCTTAATATGGTGTCTTTTTCCTCTTACTTCATACTGAAATCATCATCTCACTACCATTGTCATTGGCACCAAAATATTCCTTGTCCTTCTCAACAAACCAAATTCCTGAGAGCTTCTGGTCGTCCAGTACATTCCGGACGTCCGTAAAATTCATTCTGTTGTCCTCATGCCGGACGTCCGGTATGACCGGTCTTCCATTAATTTCGACTCTGTCTCCTTGCATCGGATGTCCGGTTTTTCCGGTCGTCCGGTACCTGGCTCATCTCGCGTTTCCCTCTCATTCACCGGACGTCCGTAATGCACCGGTCGTCCGGTCATTTTCTGGCCCGTATATATAGGGCAGGGTGCATTTGGGGTAGTTTCTTTAACCTAAATTGCTCGATCCCCTTTCTCTCGTCCGCCGCCGCCGCACACCCTGTCTCGCCTTTCCTCACTGCGGTCGCGCGCCGGCCGTGCCCCTCGTCGTCTCAGCGCCGCCTGGGTCGCCCCGGTCGCCGTCGCGCCTCCGGCACCACCCCGTGCGTCTCCCTCTGTCTCATTCTTCCCTCCGAGGTCGGGATGCCGAAGATCAAGCACTCTGCACGCAAGGAGGCCCCATGTGGGTCCTCTCGTCCGTCTCGTCATGGTGGTTCCGATGATTCAGAAGAACGAGCTCGTCCTCGGAAGTGTGCCGCCCAGCCTCGCAGCCCTGCTAGCGACTCCTCAACGGAGGAATCCGACTATGAGGATGAGCTGGAACATATGGAGCGGGCCGAGTTTGTTGCTGTTCGCACCACTGCTCCCAAGCCGGGAACTCGGAGGCCCACTTTCAAGCCTCCTCCTCCTCCGGCGCAACCTCAAGGTGATGCCCGTCACATCTCTCTTGAACCTCCTCTGCCTCTCGGCTGCAAAGTTAAAAGGTTCAACGAGGTTCCCATTGCTTCCTATCTTAAGTTTCGTCGTGATGTTGACCAATTTTTGGTTGCTAGCGACTCTCAGGACGATCGCGTTCGCACTAACATCCAGGCAGACATTTTTACCACTGTCATCATTCCTAAGGGTCTGTCTCTGCTTGTGTGCGTTGACTTAGAGCACATTCGTGCTCATCCGGTGAAATATCCGGGGCCTATTGAGCTCATCGAGTCATCAAATCTTGCTGCTCCGTTTGCATTTCAGCACAATTTTAACCAAGCTGCCATTCATCAAATCTATGCCACATTTTTCTTTGGTCCAAATAACACTGTCACTTGGATGACCTCCGACACCGTGCTTACGGCTTCTTATTCTCAATTTGTTGCTGCCCTTGGTTTTCCTGACACTAGTTTCAAAATTCATAAGGATGACCCCATCCATAGGCCCAAGGGCATTGAGGCATGTGTGGATCTTCTCAAACCCATAGATGAAATGACTAATGAGGAGAAAAAGAAGGGTCTGAACCAAGTCTCCATTTGGCGCTCTCCTTTCTACATTATCTTTCAGTGTGTCATTCGCACCATTTATCCCAAGATGGGTGACAAGGAGTCTTGCAATAGCTACTGCATCGATCTCATGCATCGCCTCTATGCGTCTCCCAAAGGGAAGATCAATGTCCCTCATTTTCTGTGGCATGAGATCCGTCTCGCTTGTCTTCAGCACAAGCGGGCCTTTCCTCATGCTCCCTTTCTTTAGGCATTCATCGAGAGTGTGGCTCCGTTTCCCATTGTCCGCACTGACTTGCATGAGCGATGGGTCATTCCAGCTCACATGGCGGATGATTGGGTCCCCAAGGACTCTTCCTCTTCTGCTAATGCTCGCCAAACTGTTGCTAGCGTTCCTCCTACTGCTCCTTTCGGATCTGCATCATTTGGGCGCATTGCTCGCTTTCTTGGGAAGGCTCACTCTGCCATGATGAAGGTTTTTACCTTTCATTGCTCCCAAAATCACGATGTTTTCACTAGCCTGATCACTTCCAAGAATGCTCTGAAGGCTCGTTTGAGAGACTCCAGAGTTTTCGATGTGAGTGATGATGACCGTCTTCCTGAGGAACCACCTTCTGACTTTGGCTTTCCCTCGGGTCCTGAGTGGTCTGATTTCTTTGACGAGGCTGGTGGCAGTGGTGCTCATGATGATGATGATGATGATGTTTTATGATGTTTTGACCCCTTTTAGGTACTTGATGCCAAGGGGGAGTAGGCACTTATCTATTATGTAATGCTGTGATATTAGCTTGTATCGAACCATATTATGTTTATTGTCGTTTTATGTACTATGCTATGAGTGATGAACCTTTATGGGTTGAGTAATGCACCTATATATTGAGCCTATTATGGTATCTTGTTTACTTTATGAGTTTTGGTTGTTTTGGTATCATATTGAGGGGGAGCTCTCCTCATGCTTATTTTATTTATGCACATGTTTAGGGGGAGCTCCGCAACAAGTCCTTTCGATATTCAAAAGTTTTTTTAACATATTGAGAAGTGCATGTATGTTGTCATCAACTACCAAAAAGGGGGAGATTGAAAGTGCAATCATGCCCTTAATCTTATTTTGATGTTGATGACAACATGCATATAGGGGACTAATCATGTTTATCAAGTATATCTCGGGATTAAGTCTCAAGGGCCGTGTGTGGATCATGACTACGGACAAATATATATCACTCAAGAGCGGAGATACAAGACAATAGCTTTGGCTCTTTTACGGTTTGTTCTTGAGTATAGGGATCCCGCACTATTAAGAGGGGATCATCGGATTTCGTGAAATACTTGCTCAAACCCCACAAAGTATCCTCTCACAACATCTCTGTTTCATTTCTAGTTCTTCCACTACCTTGTGCACAAAGTCTGTTGTGATCCTGAGCTAGTGTGCTCTGTTATCACCGGACGTCCGAAATTCTACGGGCGTTCGACCCCTCACAGCCGACCGGGCATCTGGCTCTCTCCGGATGTCCGGTGCATCTTCACAGAAAGAAAATAGCGGGAATCCGGTCCTCTCCGGACGACCGGTCACCGGACGTCCGTTTCTCTCTGGAAATCTGGTACATCCTCAGCAGAACACTTTTACTGGATTTCCGGTCCTCACCGGACGACCGGCACATTCCAGACGTCCGGTGGCTGTGTGTCTCGTGCTAATTTGTGGCCTGGTGGATTCCCAGCGACCGGACGACCGGCGGCCTGGTCGGACGTCCAGTCCAATCTGTGCCACCGGACGTCCGGTATTATCCGGACATCCGACAATTCCAGTATGTTAAGTGGCTCAACGGTTAGTTTGTACACTACTACTATATATAGCCTTCTCCCTCCACGGGATAAGGTTGACCATTCACTTTGAGCTTTCTAAGAACACATTTCACTTTCTCTCTTGATCCCCTTCACCAAATCCTAGATCCCTAAGGGATTTGGGAACATTTGAGAGAAGTTCTCCAATCAAGTGATAGATCCACTCCTTCCCCTTCTTCTCACCAAAGGAATTCGTGATTTGAGCAAGTTCTTGAGCTTTTCCCATCGTTCTTTTTACTCTTGGAGGTTGGAGACTCCTAGGCGGTAGGAGTCTTTCGGTGAGGAATCGATCATTGTGATTACCCCTGGAAAGTTTGTGAGGGTTTGGAGACCACCTCAAGGTCTACCACTAGTGGTTGAGAAACGCCTTTGTGGTGTTGTCTCAAAGGGATAATAGGGTGAGCCTTTGTGGCGTTGGTGTGCCTTCGTGGTAACATTCACCTCTCTAACGGTGACGTAGCTTCCCTCCAAGGAAGTGAACATCGGCATACATCCTAGTCTCTCGGAGTTGCGGTTATTCCTAAACCTAACTCTCTACTTGTGGTTACTTGTCTCTTAGCACTTACTTATATCATTTGTACTTGCTTACCCACATATTTGTGTTACTTGTCTACCTTGCTTTGCTCTTAGCATCATTCTTGCAATTGTTAGGCTCACTTTCATATTGCGCATTATTGCCTAAAATTGCTAAGTAATAATTAAAATTTGTAATTGTACCTATTCACCCCCCCCCCCTCTAGGTCCATCTTGATCCTTTCAGAAGGTGTACCCAATTGTTTCCTTAGGGTATCCTAGGAAGACGCACTTCTCCGATTTGGGTTCGAGCTTATCAGGCTGAAGCCTTTTGACATAAGTGTCGCAACCCCAAACTTTAAGAAACGACAGCTTAGGTTTCTTGCCAAACCATAGTTCATATGGTGTCGTCTCAACGGATTTAGACGGTGCCCTATTTAACATGAATGCAGCTGTCTCTAATGCATAACCCCAAAACAATAGTGGTAAATCGGTAAGAGACATCATAGAATGCACCATATCCAATAAAGTACGGTTATGACATTCGGACACACCATTACGTTGTGGTGTTCCAGGTGGCGTGAATTGTGAAACTATTCCACATTGTTTTAAATGAAGGCCAAACTCGTAACTCAAATATTCGCCTCCGCTATCAGATCGTAGAAACTTTATTTTCTTGTTACGATGATTCTACACTTCACTCTGAAATTCTTTGAACTTTTCAAATGTTTCAGACTTGTGTTTCATCAAGTAGATATATCCATACCTACCTAAATCATCTGTGAAGGTCAGAAAATGACGATACCCGCCGCGTGCTTCAACACTCATTGGACCGTATACATCGGTATGTATTATTTCCAATAAGTCATTAGCTCGCTCCATTGTTCTGGAGAACGGAGTTTTAGTCATCTTGCCCATGAGGTATGGTTCGCAAGTATCAAATGATTCATAATCAAGTGATTCCAAAAGCCCATCTGCATGGAGTTTCTTCATGCGCTTTACACCAATATGACCTAAATGGCAGTGCCACAAAAATTTTGCACTATCATTATCAACTTTGCATCTTTTGGCATCAATATTATGAATATGTGTATCACTACGATCGAGATTCAATAAACCATTTACATTGAGTGTATGACCATAGAAGGTTTTATTCATGTAAACAGAACAACAATTATTCTCTGACTTAAATGAAGAACCGTATCGCAATAAACATGATCCAATCATATTCATGCTCAACGCAAACACCAAATAACATTTATTTATTTAGGTCCAACACTAATCCCGAAGGTAGAGGGAGTGTGCGATGGTGATCTTATCAACCTTGGAATCACTTCCAACACACATCGTCACCTCGTCATTAACTAGTCTCTGTTCATTTTGCAACTCCTGTTTCGAGTTACTAATCTTAGCAACTGAACCGGTATCAAATACCTAGGGGCTACTATGAACACTAGTAAAATACTCATCAATAACATGTATATCAAATATACCTTTGTTCACTTTGCCATCCTTCTTATCCGCCAAGTATTTGGGGCAGTTCCGCTTCCAGTAACCATTTCCTTTGCAGTAAAAGCACTCAGTTTCAGGCTTGGGTCCAGCTTTGGGCTTCTTCATGGGAGCGACAACTTGCTTGCCATTCTTCTTGAAGTTCCCTTTCTTTCCCTCGCCCTTTTTCTTGAAACTAGTGGTCTTGTTAACCATCAACACTTGATGCTCTTTCTTGATTTCTACCTTTGCCGATTTCAGTATCACGAAGAGCTCGGGAATCATTTTCGTCATCCCTTGCATATTATAGTTCATCACGAAGTTCTAGTAGCTTGGTGATAGTGACTAGAGAACTTTGTCAATCACTATCTTATCTGGAAGATTAACTCTCACTTGATTCAAGAGATTGTAGTACCCAGACATTCTGAGCATATGCTCACTGGTTGAGCTATTCTCCTCCATCTTGTAGGCAAAGTACTTGTCAGAGGTCTAATACCTCTCGACACGGGCATGAGTCTAAAATACCAATTTCAGCTCTTGGAACATCTCACATGCTCCATGGCATTCAAAACATTTTTGAAGTCCCGGTTCTAAGCCGTAATGCATGGCGCACTAAACTATTAAGTAGTCATCATATCGAGCTTTGCCAAACATTCATAACGTCTGCATCTGCTCCTACAATAGGTCTGTCACCTAGCGGTGCATCAAGGACATAATTCTTCTGTGCAGCAATGAGGATAATCCTCAGATCATGGACCTAGTCCGCATCATTGCTACTATCATCTTTCAACTTAGTTTTCTCTAGGAACATATCAAAATAAAACAGGGGAGCTATATCGCGAGCTATTGATCTACAACATAGATATGCAAATACTACCAGGACTAAGTTCATGATAAATTAAGTTCAATTAATCAAATTACTTAAGAACTCCCACTTAAATAGACATCCCTCAAGTCATCTAAGTGATACGTGATCCAAATCAACTAACCCATGTCCGATCATCACGTGAGATGGGGTAGTCATCAATGGTGAACATCTCTCTGTTGATCATATCTACTATATGACTCACGTTCGACCTTTTGGTCTCCAATGTTCCGAGACCATGTCTGTACATGCTAGGCTCGTCAAGTTTAACCCAAATATTCTCCATGTGCAAAACTGTCTTACACCCATTGTATGTGAACGTAGAGTCTATCACACCCGATCATCACGTGGTGTCTCGAAACGACGAACTTTCGCAACGGTGCATACTCTGGGAGAACACTTATATCTTGAAATTTAGTGAAGGGATCATCTTATAATGCTACCGTCGTACTAAGCA
Source organism: Thinopyrum elongatum (assembly GCA_011799875.1). Lineage (NCBI taxonomy): Eukaryota > Viridiplantae > Streptophyta > Magnoliopsida > Poales > Poaceae > Thinopyrum > Thinopyrum elongatum. The sequence continues at coordinate 450,642,875 of CM022297.1, forward strand.
AAATAAGATGCATAAAAGATAAACATCACATGCAATCAAAATATGTGACATGATATGGCCATCATCTTGTGCTTTTGATCTCCATCTCCAAAGCATCGTCATGATCTCCATTGTCACCGGCTCGACACCTTGATCTCCGTCGTTGTGTCGTGGTCGTCTCGCCAACTATTGCTTCTACAACTATCGCTAACGCATAGTGATAAAGTAAAGCAATTACATGGCATTTGCATTTCATACAATAAAGCGACAACCATAAGGCTCCTGCCAGTTGCCGATAACTTACAAAACATGATCATCTCATACAACAACGTATATCACATCATGTCTTGACCATATCACATCACAACATGCCCTGCAAAAACAAGTTAGACGTCCTCTACTTTGTTGTTGCAAGTTTTACGTGGCTGCTACGGGCTTCTAGCAAGAACCGTTCTTACCTACGGCAAAAACCACAATGGTGATTCGTCAAGTTTGCTGTTTTAACCTTCTTCAAGGACCGGCCGCAGTCAAATTCGATTCAACTAAAGTAGGAGAAACAGACACCCGCCAGCCACCTTTATGCAAAACTAGTTGCATGTCAGTCGGTGGAACCGGTCTCATGTACGTGGACATGTAAGGTTGGTCCGGGCCGCTTCATCCCACAATACCGCCGAATCAAAATAAGACGTTGGTGGTAAGCAGTATGACTATCACCGCCCATAACTCTTTGTGTTCTACTCGTGCATATCATCTACGCATAGACCTGGTTCTGATGCCACAGTTGGGAAACGTTGCATGGAAAACAAAAATTTCTCTACGCACACGCAATGATCTATCCATGGAGATGCATAACAACGAGGGGGAGAGTGTGTCTACGTACCCTTGTAGACCGTAAGCGGAAGCGTTTCACAACACGGTTGATGTAGTCGAAGTTTCTTCGCACTTTAACCGATCTAGTACCGAACGTACGGCACCTCCGCGTTCTGCACACGTTTAGCTCGGTGACATCCTCACCTTCTTGATCCAGCAAGACAGGCGAAGTAGTAGATGAGATCCGTCAGCACGACGGCGTGGTGACGGTGATGGTGAAGTGATCTCCGCAGGGCTTCGCCTAAGCACCACGAAAATATGACCGAGGGAGTAAACGGTGGACGGGGGCGCCGCACATGGCTAAGACAATGTTCTGGTCATTGTGTGGCACCCCCTCCCCACATATATATAGGTGGGAGGGGAGGAGGCAGCCCCTAGGGCGCCCCAAGAGACCTGGGGGCAACCCTAGGCTGCTGCCTTGCCCTGCGCCCCCCTTTCCTTATATGTTGGAGGGGGAAGGAAAGAAAGGAGGTGAGGGAAGGAAGGGGGAATCCTGTTCCCCTCTTTCCTTTCCCTTCCCCTCTTTCCTTCTCCTCCTAGGCCGGCCCATATGGGGGGCGCACCAGCCCCTTGTGGCTGGTGTGTTTCCCCTCTTGGCCCATAAGGCCCATATCTTTTGCCGGGGGTGCCCGAAACCCCTTCCGGTGACCCGATAAGTACCCGGTGACCTCCGAAACACTTCCGGTGTCCGAATACCATCGTCCTATATATCAATATTTACCTCTCAACCATTTCGAGACTCCTCGTCATGTCCGTGATCTCATCCGGGACTCCGAACAACATTCGGTCACCAAATCACATAACTCATATAATACTATATCATCATCGAACGTTAAGCGTGCGGACCCTACGGGTTCGAGAACTATGTAGACATGACCGAGACACCTCTCCGGTCAATAACCAATAGCGGAACCTGGATGCTCATATTGGCTCCTACATATTCTATGAAGATCTTTATCGTTCGAACCGTTATGACAACATACGTAATTCCCTTTGTCAATCGGTATGTTACTTGCCCGAGATTCGATCGTCGGTATCATCATACCTAGTTCAATCTCGTTACCGGCAAGTCTCTTTACTCATTCCATAATACATCACCTTGTGACTAACTCCTTAGTCATTTGCTTGCAAGCTTATTGTAACACCCCCAGTGGTTAACTACAGTAATCACCCTTTTGATTATGCCATGTCATCATGTTTAACAGTGCATGATCATCATTTGCATCATAATGCATTTCAACTTCTAACTCAAATTCAAATTAAATTAAAGTGGAAAATAAAAGTTGTTCAAACTGGAAAACTAAAATGTGCATCTTGTTGCAAATATTCCCCTAGCATTTATAAAAATGATTGCAACATTAGTTGGAATTGTAAAAGGACTCGAACAACAAGAAACAGCAGCAACATAGCACTATTCAACCCCTTTTCAATTAAATAAAATCCAAACCAAAAAGATATGGACGCCAAACCAGTTTCTAGCAGTGACTAATAATGCACCATATTTATTTGGGCTAGTTTCATATTTTACAAAAGTATTTTGAAATCAAAACAAAAGTCAAAACAGAAACTAAAAAGAGAAAACAGAAAAGAAAAGAAGAAAAAGAAAAAGACCCACTGTGCTGGGCCTAAGTCAGCACAGTGGCCGGCCCAGCCCAACTCGCTCGTCCTCTTCATACTGCTCACGCCCGGGGCTCGCTGTCGAGCACCTGGCGCACGCACGCGCGCACGCCCAGGCCCCCCCTCCCTCGCGGTCGACAGAGCGTCGCCGCGACTGCCGCGTATATGAGCAGCACCCCGGACCCCCTGGCTCTCCCTCGCCTCACTCTCCCCTGGACACCACCTCTCCTCTCTCTCCAGTGCGCAGCCATGGCACCGCCGCCGTAGCACGCGCGGCCACCGCCTCTGCCTCGTCGCGTGACCGTGCCCGCATGGTTCGCCTCCGTCGACTACGCCTCTCCCCCGAGCCCCACGAGCTAGAACGCGTCGCTGCGTCGCCGGCGCCGTCATCTTCCACCTTCGGCCGCCGCACGCCATCGCCGACTCCGGCCACTCCGAGCCCTCCCCGCGCACGCTAAGCTCACCTACAGACTCGCTGTGAGCACCTCGTCCCCCTCCCCCTCTCCCCGCGCGCTCTTCGTGCCCGTACGCGTCGCCCCTCTTTCGCCCGAACGCACCGCCGCCTAGCTCGTCGCCGGTGCCGTTCCGGTGACCAAACGGCCTCGGGCCCGTGCGCATCGTGCTCCCCGCATCGCGCAGGCCACACCTAGCTTCTCCTTTCGCTCGCTAGCGCGCCGTAGCGCCGACCCCATGCACCACCCGAACGCCATCGCCGCTGCGGTCATCGCCGGCGCCGTTCCCGGCGGCCCCCAACCACGCCAACACCACCACGTGACGCGGCGCTCGCCGCCCGTTCGAACGGGCCAAGCCACGGCCCCGGAGACGCCCTGAGGGCGAAACCCGAGCTCGCCGGAGCTCGCCACCGCGTCTGGGCACTCCGGCGCGACTCCGGCGGCCGGTCCGACGTGGCGCCGCGGGCCCCACGGCCCAGCCACTGACTCTGGGCCCCACTGGGTCCCGTTGACCTAGTCCACGCTGACTGGGCGGGCCCTGTGTCTATGACATGTGGGTCCCGCTCGGTAAAACGTTTTATTAAATAAATAATCCGTTAATAAAATTAATTAGTGATTTAAAACACTAATTACCCACTGACTGCTGGGCCCCGCCTGCTAATTAGTTTAAATAGATTAAGCTAACTCTGTTTAGTTAACTGGGTCACTGACATGTGGGCCCCACATATCAGGTTTGACCTGGCCGGCCCCCTGTTGACTGCTGACGTCATCCATGCGTCATGCTGATGTCACCCTGCTACTGTTCTGGATAATTCGAATTAATAATAAATCTGTAATTTCAGAATATTGTTTAAACTTTAGAAAATCATATCTTTTAAACCGTAACTCCGATGAAAATACTTTCTACATGAAAGTTGCTCAGAACGACGAGACGAATCCGAGTACGCGATCCGTTCGTCCGTCACACGTCCCTAACTATCCGAACATGCAACATTCCCCCTCCGGTTCGTCTATCCGATAAATCCAAAGACCCGGGAAATATCACCAGATATTCTCCCGCAACGCCTGATACGTATAGTACTGCGTTAGACTACCCCTAGCACTGCGTACTGCCATGTCATACTTTGTGTTGCTCATATTTACTGTGTATTTATACTGTTTCCTCCCCCTCTTCTCTCTCGTTAGACCCTGACACCGACGTCGTCCCCGAGACCGACGCAGCTCCGGATCCCGAAGACACCATAGACGACCTTGCCCTTGCCGCCGAGCAACCAGGCAAGCCCCCCCCCCTTTGATCATCCCGATATCGCCCATTCTAATTTCCCATGCTTGCATTAGAATTGCTGCTACTACTGCTTTACCTATTCTGATGCATAGCCTGTTCATTGTAACCTGCTGTTGATAATTACCTACATATCCTAAACTGTTTAGTCTAGGCTGGGTAGAGACCTATCAGTGAACCCACTTATCCCGACTGCCGCGCTGGATCGTCAGAAGACCCGATCAACGGGATTGAAGACCAGGCCCCGACACCGCACATCACCCCCCCTTAGTTGTAACGACACTGCAGCGTTACTATCAAGTGCCGAGGGTGAAACCTCATGTAGCACTTCTGATGTTAACTCTGTAGAGTAGCTATTCGATCGTGGTCATCGAGGGTGATTCCTCCTTCTCCACTTCCGATACGACGCTGTCGTACAACACATCAAGTGTGAACTCATCGAGGGTGATTCCTCCTAAGTTCGACTTGACGGTTACATCGAGTGGGCATCCGTCGAGGGTGATACCTCGGATTTCCTTGATGTTCTGGACACACGGTTACTGTGACTTTACTGCTGAACCTTGATAGAGACGGGTCGGCCCCGAAGGGGGACCCGAGGAAGCTACTTTTACTACAGGACTGAAGGGACAGGCGGTACCACCCAGTAGAGGTGGACCTGAGTTCCCGACAGTCTTTTACGAGACGGGTTGACCTGGATGGTGCCCGAGTGTTGAATACGAGGCGTGGCCGGGCATTCATGGCCCTTGCCGCAAGTCCTTGAGACGGGGCGACGGGGTCACATCTTTCGTGAGTCTCTGCTCGTTACCGCAAGCCCCTAGTCCTAGCGATTTGGATATTTGATCCGAGCAGGCCTCTGGTCTGATAGCACTAACCATCACGTGGGCATAGTATGGGCGTTCTGCATCGTAGCATCAGCCGAAAGCTCTGTCAGACGTCCAGTTCAGCATGGCGGCACGGACGGACCGGCGCCCTCCTGGTGCCAGGCTTCTCCCTGCGCGCAACGACTCGGAGTGCACAGGGCGATGGCCCAAGACCTCTGAGCGCTTAGGATGTAGACCGACGGGGACCTCTCTGCTGAGCTATAGGTAGGGTTGCGATGTGTCGTTTGGCCGAGGCCAGGCATGACCCAGGAAAGTGTGTCCGGCCGGAGTTAATCGAGCGTGTTGGGTAAGTTGGTGCACCCCTGCAGGGAAGAACATTTCTATCGATAGCCGGTCCTACGGTAAAGGACACTCGGAGTTGTATCCTGATTGATACAATTTAGAACTGGATACCTGTGATGAGACCTGTATATATGGCTCTGGGATTGCTTCTCGCAGGGAGTCGAGAAGGGATCTCAGGACGAGGTTTGATGACGTTATGGCTCTGGGATTGCTTTCTCGCAGGGAGTCGAGAAAGGATCTCAGGATGAGGTTGATATTATTACTGCTACATTATATGGTATTGTTCTACTCTCTTCTACTGCTGCAAGACCGCTGAAGATGCTAGTCTTCGATAGGACTAGGCCTTCTCTCTATTCTGGCATTTCTGCAGCCCAGTCCACATATACAGCCTCCCCTTGATAATGTTGCATATGTAGTGTAGATCCTTGCTTGCTGAGTACTTCAGAGTACTCACGGTTGCTTTTCTTTCCTTTTTCCCCCATATCAGTTCGTCGTGACCAGATGACGGAGCCGCTGAGACAGCTACCCCGCCGACGTTCGACTACTACTACTACCTCGAGGATGGCTTCTGCTACGAGCTGGCTGTCGACCAGGAGTAGGTTCGGAGGTTCCAGGCAGGAGGACTGCGCCTTTCAATCGTAGTGTTTTATTTTGCCCCGCCTTTCTAAAGGCCTTTCTGTTTCTCTTTCATATCTGTACTCAGATAACTGATGCTTCCGCTGACGCTTGTATGCCATCGAGCTATGTATTCGAGCCCTCGAGGCCCCGGCTTGTAATATAAAGCTTGTATGACTTTATTTATGTTTTAGAGTTGTGTTGTGATATCTTCCCGTGAGTCCTTAGGCTTGATCGTGTGCATTTGCGTGTATGATTAGTGCACGATCGGGCCGGGGGCGTCACACTTATGATGTGTATTACCGAGAGGGCCCAGAGATACCTCTCCGATACTCGGAGTGACAAATCCTAATCTCGATCTATGCCAACTCAAAAAACACCTTCGGAGATACCTGTAGAGCATCTTTATAATCACCCAGTTACGTTGTGACATTTGATAGCACACAAGGCATTCCTCCGGTATCTGGGAGTTGCATAATCTCATAGTCGAAGGGATATGTATTTGACATGAAGAAAGCAATAGCAATAAAACTGAACGATCATTATGCTAAGCTAACGGATGGGTCTTGTCCATCACATCGTTCTCCTAATGATGTGATCCCGTTATCAAATGACAACTCATGTCCATGGTTAGGAAACCATAACCATCTTTGATCAACGAGCTAGTCAAGTAGAGGCTCACTAGGGACACGGTGTTTGTTTATGTATTCACACATTTATTTAGGTTTCCAATCAATACAATTCTAGCATGAATAATAAACCTTTATCATGAATAAGGAAATATAAATAACAACTTTATTATTGCCTCTAGGGCATATTTCCTTCAGGAAGTCGCGAGCGGGCGCTCGAGTGTGCAGCGCGTGGGAGCGGGCGCAGCAAATAAACAGCGCGCGATGCCGTTTCGGCCGGCGCGCTGAACTACTTATGCCGCGCGCGCGGTTTTAGCGCCTCCGCTAGAGCTCCCAGAGTGGTTGCGCACACTCCAAAAACCCAAATTTTCCAGTGCGGCGCTTATATAGCGTGGCTGTTGGAGATGCTCTAAGGAGCTAGAAAAGGTCCACTAGGCTACAATGGAATCAGTTTTGCAGTTACAGCCGGATGCATAAGAACATCTCTAGCAGACCCCTTAAAACTACAAACTGTAAAACTAGGATAAGGGTAAAAAAGCATTTTAAAGGTTTATTTTAGCTACGGCCGAATAGATACTGTAAAAACAAACTGTAAAACTGGGATAAGAGCTCCTTACTCCAGCCCAGACGGCACCGCCCCTTCCCCCAGCTGGCAGCGCCGGCCACGCCGGTCGCGCCTAGCCCCGTCGGCCGCCGCCCGTGCCTCGTCCCCGCTGGCCGCGCCCCGTCGCCCGCCGGCTGCGCCCTGCTCCTTTGCCGACCGCGCTGTCTGAGCCATGCCCCTTTGCCGGCCGCGCCCGGAGGATTCCAGCGGCCAGGCTTAGGTCACAAGAGGCCATCGTGAGGTCGAGCTCGTCCAATTTGAACCGGCTGCGATCGATTCCGACGTCCAGCGGCCTTTCCAGGTGTGCGTGCTCGTCGCTTCTCAATGAGCTCCAGGTTGGTTGCTCTGACGAGGTTTGACCGGTATACGGGGCCCCCTCGGTTCGGCCTTCCAACCTTCAAACATAAGGGTCTCGGATGTGGATTTTTGGTTCCCTTTAAAAAAATTACGGGTTGGACCACTTTTACGGTTTCTGTTCTGTACACTTTTTTATCAAAACCTTAAAACGCAAAAATTATAAGGGTTTGACCACTTTTAAGGGGTCTGCTAGAGATGCTCTAAGTAAGGCATCTGTGATCTGTTTTACTCCCTCCTTCCCATTTTGTATGATAATTATCGTGCGGCTAGTTGTTACTGAGTCGGCGTATGGTTACATGATTCATCCACGATCATGTCGCGAACCAACCTGTGGTTGGATGGTTAGAGGGACAATGGTATCCTGCTACTTCTTGAGCTTGCGTTGATTTTTCTCTTGAAGAGGAAAGGGTGATGCAGCAAAGTAGAGATAAGTATTTCCCTTAGTTAAGAACCAATGTATCAATCCAGTAGGAGGCACAAGCAAGTCTCCACTATATACACCTGCACAAACTAACAAACACTTGCACACAACGCGAAAAAGGGGTTGTCAATCCCTTCACGGTCACGAACAAGAGTGAGATCTAATAGAGATATGTATAAAAGATAAATAAAAGAGCAAACTAAAGTAAATATAAATAAATTGCATCAAGGTATTTTTGGGTTTTTTGGTTTATAGATCTGAAAATATATGATGGAAAATAGACCCGGGGGCCATAGGTTTCACTAGAGACTTCTCTCTTGAAGAAAACAAACGGTGGGTAAACAAATTATTGTTGAGCAATTGATAGAAAAGCGCATAATTATGAAGACATCTAAGGCAATGATCATGAATATAGGCATCACGTCCGTGGCAAGTTGACCGAAACGATTCTGCATCTACTACTATTACTCCACACTAGGGCCTACTCCACACATCGACCGACTCCTGCCTGCATCTAGAGTATTAAGTTAATAAGAACAGAGCAACGCTTTAAGTAAGATGACATGATGTAGAGGGATAAACTCAAGCAATATGATATAAACCCCATCTTTTTATCCTTGATGGCAACAATACAATACGTGCCTCGCTACCCCTTCTGTCACTGGGTGGGGACACCACAAGATTGAAACCAAAACCAAGCACCTCTCCCATCGCAAGAAAACCAATCTAATTGGCCAAACCAAACCGATAGTTCAAAGAGAAATACAAAGATATCTTAATCATGCATAAAAGAGTTCAGAGAAGACTCAAATAATATTCATAGATAATCTGGTCATAAATCCACAATTCATTGGATCTCAACAAACGCACCGCAAAAAAGATGCTTGACGGGTCGGGCATGTGGGCAGACAGCAAGGTGGTGCTCGATTACCTCCCTGGCAACACCGGGGATGTCAGATGGTTTCCAGGCAAACACATCGACATTCGCCTGCAGGAAGGCAACGAGCGCGCTTTCCTATTTTTCATCGAGGGTGGCGCTGATAGTGAAAGTACCATCAGCGCCAGCCAGCCCTTCCGGGACCTGTTTCACAGCGGGTGCAGAAGCCTTGGATCTCTTGCTATTGGAACTCTCCTGCGAGTCATCAACAGGCGCAGCATACCCCGAAGAGGTACGCTTCCCGGATTCCTTGCCGGCGTCCCTGTTAGCCTTCTTCTTTCCATTACTTTCCTTGGCGGGGATTGTAGCTTCAGTGGCCTCTGCCGCGACTGCCTCCCCGTACATCTTGTCCACGCAAATAATTGCGTACTTCTTGTCTGATGGAATGGAAATGATGCCCATCGGCCCTGGCATCTTCAAGGTGTTGTAGGCATAGTGGGACGCCGCCATGAACTTGGCCAGAGCTGGGCGACCAAGGATTCCATTGTATGGCAGGGGGAGGTCAACCACATCAAACACGATCTTCTCAGTCCGGTAATTCAACTCTCCCCCAAATGTCACCGGCAATGTGATTCTCCCCTTAGGACGACTCCTGCCGGGGTTGATTCCTTGAAACGTACCGGTAACTTTGAGCTCTTCTTCTGCTATCTGGAGTTTGCTGATGACCTTTGAAGAAATCAGATTCAACCCGGCCCCATCGTCAACCAACATCTTTGTGGCTTTGAGGTTGCGGATTGTTGGCGATACCAACAACGGCAAGCACCCTACCGCGGTGGTGCGGTCAGGGTGGTCCTCTTCATCGAAGATGATGGGCGTGCGGGACCACTTGAGTGGCCTTCGAGAGTCTGCCGCTGGCTCCACAACATTGACTTCACGCGCCCACCGTTTAAGTTGGCGGTGGGAGGAGTGCAAAGATGCACCCCCATCAATGCACAGGGCGTCAGTGGCTTTCTGGAATTCCTGCTCGCTGGTTTCCTCTTCATCTCCTCCATCACTCTCATCGTTGCAATCCTCCTTCTCACGGCCTCTGGCGGGTTTCCCTTGATTCTGAGGAGCCTTGCCGGGGCGGCTTGCTCCGCCACCCTGGCCCTTTCCGCCAGCGCCATTCTGACCTTTCTCTTTATCTTGCTTCTCATATTCAGCCCTCTGCTTTTTGACAAACTGCTCAACCTGATGACACTCCTAGAGATCGTGGCCCTTGGTCCGATGGATCTTGCAATACGGGCCATCACCTTTCCCAGCCTTCTCGGCAGCCGCGGCTTCACGGCAATCAGTGCACGCGGCAAATTCCTTGCCGGGTAACTCAGCCTTGGCTTTCTTGTCGATACTAGGCGTGCCCAATCCCTCAATGGTCATCACTGCTTTATCCTTGCGCCTTTTGTTGCACTTCTTGTTCTTCTTCTTTTGACTGGTGGCCTCGTCATCATCCTCTGAATCGATGTCGACGCCATCCTCTTCTCCGGGGAGCTTCCTCCCCTCCTCTATTCGAGCACACTTATCCACCAGAGTGTAAAGCTCCTTCACAGTCTTGGGCAATTGAACGTTCATCTTGGAATGTATCCGATGATTGCGCACATTGGACTGGAACGCAACTATCACAGCTGCTGGGTGGATGTCTGGAATATTCCTGTGGACTCGGCTGAATCTCTGCATGTATTTCCGCAGGCTCTCGCCTTCCTTCTGCGGGAGGAGCTGCAAGTTGCTGGGCCGCCCTGGTTCTTGATGACCTCCCGTGAAGGCGCCAACGAACTCATGGCACAGGTCAGCCCTGGTCGAAATGGAGTTCTTCGGCAGGTGCATCAGCCATGACCTCACATTTGGTTTGAGTGCCAAAGGGAAGTAGTTGGCGAATAACTTCTCATCTCTTCCCCCGGCAGCTTGAACAACGATGGTGTAGATGCTCAAGAACTCTGCCGGGTTCAGTCTTCCGTCATACTTCTCTGGTATCTCTGGCTTGAATGTGCGAGTGGATGGCTAACGGACTTGCCGCAGCTCGCGGGTGAAGGCAGGGCACCCAGCCTCGAAGGGCAGGTACCCGCCTTCAGCGAGTGCGGGCTCGTCGACGTCGGGGCCATCGCGCCTGTCGGACTGGCGGTGGGCGTCGCGGTGTCGCTCGGTGTTGACACGCGCGCCTTCCCTCTGCCTGTCCTCCAAGACTCGCCGTTGGCCTTGACGCGCTCGAGGGTCGGACAAACCCATTGAGACGTCGTCGGGTTCTTGGTTGTGCGGTTCCCGCACCAGCTGCCGCGGAGGGGACTGCACCATAGGAGTGGCCCCATCCGCACGGCCAGCAGCGTGGGCCATTGTCGCTGCCTGGGAAGGCCGTGGCGGGCCAGCCCGCTGCGATCCTCCCGCCTCAGCGAAGCCAATCAGACTCTAAATGGTGGCTCTCCACTCATCCATCTGATCGGCTGCCGGCGGAAATTTCAACAGCAGCTGAGCCCGCGCCATGGCCTCCGAAGCGGTGCTTGGCATGGATGTTGATGAAGACCGTAACGTCGCCCGGCTCCTGACGGTGCCGGTAGCGGTCGCACCGTGCTCTCGTCGTCGTGAGCCAGCCACCTGGATGGCGTGTTAACGAGTTGGAGGCGCTTGAGGGCCAGCGGCTCCGTTTGGCGTAGCGGCTGGGTCAGCTCGGGTGGCGCATGTTCTACGGCCGCACCCGCGGCGGGAGCGGTCGGGGAGTTGCGATTCCCCTCAGAGCGAGTACCCCCGCTGCGGCTGTGCGCCTCGGCCGGACGGGTAGGTACAGATGGAATAATCTCCCCTCCCGTACCTCGCGGGGCGTGGTCGCTGGGATGTAGTTGGTGATGTCCTTCTCTGGTGCCTCCTGCTCCTGCTTCGGCTGCAGGGGAGGTGGTAACGACGCCGCCTGCGCCGACCATGTCCCCCGCAGCGTCCACACCCCCAGGCGTCCCTGTAGCCCCCGCGGCGTCGGTGGTCATGTGCGGCGGGGCCTTCGAGGTGGATGGATGAGCTGAGGCGCCGGGCTTCTTCTTGGGCGCCATGGACGATGGAGCCGTTGGTGAAGAAGATGGCGGTGAAGATGACGCGCTACGTACACTTCTCGAGTTCGCGCAAGCGCATCCCCCTACCTGGCGCGCCAAAGATTTCATGGGAAACCACATCCACCTATGGGACCAAGGGCCCCTTTTGGTTCGGCAGGGGGACTGAGCACGTTGCACAAAGAGCGGAGGAGCACAACGTAGCGCGGCAGAGATAACACGGGCAGTTTTACCCAGGTTCGGGCCGCTGCGAGGCATAAAACCCTACTCCTGCTTTGGTGGATTGATGGTGGACGTTGGTGGAAATGCAACGCTCTTGCCCAGCAGCGTTGCCTTGGGGCAAGAGCAGCTATGCGTGTATGAGTGTACAGGGGTCCGAATCCTTTCTATGGTTGCCATGGGCCTCCTTTTATAGATCAAGGGGTCACCACAGTGGCAAATCAGTCATTGTGTACTGATTAGATAGCGAGCAGTGTTATCATATCTACTCTACAGATAGAGCAGTACGCATTAAATGCGCCGCTTAGTGTCACATCATGGCCTGCCCGGCACGCCTTGCCGGGCTGTTTGGCCACCTTCTCTCTTGTCTGCATGACACGTCGCTGGACGGGTGTCATTTGGAGGTGATTCCTGTAGGAAATGGCTGCCATGTGGCAAAAGGTAGCCACTTAGTCACTTTGGGGCTTGACACCGCACCGATCGATGACTTGCGTCGCCTGAGGTGGGGCGGTGAAGCCTTGGCGGGGTGTTTTGCCTCCTAGGATCTGGCAGGCCTGTCGGGGCGGTCTTGAGGCTTGCTTCCGGGGCAACCTTGACCTCGCCAGGCTCTCCTGCCCGGCAAGGGAGGTTTTCCCTTAGCGGTGTCTTGCTCCTTGGCTTGACTTGGTCTTCTCAACCTGCCCTTTGATTCCTCAAAGAGCCTATCTCTTCGTCTTGGCCTTGTCTTGGACGTTGCAATCTTGATCTTGGGCCTGTGCACGGTCTGGGCAACAAACCCAGGGTTTGTTGCACTGACATATACTTCAATCATACTAATAAAGCAATCATGTCTTCTCAAAATATCATGGCCAAAGAAAGTTATCCCTACAAAATCATATAGTCTGGCTATGCTCCACCTTCATCACACAAAGTATTTCATCATGCACAACCCCGATGACAAGCCAAGCAATTGTTTCATACTTTTGGTGTTCTCAAACTTTGCAACTTTCACGCAATACATGAGTGTGAGCCATGGATATAGCACTATAGGTGGAATATAATATGGTGGTTGTGGAGAATACAAAAAGGAAGGAGAAAGTCTCACATCAACTAGGCAAATTAATGGGCTATGAAGATGCCCATCAATTGATATCGATGCAAGTGAGTAGGGATTGCCATGCAAGGGATGCGCTAGAGCTATAAGTGTATGAAAGCTCAAAAAGAAACTAAGTGGGTGTGCATCCAACTTGCTTGCTCATGAAGACCTAGGGCAATTTGAGGAAGCCCATCATTGGAATATACAAGTCAAGTTCTATAATAAAAAAAATCCACTAGTATATGAAAGTGACAAAATAGGAGACTCTCTATCATGACGAACATGGTGCTATTTCAAAGCACAAGTGTGGAAAAGGATAGTAACATTGTCCCTTCTCTCTTTTTCTCTCATTTTTTTTGTTTGGGCTTCTTTGGCCTCTTTTTTTTGGGCTTCTTTGGCCTCTTTTATTTTTTTAAAGTCCGGAGACTCATCCCAACTTGTGAGGGAATAATAGCTTCCATCATCCTTTCCTCACATGGGACAATGCTCTAATAATGATGATCATCACACTTTTATTTACTTACAACTAAAGAATTACAACTCGATACTAGAACAAAGATATGACTCTATATGAATGTCTCATGCATATGAGAACAATATGACAATGATGGTATGTGTCATAATAAAACGGAACGGTGGAAGTTGCATGGCAATATATCTCGGAATGGCTATGGAAATGCCATAATAGGTAGGTATGGTGGCTGTTTTGAGGAAGGGTATATGGTGGGTTTAATGCATCGGCGAAAGTTGCGCGGTACTAGAGAGGCTAGAAATGGTGGAAGGGTGAGAGTGCGTATAATCCATGGACTCAACATTAGTCATAAAGAACTCACATACTTATTGCAAAAGTTTATTAGCCATCGAAACAAAGTACTAGTACACATGCTCCTAGGGGGATAGATTGGTAGGAAAACACCATCGCTCGTCCCTGACCGCCACTCATAAGGAAGCCGATCAAAGAATAAATCATGCTCCAACTTCATCACATAACGGTTCACCATACGTGCATGCTACGGGAATCACAAACTTTAACACAAGTATTTCTACCAATCCACAATTACTCACTAGCATGACTCTAATATCACCATCTTTATATCTCAAAACAAATGCAAGGAATCAAACTTCTCATATATTCAATGCTCTTTATATGAAAGTTTTTATTATATCCCTCTTGGATGCCCATCATATTAGGACTAAATTCATAACCTAAGCAAATTACCATGCTGTTTAAGACTCTCAAAATAATATAAGTGAAGCATGAGAGTTCAACAATTTCTATAAAATAAAACCACCGCCGTGCTCTAAAAAGATACTCCCTCCATTCCAAAATAGATGACTCAACTTTGTACTAACTTTAGTACAAAGTTAGTACAAAGTTGGGTCATCTATTTTGGAACGGAGGGAGTATAAGTGAAGCACTAGAGCAAACTGCCTAGCTCAAAAGATATAAGTGAAGCACATAGAGTATTCTAATAAATTCACGATTAAAGCGTGTCTCTCTCAAAAGGTGTATACAGCAAGGATGATTGTGGAAAACTAAAAAGCAAAGACTCATATCATACAAGACGCTCTAAGCAAAACACATATCATGTGGTGAATAAAAATATAGCCTCAAGTAAATTTACCGATGGATTGAAGACGAAAGAGGAGATGCCATCCGGGGCATCCCCAAGCTTAGATGCTTGGTTGTCCTTGAATATTACCTTGAGTTGCCTTGGTCATCCCCAAGCTTAGGCTCTTGCCACTCCTTATTCCATAGTCCATCAAATCTTTACCCAAAACTTGAAAACTTCACAACACAAAACTCAACAGAAAACTCGTAAGATCCGTTAGTATAATAAAGTAAATCACCACTTTAGGTACTGTTGTGAACTTATTCAAAATTTATATTGGTGTTATATCTACTGTATTCCAACTTCTCCATGGTTCATACCCCCCGATACTACCCATAGATTCATCAAAATAAGCGAACAACACATAGAAAACAGAATCTGTCAAAAACAAAACAGTCTGTAGTAATCTGGAAATTTCGTATACTTCTGTAATTCCAAAATTATGAAAAATTAGGACAACCTAAGCAATATGTATATCAATCTTATGTAAAAAATTCAGATCAAAAACACGTTTCTGTGATTTTCTAAATTTCTGGCAATGAGCACAAAAGTTTCTGTTTTTCAGCAAGATCAAATCAACTATCACAATAGACCATCCCAAAGGTCTTACTTGGCTCAAACACTAATTTAAACACCAAAACACAATTACTACAGAGGTAATAATGTATATTTATTGAAAAACAGAAAAAAAAACACAAAAATAAAATTGGGTTGCCTCCCAAACAGCGCTATTGTTTAACGCCCCTAGCTAGGCATAAAACATAGATCTAGGTATTGTCATCTTTGGTATTTAATTCTTTAATTGCACATTTATAACCCCTAGGAGATTCTTTGGGTTTATTTATAATCACACTCCTAGGTAGGAAATCAAGAAATTCACTTGTAGCAATTGGTTCTTTAATGATATCGACAAAGCTAGGGTAAATACTTATCATTTTAAGATCTTCGTTTCCTTTACTAGATGATTCACCCTTATCCTTAGGAACATAAATAAACTTAGTAGCTTTAGTAGAAGGGAATTTTGGAGTGGTTTTAACAGCGGCAAAAGCGGAACCCAAGTTGGTAATAATGTCTTCTAACTTATCAATTCTAGTAGAACCTTGATCTATTTTCTCATTAACTATAGGTTCCTTTTCCTTTAGATTCTTTAAAGTGGTTCCTACTTTCGATCCAATTTGAGTAATGTGATTATGAATCTTTTTATCCATATTTTCAATAAGCTCTACGGTAGAAATTTTATTCTCAAAATATCAAGCCTTTGCATCACATGTTCCAAAGTTTAAAGTGTTTCATTAACCATGAGTGGTGGTGAACCTACCAAATCTATCATAACATTGTGAGCATCCAAAGTATGGCTACCCAAGAAATTACCCCCAGTAATGGTATCTAGCACATATCTATACCAAGCAGTAACACCCACATAAAAAATACGGAGGAGAACGATAGTAGATTGCTTACAAGTAGATCTATTTTGAGCATTGCAAATTCTATACCAAGCATCTTTTAAATTTTCTCCCTCCCTTTGTTTAAAATTGAGAACCTCACTTTCACGGGTACTAACAATGGTAGAAGGACTAGCCATGATAGCAAAACAAGCGACCTAGCACACAAGCAAACGAAAAGACCAACGAAAGAAGGGTGAATAAAAAGGCAAAACAAATTGTATTTTTCTGAAAACGTTTTAGAAGTGGGGGAGAGGAAAACGAGAGGCAAATAGCAAATAATGTAAGTGCAAAAGATGAGAGTTTATGATAGGTACTTAGTAGGCTTGATGTAGAACCTCCCCGGCAACGGCGTCAGAAATTCTTCCTGCTACTTCTTGAGCTTGCGTTGATTTTTCCCTTGAAGAGGAAAGGGTGATGCAACAAAGTAAAGATAAGTATTTTCCTCAGTTAAGAACCAAGGTATCAATCCAGTAGGAGGCACAAGCAAGTCTCCAATATATGCACCTACATAAACTAACAAACACTTGCACACAACGCGAAAAAGGGGTTGTCAATCCCTTCACGGTCACGAACAAGAGTGAGATCTAATAGAGATAGGTATTAAAGATAAATAAAAGAGCAAACTAAAGTAAATATAAATAAATTGCAGCAAGGTATTTTTGGGTTTTTTGGTTTATAGATCTGAAAATATATGATGGAAAATAGACCCGGGGGCCATAGGTTTCACTAGAGGCTTCTCTCTTGAAGAAAACAAACGGTGGGTAAACAAATTACTGTTGAGCAATTGATAGAAAAACGCATAATTATGAAGACATCTAAGGCAATGATCATGAATATAGGCATCACGTCCGTGACAAGTAGACTGAAACGTTTCTGCATCTACTACTATTACTGCACACATCGACCGACTCCTGCCTGCATCTAGAGTATTAAGTTCATAAGAATAGAGCAACTCTTTAAGTAAGATGACATGATGTAGAGGGATAAACTCAAGCAATATGATATAACCCCCATCTTATTATCCTTGATGGCAACAATACAATACGTGCCTCGCTACCCCTTCTGTCACTGGGTGAGGACACCTCAAGATTGAACCCAAAACTAAGCACCTCTCCCATTGCAAGAAAAACCAATCTAGTTGGCCAAACCAAACCGATAGTTCGAAGAGAAATACAAAGATATCTTAATCATGCATAAAAGAGTTCAGAGAAGACTCAAATAATATTCATAGATAATCTGACCATAAATCCACAATTCATCGGATCTCAACAAATGCACCACAAAATAAGATTACATCGAATAGAACTCCAAGAACACCGAGGAGAACATTGTATTGAAGATCAAAGAGAGAGAAGAAGCCATCTAGCTACTAGCTATGGACCCTTAGGTCCGTGGTAAACTACTCGCGCTTCATCGGAAGGGCAGCAAGGTTGATGTAGAGGCCCTACTTGATTGAATCCCCCTCCGGCGGAGTGTCGGAAAAGGCCCCAAGATGGGATCTCACGGGAACAGAAGCTTGCGGCGGCGGAAAAGTATTTTTGGTGTTCCCTCTGGTATAGGGGGATATTTGAGGATTTATAGCGCAGAGATTAGGTCAAGACAGTCCACGAGGGGCCCACAAGCCAGGCCCGCCCCCCTGGGGCGCGCCCCCATGGCTTGTGGCCGCCTCGTGGGTCTTCTGGCCTCCTCTCCAAGTCTCGTTGGTTTCTTCTGGTCCAAGAAAAATCACCGAAAGTTTTATTCCATTTGGACTCCGTTTGATATTCTTTTTTATAAAAGTCAAAAACAAGGAAAAAAACAGAAACTGGCACTGGGCTCTAGGTTAATAGGTTGGTCCCAAAAATAATATAAAATAGCATATTAATGCATATAAAACATCCAAAACAGATAATATAATAGCATGGAACAATCAAAAATTATAGATACGTTGGAGACGTATCATATCCCCAGCCGACCAGGGTTCAAATCCTGGTGCTACATTATTACTGGATTTATTTCAGGATTTCCGGCGATGTGCTTTCAGTGGGAGGAGACGTTGCCGTCAACGACGAGGCGCCTATGGTGACTTCCTAAATCTCAAGATGATATGTCGGCTCAGTCTCTCGAAGGTGCTCATAGGGGTAGGGAGTGCGTGTGTGCGTTCATAGGGGTAAGTATATGCGCGTATGTATGAGCGCTTGAGTCTGTACTGTGTTAAAAAAATCCACGATCGTTTCAAAAAACACAAGGATTCATCCACGACCTCATCTGTTTTTCTTTTAGACAATCCATAATCTCATCTCTTTTTTACAATTTTATTCAAGGTTCATAAACAAGCGGGATACAAGCAACATTCGGTAAAACCTTAGCCACATATGGCGACTCACTGAAAGAGACACGGCTACTTTTGCTAAAGAGTGGGCTTCAAAATTGCTTTCCTTAATCTCAAAACAGAAATCCACAAAAAGGAAATTTCTAATACTAAGATGAATGTCTTACAAAACTCGTGCATATGAAGGCGAAGCTCCCTTCTTGATGTTTGCAATGACCTTTATGCAGTCTGAAGCAACTACTAGTCTCAGAATATTAAGATCCTGCGCCAGAGCTAACACCTCGCAGCACTGGCGAATCTGGAGCTAATGTTACCCTGATGCAGTACTTAACCATGGCGTAAAATTTTCAAGCAAGATGCACTAAATAAAGGTGTGTTTCATAGCTTGTAACTTGAATTACCAAACGTAATAGAAGTCAAATTATAAAAACAAAGTGCAACCCTCAAACTACTTAATATAATGCTAAAACAAAGGACAAAATTACTTGAAAGATGTCTTGCATTCCCAAATTCCAAAACACATCATCCGACATCAAGGTTCAATAACCTACAAGATAAAATAGAATTAAACTTTCAAGTAGGACATAATAAAATACTCAAAAAAAAGTACTTAAATTTGCTAAAACTTAAAAGAATATTTTTAGTATATTCTCTTTCTCTAAGCCATGAAATACTCAAGCATTTGATCATCAATGACCATTTTCAAGAAGAACATAATAAAATACCTAATCAAAGTGCCTAAATCTGCTATAATTTTAAAAGGGTTAATTAGATAAATGCCACTCCAATTATGGCAATTCATAAAAATGCCACTGCAATTTCCAAACTTTGAAAAATGCCACTGCAATTTTTTCAAACTTTGAAAAACGCCACTCCAGACTTCGAAAAATGCCACTGAAAATGGCATGAAATGGCATTTTTCAAAGTTTGGAAATTGCAGTGGCATTTTTATGAATCACCATAATTGGAGTGGCATTTATCAAATTAACCCATTTTAAAAATTACCTTTAGTATATTCACTTCAACGGGAGATGTCCATCTCCTAGTCTCCAGTCTTCTCATAGGAACATGTAATCTGTTAGCTCGAAAATTGGCAATCTCCAGTTCTTCGTGGTATTTGTATATGAAGGACATGGTTGACAGGGGACGTCAAAATTCTTTGTCGTGAATTGCCCATCGTCTGGCCCACCAAATTGCCCACGTGGTGATTAGAACCCTCACGAGGTCTTCCTGTTTCAGCGTATCGAAAAGCCAAAAGAGCCATAGCTTCGGATCCTCACTCCTATTTGAGATGACATGTTCAAGCACCTCTTCATCTCCAAGAGCCCACACACATTTCACCATCTAGCAACTGAATAGTGAATGTGATTACTTCCTTTGATGATTCGAAAATGGAGCAGAAAGGATCCTCGCCTTTTTCCCCATAGGTGACCCTGAGTTATCGAACCCACGAGAGGAAGATGCCATTTAAGCTAGGGTCTCAAACAAGCTTTTGTTAAAGAAACAATTCCAGCTTTTGATCGGATCAAAATCAAACAACTGAAGGGAAACACTTATAATAAAAATAGGCATGTGTATGAGGTACTAATGCTTACAGCCATATATTTGTGGCGGGACCAAATATGATCTTGATTTGTGTGCTAGAAGTCACCCATTGAGATGTGCTTGTTACGAACCAAAGTGGGGGATGTGTCCAAATTACATCTTGACTGGCACGCGCCTTGGACCTCAAGGCCACCGAGGAAGGTGGGGCGACATAACCTGGCCCAGTTAACCCGGCATTGGCCGCCTCACGCCTCTTTGTTGCCGACCTAGAGGAAGTCGCGAATGATGCGGTTCATCTTATCGAGGATGGACTTGTTGAGGACCAAGGCGATGAGGAAGTGTGTCAGCATTGCGTAGAGAACATGCCAGACAAGCACTTGTCGATAACCGATGGACAGCATGGAGGCATTCCATGTGGGGAGCCTCTTCTCAAGCATGTCAACGAGCGGAAGAAGGTCAGATGTCGACGCCTTTGCGGATGGAGATGGGTAGGCCCAGGTACTTAACTAGGAACGAAGTGATTGGACACGCCATGGACAAAGAGATGGTGGCAATGTGGTTGTCGTTGCACTGGATAGGCGTGGTAGAGCAGTTACCAAAGTTATTGCGTAGCCCAGCCACCGCACCAAACACCCATAACAACCCTTGAATTGTGCGGATGCCATGCTCATCGAGGTGGTAGAAGACGGCAACATTGTCAGCACATAAGGACGTGCTCGGATCCGTGTGGCGTGCGCTAAGGCCGTGGAGGAGCCCTCGCTAGACTGCAGACTGGATGAGCGAGTTAAGGACATCGATGATGAGCATGAAGATCATCGGGCGGAGCGGGTCGCCGTGATGCAGGGCCCGTGCATGGTCGATCGGCGGGCCGGGAGTCTCGTTCACCAACATGCACGTGGAGGCGGATGAAAGGAGGATCGATATCCACTCCTTTCATCTTTGGCTGAATCCCAGGTGGCCCAGCATCTCAAGGAGGAACAGCCAGGACACTGAATCGAAGGCGCGAGCGATGTCGAGCTTGAGAAGCATCCGAGGGAACTTGAGATTTTGAAGGAGAAGCGCCATTTGTTGGACAAGCAGGAAGTTGTCATGGATGCTTCAGCCGGCAATGAAGGCACTCTGGTTGGAAGAAACCATGGAGCCGAGATGAGGAGCAAGAAGGAGAGACAAGGTGTGACGCCCCTGACTTAATCATGCACTAATTATACACGCAAATGCGCACGATCAAGATCAGAGACTCACAGGAAGATATCACAACACAACTCTAGACACAAATCAAACATAAAGCTTTATATTACAAGCCAGGGCCACGAAGGCTCGAATACATAAGTCAACGGAAGCAACAACATCTGATACAGACATAAGTAAACAAGTTTTCCTTAAGAAGGCTGAGCAAAACAACGACATCTAGATCGAAAAGGCGTCGACCTCCTGCCTGGGGCCTCCTAACTACTCCTGGTCGTCGGTGGTCTCCATGTAGTAGTATGCTCCCTCAGTGTAGTAGTAGTCATCGACAGGATCAAATGGGCTCCGTCATCTGATTGTAGCAATCGGGTAGAGGAGAAAAGGGGTAGCAAAGCAACCGTGAGTACTCATCCAAAGTATTCGCAAGACTTGCATCAGATCTATGCTAAGTATGTATCAGTATCAAAGGAATGGGGCTATATTTTTGGACTATACTGCAGAAATGCCAGAATAGAGGGGAAGGCCTAGCCTATCGAAGACTAGCATCTTGCAGCGTCTTGCAGCATTAGAAGAGTGCAGATTAGCATATCATAAAGTAACAAGTATATTTTAGTAACGCCCAGAGATCCTTCCACAACTCCCTGCGAGAAAGCGATCCCGAAGCCATCATATCCATTTAGTGTCACATGTATCTAGTTCTAGTTGTAGTAGATCGGGATACAACTCCGAGCGTCCGTTACCGTGTACACGTCTATTCGAATAGATATACTTCCCTGTAGGGGTGCACCAACTTACCCATCACGCTCGATTAACTCCGGTCGGTCACGCTTTTCAGGTCATGACCGGCCTCGACTGATCGACACATCGTAGTCCTACCTAGGCTCAACTGAGAGGTCAGCACGCCGGTCTACATCCTAAGTGTGAAGGGGTCATGGGCCTATCGTTCTAAGCACTCATGTGCATTGCAAGGACGGACGGGACCAAACCCACCTTAGTATATATACATCCAGGCATAACCGACTCACCCGGGCGCATGCCACTCAACTGCTGACGTCTGTGAGCTTTCGAAAGAATCGTACGACGTCGAGTGCCCATACTTATTCCCGCGTGGTGGTCAGTGAGAAAAGGCCAGAGGCCTACTCAGATCACATATCCAAACCGTTAGTGTATTGGGAGCGCCCGGAGACGATCAGTGATCCTTTCGCCCCGTCTCGAGGACTTACGACAAGGGTCAGGCCCATCCCTCTCTAGGGCGGTCTGCCTACCCGGCCGTGCCTCGTAATAATCTCGCGAGTACCCACCAGGTCAACTCGACTCACAAGAGACTGTCGGGAACTCAGGTCCACCTCTACCAGGGTGGTACCGCCTGTCCCTTCATTCCCACAACACCAGTAAAAGGGGCAACAGGTAAAGGTAACATTATGTCCATGCCGTCAAGGGGGAAATCCGAGGAATCACCCTCGATGGATTCCCACTCGATGTAACCGTCAAGGTGAACTTGGAGGAATCACCCTCGATAGGTTCACACTTGAGGGGCTGCATGTCAGAGGCATCATCGGTGGTGGTGAAAGAGGAATCACCCTCGGTAACCCACAACTGACTAGCTACGCTACAGAGGTATCATTAGGAGTGAGGTAGGAGGTATCACCCTCGGCACTCGATAGTAGCTCTGCAGAGTCGTACAACTAAAGAGGGGGTGCGGTGATGTGTCGGTCTCTGCACATCGATCACGTTGATCGAGTCATCCGGTAACAAAGCGGGGCAACGAGTACAAGGGTGAGGGGTCACTGATGGATCACTAACCAACCTATACTAAGCATATAGGATAACATGTAAATTAACAATAGCAGGTTACAAAAGCACGCTATGCATCCGAATAGGAGCTATCGAACAACATTAGCAAAATCTAATGCATGCATGAGAGAGAAGGAATGGGCGATATAGGAATGATCAAGGGGGTTTTTCTTGCCTGGAAGCTCTGTTGAAAGGGACTGGTCATCAGGAGTGTAGTCGTACTCGGGAGCAGCGTCAGTCTCGGGGTCTGCTGGAGAGAAGAGTGGGAACAAACATTAAATACAAATCAAACAAATGCAGCACAATGCATGTCATGGCAATATGATGTTGGGAAACGTAGCATGCAATTTCAAAAATTTCCTACGCTCACGCAAGATCTATCTAGGAGATGCATAGCAACGAGAGGGGGAGAGTGTGTCCATGTACCCTCGTAGACCGGAAGCGGAAGCGTTAGCTTAACGCGGTTGATGTAGTCGAACGTCTTCGCGATCCAGCCGATCAAGCACCGAACGTACGGCACCTCCGAGTTCAGCACATGTTCAGCTCAATGACGTCCCTTGAACTCTTGATCCAGCAAAGTGTCGAGGGAGAGTTTCATCAGCACGACGGCGTGGTGACGGTGATGGTGATGTGATCCGCGCAGGGCTTCGCCTAAGCACTACGACGCTATGACCGGAGGAGTAAACTGTGGAGGGGGGCACTGCACACGGCTAAGAGAATAATTGTTGTGCTTTGGGGTGCCCCCTGCCCCTATATATAAAGGAGGGGAGGAGGAGGTCGGCCACCAAAGGGGGCGTGCCATGGGGGGGAGTCCTACTAGGACTCTACTCCTAGTAGGATTCGCCCCCCCCCCCCCACTTTTCCTTTCTCCGGAGGTGGAAATAGGGAAGGAGAGGGAGAGGGAGAAGGAAAGGGGGGCGCCACCCCCTTCCCTAGTCCAATTCGGCCTCCTCCCTTGTGGGCTGGTTAGCCTCCCTCCTATGGCCCATATGGCCCATATCTTCCACCGGGGGGTTCCGGTAACCCCTCCGGTACTCCGGTATGTACCCGATACACTCCGGAACCCTTCCGGTGTCCGAATACTACCTTCCAATATATCAATATTTACCTCTCGACCATTTCGAGACTCCTCGTCATGTCCGTGATCTCATCTGGGACTCCAAACAAACTTCGGTCACCAAAACACATAACTCATAATACAAATCGTCATCGAACGTTAAGCGTGCGGACCCTACGGGTTCGAGAACTATGTAGACATGATCGAGACACATCTACGATCAATAACCAATAGCAGAACCTGGATGCTCATATTGGCTCCTACATATTCTACGAAGATCTTTATCGGTCAAATCGCATAACAATATACGTCATTCCCTTTGTCATCGGTATGTTACTTGCCCGAGATTCGATCGTCGGTATCATCATACCTAGTTCAATCTCGTTACCGGCAAGTCTCTTTACTCATTCCGTAATGCATCATCCCGTAACTAACTCATTAGTCACATTGCTTGCAAGGCTTATAGTAATGTGCATTACCGAGAGGGCCCAGAGATACCTCTCCGATACAAGGAGTGACAAATCCTAATCTCGATCTATGCCAACCCAACAAACACCTTCGGAAACACCTGCAGATCAACTTTATAATCACCCAGTTACATTGTGACGTTTGATAGCACACAAGGTGTTCCTCCGGTATTCGGGAGTTGCATAATCTCATAGTCAGAGGAATATGTATAAGTCATGAAGAAAGCAATAGCAATAAAACTTAACGATCATTATGCTAAGCTAACGGATGGGTCTTGTTCATCACATCATTCTCCTAATGATGTGATCCCGTTCATCAAATGACAACACATGTCTATGGTCAGGAAACTTAACCATCTTTGATTAACGAGCTAGTCAAGTAGAGGCATACTAGGGACACTTTGTTTTGTCTATGTATTCACACATGTATCAAGTTTCCGGTTAATACAATTCTAGCATGAATAATAAACATTTATCATGATATAAGGAAATATAAAATAACAACTTTATTATTGCCTCTAGGGCATATTTCCTTCAGTCTCCCACTTGCACTAGAGTCAATAATCTAGTTCACATCAACATGTGATTTAACACCAATAGTTCACATCTTTATGTGATTAACACCCATAGTTCACATCGCCATGTGACCAACACCCAAAGGGTTTACTAGAGTCAATAGTCTAGTTCACATCGCCATGTGATTAATACCCAAAGAGTATTAAGGTGTGATCATGTTTTGCTTGTGAGAGAAGTTTAGTCAACGGGTCTGCCACATTCAGATCCGTATGTATCTTGCAAATTTCTATGTCTACAATGCTCTGCACGGAGCTACTCTAGCTAATTGCTCCCACTTTCAATATGTATCTAGATTGAGACTTAGAGTCATCTAGATTAGTGTCAAAGCTTGCATCGACGTAACTCTTTATGACGAACTCTTTATCACATCCATAACCGAGAAACATTTCCATAGTACTCTTAGGTAACTAAGGATAACTTTGACCGCTGTCCAGTGATCCACTCCTGGATCACTATCGTACCCCCTTGCTTAACTCATGGCAAGGTATACAATAGGTCTGGTACACAGCATAGTATACTTTATAGAACCTATGACTGAGGCATAGGGAATGACATTTCATTCTCTTTCTATTTTCTGCCGTGGTCGGGTTTTGAGTCTTACTCAACTTCACACCTTTGCAACACAGGCAAGAACTCCTTCTTTGACTGTTCCATTTTGAACTACTTCAAAATCTTGTCAAGGTATGTATTCATTGAAAAAACTTATCAAGCATTTTGATCTATCTCTATAGATCTTGATGCCCAATATAAGTAGCTTCACCGAGGTCTTTCATTGAAAAATTCTTATTCAAGTATCCTTTTATGCTATCCAGAAATTCTATATCATTTCCAATCAGCAATATGTCATCCACATATAATATCAGAAATGCTACAGAGCTCCCACTCACTTTCTTGTAAATACAGGCTTCACCATAAGTCTGTATAAAACCATATGCTTTGATCACCTTATCAAATCGTATATTCCAACTCCGAGATGCTTGCACCAGTCCATAGATGGATCGCTGGAGCTTGCACACTTTGTTAGCACCTTTGACAAAACCTTCTGGTTGCATCATATACAACTCTTCTTTGAGAAATCCATTAAGGAACGCAGTTTTGACGTCCATTTGCCAGATTTCATAATCATAAAATGTGGCAATTGCTAACATGATTCGGATAGACTTAAGCATCGCTACGGGTGAGAAGATCTCATCGTAGTCAACCACTTGAACTTGTCGAAAACCTTTCACAACAAGTCGAGCTTTGTAGACAGTAACATTACCGTCAGCGTCAGTCTTCTTCTTGAAGATCCATTTATTCTCTATGGCTTGCCGATCATCGGGCAAGTCAAGCAAAGTCCACACTTTGTTTTCATACATGGATCCCATCTCAGATTTCATGGCCTCAAGCCATTTCGCGGAATCTGGACTCATCATCGCTTCCTCATAGTTCGTAGGTTCGTCATGGTCTAGTAACATGACTTCCAGAACAGGATTACCGTACCACTCTGGTGCGGAACATACTCTGGTTGACCTACGAGGTTCGGTAGTAACTTGATCCGAAGTTTCATGATCATCATCATTAACTTCCTCACTAACTGGTGTAGGCATCACTGGAACTGATTTCTGTGATGAACTACTTTCCAATTCGGGAGAAGGTACAATTACCTCATCAAGTTCTACTTTCCTCCCACTCACTTCTTTCGAGAGAAACTCCTTCTCTAGAAAGGATCCATTCTTAGCAACGAATATCTTGCCTTCGGATCTGTGATAGAAGGTGTACCCAACAGTCTCCTTTGGGTATCCTATGAAGACGCATTTCTCCGATTTGGGTTCGAGCTTATCAGGTTGAAGTTTTTTCACATAAGCATCGCAGCCCCAAACTTTAAGAAACGACAGCTTAGGTTTCTTGCCAAACCACAGTTCATATGGTGTCGTCTCGATGGATTTAGATGGTGCCCTATTTAACGTGAATGCAGCTGTCTCTAATGCATAATCCCAAAACGAAAGTGGTAAATCGGTAAGAGACATCATAGATCGCACCATATCTAATAAAGTACGATTACGATGTTCGGACACACCATTACGTTGTGGTGTTCCAGGTGGCATGAATTGCGAAACTATTCCACATTGTTTTAAATGAAGACCAAACTCATAACTCAAATATTCGCCTCCGCGATCAGATCGTAGAAACTTTATTTTCTTGTTACGATGCTTCACTCTGAAACTCTTTGAACTTTTCAAATGTTTCAGACTTATGTTTCATTAAGTAGATATACCCATATCTGCTCAAATCATCTGTGAAGGTCAGTAAATAACGATACCCGCCGCGAGCTTCAACACTCATCGGACTGCATACATCGGTATGTATTATTTCCAACAAGTCATTAGCTCGCTCCATTGTTCCGGAGAACGAAGTTTTAGTCATCTTGCCCATGAGGCATGGTTCGCAAGTATCAAATGATTCATAATCAAGTGATTCCAAAAGTCCATCTGCATGGAGTTTCTTCATGCGCTTTACACCAATATGACCTAAACGGCAGTGCCACAAATATGTTGCACTATCATTATCAACTTTGCATCTTTTAGCATCAATATTATGAATATGTGTATCACTACGATCGAGATTCAATAAACCATTTATATTGAGTGTATGACCATAGAAGGTTTTATTCATGTAAATAGAACAACAATTATTCTCTGACTTAAATGAATAACCGTATTGCAATAAACATGATCCAATCATATTCATGCTCAACGCAAACACCAAATAACATTTATTTAGGTCTAACACTAATCCCAAAGGTAGAGGGAGTGTGCGATGGTGATCTTATCAACCTTGGAATCACTTCCAACACACATCGTCACCTCGTCATTAACTAGTCTCTGTTCATTTTGCAACTCCTGTTTCGAGTTACTAATGTTAGCAACTGAACCGGTATCAAATACCCAGGGGCTACTATGAACACTAGTAAAATACACATCAATATCATGTATATCAAATATACTTTTGTTTACTTTGCCATCCTTCTTATCCGCCAAAAATTTGGGGTAGTTCCGCTTCCAGTGACCATTTCCTTTGCAGTAGAAGCACTCAGTTTCAGGCTTAGGTCCAGACTTGGGCTTCTTCACGGGAGTGAAAACTTGCTTGCCATTCTTCTTGAGGTTCCCTTTCTTTCCCTTGCCCTTTTTCTTGAAACTAGTGGTCTTGTCAACCATCAACACTTGATGTTATTTCTTGATTTCTACCTTCGCCGATTTCAGCATCGCGAAGAGCCTGGGAATCGTTTTCGTCATCCCTTGCATATTATAGTTCATCATGAAGTTCTAGTAACTTGGTGACAGTGACTAGAGAACTCTGTTAATCACTATCTTATCTAGAAGATTAACTCCCACTTGATTCAAGCGATTGTAGTACCCAGATGTTCTGAGCACATGCTCACTAGCTGAGCTATTCTCCTCCATCTTGTAGGCAAATGAC
Organism: Thinopyrum elongatum; assembly: GCA_011799875.1. Classification (NCBI taxonomy): domain Eukaryota; kingdom Viridiplantae; phylum Streptophyta; class Magnoliopsida; order Poales; family Poaceae; genus Thinopyrum; species Thinopyrum elongatum. Next base: position 450,671,552 of record CM022297.1, read on the forward strand.
TTGTCAGAGGTCTCATACCTCTCGACACGGGCATGAGTCTGAAATACCAATTTCATCTCTTTGGAACATCTCATATGCTCCGTGGCGTTCAAAACGTTTTTGAAGTCCCGGTTCTAAGCCGTAAAGCATGGTGCACTAAACTATCAAGTAGTCATCATATCAAGCTTGCCAAACGTTCATAACATCTGCATCTGCTCCTGCAATAGGTCTATCACCTAGCGGTGCATCAAGGACATAATTCTTCTGTGCAGCAACGAGGATATTCCTCAGATCACGGACCCAGTCCGCATCATTGCTACTATCATCTCTCAACTTAGTTTTTCTCTAGGAACATATCTAAAATAAAACAGGGGAGCTATACGCGAGCTATTGATCTACAACATAATTTGCAAATACTATCAGGTACTAAGTTCATGATAAATTAAAGTTCAATTAATCATATTACTTAAGAACTCGCACTTAGATAGATATCCCTCGAGTCATCTAAATGATCACGTGATCCAAATCAACTAAACCATGTCCGATCATCACGTGAGATGGAGTAGTCTTCAATGGTGAACATCTCTATGTTGATCATATCTACTATATGATTCACGTTCGACCTTTCGGTCTGCAGTGTTCCGAGACCGTGTCTGTACATGCTAGGCTCGTCAAGTTTAACCCGAGTATTCCGCATGTGCAAAATTGTCTTGCACCCGTTGTATGTGAACGTAGAGCCTATCACACCCGATCATCACGTGGTGTCTCAGCACGAAGAACTTTCGCAACGGTGCATACTCAGGGAGAACACTTATACCTTGAAATTTAGTTAAGGGATCATCTTATAATGCTACCACCGTACTAAGCAAAATAAGATGCATAAAAGATAAACATCACATGCAATCAAAATATGTGACATGATATGGCCATCATCATCTTGTGCCTTTGATCTCCATCTCCAAAGCACCGTCATGATCTCCATCGTCACCGGCTTGACACCTTGATCTCCATCGTAGCATCGTTGTCGTCTCGCCAACTATTGCTTCTACGACTATCGCTACCGCATAGTGATAAAGTAAAGCAATTACATGGCGATTGCATTTCATACAATAAAGCGACAACCATAAGGCTCCCGCCAGTTGCCGATAACTTTTACAAAACATGATCATCTCATACAATAACGTATATCACATCATGCCTTGACCATATCACATCACAGCATGCCCTGCAAAAACAAGTTAGACGTCCTCTACTTTGTTGTTGCAAGTTTTACGTGGCTGCTACGAGCTTCTAGCAAGAACCGTTCTTACCTACGCATCAAAACCACAATGATTTTTTGTCAAGTGTGCTGTTTTAACCTTCAACAAGGACCGGCCGTAGTCAAACTCGATTCAACTAAAGTTGGAGAAACAGACACCCGCCAGCCACCTGTGTGCAAAGCACGTCGGTAGAACCAGTCTCATGAACGCGGTCATGTAATGTCGGTCCGGGCCGCTTCATCCAACAATACCGCCGAATCAAAGTAAGACGTTGGTGGTAAGCAGTATGACTATTATCGCCCACAACTCTTTGTGTTCTACTCGTGCATATCATCTACGCATAGACCTGGCTCGGATGCCACTGTTGGGAAACGTAGCATGCAATTTCAAAAATTTCTTACGCTCACGCAAGATCTATCTAGGAGATGCATAGCAACGAGAGGGGGAGAGTGTGTCCACGTACCCTCGTAGACCGGAAGCGGAAGCGTTAGCTTAACGCGGTTGATGTAGTCGAACGTCTTCGCGATCCAACCGATCAAGCACCGAACGTACGGCACCTCCGAGTTCAGCACACGTTCAGCTCGATGACGTCCCTCGAACTCTTGATCCAGCAAAGTGTCGAGGGAGAGTTTCGTCTGCACGACGGCGTGGTGACGGTGATGGTGATGTGATCCGCACAGGGCTTCGCCTAAGCACTACGACGCTATGACCGGAGGAGTAAACTGTGGAGGGGGGCACCGCACACGGCTAAGAGAACAATTGTTGTGCCTTGGGGTGCCCCCCTGCCCCCGTATATAACGGAGGGGAGGAGGAGGCCGGCCACCAAAGGGGGCGTGCCATGGGGGGGGAGTCCTACTAGGACTCTACTCCTAGTAGGATTCGCCCCCCCCCCCCACTTTTCCTTTCTCAGGAGGTGGAAATAGGGAAGGAGAGGGAGAGGGAGAAGGAAAGGGGGGCGCCACCCCCTTCCCTAGTCCAATTCGGCCTCCTCCCTTGTGGGCTGGTTAGCCTCCCTCCTATGGCCCATATGGCCCATATCTTCCACCGGGGGGTTCCGGTAACCCCTCCGGTACTCCGGTATGTACCTGATACACTCCGGAACCCTTCCGGTGTCCGAATACTACCTTCCAATATATCAATCTTTACCTCTCGACCATTTCGAGACTCCTCGTCATGTCCGTGATCTCATCCGGGACTCCGAACAAACTTCGGTCACCAAAACACATAACTCATAATACAAATCGTCATCGAACGTTAAGCGTGCGGACCCTACGGGTTCGAGAACTATGTAGACATGACCGAGACACATCTGCGATCAATAACCAATAGCGGAACCTGGATGCTCATATTGGCTCCTACATATTCTACGAAGATCTTTATCGGTCAAACTGCATAACAATATACGTCATTCCCTTTGTCATCGGTATGTTACTTGCCCGAGATTCGATCGTTGGTATCATCATACCTAGTTCAATCTCGTTACCGGCAAGTCTCTTTACTCGTTCCGTAATGCATCATCCCGTAACTAACTCATTAGTCACATTGCTTGCAAGGCTTATAGTAATGTGCATTACCGAGAGGGCCCAGAGATACCTCTCCGATACACGGAGTGACAAATCCTAATCTCGATCTATGCCAACCCAACAAACACCTTCGGAGACACCTATAGAGCATCTTTATAATCACCCAGTTACGTTGTGACATTTGATAGCACATAAGGTGTTCCTCCGGTATTCGGGAGTTGCATAATCTCATAGTCAGAGGAATATGTATAAGTCATGAAGAAAGCAATAACAATAAAACTTAACTATCATTATGCTAAGCTATCGGATGGGTCTTGTCCATCACATCATTCTCCTAATGATGTGATCCCGTTCATCAAATGACAACACATGTCTATGGTCAGAAAACTTAACCATCTTTGATTAACGAGCTAGTCAAGTAGAGGCATACTAGGGACACTTTCTTTTGTCTATGTATTCACACATGTATCAAGTTTCCGGTTAATACAATTCTAGCATGAATAATAAACATTTATCATGATATAAGGAAATATAAAATAACAACTTTATTATTGCCTCTAGGGCATATTTCCTTCATATGATGTGTTAGGGGTGACCTAATGCAGTGCTAAGCGTTACAGAGAAATATTTTTCCGGCTTTAGGCGGTTATCGGATAGACGAACCGAAGGGGAATGTTCCATGTTTGCAGTGTTAGAGACATGTGACAAGTATGTGAATTGCATAATTAGATTCGTCTTACTTTTCTGAGCAACTTTCATATATAAATTATTTTCATCCGAGTTACGGTTTATTTTATATGGTTTTTCAAAGTTTTAATCATTTTCTGGAATTTACTGGATTAAATATTAATTCGAAAAATAAATGAATAAAATGCTACGGGTACCCAGAAATGTACCCAACAGAATGTATGTGAGGCTGACGGGTGGGGTCCAAGGGCCTTAGTCAGCAGTGAGTCACCAGTTGACCAGTCAACAGTTGACTGGTCAACTGGGTCCAGGGACCCACATGTCATAGGCTCAGTTATTTAACAGATTTTAAATATCTAGTTTAATTAGCTAGTGCCTAGTGGGGCCAGACTATCGGTGTCACAAGGGTTAATTGACTTAATTAAAGCATTTGACCGGCTAATTAATCTAGCAGGGCCCCGATGTCAATGGGGGTTAGTTATTTTAATTAGCCCCTAATCTACACAGGGCCTGGCCCATGTGGTAGTGCCCTGGCAGCCACACACACACGCATACACATGGCACGCCGCACACAACACGCACACGGCGCCGTCGACCACCAGCAGCAGCGGCGGGCAGTGGCGGCCGGAGGCGGACGCAGCCTAGCGTGGGGAACGGCGTGCAGCGGCGGGCGCAACAGCAGCAGCGAGCAGCAGCAGCGGGCCGCAACAACGCGCGGGCGCGGGCGGAGAGGCGCAGCCAGGAGCGGATGCGGGCGGCGCGGGCGACGACGGGCGTGGCGGGGGCGCAGCCACCTGTGGGCGGGCGGGCGCAGAGGCGCAGCCGGGCCAGCAGGAGCGCGGCCAGGCGCAGGCGGGGACTCGGCCAGTGCGCCGCGATGCAGTAGGCAGCGAGGCGCGCGAGCGCGCGTGGGAGCAGGACTCCGTTCGCGATCACGGGAAGGCGCGGGCGTGGGGTTGTGGCTACAGGCGCGAGCGGAGCACGGGGTCGGCCCCTGTGCGGGGGCGCGACGACGGGAAGCGGACAGGGCGCGGCCAGGGCGGAGCTTCGGCGCATGGGGGCACAGTTCAAGGGGGAAAGAGAGGGGATCGAGAGAGGAGCTCACGGGGAGATGGTTGGCATGCTCGGGGAGGCCGAAGGGGGTCGGGATGGCGCGGATCGACGAGGCGACTGCGGGTGCCCGAGGTTGAAGAGGAGTCGAATACGACGGCTTGGGGAGGCCCCTGCTCGCGTGTGTTGTCGTGGAGGTCGAGGACGTTGAGGCGCATCCCCTAGACAGCAAACGATGGCCCGGGGAAGCTCCGGTGCGCGAAGACGGCGATGGCGCGGCGGCGGTTGCTCGGTTGGGTGTGGGGCAGAGACCAACGACGCGATGGGAGGGGGGAGAAGTGGCCTAGGGTTTCGGGAGAGAGGGAGAGCAGCTGGGGCTGGTTCTTATCCACCAGGGGGACTAGTGGATGGCCGACACGGCGGCATGAGTGGCCATGGTGGGGGTGGATGGCCGCCACGCCCTCCCCTGCCTCATGTAGCAGAAGGAAGGAGACGAGTGGGGGCGTGGGCTGGGCCGCCCAGCCCCACTTGGGCCTCTCCTTTTTTTTGGTTTCGTTTATCTATTTTTTTTCTGCCTTCTTTTATATTGCTTTGTTTTGTATTTTATTTATGTACTAAATGAATTTAGTACAACTTGAAAACTTAGCACGTAATTCAAACACATCATTCTGAGACCACACACAAGGTTTCACAACATTTTTGAAAAGCTTAAGTATTTGTTTATTTTGAAAAGGCTATTCTATTTGACGTTGGACCACTTTATAATTTCCTAAGGATTAATTGGTGAGTCAAATGAAGTTCATTTCAACATGACAATGATTATGGGAATTTATAGAATAATGCGAACATTTTAGTTTTACTGTTCGAAGAAATAATAATTTCACTCTCAATTTAAATTTGAGTTTGACTTTGATTTTGGACAAGTGGTAATTTGCATAGTAATCATGATGATATGGCCACCATTAGGGGGGACATTACTGTAGCATAATTATCGGGGTGTTACACACGGCCTTGGCGTAGAGCTTGGCGATGAGGTGAATGAGGCTAATCGACCGATACTCGAACAAAGACTCTGCGTCTGGCCTCTTAGGCAGGTGGTGATGAGCACCTCGTTCAGCTTGCGGAAGCCGAGCCCATTGAGCGAGTATAGCTTGCCAAAGACGCCGTAGATGTCGTGCTTGATGATCTCCCAGGTGGTACGAAGGAACTCACAGTGAAACCGTCCGGACTGGGCGCTTTGCCCATGGGCAAACTCTTGATAACGTGCCAAATTTCGTCTTCGGAGAAAGGTGCCTCAAGGTAGGAGAGCTCGAAAGACCCGACGTGCACGGAGCCAAGGTTGATGGTGAAGGGGCACTCCTCGGCGGTACCCAGGATAGCAATGAAATGGTCAATGCCGCCTCGGCCAAGCCCGCGGGGTCGGAAATCAACTCGTCCCGGTCGCAAAGCTGCAGAATGCGGTTCTTCTGCCTACCGTGGGCCACATGAATACGGAAGAAGTGCGGACCTGCATCGCCAAGGCAAGCAAAGCGGGCATGCCGCCGGGCTAGCGATCGCTCGAGGGAAGCCAGCTCAAGGTATGCGCCTTTGAGCTTGTGCCGTAGCCAGGACTCGCTCAAGGATAGGGGGCGGAAGTCTTGCGCCTGGTCAAACCGCCCGATGAGCTCACGGGCGATGAGCTGCCACGAGATGTGACCGATCGAACGCGCACTCCAGGACTGCACGTTCGATGCAACTTTTATTTTTCATCAAGAGGCATTAGTTTGTGTTTTATTTCCAGTTTGTTCAACCTGCTATGATGTGTTTGTTTATTCTATACAGTTTATCTCTAAAAGAGTAGAAATAAAATCATGTGCCTGGAGAAATGGCGGACTAGGAGCATTCTATGCGTGCATGATTTTTTGTCAAGGGGGCATGTTTTTCTTCTGTCCATTAATTAGTGATGCCTTCAGAGCTTGTATGACTACAGCCGGCGGCCGCAGCAACGGAAAAATCGAGCATCTAGAAACCTTGCACCAGTTCAAAGGTCCAAGCAGGAACGTACGTGCTCTTTCTCGCAGACTGAAGACGATCGTTATCTCATCTTGCACACGGAGTAAATAGAAAACGTTGAGCCAACTGTACAGGACGAACGAGCTTCACATGGAGTAATTGATGCTACACCTTAGGGCAACTCTAACCGATCTTCAATAACCGGTTAGAGAAGTAAAAACCTGGTTTTATTTCTTTAAGCGGGACCTAACCGATCCCCAATCAACATTAGTGGAGGATAAATTATCCTCAGCAGCCTCCGCCGTCTCTATTTTTACTCCTCCACTCTGCAGCCGAGTAAAAAAAAGCCTCTTCCGATCCGCCTCCTCTGCCTCTTCTCCTCCTCCAACCCCGTCGCCGGCGACTCCCCCCTCAGTTCCTCGACCCCAAGCTCCTCCCAATGGCCGGATCCCATCACTGGCGCTCCCTGCCGCCGATCCGCGGCGCGGATCCGCGCCGCCACGCCCGCAGTACGTCTTCAAGCGGCGCATCCTCGAGCCGCCGCCGCCCCGCCGATGTGTCGGCCCCCGCCCGCTTCTCTGACTTCCTGGACCTCCCTCCGCCGCGGGAGTCGCAGAGGAAATACCTCAACGTCCGCCAGCAAGCGTGGGGGACATGGGTGGCGGAGATCACCGACCCGGAGACCCACACAAAGAAGTGGATCGACTCGTTCCACACGGCAGAGCTCGCCGCCCTGGAATACGACCGGTGGCAAGTCCGGTTCCATGGCTCCGTCGTGAGGCTGAACTTTTCGTGGGGGACGGCGCCCACCCACCTCGTCCCGCTGCCACAGGGGGTGGTGGATGCGGCGACAACTCGGAAGGACCGGGAGGCGAGGGTGCGTCTTGCAGCGGAGGCCGCCGACGAGGCGTACATGGCGGACCTCTGCCGCCAACACCTCGAGCTCGTGAAGGCGGAGCAGGCCATCATCGCGGAGCGGGCGGTGGACGGGGAGGTCATCGTCATCTCCGACGACGAGGTGCAAGGCGGCGACGACGATGGTCAGGACACGAAGGAATTCAACGCCGAGGAGTGGCGGTGCATCTTCTCCGACTATGATGACGACGGCACAGGCCCGGACCCAATGGGCGGTGGCATGTCGAGGCAAGATTGGCTCGACCTCTACTATGGCAAGGATGAAGATTAGTTTAGTTACCGTTTAAGTTTAAATTTATGTATGAATTTCTGTTGTCAAGACAATGTGTCGACTAGGTTGAACTTATGTTTAAATTTATGTAAATTTTGGTTGACCGCATGAGGCGGAAGACAAGAACAAGTCAGCAAGACGTCGAGGAGGCGGCATAGAAGGCGCAAACGTCGAGGAAGCTGAGGAATATGCATGGCACATCTCGGTCGCCTACATACAACGAACGGTGTATAAGAAGAAGAAAAAATCTACCCAAGTCAAAGCCACCACGATTCATATGGAAGAAATTGATTCATGAGCATGATGAACCAGGCTATGCTTGAAGGCTATATATATCTGCAACGAATAGAAAAATGAGCATCTAGAAACCTTGCCCGGATTCAAAGTTTCAAACAGGAGCCGGTTATTCTTCCTCAGACCGAAGACAACCATATCACTATCATTCCTCGGGTGCATACCGGGGATCCAGAAGAGATGTTTCTTCCTCGTGTGAGTTGCGATCAAAGTCAGTCAAGCGTGTCAAACCTGTCACAAATGAAACTGAGCGGAACTCCACTGGGAGTACGTACGTCGGACAGCTTGACCCGAGAGCCCAACTTATAAGACCAACACCGCAGGACCAACTGACCAAGAATCATGTGGGCTTTTCATACCACCGATCTCTACCGAACAAAGTAGGCACGCCGTGGAGCTCACCTACCTCCATGGCGACCGCCGCTTCGTCGAGCAGGGTGGCCGCGGTGGCGGAGCAGGATGACAAGAAAGACCCGGCGAGGCCCCTGGCCATCCCTCACCCGTACGCCCACCCGGCCGCCAGCGACGTCGACGAGGCGGCGCAGACGGCGACGGGGTGGCGCTCCACGCAGTACCTCCGGAGGAGGCGCCGGTGCCTGCTCTGCTGCGGCGGCTGCTGCGTGGCCACCGCGGTCGTCGTCGGCATCCTCGTCCTCGCGCTCTCGCTCACCGTGTTCAAGGTCAAGGACCCGCGCCTCACCATGAACGGCGTCTCCCTCACCGCCCTCAGGGCCGGCCCCGGCGCGGGGCTCGCCGACCCCGTCGCCGCCAACGCCACGCTCACCGCCGACGTCTCGATCGAGAACCCCAACATCGCGTCGTTCCGGTTCTCGCCGAGCGCCACGGAGGTGCACCTCGGCGGGCGGACGGTGAGCGTGGCGTACGTGCCCGGCGGCCGCGTCGGCGCCCACGGGAGCGTGCGCATGAACGTGACGGTGGACGTCCTCGCCGACCGGCTGTCGCGGGCGGTCAACGCCACCGGCCTGCTGCTCGGCCAGGCGTACGACCTGACGACGTACACGGAGATGGGCGGCACGGTGAAGGTGCTGGGGATCTACAAGAAGGATCTCGAGATCAGGATGAACTGCTCCATCACCGTGGAGGTAGGGGGCTTCGCCGGCGTGCTCGTGTCCGGGGCCCCGGCCGGCGTGCACACCAACGGCGTGACCTGCGCCGCACATGTGAGCTGATTAGAGTGCCTTGCCATTTAGGTGATGGTTTTTGAGGACCATACTTCCATTTCAGCTTCTTTTGCATTACTACGTCGCATGTACTCCTAGTAGATTCTAGTCACGCTGTAAGTATGTTCTTCCCCCTCGTTCTCGTGGTAAAAAAAAAAACACAAATTTTGCTGTTGTTACGCTGTAGGATAATTATTATCTGAACGCGCTAGGATGTAACAACTCTGCAATCATATACACACAGAGGAGCGAGCAATTAAAGGTGATAGATTTGCACTTGGTACTTTAGATTGATTAGCGTACCAGGTTTCCTAATGATTACAGCAACTACGCCAAGAATGCATCAACCAGTAGCAGAAATGTGAAGCCGTCTCACACATCAAATGAAAAACAGAACAGAAATGTCCCTGGCCAAAATGATCATCGCAATGATGATTATGGGGATGAGGAAAGGTTGAACGATCACATGAAGCAAAACAGCGTCACTTATTTCTGGATGAAGGCAGTACTACAAAATCTCGGCCGACGGTTCATAAATATAACGTTGATATGAACATCCTATGGGAAAACCTAATACAAAGCTTGAAGCAATAAAAGTACCAGCAAAAAACAGGACTCGGGCTATCAATTTACTTCGTTCGCAGGGGAATTTACTTCGTTCTGATTTCTCACCCAATGACGGCACTACTTTGGTACGGTATTCTGAAGAAAAAATGACACATGAACCATAGGTCAATTCCGTCTACTGTCAAACAAAGCTATCACAGCCAGATGTAGCTTGGCTGGTACAAATATAAGTACAGTAATGCTAGGAAGCACACAAAGCAATCAGCGAGTATAAGTAAAATAAAGATCATTTCCTGCACCGAAATTTTATTGGGTCAAACTTCAAACATTGACTAACTAACTAATATCAGAAGAAACACGTCACAGTTCATAACATATTCTGAACGTGCTATTGGCCTTCAAACACACGTGAGCACAGAATCATCTAGAAATGATATAAAAAACAACTAGTTATCTAACCCCAAACACAAATAAAATTACAAGTGGGGAAGAATCAAAAGATCTTACAATATCCATGTCCAAAAGTAAGGGGGAAAAGGAAGAAACATTCAGGTGCCACTAGGAGAGGTGCGTGGTGGTGGTCAAGAAATACAGGGAAACAAATGACTCTGACAACAGCTGTTCCATGTACGAGAACTACAATATTTTGGTTCAATGTTCATCAGGTATTTGTTCAAATCTGCAACAAGCAACCAAACTGTGGCAGATCTCACAACCTTCTGCCTAAATAACACATGAAAATGCCTTACCTTCTACTCCCTCCGTTCCAAATTACTCGTCGTGGTTTTAGTTCAAATTTGAACTAAAACCACGACGAGTAATTTGGAACGGAGGGAGTATATTTTACTTCCCGTGAGATACGGAAGACAGATACAGCATGGGTTCTTTCAGGTCATGATGTCGGTTATTCACAGGTGGAACTAGGTTTAGTTCAAGGGAAACAGCGGCGCAAAGCAATATTTTAGTAACCAGAAAAGGCAAGTTCACTAACACAAAACATGAGCACAGCTGGTCCAGAAAACTAAAAAACAGAGAAAATTAAGACCAATTGAACCAATCAGGGTAACATTTCAGAATTCAAGCTATTTAACAACATCATTAAGTTATATTAAGAAATTGAAAATAATACAAAGTTGCTCAAAATCAAAGGGATATGCCCTGGAATGAAAACTGAAGTAGTAATCTAGACAGCTGTACATCAAAATTATCTCAAATGTGGTGACTAGATACATCCCTTTAAAAAGTTGCAGTAACACATCATGTTGAGAAAATCACAGTTTAAAGAGCTAAGGTTAAAAAAACAGGGCTGTACTTCTCCCTTCACAGATCTAAGTAAACAATGCGTATTAACCGATAATTGGTACACATTTGATTTCGGATGTAAGTGCTAACACTAATTCATTGAGAGTGAAGAAATCAATGCTCTGAATTATATCAATCATCAAGGAATCAGCTGTCTCTTAGACCAAGTAATACCTCGAATAATGACAACAAGAGTTCTATTCAAGGAAATCAACTAGATGTAATGTTCAATGAAATTAATCAACCATATAACCAGAATACAGTGCTTCACAAGTAAACTATGCATATTCAGTACAAACAACTATGCATATTCCAAGAATATGTGTTATATCCTTTTGATTTAGGATGTCAGCACTAACATATTAATTCATCAAGACTGAAGAAATCAATGCTTTGATTATATCAACCCAAATAATAACGGCCAAACACACGCGTATATGGCTTATATCGCGACAGGGCTACGAGCCAACAATGGGTGCCACGGCCGAGCGCACGTGCCTGCGACGTTATGACGCAAGCTGACGTGAGACGCATCAATTGGTCACAAGTAATACCTCAAATAACGACAACAAGAGCTCTATTTAAGGTAACCAACTTAGAGGTAACGTACGATGAGATTAACCAATCATATAACCAGAATACAATGGCTCAAAGTAAACTACACATATTCAGAGAATAATTGTTATCCATTTGATCTACGATGTCGGCTGTAACATTGATTCATGAGAGTGAAGAAATCAATGCTCTAAATTATATCAATCCTCCAGGAATAAGCCATCGCTTATACACAATAATACCTCGAATAACGACAACAAGAGCTCTATTTAAGGTAACCAACATAGAAGTAACGTATGATGAAATTAACCAATCATATACCTAGAATACAGTGGCTCAAAGCAAACTACGCATACTCAGAGAATAATTATTATCCATTTGATCTAGGATGTCGGCTGTAACATTGATTCATGTCGGCCGTAACACTAATATTCAAAGAAGCACGTCCCAGTTCATAATATATTCTGAATGTGCTGTTGGCGTTCAAACACAAGTGGGCACAGAATGAGCTAGAAATTATATCAAAATCTACTAGTTGTCTAACCCCAAACACAAATAAAATAACAAGTGGGGAAGAATCAAAAGAAGGAAGAAGCAACATAGAGTGTCACTACGAGAGGTGCATAGTGGTGGTCAAAAAATGCAGGGAAACAAATGACTGTGACATCAGCTGTTCTGTGTACTAGAACTATAATATTTTGTTTCAATGTTTATCAGGTATTTGTTCAAATCTGCAACTAGCAACCAAACTATGGTAGATCATGACCATCTATCTGAATGAAAATGACTTACCTTCTATATTTAATCTCTCCTGAGAGATACTGAAAGACAGGTACAGCATGGATTCTTTCAGCTGATGATATCAGTTATTCACAGTTGGAACCCAGTTTAGTTGAAGGAGAACAGCAGCGCAAAGCAAAATTTTAGTAACCAGAGAAGGCAAGTTCACTAACACAAAACATGAGCACAGCTAGTCCAGAAAAGTAAAGACCAGAGAAAATTAAGACCATTGAACCAATCAGGGCAACATTTCAGAATTCAAGCTAATGACAGCATCATGAATTTATATTACGAAATTGAAAAAAAAATACAAAGTTGCTCACGATCAAGGGGATATACACTGGATGGAAAACTTAACCAATTCAGATGTACGTCAAAATTATCTCAAGTTAGATTCCTTCAGAAAGTTTAAGTAACACATCATGTTGAGAAGATCACAGCTTAAAGAGCTAAGCTTAAAAACAGGGCAAGAGTTCTGCCTTTAAAGATCTAAGTAAACAATGCATATTAAGCAAGTAACTGGTATCCATAAGATTTAGGATGTCAGCACTAACATTAATTCATTGAGGCTAAAGAAAAGGATTCCCTGAATTATATCAATCATCCAGGAATCAGCTGTCTCTTAGACCCAATAATACCTCGAATGATGACAAGAAGACCTCTATTTATGGTAATCAACTAGATGTAATGCAATGAAATCAATCAACAGTATAACCAGAATGCAGTGCCACACAAGTAAACTATGCATATTCAGCTAATAATTGGTATCCATTTGATTTAGGATGTTGGTACTAAGATTAATTGATCAAGACTGAAGAAATCGATGCTTTGATTATATCAACCCAAATAATAACGGACGAACGCACACTTATATGGCTTACATCACGACCGGGCTTCGCGCCAACAATCAATGCCACGGCCACACGCACGTGCCTCTGATGCGATGATGCAAGCTGACGTGGATGGGACACGTCAATTGGGTCACAAGTAATACCTCGAATAACGACAACAAGAGATCTATTTAAGGTAACCAACATAGAAGTAACGTACGACAAAATTAATCAATCATATAACCGGAATACAGTGGTACAAAGCAAACTACGCATATTCAGAGAATAATTGCTATCCATTTGATCTAGGATGTAGGCCCTAACATTCATTCATGAGAGTGAAGAAATCAATGCTCTAAATTATATCAATCATCCAGGAATAAGCCATCGCTTAGACACAATAACACCTCGAATAACGACAAGAAGAGCTCTATTTAAGGTAACCAACATAGAAGCAACGTACGGCGAAATTAACCAATCATATAGCCAGAATACAGTAGCGTAAAGCAAACTACGCATATTCAGAGAATAATTGTTATCCTTTTGATCTAGGATGTCGGCAGCAGCATTGATTCATGAGACTGAAGAAATCATTGCTCTGAAGTATACCAATCATCCAGGAATCAGCCTGTCGCTTAGACACAATCATACCTCGAATAACGACAACAGGAGCTATATTTAAGATAACCAACACAGAAGTAATGTACCATGAAATTGACCAATCATATAACCGGAATAGCGGTTTGGTAACTAACCATCCACATACAAGTACTGGCAACAGGTAACATCAGTCGATATAAGCTATATTAGAACGGAGGAACAATGTATTTACACAGCTTGTCTGCCAGCCTCGGTCCATCGATCTACTGCAAAACTTCCGCTGTTCTAGTTGAGCAATTTGATGATACTCCTAAGTAACCTCGCAGATTAGCGAAACCTCTCCTGACGATCTAAGTAATCAAGTCGAATCCCATTTCTGACAAGCAGCAGCAGCAGCAGATGGTGCTAAGAAATGGAATAAATCTGTCAGGTCACCTGTGGCGGCGGCGGTCGGCGGCGTACTGGGAGAGCGGGACGATCTCCGAGAGCGGGGTGTTGAGCGGGGTGGTGACGGGGGTGGGGATGGGCGAGTTGCGGCAGACGGGGCAGGAGGCGCTGCGGCGCAGCCAGGCGTCGAGGCACATGAGGTGGAAGCGGTGGCGGCACTCGGGCATGATGCGCTGCATCTCCCCGTCGCGGTACTCGCAGAGGCAGATCGAGCAGGCGAGCTCGCCGGCGGCGGCGGCCCGGGAGAAGGGCGCCTTGGGGTAGGAGGAGATCACGGCGGGGTCGAGGCCGACGGGGGTGGACCCGGTGGCGCCCCGCGAGGAGGAGCCCGGGGAGTCGTCCTCGGCGACGAACACGAAGCGCGGCACGGTGATGGAGATGTGGCCCGAGCTGGACGCGGAGGAGGCGGCGGCCCCGTGGCGGCCGGAGTGGTGCTGCTGCTGCGCGCCCTGGTGGTGGTGGTGGGCCGCGGCGCGGCGGCGGCAGCAGAAGTGGTAGGCGAGGAGGATCGCGGCAAGGAGCACGAGGAAGCCGAGCGCGATGGCGATGGCGTAGCCGAGGCCGAGCGAGGCGAGCGCGTCGGCGAGGGACATGGCGGCGAGACGGTTGTGGCGGTGGCGGTGGTCGTCGGCGGGGGCGAGGCGGTGGCATGCCCGTGGGACGGGGCGGGGGGAGGGGGGGAGTGTGGTGGTGTGGGGGTATTTGTGCGCTGCCTAGGTTTTGCGGGATGGATGCCGTGGTAGTTGGCGGCATTAATTGCCGGGGATGAGGGAGGAGGGGAGCGGAGTTATGGCGCGGGACGCACGGACGGACGCGCTTGCCCTGCCCTGCCGTGCTCCCCTCCCCCCCTCTGCTCTGCCGTCGCTGCCCAGCCGGTGTGAAACTGGGGGAGAGGGCGGGAGGAACGCGTGCGTGAGGTCCCGGGGGAGCAGCGGGCCATGGTGGGCCGTCGGCCCGGCGGCCGGCACCACTGTTCTTGTTGAAAACGGGGGAAGGCGCAGGCTGGCTGGTGGGCTAGACCATCCCTGTTCTTGTTGACTACAGTAGCTGGTGCGCAGGCCTACGAGCCAGGTACGAGATGATGGGGACAGCACGTACGGGATCGCGTTGTTCCAAAAAAAACCAGAACGTACGGGATGGTTGGGGCATTCGAGGAGTTGACGATGGTAGGTTTTGCTCTGTTCTTCGAAGCAGCGGCACGCGGAACAGAGAGCTCTCGGTAGCAGAGTAGCAGACCAGGACACAAAAAAAAAACACGCCGTTGCCGGGGATCGAACCCGGGTCACCCGCGTGACAGGCGGGAATACTTACCACTATACTACAACGACTTAATTGTTTATGTGCTGGTTTACTCTCTGATCGACGTGATCTAGGCGGGGAGAATGGCGACCCCAATGCTGGGTCCAATGGTAAAGCGTTCGAAGAAGAGGGGAAATTCAGATGGGACGTACAGTTTGCTGATTTCGTAATAGGGAAGGAGAGAGAGAGAGCTGAGTTGTGAGCAAATCCTGACAACAGATAAATTCACTTTAGAGCAGACTATGTGATGCAGAGGCCGGGGCCAGCCTCCATTTTCAGGAAAAACAAAAGAGCAGACTATGTGTACACCGTGGATCATGTTCAATGCAGATGCGTGGAGAATATGGTTCACAGGTGGAAGGAATTCTCTTTCGCAAAAAAAAAAGTGGAAGGAATTCTCGCCATGCGCATGCATAAGCTATCTAGGCATGGACCGAAAGGAGATCTTTCGGGTGTGTTTGATTTCGGAACGAAGTGTAATGAAATGTCATAGTTCCATTTCACCGGAATGGACAGTTCCGTCTTTCTGTTTGGTACTGACAATTCAAAGGAATAGATTTGTTTATCTCACCTAGAATTGGATTGGATTTAAGTAAAATGAAAAGAGTCCCGCTTTGATACAACCCCTTACTAAACGTATAAAGGGAAATATAGACTTTTGACAAATCAAACCCACTTTTATATGTAACGTGCCTCCTACAAAATAAAATGTGTGCATAACCACTGCAACTGACTGCCTTTAGTGAGTTATGTGAATCCTGACTCTTTAAGTAATCAACCTGCTGGAATTATAAAAACATTTTACGAACACTTCGCGAGACGGTCTTTCCTCCATAGTTTTTTTTTTCTTTTGTTTTTCCTGTTACGTTTCTTCTTCCTTTTTCCAAAAGTGGCAGCGCTTTCATAATTTTGTTCAAAAAATTTAAATCATGTTTGTTATTTTCAATTTTCTTCATAAATTAAAAAATATTTGCATTTTCAAAAGTTGTAAGGTAATTTCATAAAAAATGTTTGTGTCTTCCAAAAATTATTTAGAATGTCAAAATGCAAACATTTTTTTAAAGCATGAACAAAATTGTTAAAACAAACATTTTCGTAAAACACGAACAAATTTTAAATTTTCAAATCATTTTTCAGAAAGATGAACAAAAAAATTTGAAACCAAAAAGCATTCTGAATTTGCTCGAACATTTGTTGAATTTGTGAACATACTTTTTCTTAAATGGGAACATTTGTTAAATTCAGAACAAATTCCAACAGGCACCCGACGGGAACGATGTCGTTGCTTAGTTGGCAAGGCCTAAGCGGGTTTTTTTTCTACTTTTTTGTTAATTCATTTTTATTCCTTTTCAAATTTATTATTCTTTTTGAAACTTATTCAAAAGAATTGAAATACTGTTTGGAATACCAAAATAATAGTTTTAAGTAACTGTTTTAAATGGTGATTTAAAAAATCCATCAATTATTTATTAAATTTTTTAAAGCATTTACTATTTCCAATTTTATTCCTTTGTATTTATTAGTTATGTTAAAAACATAAAATGACAATTTTAAGTACGTGTTTAAATATTGATTGTAAATACTTTTTTCCTTCAAACCTACACGAATGCCTACCGTGGAGATCTACCACGACACCCTACGTTGAACATGATGGTTTTTTGGACATTCTTGAAATGACCCAACTTTTGCCAAGAGGTGGGCATGCCCATGGTAGGCATCCATACCCCCAATTTGTTTCCAAGGCCTCGTATGACCAATTTGAAGGCACCATGCCAAGTTGCTTGGGTTTTCTACAGGTTTTGCATTTTCTGGAGTATTATGTGTCAAAAAAGCTAATAAATGGCCGGACGTGTCGCAACTTCCATACGGTATCGGAAGTCATTCAAACCTGGCATGGATGTCTACCATGGGCATGTCCACCTGGTGGCAAAAGTGGAGGCAATTTCAAGGATGTCCACAAAAACACCATGTTCAACGGAGGGTGTTCGGGTAGGCCAAAAGGTCCGTCTGAGATCACGTTATTTTTCGACATCCTTGAAATGTCCCCATTTTTTCATGGCCTTGTGACCAATTAAAGGTGTAATGACAAGTTGTTTTGTTTTTCGACAAGTTTTTTATTTTTTGGAGTTTTCTCGGTCAGGAAAGGCCAGAAAAAAGCCCGAACGTGTCGCAACTTGCATATGGTGTAGAAATCATTCAAACCTGACATGGATCCCGCCATGGGCATACCACCTGGTGGCAAAAAGTTGGGGTCGTCTCAAGGATGTACAAAAATAGACCATGTTGAACGAAGGGTGTTCGAGTAGGCCAGAAGGATCCGTCTGAGGGCACGTCATTTCTCGACATCCTTGAAATGACCTGTCACGCCCAATATGCAATCCTATCCGAGAGGAACTCAAAGGTCCCACCAAGGATAGAGCCGCATATTGAAGACGCTTTTGCAAGGTGGATATCATTACATCGTACCATTTACAACACAATGGGGATACATACAAAGGCATACAAATGCCACATGAATACAACAAACATCATATAGAAGAGCAACATCCGACTACGGATGAAACACAAACGAAGAAGAACGACATCCACCCTGCTAGCCCAGGCTGCCGACCAGGAACCTAACCCCTGATCGAAGAAGAAGCAGAAGAAGAACTCCAAAACAAGCAAACGTCGCTCTCGCGTCAAATCATCGCATTACCTGTACCTGCAACTGTTGTTGTAGTAATCTGTGAGCCACGAGGACTCAGCAATCCCATTACCATGGGTATCAAGACTAGCAAAGCTTAATGGGTATGGAATGGATAAGTGGTGAGGTTGCAGCAAGCACTAAGCATTGTATGGTGGCTAACTTATGAGTACAAGAATAAGAAGAGAAGCTACGCATAACGGTCGCAAACTAGTAATGATCAATAAGTGATCCTGAACTACTTACGAGTCAAACATAACCCCACCGTGTTCTCTTCCCGAACTCCCTCGAAAAGAGACGGTCACGGTTACGCACGCGGTTGGTGTATTTTATTTCGGATCTAGTGTCAAGTTCTCTACAACCGGATATTAAAAATTCACATATGCCACATAACCGCGGGCACGGCTTCGCGTAAGATTTAACCCTGCAGGGGTGTTCCAACCTGGCCCATCACAAGCCTACACAAGCTGCGGTGGAAATACCTCAACCTCAAGAAAACCCGATCAACCTCGAGTCGGCCCGAAGTATCCTCGGAATCCCGGTGCACAAGACATTTCGACAATGGTAACACAAGTCCAGCAAGACCTCCCGACGTGTCGACACCCTGATAGGAGCCGCGCGCATCTCGTTGTCAGGACACAACCGGATGAACACTACGTACGACAGCCGAAGACCTGAGTTGCCCCAGGTGGCGCCGCAAGTGGCTCTAGTTTGGACCAGCACCATCAGCACTGGGCCCCCTGTATTATGTGGAATAAAGAATCCTCCGGTAGCACTAACTCCCTATGCGTCAAATTTATTATCATGTTTATTATGTTGGGCAAATGTTAAAACCAATGTTGGGCCTTGCTGGAAGCGGTTATTCAAAGCGAACTGTCAAGAGGGTCCCATTCCCCTAAGCATGTTAGGAACGCAAAATCAAGGAACATAACACCGGTATGATGGAAACTAGGGCGGCAAGACTGGAACAAAACACCAAGCAAAAGGCCAAGCCTTCCACCCTTTACCAAGTATATAGATGCATTAATTAAATAAGAGATATTGTGATATCCCATGATATCCATGTCCCAAACATGGAACAACCTGCACTGCACCTGCAACTAGCAACGCTATAAGAGGGGCTGAGCAAAGCGGTAACATAGCCAAACAACGGTTTGCTGGGATGGTGAAAAAGGTTAGAGACTGTTTCATGGCATATTGGGAGGCTTGATAAACAAGTGGTAGGTAGCGCGACATAGCGATAGCATCGAGACAACTAGCAAAGCAAAGATAGTAGTGGTATCTGATGACCCACAAGTATAGGGGATCTATCGTAGTCCTTTCGATAAGTAAGAGTGTCGAACCCAACGAGGAGCAGAAGGAAATGACAAGCGGTTTTCAGCAAGGTATTCTCTGCAAGCACTGAAATTATCGGTAACAGATAGTTTTGTGATAAAGTAATTTGTAACGGGTAACAAGTAACAAAAGTAAACAAGGTGCAGCAAGGTGGCCCAATCCTTTTTGTAGCAAAGGACAAGCCTGGACGAACTCTTATATAAAGCAAAGCGCTCCCGAGGACACATGGGAATTGTTGTCAAGTTAGTTTTCATCATGCTCATATGATTCGCGTTCGTTACTTTGATAATTTGATATGTGGGTGGACCGGTGCTTGGGTGCTGCCCTTCCTTGGACAAGCCTCCCACTTATGATTAACCCCTCTCGCAAGCATCCGCAACTACGAAAGAATAATTAAGATAAATCTAACCATAGCATGAAACATATGGATCCAAATCAGCCCCTTACGAAGCAACGCATAAACTAGGGTTTAACCTTCTGTCACTCTAGCAACCCATCATCTACTTATTACTTCCCAATGCCTTCCTCTAGGCCCAAATCATGGTGAAGTGTCATGTAGTCGACGTTCGCATAACACCACTAGAGGAGAGACAACATACATCTCATCAAAATATCGAACGAATACCAAATTCACATGATTACTTATAACAAGACTTCTCCCATGTCCTTAGGAACAAACGTAACTACTCACAAAGCATATTCATGTTCATAATCAGAGGAGTATTAATTATCATTAAGGATCTAAACAAATGATCTTCCACCGAATAAACCAACTAGCATCAACTACAAGGAGTAATCAACACTACTAGCAACCCACAGGTACCAATCTGAGGTTTTGAGACAAAGATCGGATACAAGAGATGAACTAGGGTTTGAGAGGAGATGGTGCTGGTGAAGATGTTAATGGAGATTGACCCCCTCTTGATGAGAGGATCGATGGTGATGACGATGACGATGATTTCCCCCTCCCGAAGGGATGTTTCCCCGGCAGAACAGCTCCGCCGGAGCCCTAGATTGGTTCTGCCCAGGTTCCGCCTCGAGACGGCGGCGCTTCGTCCCGAAAGCTTCCTTCTTATTTTTTCCAGGGAAAAAGACACCATATATCAGAAGATGGGCGCCGGGGGCCTGCCAGGTGGCCCACAAGGACGGGGGCGCGCCCAGCGGGGTAGGGCGCTCCCTCCACCCTTGTGGCTGGCTGGTGGCCCCCCTCTGGTGCTTTCTTCGCCCAATATTTTTTATTAAATCCAAAAATGACTCTCCGTGAAGTTTCATGACTTTTGGAGTTGTGCAGAATATTTCTCTAATATTTGCTCCGTTTCCAACCCAGAATTCCAGCTGCCGGCATTCTCCCTCTTCATGTAAACCTTGTAAAATAAGAGAGAAAAGGCATAAGTATTGTGCCATAATGTGTAATAACAGCCCATAATGCAATAAATATTGATATAAAAGCATGATGCAAAATGGACGTATCAACTCTCCCAAGCTTAGATCTCGCTTGTCCTCAAGCGAAAGCCGATATCGAAAAATATGTCCACATGTTTAGAGATAGAGGTGTCGATAAAATAAAATACGGACATGAGGGCATCATGATCATCTTTAGAACAGCAACATATATTGTCATATAATTTCTTATGTTAAAGTAACAATTCGTTCACAAGGTAAAGTATGAATCAAAAACTTCATTGAAAACTAACAAACCATGATCTCAGTCATTGAAGCAATTGCAATTTATCATAACGTCGGAAAGAGTCAATATAAGAGCTTTTTGGCAAGTCCACATACTCAACTATCATTTAGTCTTTCACAATTGCTAACACTCACGCGATACTTATGGGTTCAAAGCTTCCATCGGACACAGAGAAAGATAGGGGCTTATAGTTTCGCCTCCCAACCTTTTACCTCAAGGGTAATGTCAACAATAATACTTTATGATAACCTACATCCGAGTGGATATATATATCTGGATCTTTCTCCAACACATAGTGCTTGCCAAAAGGAAAAAGTGTAAAAAGAAAAGGTGAAGGTCACCATGACTCTTGTAGAAGGGTAGAAGATAAAAGTAAAAGATAGGCCCTTTGCAGAGGGAAGCAGAGGTTGTCAAGCGCTTTTATGGTTGGATGCACAAAATCTTGATGCAAAAGAACGTCACTTTATATTGCCGCTTGTGATAAAGAACTTTATTATGCAGTTCGTCGCTTTTATTTCTTCCATATCACAAGTTCGTATAAAGCTTATTTTCTTCACACTAATAGATCATACATATTTAGAGAGCAATTTTTATTGCTTGCACCGATGACAACTTACTTGAAGGATCTTACTCAATCCATAGGTAGGTATGGTGGACTCTCATGGCAAAACTGGGTTTAGGGATGTTTGGAAGCACAAGTAGTATCTCTACTTGGTGCACATAATTTGGCTAGCATGAGAGGGAAAGGCAAGCTCAACATGTTGGAGGATCCATGACAATATAACTTCTATTCGGATATAAGAAAACATAACCCATTATGTTGTCTTCCTTGTCCAACATCAACTTTTTAGCATGTCATATTTTAATGAGTGCTCATAATTACAAAAGATGTTCAAGATAGTATATTTATATGTAAAGCCTCTCTTTCTTTATTACTTCCTATAAATTGCAACAATGACCAAACCTATGTTTGTCAACTCCCAACAAATTTTATTCATCATACTCTTTATATGTGAAGTCATTACTCTCCATAAGATCAATATATGATCTTTTTATTTCTTTTTATTATTTTATTCCCTCAAGATCATAGCAAGAAAACAAAGCCCTCAACTCAAAACTACTCTTTATTATATAACTCACGGACTCGATTACATAGATAAAGATCAAATCAAAACTCAAAGCTATATCATACTAAAAACTTTATTCTACTAGATCAAGATATAACCAAAAGGATCAAACTAAGAAAAACGATAAAATTAAAGGTGTGATAGTGTGATACGATACCGGGGCACCTCCCCCAAGCTTGGCAGTTGCCAAGGAGAGTGCCCATACCAATGTATTTATGTCTCTTTCTTCGGAGGTGGTGATGTGATATTCTTGGCGATGATGCCCTTTAGGATGCGATTCTCTTCCTCGAGCTTATTAATTTGCTGCTTAAGTTCCATTACTTCATTGCGAAGTTTACCCGTGACGGCTAGAGCTCCATTCACCCATGGATATTTTATAGCTGCGGGAGAAAAGGCAACACTCTTTTTCATATTTTCATAAGAGAGAAATCTAGCATTGGGAGGAATGACCGAATTTGGTATTGCTGAGCTCTGAAGTTCCTCCAGCATGAATCCGGTTTGAAGATGAGAGGTGACTTCTTGATCCTCCTCCATGGCATCCACCCTTTTCAAGTCAGCCTCCATCTCTTCCTCCGTTGATTGCCCGAAGTGGTCCGGAGGGCACACAATGTGGCCACAAGGTCGGGGGGCGCGCCCAGGGGAGTAGGGCGCGCCCTCCACCCTTGTGGTCGCCTCGTGTCTCTTTCGGACTACTTTTAATTTTCCTAATTTTTTAAATATTCCAAAACAGAGAAAAATTATCATTGGAAATGTTTTGGAGTCAGTTTACTTACCGTACCACATACCTATTCCTTTTCGGAGTCTGAAACATTCTGGAAAGTGTTCCTTATGTACTCCTTCGGTGTTACGGTATCAATTATATTCGTCTCAACATTTATGGGATTACCTGAGATATAATGTTTGATTCTTTGACCGTTCACCACCTTCGGATTCGTGCCTTCAGCGTTGTTGATTTTTATGGCACCGGAACAATAGACCTCCTCGATAATGTAAGGACCTTCCCATTTAGAGAGAAGCTTTCCTGCAAAAAATCTTAAACGAGAGTTGTATAGCAAAACATGATCACCTATATTAAACTCACACTTTTGTATCCTTTTGTCATGCCATCTTTTAACTTTTTCTTTAAACAACTTGGCATTCTCATAGGCTTGGGTTCTCCATTCATCAAGCGAGCTTATGTCAAATAACCTCTTCTCATCGGCAAGTTTGAAATCATAGTTGAGCTCTTTAATAGCCCAATATGCCTTATGTTCTAATTCAAGAGGTAAGTGACATGCCTTTCCATAAACCATTTTATACGCAGTTCTATAAGCCCATAATGCATCATCAAGTTTCTTAGACCAATTCTTTCTAGATCTATTAACAGTCTTTTGCAAAATCAATTTAATCTCTCTATTGCTCAATTCTACTTGACCACTAGACTGAGGATGATATGGAGATGCAATTCTATGGTTAACATCATACTTAGCAAGCAATTTATGAAAAGCACCATGAATAAAATGTGAACCACCACAGTCATCAAATATCTAGGGACTCCAAACCTTGGAAAAATAACTTCTTTAAGCATCTTAAGAGAAGTGTTATGATCAGCACTACTAGTTGGAATAGCCTCTACCCACTTAGTAACGTAATCAACAGCAACTAAAATATGTGTATACCCATTAGAGGAAGGAAAAGGTCCCATATAATCAAAGCCCCAAACATCGAATGGTTCAATAACAAGTGGATAATTCATAGGCATTTCCTGACGTCTACTAATATTACCGATTCTCTGGCATTCGTCACAAGACAAGACAAACTTACGAGCATCCTTGAAGAGAGTAGGCCAATAAAAACCAGATTGCAATACCTTATGTGCAGTTCTATCTCCAGCGTGGTGTCCTTCGTAAGACTCGGAGTGGCACTTGCATAGGATCTGTTCCTGTTCATGCTCAGGTACACAACATCTAATAATACCATCTACTCCTTCTTTATAGAGGTGTGGGTCATCCCAAAAGTAATGTCTTAAATCATAGAAAAACTTTTTCTTTTGCTGGTATGTGAAACTAGGTGGTATAAATTTAGCAACAATGTAATTAGCATAATCAGCATACCATGGAGTATTACGAGCATCATTTATGACAGCTAATTGTTCATCAGGAAAGCTATCATCAATAGGCAGTGGGTCTTCAAGAACATTTTCTAACCTAGACAAGTTGTCTGCAACGAGGTTCTCAGCTCCCTTTCTATCAATAATATGCAAATCAAATTCTTGTAGCAAGAGAACCCATCTAATAAGTCTAGGTTTAGCATCTTTCTTTTCCATAAGATATTTAATAGCAGCATGATCAGTGTGAACAGTTACTTTGGAATCAACAATATAGGATCTGAACTTATCACAAGCAAAGACAACTGCTAAAAATTCTTTTTCAGTAGTAGCATAATTCCTCTGGGCACTGTCTAGAGTTTTACTAGCATAATGAATAACATTTAATTTCTTATCAACTCTTTGCCCTAGAACAGCACCAACAGCATAATCACTAGCATCACACATAATTTCAAGGGGTAGATTCCAATCAGGTGGCTGAACAATAGGTGCAGAAATCAAGGCTTTCTTAAGTATTTCAAATGCTTCTACACAATCATCATCAAAAACAAAAGGAACATCTTTTTGCAAGAGATTGGTGAGAGGCCTAGAAATTTTAGAGAAGTCTTTAATAAACCTCCTATAGAAACCAACATGACCAAGGAAACTTCTTATACCTTTGATATCTTTAGGACATGGCATCTTTTCAATAGCATCTACTTTAGCTTTATCAACTTCAATACCTCTTTCAGAAATTTTATGCCCCAAAACAATACCTTCATTAACCATAAAGTGGCACTTCTCCCAATTCAAGACAAGATTAGTTTCTTCATATCTCTGCAAGACTCGATCAAGGTTGCTTAAGCAATCATCAAAACAAGTTCCGTAAACGGAGAAATCATCCATGAAAACCTCAACAATCTTTTCACAAAAATCAGTGAATATAGCAGTCATACATCTTTGAAAGGTAGCAGGTGCATTGCATAAAGCAAAAGGCATACGTCTATAAGCAAAGGTACCAAAAGGGCACATAAAAGTGGTCTTTTCCTGGTCATCTTTTAACACAGGTATTTGAGAAAAACCAGAATAACCATCTAGAAAGCAAAAATGTGTATGTTTGGATAATCTTTCTAGCATTTGATCAATAAAAGGTAGAGGGTAATGATCTTTTCTAGTAGCTTTATTTAATTTGCAAAAATCAATTACCATTCTATAACCTGTAACAATTCTTTGTGGAATCAATTCATTCTTATCATTAGGAACAACAGTAATACCTCCCTTCTTAGGGACACAATGAACAGGACTTACCCACTGACTATCGGCAATAGGATAAATTATACCTGCTTCCAGAAGCTTTAGTATTTCATTTCTTACCATTTCTTTCATCTTAGGATTTAACCGTCGTTGGTGATCAACAACTGGTTTAGCATCATTCTCCAAATTAATTTTGTGCTAACATAGAGTGGGACTAATGCCCTTAAGATCATCAAGAGTACATCCAATAGCGGCACGATGCTTCTTCAGAGTTTTCAATAATTTCTTTTCTTCATGCTCTGAAAGGTTAGCACTAATAATAACAGGATATATCTTCTTTTCATCGAGATAAGCATATTTCAAAGTATCCGGTAATTGTTTAAGCTCAAACACGGGATCTCCCTTAGGTGGAGGAGGATCCCCAAGAATTTCAACAGGTAAATTGTGTTTCAAAATAGGCCCTTGATTAAAGAATATCTTGTCTATTTCCCTTCTTTCATTCATAAACATATCATTCTCATGGTCTAGCAAATATTGTTCTAAGGGATCAGTAGGAGGCACGGCAATAGAAGCAAGACCAATAATTTCATCCTTACTAGGCAATTCTTTATCATGGGGTTGTCTACGAAATTTAGAGAAATTAAAATCATGAGACATACCCCCTAAACCGACAGTAACAATATCTTTCTCGCAATCTATCTTAGCATTAACAGTATTCAAGAAAGGTCTACCAAATACAATGGGACAAAAGTCATCTTGTGGGGAAGCAAGAACAAGAAAATCAGTAGGGTATTTTATTTTCCCACACAAGACTTCAACATCTCTAACAATCCCAATTAGTGAAATAGTATCTCTATTGGCTAGCTTAATAGTAACATCAATATCTTCTATCTCAGTAGGTGCAATATCATTCATAATTTCCTTATATAAGGAAAAAGGAATTGCACTCACACTAGCACCCATATCACATAAACCATGATAACAATGATCTCCTATTTTAACTGAAACAACAGGCATGCCAACAACAGGTCTATGTTTATCTTTACTATCGGGTTTAGCAATTCTAGCAGCTTCATCACAGAAATAAATAGCATGCCCATCAATATTATCAACCAAGAGATCTTTAACCATAGCAATACTTGGTTCAACTTTAATTTGCTCAGGGGGTGTAGGTGTTCTAGTATAACTCTTACGAACCATAGTTGAAGCTTTAGCATGATCCTTTATTCTAACAGGAAAAGGTGGTTTCTCAATATAAGCAGTAGGAACAGTAGGATCAACATTATAAGTAATAGTTTCTTCTTCAACTTTAATAGGTTCTACTACTTTAACTTCAATGGGAGGATGATATTTAAACCACTTCTCCTTAGGGAGATCAACATGAGTAGCAAATGATTCATAGAAAGAAGCTACTATCTCAGAGTCAAGTCCATATTTAGTGCTAAAATCACGAAAAGCATCGGTATCCATAAAAGATTTAACACAATCAAACTTAAGGTTTATACCTGACTCCTTATCTTCGTCGAGTTCCCAATCTTTAGAGTTGCGTTTAATTCTTTCCAATAAATCCCATTTGAATTCAATAGTCTTCTTCATAAAAGAACCAGTACAAGAAGTATCGAGCATGGATCGATCATTATGAGAAAGCCGAGCATAAATTTTTTGAATAATAATTTCTCTTGGGAGCTCATGATTGGGGCATGAATATAACATTGACTTAAGCCTCCCCCAAGCTTGAGCGATACTTTCTCCTTCACGAGGCCAAAAATTATATATATAATTCCGATCACGATGAACCAGATGCATAGGATAAAACTTCTGATGAAATTCCAATTTCAATCGGTTGTAGTTCCATGATCCAATATCATCACATAGCCTATACCATGTCAATGCCTTCTCCTTCAAAGATAAAGGGAAGACCTTCTTCTTGACTTCATCCTCGGGCAAACCTGCAAGCTTAAATAATCCACAAACTTCATCCACATAGATTAGATGCATATCAGGATGTAATGTTCCATCTCCTGTGTAAGGATGAGCTAGCAGTTTCTCTATCATACCCGAAGGAATTTCATAATAAATATTTTCAATAGGTGCAGTAGGTTGAGGGGCAACTCTTTGCTCTTCCGGTCGGGGTGAAGATACCCCGAACAAACCCCTCAAAGGATTATTTTCCATAGTAACAAGTGACAGTAAATTTCAGCACACTATATAAATGTTTCCTTACCAAATACTACTTACCAAGGGCGCGCCCTACCCCCCGGCAACGGCGCCAGAAAAGAGTCTTGATGACCCACAAGTATAGGGGATCTATCATAGTCCTTTCGATAAGTAAGAGTGTCGAACCCAACGAGGAGCAGAAGGAAATGACAAGCGGTTTTCAGCAAGGTATTCTCTGCAAGCACTGAAATTATCGGTAACAGATAGTTTTGTGATAAAGTAATTCGTAACGGGTAACAAGTAACAAAAGTAAACAAGGTGCAGCAAGGTGGCCCAATCCTTTTTGTAGCAAAGGACAAGCCTGGACAAACTCTTATATAAAGCAAAGCGCTCCCGAGGACACATGGGAATTGTTGTCAAGTTAGTTTTCATCATGCTCATATGATTCGCGTTCGTTACTTTGATAATTTGATATGTGGGTGGACCGGTGCTTGGGTGCTGCCCTTCCTTGGACAAGCCTCCCACTTATGATTAACCCCTCTCGCAAGCATCCGCAACTACGAAAGAAGAATTAAGATAGATCTAACCATAGCATGAAACATATGGATCCAAATCAGCCCCTTACGAAGCAACGCATAAACTAGGGTTTAAGCTTCTGTCACTCTAGCAACCCATCAGCTACTTATTACTTCCCAATGCCTTCCCCTAGGCCCAAATCATGGTGAAGTGTCATGTAGTCGACGTTCACATAACACCACTAGAGGAGAGACAACATACATCTCATCAAAATATCGAACGAATACCAAATTCACATGATTACTTATAACAAGACTTCTCCCATGTCCTCAGGAACAAACGTAACTACTCACAAAGCATATTCATGTTCATAATCAGAGGAGTATTAATTATCATTAAGGATCTGAACAAGTGATCCTCCACCGAATAAACCAACTAGCATCAACTACAAGGAGTAATCAACACTACTAGCAACCCACAGGTACCAATCTGAGGTTTTGAGACAAAGATCGGATACAAGAGATGAACTAGGGTTTGAGAGGAGATGGTGCTGGTGAAGATGTTGATGGAGATTGACCCCCTCTCGATGAGAGGATCGATGGTGATGACGATGGCGATGATTTCCCCCTCCCGGAGGGATGTTTCCCCGGCAGAACATCTCCGCCGGAGTCCTAGATTGGTTATGCCCAGGTTCAGCCTCGAGACGGCGGCGCTTCGTCCCGAAAGCTTTCTTCTTATTTTTTTCCAGGGCAAAAGACACCATATATCAGAAGATGGGCATCGGGGGCCTGCCAGGTGGCCCACAAGGATGGGGGGCGCGCCCTCCACCCTTGTGGCTGGCTGGTGGCCCCCCTCTGGTGCTTTCTTCGCCCAATATTTTTTATTAAATCCAAAAATGACTCTCCGTGAAGTTTCAGGACTTTTGGAGTTGTGCAGAATAGGTCTCTAATATTTGCTCCTTTTCCAGCTCAGAATTCCAGCTGCCAGCGTTCTCCCTCTTCATGTAAACCTTGTAAAATAAGAGAGAAAAGGCATAAGTATTGTGCCATAATGTGTAATAACAGCCCATAATGCAATAAATATTGATATAAAAGCATGATGCAAAATAGACGTATCAGTATCCAGGGTAACGGTCATCTTGCCTGAGATCCCGCTAGGAAGAAGATCGAGTCCATGAAGAAGATGAACAGGCGTAGACGAACCAAGCGTAGTCGAACGAATCCTCACGATCGCCACGAAACAGGAATTATCGAGAAGAAGCACAACCGAAAAGAAGCAAACAACATGGTAAACACATAACACATAAACATGGCATGGAAAAGAACACATGCTACATGCACGATGAACATGAATGCATATGAAGAATGCAACAGACGGAGCTAAGGGGCTACCTATACGAGGGATAGGATGCCGGGAAGGACAAAGGTGGTGACAAGATGGAGATGGGCAAGCTCTTGGCAAACCAAGTATGCCACTGGATAGATTGAAAGATTCTAGTTGAAAACGATATAAAGATCATTGGAAACGGATGTGCGGTTTGCAAGTTATGAGTAAAACAAAATGCAATGCAAAGTTGTTTAAACAGCAACATGCCAACTAGGATGCAATATTTAAATATGCTACATCACCCAAACATGAAAACAAAAGGCATGGCATTGAAGTACATAACATCCACTACAAAACATGATTAGTGAACTATTTCTAAAACTCACTAGTTCATCACCAAAACAGCATGGCAAACTGACAAGTGACAACAGTTTAACAGACTTGGTAAAAATACTGGACATGGCAGAAACAGAATCAGATTGCAAAGTTTAGGGCTAGTAAACTATATGCTACAGGAACATCTCATGGGAAACAAGAGCATGTCATGCTACTACTAAATGCACTTAACAAAACTCCCTCAGTGAACATGATCCAGAAACCTATAGATTTGATGATAGCTTCAATGCAAAATGACAAGTTGTATAAACAGTTTCAGACAGTGGAAAACACATGGCATGGCATAAACAGATTTGAGTAGGCATGTTTGCAAGCTTGTTTCACTCACTACAATGCAATTCATGGCATGAGACAAAATGTAGCAGTAAGATGGCATGTTTGTGCTCCAATTCAAGTCATGATATTGCTCATATGAAAATCACACAAATTCATACAAAAATGATAAAATGGCATATGCTGTAAAAATAACATGTTCACAAACTTGCTCAAATGATGAAATGGATGCCATAAATGGATTGGTGGGATTTTTATACCCCAAAAACATATATAATATGTAGGGGTTACTGTAGAAAAATACCCACAAATGCAATAAGTTAAATACTGCCTAATATGGAAGTTGACAGAATTGGCAATATTCCAGGAATGGAATGTCCGTATTTGGACTTGCCGGAAAAGGAAAGATGCCCTAACCAGAAAAGGAATATTCACCGGAATTAAAACAAAAGGAAAAGAAAAGAGGGCTTTGGGGGAATGACAGGTGGGTGCCGGTGTGTGTGTGACTATGACCAGTGGGCCCCAATTGTCATTGAGACAACAAATAATTCCCCACCGAGGGAAAAAAGGGGCGCGCCTGGGATTCGAACCCAGGTCGCTGCAGTGGGCGCGCGGGGTGCAGACCAACTCGGCTGCGTGTGGGTGTGACAGAAGGGGGGGGCTCGGTTGGTTTTGAACCAGCCCAGCAGGGGTCTGCCGGCGACGAGCGAGGCGCGGCGGAGGGGCTCGCCGGACTTGGCTGCGGCGACCTAACGGGGCGGCAGAGTGGTGCAACGAGACCGCCAGGCGATCCCGCACACGCGGGTGCTACTAGCTGCACCGGACGACGATGGAGGCGTCGCCGGCGATGAACTAAAGAGGCGGCGACGACGGAGATGAACACGACGTAGCGACGGACCTAGGCGAAAGCTGAGGGCACGGAGCAACTCTACACAGCGCGGCGAACGCGACGGGCATGCCTGGAAGGCCTAGGGTGGTTGGAGTACTCGCCGGCAGCGAGGTCCGACGGCGGCGCGTACGGGCGATCATGGCAAACGGCGACGGAGCGAGCTAGCAAAGGGTAAAAGGGGGCGGGGAGGAGTGGATGCTCACCACGAACACGTGAGCGTGATCGGGACGACGGGAGGCGGACGGGGACGACCGGAAATGTCGCCGGAGGAGATCGGGCCGCAGCGGGCGTCGAGGAAGAAGAGGGCTCGGTCTTGGCATCCCGCGAGGCTGCAGAGGACGTCGGGGACATAGTCGACGACGGGGAAGACGGCAGACAAGGTTGGAGAGGCGGAGGACGTCGAGGTTCACGCCGGCGACGAGGCCGCGCGCTCGGATGCGCTCAGGACGGGGGTGGATCAGCGGATCTGGTGGGCTACTCACCTGGCGGCGGCGGCGAGAGGGAAGAGGGGAACCCTAGGGTTGGTGTTGGCAGCAGGAGGGGTTAAAAAGGGGTCCAGAGCGACGGAACGGAGCGGCGACGCTCTCGGCCGCGGCCATGTGCGTGCTCGCGAGGGGGGACCGAGGTGGAAGAAAGGTGGGTGAGGTGGCTGGCGCGGTCGCTGACGGGTCGGGCCGAAGCCACTACAAGAAACCTGTTAATCCATGACAGATTTCTGGTGACGTTCCAAGAAACCGTCACTATCGATGATGGTTTTTTCATGTTCGTCACGAAAACCGTCATGGATCAATAAGATGTGAATGCACCTCATAAAGATGAAGCCCTTATTACGGACGTAGATGGACTGTCACAATTACCGTCACAAAATCGACCAGCTGGGTCTAGCCTTTTCTTTATTTATATACATCATCCGGACCGTCACGGACGGCTCATGCTGATTTGTCATGCTTGGTCCTTATTTGGCCCATAAGTCAATAGGATGGAGTCATAATATATATAAATAAAAAAGATTATAACCACTAAGAATCAGACCATTGATCTCACGTATCCAAACTAGCTATAGGATACAACACATACACTGTACACTGCACACTAATTATAGAGCTGATTATAGACGGGATTATAGCAGATAAGCTGTGGATTTAATCCAAAAAGTGAAAGCGCATGGAATTGAACCTCAGACCTCTTGCGCTAAGAGCGAAAGACTTACCACTAATATTTTTTTCTAGAAAACTTACCACTAGGTTAGAAACCAAAGTTTGAACGGAATCATGCCTTTCTCTTCTAGCACTTTATGTACAGTACAATATTTAAGAAAAATATAGCGCAAAAAATGGGGCAGTAGTGGGGTAGCGTCATGGAGGTACTTAAATGGGCCAGGCACACAATACGCACGTAAGCACACTAGCTTCCGTTACTTTTTTCTATCTTATTTTATTTTGTTTATGTTTTGAAAGTTTATTAAAAAAAAATGTACTTACATTTTCACAAACGTACACCACACGTTCAACAAATATTAACACAGTGTTAAAAAAACATTTGCGCAACATTTAGAAAATGTTCATGGCATTAAAAAATGTTCTTGACATATCAAAAATGTTCCCACATTTAAAAAATGTATTCGAATTTTTTAGATTATTTATACAATTTAAGTTTTGTTAGGAAATTCAGGAAATATTGCATACCATTCAAAAATATATACTTGATATTTTAACAAAATGTTTATCCGTTTCAAAAATATGTTCCTAATGTTTGTGCCCCACAGTCACACATACTTAATTGTATTGCTAGGCCACCAGTGAGTAGCAAATGTTTATTCATTTAAGTTAAACATATAAAATAATTTTTAAAAGACTTGATAATAAAATAGTTTAAAATTAGAAAAAACCATGACCAATCGATGTTAAATCAAAAAATATGAGTAATGTATAATTAAAAAAATCTGAAAAAATGTTCTCCATGTAATCTAATTATTTGAAACAACATTGTTTAACCTGTTTAAGCTATGGGACAAAATAACAATTTTAATTATACTACAGTTACAATAAATGCTGTATTTAGTGCTTTTCAACTTCAATAAAAATGTTTTGTGTTGCATAGTTCAATTTTTGTGTGTAATTGTTCATGTTTTCCCAAGTAAACTTAGTAGGGAGGGCGATGGGCTATCACTCTATATTTTAAAATATTTTAAATACATATATTTCAAAGATTAGTTTCTTCAAACTATAAAAGATCATCACCGCAAATTAGAAAAATGGCAATGCAATGTAACAAAATAGTTCGCATAACTTTTAAAAAACTGTTGATAGTATTCAAAAACATGTTTGTGACATTTAAAATATGTTCATGTGTTTAAAAAATAGTGCCATTTTAAAAAAGGGTTTCTATAATGTAAAAAATATTCATATAATTCAAAAAAATATTCCGTATCACTCAAAACATGTAAGTAACATTTAAAAAAAAATCACATTTTCCAAAAAATATGTACATACCACTTTTAATAAATGTTTATGTAAATTGCAATGTAAGAAAATGTTTGTGTGATTCAAAAAAAATTGTCGCACCATTCAGAAAACGTATGTGACATTTAAAGAATGTGCATGTCTTCCAAAATATGTTGGTGACCTGATTTGACATACATGTAGTTTAATGGGAATTATTTTCTATAAGCACGTACTCCTTTCTCTTTGCCGAGTGTCTTTTATTGCACTCGAGAAACATTTATTTGTTCTTTTTCTTCTTTCTCGTGTTTTTTTTCTTTTGTACATTATTTCTTTCCTCTTTATTTTTATGCTCGGTCATTTTCTATTTTTTATTTTTTATTTTTATTATTTACTTTCTTCCTCCCACTCTATTTCCATCTATAGGCAGTAAGTGAATGCAACCGATGGTTCATCCGTTTGCATTATTTATTTTCTCAACAGTTAATATACAATATTACATGATTCATGTCCAAATTTGGCATCTTTCGGAGTTCGTTTCCTATATATAAGCTATTAAGTGCATTTCTATATATTTAACAAATATAATTCAAAGTTGAACTGCAGGTGGTTGCAAAGGTTGGAAAATTGGGTTGAAAAATCATATTTGTGATCTTGAGTCTATGTTTAGGCCTTATACGAGAAAAAGAAATGAATTTCCAAACACGTGTGCCAAGACTTGACCCTAAACTTGTAGTTTTGTGGTTTTTCAATTTCGAAAAACACAAACGGACTCTGAAAAGCTTGAAACTTGACATGGTATCATCATATGATCCCTACAGGGTGTGGTTAAAAATTGAGAAGGTTTCACAAAATTTATGATGTACGTTGCTTAGAAATCAAACCATCTCCGATAAAGAAACGTGGTTTCGAGAGAGAACTAGTCTAGTTTGGACGCGAAACGACCGATGCTTCATCCGTTGGCATTGATTTTTTTTACTACACTCAAGATACACCATTGCATGATCCCTGTGAAAATTTGGCATTTTGCAGATTATGTCGCTACATTTAAGCCATTAAGTGCATTTCTAGAAATTTAAAGAATATGATTCAATTTGAACTGCAAGTGCTTGAAAAAGGTTAGCAAAATTAGATCAAAAAATAAATTTGTATCTTGAGACTTTGCTTAGGCCTTATACAAGAAAAACAAACAAATTCCAAACATCAGGGTGCCAAGACTCGACTTTGAACATGGAGTTTTTTTGTGTGTTTAAATTCCCAGAAATGCAAAAGAACTTTGAAAAGCATGAGACTTGGCACGATGTCATCATATGGTCCCTGGAGGTCGTGATAAATTTTTTAGAAGGTTTCACAAAAGCTGTGACATACACTACTTAGAAGCCGGACCATCTCCGAGAAAGAAACATAGTTTCGAGAGGGATCGGGTCTGGTTTGAAGACAATGCGATCGCTACCTTATCCATTGGCACTAAAAAAAATTATACACTCAAGATACATAATCAAATGATCCACGTCAAAATTCGACATCTTTCGGAGTTCGTTTGTTATATTTAAGCCATTAAGTTCATTTATATTCATTTATCAAATACAATTCAAATTTAAACTGCAAGTGCATTAAAAAGTTGGCAAATTTGGGTTGAAAATCATATTTATGTTCTTGAATCTATTTTTAGGACTTATACAAGAAAAAAATAGAATTCAAACATGAGTGTGCCAAGACTTGACCGAAAACGTGGAGTTTATTGGTTTTTAAAATTCCAAAGAAAGTTCAAAAAATATGAAACTTGACATAGTGCCATTATATCACGCCTAGATCATGTGGTAAAAAATCTGGAAGGTTTCGCAAAATATTTGAAGGTTTAAAAGGCACATTTTTGTGGCAAAGAAAGCACACAGTCTGTGCTTATTTCCTATTGGTGGAGATAGCTAGCCACGGATTGATGAGGTGGCAAAGAGACAACAACACTTCTCTCTTCCTCCTCAATTCTTCTCTCTCTTCCTTATCTCTTTCTCACCGAGGCCACAGCCATCGTCCTCGTCCAAGTCATGTATCTCTCTTCTCCATCTCTCATCTCTCCCCCCCCTCTCTCTCAGCGAGGAAAGTACAGTCGCGCTCCGGCCAACCATGGCGTGGCGCCCCGCCACGGTCTTCTCCGTGCAAGGGCCCTGCCGCGGCAGTTGGTGTTGCTCATCCATGGGCTGTTGACGCTGCTCGTCCATGGTCTGTTGCTGTTGCTCTTCAACGGGGATGCGGCGACCCATAGCCTCGTAACTGTGGCAACTCGTCGGCTGCGCAGAAGGTGGCGAGGGAGCGTGGCCATCTAGAGCGCAGGAGGTGCGCCATGCACCATAGATGGATGGGGTGCGGAGGACCTCCGACAAGCACTGGAGGGGCTCGGTGGTCATGGCATGAGCCCTCTTCACCGCTGCGCATCGAGGGTACAGGGGCGGCCCCGAAAAACGGCTGTGGCGACCTCTGCAAGCGACAGGCAGCACTAGGGCTTGGGTTGGATGCACGGCGACTGCTACGCCGCGAGGACGCCTTGTTTGGCGGCCGCGCCGTGCTCGTCATCTTCATGATTGGGCGTGCTCGAGGCCACTCGGCAATGGGTACTGGGGCGCCAACGGGCTCGTGACCACCCCTCCACAGCCACGCGTCCAAAGTGCGGGGCGGCGCAGATGTAGGCTAGATGGCGATGGGCACCGAGCCGACGGTGTGCTCGTGATCCCCTCCAATGCTTGAGGTGCCAGAATCAAGGTGCAGCATATGCTGCTAGATCCTCTCCTAGGCATTTTCCGTGGTGGATGATGATGGCTGGTACTGGATCTGGTGGATCCTAGCCTAATAAGCTCAGCGTCGTGATGTTGTACTCTACTTTCATATGTATATTACCACACTTTCTCAAAAAAAAAATCAACGAGCTTGACTTGCTGTAATTTGCGTTTATGTAATTTTTTAGTGGGTTTCATTTTCCTTTTTTACTTTTGGCTGTAATTTATGATCGTGTAATTTTTTTAATTTAATAATGTGAGAAGAAATCTTTTAAAAAAGTATGTGCTCGAAATGTTAACAGACACAAAATAGCAGGTATTGGTCTAGGCTATAATTAGTGGGCTAAAGTTGCATCTAATGGAAATTATTGGGCCAAAATCCTAATTGGGCCACAACTACAATTAGTGGGCTGAGATTTTAACTGGGCTGATGGTCACATGGGCCGAAACTGAAAACAGTGGACCAAAATCCTATATGGGTTGATTACTACATGGGCCGCCATGTCAGATTCATGTTGGCTGCCATGTCGGATGATGATGTGGCATTCATGTTAATGTCGTTGTTAGCACGTCAGTTAAGTGCCATCGATGACGGTCAAGAGTCGTCATGGATCCATGATGGTATTAGAAGATCCGTCACGCAGTGCATGGTGGTCAAATTATGACGCGATATACATGACAGATCTCAAATCCGTCACGCATGGTCATCGATGATGGTTTCGTGCCCATCCATGCCGGATTGTTTCTGTCATGTATAAATAGATTTCTTGTAGCGGCCACGTGGGAGGTAGCTAGCGGGGGTAGGCGGGTGAGAAAAGGGAGAGAGGGAGAGCGCGCGGGAGGTGAGCTGGGCTGCGGGCGCGCTGGGCCTGCTGCTGCTGGGCCGCGGCGGCTGGCTAGGCTGCACTGCTGCGCTGGGCTGCTCTGCTGCTGCTGTTCCTTTCTTTTTGATTTTCTTCAAGCAGAAAATAAAGAGAAAAGCACAGGGGAAAAGGAGAGGTGTATGAGAAATATAAAAATATCCTCATGACCCTGAATTAATGCCCTATTTGATAAAATTGGTTTGGACATTTTTAGGGGTAGAAAAATAAAACAAGTTTGAATTAAATTCAAACTTGGGCCATTTTTTAACCTAACCAAAACAACTCCAAATAGAATGAAATTTGGCAGAGTGGTTTAGGACATGGTCTAATATTTGTAGGGAAAATATGAACATTAATAGAGAAGGGAAAAGTGGCACTTGCAAAAAGAAAGGAAGTAGAAGGAAAGGAGAAGGTGATGATGCATGGGACAAATGCATAGGCAAGCAACAATATCTAACATGGTGCAAGCACAACAAGATGAATACCACAAGGCATATGATGAGCATGGAGAATGCATAATGACAAGAGGCACAAATGCAATATGATAATGATGGTCATGGCAATGCAATATAACCAAACGATGAACATGATGCAAGAAGCAAAATATGACAATGGCACTCATCATGATCATGGCAACAAACAGTTGAAACACACAACGACAACAAAATAAATGGAAGGCATCTGGAGCATCGGTCTCGGGGCGTCACATGACCTTTCTAGGTCCTTGTATTGCCAATTGAAGGCACCATGACAAGTTGTTTCATGTTTTCACAAGTTTTGCATTTTCTGGATTT
The DNA here is from genome assembly GCA_011799875.1 of Thinopyrum elongatum. NCBI lineage: Eukaryota > Viridiplantae > Streptophyta > Magnoliopsida > Poales > Poaceae > Thinopyrum > Thinopyrum elongatum. Next base: position 450,709,663 of record CM022297.1, read on the forward strand.
TTTTGGGTGAAAAAAGCCTATTAATGGACTGCTTGCAAAAGTTGGGGTCGGTCCTGAGATTTCCAAAGAAATACTATGTTCAACGGAGAGTGTTCGGATAGACCAGAAGGGTCCGTTTGGGAGCACCTCGTTTCTCAACATCGCCTAATTTTAAACCAGGCATGTAGTTTTTCCTAACTTTAATGCTTGTGTTATGATCAATCAACATGAACATTTTCTTATGTCATAACCATTTCTTGAAATTTGTCAACAATTTTGGAATTTCAAATTGTGTATGAAAATTTTACAAACTTGAATACTTCTTCAAAGTTGTTAACAAATTACCAATAGTTGATGAAAACTTGGAACAAAAAAATTATCAACTTTTTTTAAATGCAAACATTTCTTAAATTTGTGAACAAGAAATTCCAAAACTGGAACATTTTATGAAATTTAATAACATTGTTAAAAAGTAAATAATATTTGAAAATAAGAACATTTTTTGGTATTCCAAACAATTCTTTAAAGTTTTGAACAAGTTTAAAAAAGAATATAAAGTTCAAAAGGAAAAAAATGCATTAACAAAAAAAAGAGAAGAAAAAGGGGGGATATAGAAAAGAAAAAAGTGCTTAGGCCCTACAAAATAAAAAAATGTTTTCAGAAAATGTAAGTAAATTTGAAAATATTCGCAAATTTGAAAAAATGTTTGTGTTTTCAAATAATGCTTGCAAATTTGAAAAGGTGTTTGCGTTTTAGGAAAATGTTTGTAAAGCTCAAAACTTGTTCACATTTTCAAGAAAATGTTCGCAAATTTGGAAAATTGTTTGTCTTCTTGAAAAATGCACCAATTCAAAAACCGCATTATTTTTCTTTGAGCTAAAAAAACACATAAAATGGTTGTACAGTACCGGTTTGATCTGCTACAGTCTGTTCTAGGTGATAAAAACCGAACTTCATATGTATCCCCCAAGCTCATTGGTTCAAGTGGCTATCTACGAGTACACAACGGTGGAGGTCCTAGGTGCGATACCTAGTAGGCGCACTACTGGGACGGCCCACGGCGGACTGGAGACACGTGTCTAATTTTAGAGTGCGGACGACGTATTTTTAATAAAACACCATCCTACCCTTTATTATGAAAGGGTATGAAGAGATCTCCCTGTTGATGTGTTTACGAGGGTTGCTGCGTACGCGGACTTTTGAAGGGTTGGATTTGGCAACGCCTCAAGCGGTTGCGTGGGCAGTCAGTAAGGAGTGGCCCGTCGGAGTAGGAGAAGGTGACGGTAAAAAAGCTACATCAAGCTCTTCGACAGGAGGAGATATGGATGCGACAACGATCCCGAGTCTCTTGGTTGCGGGAGGGCGATAGAAACACAGCTTTTTTTTCATGCTCAAGCGGCTCAGAGCAAGCGAATGAACAAGATTGAGAAACTTAAATGTGCTGATGGTACAAAATGTGATACACCAGAAGAAGATGCAGCGGAGGTTCAAGCTTTCTATCAAGATTTGTATACCTCTCAGTGTTTTAGTGATATGAGTGGGTTATTGCATGTAGTTCCTACTCGGGTCACGGAGGCGATGATTCTGGAACTTGACAAGCCGTACACCGGCAAAGAAGTTAAGCGAGCTCTGTTCCAGATGGCCCCTTCTAAGGCTCCGGGGGTGGATGGATTTACGGCAGGCTTTTATCAGCGACACTAGGACCTCTTGAAAGATGATATTGTGCCGGCTAATCTGGATTTTCTGAATGGTGGGAAGATGCCAACCGGGTTGAATGATACTTCTATCACTTTGATCCCAAAGGTACGATTCCCATAGCATATCTCACAATATCAACCTATCTCACTTTGCCCCGTGTTATATAAGATTGTTGCGAAAGCCATTCAAACAGGGTTAGAGTATGCTTGGATGATGTTATTGGTGAGGAACATAGTGCCTTCGTTCCCGGTCGCTTGATCACGGATAATGTGTTGATTGCTTATGAAAGTGTGCACGCGATGAAAAGAAGAAAGAAAGGGAAAAATTATGTTTGTGCGGTCAAGCTTGATATGATGAAGGCATACGATAGGGTTGAGTGCCGTTATTTGGAACCATCATGTTAAAACTTGGTTTCAGAATGGTTTTTGTGCGATTAGTGCTTAAATGTGTCACATCCGTCAGAGTTTCCGTCAAGGTGAATGGTGATCTCCTACCCTTTTTTACTCCGTCAAGGGGGTTTCGGCAAGGCGATCCCATATCACTAAATATCCCAATAAGGGGTGGAGGAGGAGAGGATGATTGGGCATGGGCATTGGAACGAAGCGGTATCTATACTGTCAAATCGGTGTATCGATCTCTCGTGACTCATAACGAGCAAACGAGCTATAGAGGAAGGGACGATTACCGAGACTTCGTAGACAGAACAACAGATATGGACACATTTATGGAAACTAAAAGTGGTACCAAAAGTAAGGGTTTTCTGGTGGCGGGTATCGCGTGGTATACTGCCAGTGGAAAGCTTACTGAAGCATCGACATATTGCGCAAGTTAGTAGGTGCAAGATCTGTCTTCATGCTGATGAAGACCCGATGCATGCACTGTTGGATTGTTCTCATGCCAGAGGGTTTTGGAGGGAAGCAGCAGTATGGTTGGAGATCAAGAGACCGAGAACCTACATCCCCTCACATGGACGAGGGATGTCCTTTGTGATCCTAGGTTCATGGAAGAGGATCGGGCAAAAATGATAACACTTATGTGGGCTATTTGGACCTCAAGAAACAACATTACCCATGATAAAGAGAATTCTTGCAACATCCCCAGCATCACACTACAGTAATCCCTTATGATCAGTGCCAAGTCATCCTCCTTTGCATTGCTTAATCACAGTGGTTAAACCTTTCATTTCAAATTCCTCTCTGAAATCAATTCAAATTCAAAGTGCAAAATGAAGTTGCACAAAAGTTACTGGAAAAATGTTCATCATTTAGCATAAATTCCAAAATAAATTGATGTTAAGGAAACAACATCACCCTTATGTAAAGATGAACAGTATCAATTAAATCAGTACCAATTCAGCATTTTTAAATGCTATCCCATTTATGAAAAAATCCATCTAATTTCACTTTGCCTCCAAATTAATTGTGGCAGTGCCAAACATTGCTAGAGAGTTTTGTGGCTTAGTTCCATATTTTTCTAAAATGTCTGGTGGCCAAAAAAATCCTTTTCTATCTCTGTTAATAAATAAAAGAAACAGAAAACATAAAAAGAGAAAAGGCCAGAGGCCACTTACCTGCACCCACCTGCTACTGGGCCGAGCCCACCCAGCCCAACCCACCTGCTTCTCCCCCTCGTGTCACTACCGCCATGGCTGGAGCCTGCCGCTCCGGCAGCTGGCCGCCACGGCGACAGGGCAGTCGGGCGGAGGGGATAAGGACTCCCCCGTTCTTCTCCCCTGGCATTCCCCCTGGTCGCTCGCCCCCCATTCCCCTCGTTCCCTCCTCCCTCTTGTTTTGGAGCACCGCCAAACGTGTCCGTCGCCGCCGCTCGCCAGTGCCGCGGCCAACATCACCCCTTGACCTCCCCGCCGTGTCCAAAAGCGCCGCGAAGCTCGCCCTCGTCTTCCTCCCACAGCCGCTCGAGCTGGGGGGCTCTCCCTCTGCCGGATCGACCACAACCACACCGTCGGTCGCCGCCGCCGTCCCGCCGTGGATCTGCGATCTGGCTCATCCCCGACCCCGTCCGAGCTTGTCTTCCTCCCCACTGTGAGCTCATGGTCCTCGGTGACCTCTCCTCTCCCCTTCCCCGCGCCCCGTAGCTCATCTGCCGGCGAGGCCGAGCCTCTGCCTCCGCCATAGCACGTCGCCGGTAGCGTTTCCCGTCGCCTCCGGTCAAGCCGTCGCCATCGTTGCACGCGGCTCGTTGTGCCCGATCGAACGGGACGTCCCGCGCCCGATTTGGGCGCCCGTAGCACTTTTCCGGCAGGCCACCGCCGCGTCGGCCTCGCCGCCGGCGTTTGTGTGCGCGCGCGTGACTAGTTTGACCCGGCCCTGTCTCTCTAACAGTGGGCCCGGGTCGTTAGCAGATGATTAGGCACTAATTTAGTCTGCTAACAGGCACTGACAGCCGGGCCCCATGCTAGATAACATTTCACTTAAGTGTATCACTGGCATGTGGGACCTGCTCCCTGTAGCAATTAGATTAACACTGATTAGATCCTGTGAGGCTGACACAGGGGCCCCACCTGGCAGGTTTGACCAGTCAACAGTCAACCCAGTTGACTGCTGACTGGACCATTGACTGTGGTCAACTGGCCCCCCTGGCCCACCTGTCATCCACTGTGGCTAGCCCACAGTGGGTACCAAAAAGTATCTGCACTGTTTAAATTCGGTTTAAATAATTCTAGTAATTTTTGAAAAAGCATTCATCTTCAAAAATTCATAGAAAATAAACCGTAGCTCAGATCGAAAAACTTTCTACATGAAAGTTGCTCAGAACGACAAGACGGATCTGATCATGTCGTCTGTTTCCATGTCGGAACCCCCTACCTAGGTGAACCCGTAACTTTGAGCCCGATTCCGGTAGATGAATAGTGCATGCATACCGGTTAATAAATCCAACTTAAATCCTAAAATAACTAATATGACTTAAACGTGTCTTTAGGCAACCCTGCACTGCATCTTAGGCATGGCATGCTTTGTGTTGCAATATTTGCTGTGTATTTATTTGTTTTTTCCCCATCTTCTCTCTCTCGTTAGACCCCGACATCGACGTAGCTCCCGAGACTGACGCAGCTCCAGAGGTCGACTACGCCCCTGACGATCAGACACTTGCCGCAGAGCTTCCAGGCAAGCCCCCCCTGAGCATCCCGATATCGCCCATTCTATTCTCTCCTGCTTGCATTAGATTTTGCTACTGTTACTGTTATCCTATTTCTGCTGCATAGCCTGTTTATTGTAACCTGCTGTTGATACCTTCCTGTTCATCCTAAAGCTGTTTAGAATAGACTGGGTAGAGCCCCATCAGTGACCCCACTTGTCCCGACTGCCCCGCTGGATTCTCAGAAGACTCGATCAACGGGATCGAAGACCAGGCCCCGACACTGCACCTCCCTTCCCCCTTAGTTGCTCGACACTACTGGGTTACTATCGAGTGCCGAGGGTGATACCTCGTCAGCACTTCTGATGATAACCTTGTAGGTTAGTTAATCGGTCGTGGTCAGCGAGGGTGATTCCTCCTACACCACCCCCGATAACGACACCGTCGTGCAACTCCTCAAGAGTGGACCTCGAGGGTGATTCCTCCTTCGTTCACCTTGATGATAACATCAGGTGGAATTCCATCGAGGGTGATTCCTCAGGGCTCCCCTTGGTGTTAGACACACGGTTACTATGATTACTATGACTTTACACTGAACCATGTTACTAAAGACGGGTCGGCCCTGAGGGGTACCCGCGCGAGCATATTGCGAAGTGATGTGGAGACGGGTTGACCTTGAGGGTTCCCGAGAGTTGAATACGAGGCGTGGCCGGGCATTCTTAGCCCTTGCCGCAAGTCCTCGAGACGGGGCGACGGGGTCACATCTTTCATGAGTCTCTGCTTGTTACCGCACTACCAACACACTAACGGTTTGGATATTTGATCCGAGGGGCCTCTGGCCTGATAGCACTAACCATCATGTGGGCATAGTATGGGCGTTCTGCGTCGTATACATCAGCAGAAGCTTAATAGACATCAGCGTGGAGCGGCGCGCTGGATTGGATTGGAACGCAACCGCGCTTGTATAAGGGGTTGCTAGGTCTGTTTTCGACCGCCCACGCAACGTGCAGGAGATCCCGGGGCGATGGCCCAAGACCCCTGGGGCATAGGTTTAGTCCGGCGTGCTGACCTCGCTTTTAAGCCTAGGTCGGGTTGCGGCGTATCGTTTGGCTGAGGCCGGGCATGACCCAGAAAAGTGTGTCCGGCCGGAGTTAATCGAGCGTGGTGGGTAAGTTGGTGCACCCCTGCAGGGAAGAAACAATCTATCGATAGCCTGTCCTACGGTAACGGACACTCGGAGTTGTATCCCGATCGGTACAACTAGAACTGGACACTTGAGATGATAACTGGATAGTATGGCTCTGGGATTGCTTTCTCGCAGGGTGTCGAGAAAGGATCTCTGGGCGAGGTTGATAACACTACTGTTACTTTACATTATGTTATTCTGCACTCTTCTAATGCTGCAAGACTGCCGGAGATGATGAAGATGCTAGACTTCGACAGGACTAGGCTTTTCCCTCTATTCTGGCATTTCTGCAGCCCAGTCCACATATACAGCCCTCTTTTGAAAATGTTGCATATGTAGTGTAGATCCTTGCTTGCTGAGTACTTCGGATGAGTACTCATGTTTGCTTTGCTTTCTTTTTCTCCCCTTCTCCATTTGTCGCAACCAGATGACGGAGCCCCTGAGCCAGCTGTTCCCGCCGATGGCTACTACTACTACCCTCCCGGCGAGTACTACTACGAGGAGCCGACCGACGACCAGGAGTAGGTTTGGAGGGTCCCAGGCAGGAGGCCTGCGCCTTTCGATCACAACCACGCCGCCGGTCGCAGCCGCTGTCTCGCCGTGGATCTGCGATCTGGCTCGTCCCCGACCCCGTCCGAGCTTGTCTTCCTCCCCACTGTGAGCTCACGGTCCTCGGTGACCTCTCCTCTCCCCTTCCCCGCGCCACGTAGCTCATCTGCCGGCGAGGCCGAGCCTCTGCCTCCGCCATAGCACGTCGCCGGTAGCGTTTCCCGTCGCCTCCGGTCAAGCCGTCGCCACCGTTGCACGTGGCTCGTTGTGCCCGATCGAACGGGACGTCCCGCGCCCGATTTGGGCGCCCGTAGCACTTTTCCGGCAGGCCACCGCCACGTCGGCCTCGCCGCCGGCGTTTGTGTGCGCGCGCGTGACTAGTTTGACCCGGCCCTGTCTCTCTAACAGTGGGCCCGGGTCGTTAGCAGATGATTTGGCACTAATTTAGTCTGCTAACAGGCACTGACAGCCGGGCCCCACGCTAGATAACATTTCACTTAAGTGTATCACTGGCATGTGTGACCTGCTCCCTGTAGCAATTAGATTAACACTGATTAGATCCTGTGAGGCTAACACAGGGGCCCCACCTGGCAGGTTTGACCAGTCAACAATCAACCCAGTTGACTGCTGACTGGACCATTGACTGTGGTCAACTGGCCCCCCTGGCCCACCTGTCATCCACTGTGGCTAGCCCACAGTGGGTACCAAAAAGTATCTGCACTGTTTAAATTCGGTTTAAATAATTCCAGTAATTTCTGAAAAAGCAATAATCTTTGAAAATTCGTAGAAAATAAACCGTAGCTCAGATCGAAAAACTTTCTACATGAAAGTTGCTCAGAACGACAAGACGAATTTGATCGTGTCGTCTGTTTCCATGTCGGAACCCCCTACCTAGGTGAACCCGTAACTTTGAGCCCGATTCCAGTAGATGAATAGTGCATGCATACCGGTTAATAAATCCAACTTAAATCCTAAAATAACTAATATGACTTAGATGTATCTTTAGGCAACCCTGCACTGCATCTTTGGCATGGAATGCTCTGTGTTGCAATATTTGCTGTGTATTTATTTGTTTCTTTCCCTCTTCTCTCTCGTTAGACCCCGACGTCGACGTAGCTCCCGAGACCGACGCAACTCCGGAGGTCGACTACGCCCCTGACGATCAGACACTTGCAGCAGAGCTTCCAGGCAAGCCCCCCCCCCCCCCCCCCCGTGAGCATCCCGATATCGCCCATTCTATTCTCTCCTTCTTGCATTAGATTTTGCTACTTTTACTATTATCCTATTTCTGCTGCATAGCCTGTTTATTGTACCTGCTGTGGATACCTTCCCTGTCCTCCTAAAACTGTTTAGAGTAGACTGGGTAGAGCCCCATCAGTGACCCCACTTGTCCCGACTGCCCCGCTGGATTCTCAGAAGACCCAATCAACGGGATCGAAGACCAGGCCCCGACACCGCACCTCCCTTCCCCCTTAGTTGCTCGACACTACTGGGTTACTATCGAGTGCCGAGGGTGATACCTCTGTAGGAGATATGCCCTAGAGGCAGTAACAACCGTTATTTTGTATCTCCAAGTTTGTAATGAATGTTTATGTTCCATGCTATAACTGCTATGATTCTCGAGTCTGCAATAACACGAGGCTCGGAGGGAAACTCATGTGCACGTGTGGTATAATAAACGGTAAAATGTATTCCTAGTCTTGCCTCTAAGACTGGCTCAAGTATTGCATGATGATCCTGTTTTCCTGATCATGGGCATGGCTATGCCAGCAATTTTGAGGGCACGATGTTGATAGAACACTTGTGTTGAATCGACCCAGATTGATGTTATGCTATGAGTTTCTATCGTTACAAGTTTATGGTTCTTAACATAGAGATAGTTAATGTTTGCATAATTCCTTAGACCATGAGAGTATTGAGTTCCTTCGTACTTGCTTTGTGAACTTTGGGGTTTGTTAAACGTCATCCGTAACTGGGTGGCTATTACGGCGGCTTACGGGGTCACGGAAAAGTATGGCAAGTAACGAGATAGCTCAAGATTGGGATTTGCTCCTCCGACGATGGAGAGATATTCTCGGGCCCTCTCGGTGTTACGGTATCCATCATCGTCTGGCCAGACACCTTGTGATTTGATCACTGGGATGCCGAAAACACAGAAACGAGAAAAGAGAACAAAACCGGTAACGAGGTAACTTGCATAGTGGACAAATTTGTTGATCCACGGGGATGCAATAAATCTCACCTCGGGTGTTTGTGACATATCGCGAAGCAACAGGAATAGCACACAGCAACTGGAGGTTCACTCGAATAATCATTCGTGTGGGTATAGGGGTTAATATGGGTGTCCACGGCTCCGATGTTGATCATTGATCGGAAGGGGTTCCGGGTCATGTCTATACTTCACCGAACCTATAGGGTCACACGCTTAAGGGTCATCTATCTGCTGAATACTAGACAGGGAGTCTGAGAGAAAATCACCGAAAAAGTTTCGGACACCAAAAAAGTTTCGGACAGTGGAAAAGTTCCGCAGAGAGAACACCGGATGAGTTTCGGTGAAACTGAAAAGTTGTTTTGGGGTATTCCATTAAGTCAAATTGGTTTCGGGATGCCCCTGATAATTCTTGGAGGGTGCCAGAATTATTCTGGAAACTTTCTGGAATTTTCGGGGATAAAAACCGGAAATGTTTCGGAGCTGCCGGAACCGCTTCAGATGCTTTTTCGCAGATGAAATCACTAATCTGGAATTGTTCCAGAACGCGTTGAAAATTATTTTAGTGGGTACTAGAAATGTTCTAAGCCCACATAAATATTTTTAGTTCGTACGGACGCTGAAAAATGTCATCGTGAATAGTGAAAGTGCTTTTTGGGAATTTTTATGGAAAGCACCTTTTGGGAATTTTCCCAAAAGGCTTCTAGAAGCCTTGGGCACTAAGGAAGCCCCCTTGGGGGGCCCCCCCCAAGGGGTGGCCGGCCATGGAGGGTGGAGCTCCATGGAGCTCCGCATGGCACTCCTTTTTGCTTTATTCTTTATGTAAATGACATAAAGTGGGGGTACTTTTGGTATTTGTGAATGCCAACTTTACCCCTTGGTTTTCCTATAAATAGAGGAGAGTGGGCTGCCCACAAACCTCATCCCTTGCTCTCATACACATGCCATGCATTATCTGGCTTCTTCTCTCCCTCCCACGAAAAGAGTTTCGTAGAGCCGAAAGGCTGTCTGGGTTCCGGCAGGAACTAGTTCTGGACGGCGAAGCCCTGCCGGATAGCTGACACCGTATGTGTGCAACCCCATAGAGAGGTCGTAGTTTCGGTCTTTTGCCCGAGGGGCTGTTCGAGTGTCCTCCCGAAGGGCTGTCCGAGTCTCCGTTCGAGTTTCGAGGGTCCTCCCGAAGGGCTGTCTGCGACATCGTCCGGGGGACTGTCCGACCGCCTCCCGAAGGGCTGTCCGGCGAGGGAGTACATCCTCGTGGTTGGGAGGTTGTAAATCCTAGCTGCGGGGATCTGCACCAACGATCTCCACCGACTCTTCTTCCGCTGCGCTTCGAGTCGGTACGGATCAGATCAAACCTTGTATGCAGTCTCCATAGTGGTCCTGGGCGTGCTCGCTATACCGAAAATTTTTGTTTTCTGTCGCGTTCCCCAACAACCTCGTCAGCACTTCTGATGATAACCTTGTAGGTTAGTTAATCAGTCGTGGTCAGCGAGGGTGATTCCTCCTACACCAACCCCGATAACGACACCGTCGTGCAACTCCTCAAGAGTGGACCTCGCGGGTGATTCCTCCTTCGTTCACCTTGATGATAACATCAGGTGGAATTCCATCGAGGGTGATTCCTCAGGGTTCCCCTTGGTGTTAGACACACGGTTACTATGATTACTATGACTTTACACTGAACCATGTTACTAAAGACGGGTCGGCCCTGAGGGGTACCCGCGCGAGCATATTGCGAAGTGATGTGGAGACGGGTTGACCTGGAGGGTGCCCGAGAGTTGAATACGAGGCGTGACCGGGCATTCTTAGCTTGCCGCAAGTCCTCGAGACGGGGCGACGGGGTCACATCTTTCGTGAGTCTCTGCTCGTTACCGCACTACCAACACACTAACGATTTGGATATTTGATCCGAGAGGCCTCTGGCCTGATTGCACTAACCATCACGTGGGCATAGTATGGGCGTTCTGCGTCGTATACATCAGCCGAAGCTTAATAGACGTCAGCGTGGAGCGGCGCACGCTGGATTGGACTGGAACGCAACCGCGCTTGTATAAGGGGTTGCAAGGTCTGTTTTCGGCCACCCACGCAACGTGCAGGAGATCTCGGGGCGATGGCCCAAGACCCCTGGGGCATAGGTTTGGTCCGGCGGGCTGACCTCTCTTTTAAGCCTAGGTCGGGTTGCGACGTCTCGTTTGGCCGAGGCCGGGCATGACCCAGAAAATTGTGTCCGGCCGGAGTTAATCGAGCGTGGTGGGTAAGTTGATGCACCCCTGCAGGGAAGAAACAATCTATCGATAGCCTGTCCTACGGTAACGGACACTCGGAGTTGTATCCCGATCGGTACAATTAGAACTGGACACTTGAGATGATAACTGGATAGTATGGCTCTGGGATTGCTTTCTCGCAGGGTGTCGAGAAAGGATCTCTGGGCGAGGTTGATAACACTACTGTTACTTTACATTATGTTATTCTGCACTTTTCTAATGCTGCAAGACTGCTGGAGATGATGAAGATGCTAGACTTCGACAGTACTAGGCTTTTCCTTCTATTCTGGCATTTCTGCAGCCCAGTCCACATATACAACCCTCTTTTGAAAATGTTGCATATGTAGTGTAGATCCTTGCTTGCTGAGTACTTCGGAGTACTCACGGTTGCTTTGCTTTCTTTTTCTCCCCTTCTCCATTTGTCGCAACCAGATGACGGAGCCCCTGAGCCAGCTGTTCTCGCCGACGGCTACTACTACTACTACCCTCCCGGCGAGTACTACTACGAGGAGCCGACCGACGACCAGGAGTAGGTTCGGAGGGTCCCAGGCAGAAGGCCTGCGCCTTTCGATCGTAGTGTTTTATTTTGCCCCGCCTTTCTAAAGGCCTATCTGTAACTCTATTATATCTGTACCCAGATATCTGATGCTTCCGCTGACACTTGTATGCCATCGAGCTATGTATTCGAGCCCTCGAGGCCGTGGCTTGTAATATAAAGCTTGTATGACTTTATTTATGCTTTAGAGTTGTGTTGTGATATCTTCAAGTGAGTCCTTAGGCTTGATCGTGTGCATTTGCGTGTATGGTTAGTGCACGATTAAGCCGGGGTCGTCACAGGTTGGTATTAGAGCCGACTGCCTGTAGGAATCCCCCTTTCCAACTCATTGGCCGAAGTTGAGTCTAGTAACCGAAAACTGTTTTACTAACTTGGCTGTGTTGCTTACGGGCCCACGTCGCCAACTGTGTGGTATTAGGATCTTTTATTCCTCGTCTTTACTCTGGGACTCTGATCTCTCTTCTATTCGGGTTAAAGATTTTACTAACTCTGACATTAGGTTCTCGTAACCACTTCATCCCGGAGAGCCCCTTCATCATAGATGATCGTCTGCTTCATCAGAAGATTCTGAAGATACTCCTCGACGTTAACCGAGACCCTGTGCCACTGCTTTGCAGTTCCTCACCACCGACAAATCCCCGTGGATAACTGAACATCCTTGCCGTTTGTACTTCATCCCCAGTTGTTTATATGCATTCCCAAATACTTTGAAATACTATCTGATCTCCCGAGAATCCTCTGCAGCCTATCGCTCTTGATTATCCTTGCCGGTCTAAATTAAGGTTAATTCCATATGTCTGCCAATATTCATTGATATCCTTTGACACCGTCATTTTGGTCTTAATGATTCAACATGAGTGCGAATGCACGCAATCATCAGTTGATCCTTTTAAAATTATCATTCCGGCTCGGACCTTATTCTGAACATAAGCTGGTTCTCGGTAAATCAATCCTTGATTGATTGGCCACCTAATTATATTCAACATACTCTTCTTTTTATCAGAGCGTCTGCCTCTGATCCCTCGATTTTGCAATCGTAAACCCTTCGTATTTAAGCTTCAGCTTATCCAGATGTTTCCATAAACCGATGCCCTTGCATTTCCTCTTCTTCTGGTTGAGTACCGCTACTCATGTCAGATCCTTTGTCGTCTACCTGATCTTTTGTTGGATTAATATCCGACAGTATCCTTCATATTCAAACATCTTATGAGCTCTTCCCTTGGTATTTAGTACCTCCGGTAAATTGTATCATCTTCTTTGACTTCGATACTCTGCTTTCGAACTCGCATCCCTTGCTTTGGTTGATGGTTGTATGGATTCGTAAAATTGTCCCGATGGGTTGTATCTATGCTTCTGCCATCTGCGAGACCCCAGAAACTTCTATGGGTCACTCACTACTGGTGTTACGCCAGATAAATTTTCAACATTTCAAGTTCATTAAAAGCGAGAAGTGAATGATAGGTTATGCATTGAAGAAGTGGGAGTCAACCTTGAACCTTTGTGTTCATGCCCATGGACCCAATGTAGAACTTATCATGGAAGCTGCTCGTAAAAATAATTACTTCCTTGGTACAAGTTCATCTTGTATCTATGAATTGATCCTTTGCGATCGTGGTTCCGACCATATTTCCTCCTTGATTCCATTTCCCGAATTAGTTAAAACACTTGTCCTTTACAGATCATTTCACCCATCCAACCTCTACTCCGATTTACCTTCCGGTATTACTCCTAGTACTTGTTACTGGGAAGTTTAATACCCCATCACATCATTCCTAGCCTGATCGGCTATATCTATATCGTGCCAACTTTTAACTGTGCTACCTGGTCCTTATGCCCGGAGCAACTTCCGACGATGAGCTAAGTTTACGTCGATCTTCCTCATCTTATCATTTCACCTCGAACAACAAGCTTGATTTCGAGTTTGTGTCATATCCATGGTTCCAAAAACTTTTGGCTCCATCATTCCTTTTGCTTGATGTCATCGATGATTGATTACATCTTCATGAAACCTCTCGATAAATGTGTCATGATCATCATAGTATTCTAAGCTCTTCCAGGATATTAATCGAATTCATGTTGAGAAGTACCATCCTTGCCCCTCAATGATTTGTGATATCACCAACAACACTTTTGTCTTCTTCCCAACACATGTTTGATCATGTCTTGGTTATACTTTGAGCTCCTTGCCATTCTTGCAATTGTTCCTTGAGTATTCCTTGTGATCTTTAACTCCAACCTTTACTTGAAACACCATATCATTGCTACCTCAAAGCATAACCGTGGTATACCGAATATCCACAAGAACATTGGGAGCGCAATGCCAAATGTTTCTTGATCTATTATCCGGACACCGTTGTACGGGTAACATCTTGGTTTTTCTCTCGCCCCACTATCTAAATGATTTTGGTACCTGCTGTCCTATCAGGTATATCATGCTCCACTTTTCCTTGGGAAGGATATACCCCAATTCTTGTGTGTAGACACACTTTCCTTTCCATTGGTTTGTTTAACCTTTCTTGTAATTTATATGATGTAAGCAGAAATAAATCCCTGCTTATAAAACACCCCGATTTACGACCTTGTCAGTGAGACCCTGTTACTAATGTTGCTGACACTTCGGTATCACCGATGGACGAGAACTTTGCCTATTGGTCCGCCTCGTTCAACGAGCAGGAAAATGGTTCTCTTCGTCCCTCGCCCTTGGTACCGATGTTGTCGCCGACATAACTGACAGGCTATCCTCTGACATACTTTGCTGTCATATCCGAGCAAGATGACACCATCCTCCCTACTATCGATCGACACCCCCACAGTTCCACAGGATCGGAACCTGACTCTCCTGTATATCTTTGATTCTGAATATTCTTGCATTTGGCTCCGTATCATGTCACGAGCCACCCTTCGAGAGATGATCTATTCCCGATGCTTTGAACCCCCTTCTCACACTCTGTACAGGTATCGATCGAATGTCCATTCGCTTGATACTTCTTATCGTACCTTCATACTTTGCTCTCGATGTTTTCCAAAGTTTCAACTCGAGAGATACTTTCGCCACATTCCCTGAATTGTCCACCAGATGATCGACCCTGCAATGGTCGGTTCCCCCGAAGTTACCGTTACTACCCCACTTAAATCTCGGGAGGAGATTTCTTGCAGTGGAGGAGATTTGTAACATCCCCAGCATCACACTACAGTAATCCCTTATGATCAGTGCCAAGTCATCCTCCTTTGCATTGCTTAATCACACTGGTTAAACCTTTCATTTCAAATTCCTCTCTGAAATCAATTCAAATTCAAAGTGCAAAATGAAGTTGCACAAAAGTTACTGGAAAAATGTTCATCATTTAGCATAAATTCCAAAATAAATTGATGTTAAGGAAAACAACATCACCCTTATGTAAAGATGAACAGTATCAATTAAATCAGTACCAATTCAGCATTTTTAAATGCTATGGGAATGCTATCCCATTTATGAAAAAATCCATCTGATTTCACTTTGCCTCCAAATTAATTGTGGCAGTGCTAAACATTGCTAGAGAGTTTTGTGGCTTAGTTCCATATTTTTCTAAAATGTCTGGTGGCCACAAAAATCCTTTTCTATCTCTGTTAATAAATAAAAGAAACAGAAAACTTAAAAAGAGAAAAGGCCAGAGGCCACTTACCTGCACCCACCTGTTACTGGGCCGAGCCCAGCCAGCCCAACCCACCTGCTCCTCCCCCTCGTGTCACTACCGCCATGGCTGGAGCCTGTCGCTCCGGCCGCTGGCCGCCACGGCGACAGGGCAGTCGGGCGGAGGGGATAAGGACTCCCCCGTTCTTCTCCCCTGGCATTCCCCCTGGTCGCTCCCCCCCCCATTCCCCTCGTTCCCTCCTCCCTCTCGTTTTGGAGCACCGCCAAACATGTCCGTCGCCGCCGCTCGCCAGTGCCGCGGCCAACATCACCCCTTGACCTCCCCGCCGTGTCCAGAAGCGCCGCGAAGCTCGCCCTCGTCTCCCTCCCACAACCGCTCGAGCTGGGGAGCTCTCCCTCCGCCGGATCGACCACAACCACGCCGCCGGTCGCCACTGCTGTCTCGCCGTGGATCTGCGATCTGGCTCGTCCCCGACCCCGTCCGAGCTTGTCTTCCTCCCCACTGTGAGCTCACGGTCCTCGGTGACCTCTCCTCTCCCCTTCCCCGCGCCACGTAGCTCATCTGCCGGCGAGGCCGAGCCTCTGCCTCCGCCATAGCACGTCGCCGGTAGCGTTTCCCGTCGCCTCCGGTCAAGCCGTCGCCACCGTTGCACGCGGCTCGTTGTGCCCGATCGAACGGGACGTCCCGCGCCCGATTTGGGCGCCCGTAGCACTTTTCCGGCAGGCCACCGCCGCGTCGGCCTCGCCGCCGGCGTTTGTGTGCGCGCGCGTGACTAGTTTGACCCGGCCCTGTCTCTCTAACAGTGGGCCCGGGTCGTTAGCAGATGATTTGGCACTAATTTAGTCTGCTAACAGGCACTGACAGCCGGGCCCCACGCTAGATAACATTTCACTTAAGTGTATCACTGGCATGTGGGACCTGCTCCCTGTAGCAATTAGATTAACACTGATTAGATCCTGTGAGGCTGACACAGGGGCCCCACCTGGCAGGTTTGACCAGTCAACAATCAACCCAGTTGACTGCTGACTGGACCATTGACTGTGGTCAACTGGCCCCCCTGGCCCACCTGTCATCCACTGTGGCTAGCCCACAGTGGGTACCAAAAAGTATCTGCACTGTTTAAATTCGGTTTAAATAATTCCAGTAATTTCTGAAAAAGCAATAATCTTTGAAAATTCGTAGAAAATAAACCGTAGCTCAGATCGAAAAACTTTCTACATGAAAGTTGCTCAGAACGACAAGACGAATCTGATCGTGTCGTCTGTTTCCATGTCGGAACCCCCTACCTAGGTGAACCCGTAACTTTGAGCCCGATTTCAGTAGATGAATAGTGCATGCATACCGGTTAATAAATCCAACTTAAATCCTAAAATAACTAATATGACTTAGATGTATCTTTAGGCAACCCTGCACTGCATCTTTGGCATGGAATGCTCTGTGTTGCAATATTTGCTGTGTATTTATTTGTTTCTTTCCCTCTTCTCTCTCGTTAGGACCCCGACGTCACGTAGCTCCCGAGACCGACGCAACTCCGGAGGTCGACTACGCCCCTGACGATCAGACACTTGCAGCAGAGCTTCCAGGCAAGCCCCCCCCCCCCCCCCCCGTGAGCATCCCGATATCGCCCATTCTATTCTCTCCTTCTTGCATTAGATTTTGCTACTTTTACTGTTATCCTATTTCTGCTGCATAGCCTGTTTATTGTAACCTGCTGTTGATACCTTCCTGTTCATCCTAAAACTGTTTAGAGTAGACTGGGTAGAGCCCCATCAGTGACCCCACTTGTCCCGACTGCCCCGCTGGATTCTCAGAAGACCCAATCAACGGGATCGAAGACCAGGCCCCGACACCGCACCTCCCTTCCCCCTTAGTTGCTCGACACTACTGGGTTACTATCGAGTGCCGAGGGTGATACCTCGTCAGCACTTCTGATGATAACCTTGTAGGTTAGTTAATCAGTCGTGGTCAGCGAGGGTGATTCCTCCTACACCAACCCCGATAACGACATCGTCGTGCAACTCCTCAAGAGTGGACCTCGCGGGTGATTCCTCCTTCGTTCACCTTGATGATAACATCAGGTGGAATTCCATCGAGGGTGATTCCTCAGGGTTCCCCTTGGTGTTAGACACACGGTTACTATGATTACTATGACTTTACACTGAACCATGTTACTAAAGACGGGTCGGCCCTGAGGGGTACCCGCGCGAGCATATTGCGAAGTGATGTGGAGACGGGTTGACCTGGAGGGTGCCCGAGAGTTGAATACGAGGCGTGACCGGGCATTCTTAGCTTGCCGCAAGTCCTCGAGACGGGGCGACAGGGTCACATCTTTCGTGAGTCTCTGCTCGTTACCGCACTACCAACACACTAACGGTTTGGATATTTGATCCGAGAGGCCTCTGGCCTGATTGCACTAACCATCACGTGGGCATAGTATGGGCGTTCTGCGTCGTATACATCAGCCGAAGCTTAATAGACGTCAGCGTGGAGCGGCGCACGCTGGATTGGACTGGAACGCAACCGCGCTTGTATAAGGGGTTGCAAGGTCTGTTTTCGGCCACCCACGCAACGTGCAGGAGATCTCGGGGCGATGGCCCAAGACCCCTGGGGCATAGGTTTGGTCCGGCGGGCTGACCTCTCTTTTAAGCCTAGGTCGGGTTGCGACGTATCGTTTGGCCGAGGCCGGGCATGACCCAGAAAATTGTGTCCGGCCGGAGTTAATCGAGCGTGGTGGGTAAGTTGATGCACCCCTGCAGGGAAGAAACAATCTATCGATAGCCTGTCCTACGGTAACGGACACTCGGAGTTGTATCCCGATCGGTACAATTAGAACTGGACACTTGAGATGATAACTGGATAGTATGGCTCTGGGATTGCTTTCTCGCAGGGTGTCGAGAAAGGATCTCTGGGCGAGGTTGATAACACTACTGTTACTTTACATTATGTTATTCTGCATTTTTCTAATGCTGCAAGACTGCTGGAGATGATGAAGATGCTAGACTTCGACAGTACTAGGCTTTTCCTTCTATTCTGGCATTTCTGCAGCCCAGTCCACATATACAACCCTCTTTTGAAAATGTTGCATATGTAGTGTAGATCCTTGCTTGCTGAGTACTTCGGAGTACTCACGGTTGCTTTGCTTTCTTTTTCTCCCCTTCTCCATTTGTCGCAACCAGATGACGGAGCCCCTGAGCCAGCTGTTCTCGCCGACGGCTACTACTACTACTACCCTCCCGGCGAGTACTACTACGAGGAGCCGACCGACGACCAGGAGTAGGTTCGGAGGGTCCCAGGCAGGAGGCCTGCGCCTTTCGATCGTAGTGTTTTATTTTGCCCCGCCTTTCTAAAGGCCTATCTATAACTCTGTTATATCTGTACCCAGATATCTGATGCTTCCGCTGACACTTGTACGCCATCGAGCTAAGTATTCGAGCCCTCGAGGCCCTGACTTGTAATATAAAGCTTGTATGACTTTATTTATGTTTTAGAGTTGTGTTGTGATATCTTCAAGTGAATCCTTAGGCTTGATCGTGTGCATTTACGTGTATGGTTAGTGCACGATTAAGCCGGGGGCGTCATAGTTCTGACTCGACGTTCTCTATGAGGAGGGTCTGTGATGATCTTGCCATTCTTTATATTCCGAGAGAGCATGCTCGTATTTTGCCAGGCTATGGCTGGCGTTCACCTGATGATGACTGGTTCAAGATCAATACGGATGGCGGGATTTTAATGGAGGGGAGGAGCAGGAGGTGTGACCAGGTCCTGCCCTCGTTTCATGGCCGCTTGGTGCAAACCGTACCCGGGTATTACTGATCCACTTATCTCTGAAGCTCTTGCATTGCGCGATGGTGTTATATTTGCAAAGCTAAGTGGTTATGCGAAGGTCGTTATGAAAACAGACTACTTGGGGATTGTGAATCTCTGGAATATTTGCCACGGGGCTCGGTCAATAGTGGCGCCTATCTTGGATGAAATTGGGAAGCTCGCTTTATCGTTTAGTTCTTTTGTGATTCAGCATGTTTTCCGATCAGCAAACTTCGTGGCACATTTGTGCGCTAAACAGGCTAGCACCCTTGCGGTGACAAACTGCTGGTTGGAGTCTATCCCTAATTTTCTTGTAACTAGTCTCGTAGCAGATTCTGCTGGAACTGTTTTTCTCTGAATAAAGCGCCCCCAAATTTCCATGCAAAAAAAAAGTCTGGCTGTAGATGCTCTTGTGCCTCACCCCCTCGGACATAGATTGACACCTTTTTTTTTCTCTTTCTTTTTGGTGCTACCAGTCCCACGCAGCGATCCCACCATTAGGGCTGCAAGAAAAGCTCGAAGCTCGTGAGCCGTTCGAGATCGGCTCGTATTTTAGCTCGACTCGATATCGACTCGAAAAGAAATGAACTGAGTATGAACACATTACGTAGCTCGGGCGAGAAATGAGCTGATCTTGAGCCAACACGGGCTCGCTCGATTTTAGCTCGATAGCCCGACATCATATAATAATATTACATAATTTTGATATATATTAAAATTGAATGGGATAATTTATTACCATATAGATAGTCAAAAGAAAATTATATGTTGTGTACTCCTTCCGTTCCTAAATATATGACATTTTGGAAACATCATACATTTAGAACCGGATGTAGTACGATTTTTCTCCATTGGACCTACTACCAAACATGGAAGATTAATTAAGTGCGGAGAAAATTTAGCCCCAATATGGTATGTGCTTGTGTTAAATATCATGTTATTTTGGCCAAAGTTTGAGAGCAAATGCACCTTCATTTTCTTCTCTTACTAATTCATCCATGATCTCTTGCTATTAAGTACTAGTCTTGAGTCGAGAGAGAATAAGTTGAATTGTATAAAGGTTTCTTGTGTTGTGCTGTGGCCTATCTTTGAAAATTTGTCTTAGATGCTAAAATGGTCATCTTATTTAGCTCAAAACTAGCTCGAGATTGACTCGAGATCATTACAAGCTGAGCACTAACCATTTTCTACAGCTTGATCTTGAGCTCTCGCTCGAATTTTAGTATAATTTGAGCTGAGCTTAACCCAACTCGCTCGAGGTCGACTCGTTTTCAGCCCTACCCACCACGTGAGATGTGATCCGGCAACGGCCTGTAGCGATTGTCCAGCCGATTTATTAGTGCGATCTTGTACCAACGACGGACATGACATGCCCACACGTTTGCCACCGCATCTATTCATCAGAAAAATATAAAGGAAGTCCACCACATCTTCTCTTCATAAAATACAATATCCACCGTATCACTCCCCCATTTGATGCCAGGCAAGTAGGATCGAGCATCACCCGAGACTCCGTTGATCGCCAACAATGTCAACCCCGACCGTCGTGCTGCTGCCCGTCTGGGGCGTCGGCCACCTCATGTCCATGCTCGACGCCGGCAAGCGCCTGCTGGCCCGCAGCGGCGGCGCCCTGTCGCTCACGGTGCTCGTAATGCAGGCGCCGACGGAGGGCTACAGGTCCGAGGTCGCCGGCCACATACAGAGGGAGGAGGCCTCCGGCCTGGGCATTCGCTTCCAGCACCTCCCCGCAGTCGAGCCCCCGACGGACCACGTGGGCGTCGAGGAGTTCATCTCCCGGTTCGTGCAGCTCCACGCGGCGCATGTGAAGGCGGCCATCTCCGGCCTGACGTGCCCGGTGGCGGCGCTCGTCGTCGACTTCTTCGGCACCACCATGCTCGACGTATCCCGCGAGCTCGCCGTGCCGGCCTACGTCTACTTCACCGCCAGCGCCGCCATGTACGCGCTCTTCCTGCGCCTGCCGGCGCTCCAGGAGGAGGTGGCCGTCGAGTTCGAGGAGATGGAGGGCATGGTCGACGTGCCCGGGCTGCCGCCGGTGCCGCCGTCGGCCCTCCCGTCGCCGGTGATGGACAAGAAGCACCCGAATTACGCGTGGTTCCTGTACCACGGCAGGCGCTTCACGGAAGCCAAGGGCGTCATCATCAACACGGCGGCCGAGCTGGAGGCGAGCGTTCTTGCCGCCATCGCCGACGGACGGTGCACGCGCGGACTCCCTGCCCCGACGGTCTACCCAATAGGCCCAGTGCTCTCCCTGAGCCCGCCGGCGGAGCAACCGCACGAGTGCGTGGTGTGGCTGGACGCGCAGCCACCGGCGTCGGTGGTGCTCCTCTGTTTCGGCAGCGGAGGGTTCTCCGCCGCGCCGCAGGCGCATGAGGTAGCCCGCGGGCTGGAGCGCAGCGCGCACCGCTTCCTGTGGGTCCTCCGCGGCCCGCCGCCGGCGGGCGCCCGGCAGCCCTCGGACGCGGACCTGGAGGAGCTGCTCCCGGAGGGGTTCCTGGAGCGGACGAAGGGGAAGGGCATGGTGTGGCCGACGAGGGCGCCGCAGAAGGAGATACTGGCGCACGCCGCCGTGGGGGGCTTCGTGACGCACGGCGGCTGGAACTCGACCCTGGAGGCCCTGTGGTTCGGGGTGCCCATGGTGCCCTGGCCGCGCTACGCCGAGCAGCACCTGAACGCGTTCACGCTGGTCGCCTACATGGGCGTGGCCCTGGCCATGGAGGTGGACAGGAAGAGGAGCAACTGGGTCGACGCGTCGGAGCTGGAACGAGCCGTGAGGGCGCTCATGGACGACGACTCCGACGAGGGGAAGAAGGTGAGGGAGAAGGCCATGGAGATGAAGGGCGCGTGCAGGAAGGCCGTCGCCGAGGGCGGGTCCTCCTACTCTGCATTGGGGAGTCTCTCCGAGGAGATGATCAATGGCGCGAGTAAGTAATTGACGAACACGGAGGGCAGCTCTGCATCTACTATATCCGGAGATGAACTTGCAGAGTGTGAATGTTCCCGTCCAGAGTGTGGCTGCATGTTGCGGCTCTTTCTCCATTTCGAGTTTTCTCTCTTTGGGACTTGGGGGTGGCTTCTCTCCGGTTATTTTTTCCGTTCTTGTTGGATCCACTCCCCTCTCTCCTGACCTGATCTGGTAATCATACCAATATATCGTTGACCTGCTCTGTTTCCCAATAAAAACACCTGCCCCTTGTTTGGTCTGATCCTATCTTTACTAGTAGAATGCCCGTGCGTTGCTACGGGCTTTTGAAATATTTTGCTAGAGTTATATAAACATAATGCATGTTAAAATTTTCATGAGGAGGAAGTCGAGGCCGACACCGACGAAGAAGAGCACCTCATGATCCTCGCCGCTCTGGCCGGCCTATTCGCAAACAATGCAAAGCCGCGGCGAGGTGGCTCGGCGCCGGGCCGCCGTAAGAGCAAGCAGAGGCGTCGAATGGAGGGCTATTGCTTGTTTTACGCCGACTACTTCGCCAACGCTCCACTGCACGGCGAGAAAGTGTTTTGGCGCCGTTATCGGATGATCCGGAAGCTCTTCCTCAGGATTGTGAATGCCATCCGGGAGTTCGACAGCTATTTCATTTGCAAGAAGGATTGCACCGGCACAGTTGGATCCTAGCATAGAATGCAGCAAAGAGGATTTTCTGGGATGCTTGTAAGTATCAACTGGATGCATTGGGCATGGAAAAACTGTTCATTTGCTTGGCAGGGGATATACAAAGGCGCCAAAGGAGTTTATAGTGTGGTACTTGAGGCAGTGGCCACACAGGACCTCTGGATTTGACACTCCTTTGATATGCCAGGAACTCACAATGACATCAACGTACTGCAGTGCTCGAATGTCTTTGCCAAGCTTGTTGAAGGTCATGCTCCTCCGGTGAATTTCGATGTCAATGGGCGCCACTACAACAAGGGATACTACCTAGCAGATGGCATCTATCCGAGATGGTACACATTTGTCAAGACTATCTCAAACCCTGTGCTAGGAGGCAAGAACTCCTACTTTGCTAAGTGTCAGAAGGCTTGCAGGAAGGATGTCGAGTGGGCATTTGATGTGCTCCAATCTCGATTTGCTGTTGTCCGATACCCCGCTCTGACCTGGTCGAAATCTCAAATGTGGGAGGTAATGAATTGTTGTGTCATCTTGCACAACATGATCATTGAGAGCGAGCAGGAAGAGGCATATTTCAAGCACGGTCCTCTTGCAACTGTTGATCACCAGGTACCGGCAACATGGGCTGCCTTCCTCAATATGCGTCAGGAGATCCGAGACCCACAGGTGCATCAAGAACTGTAGCACGATCTGGTGGAGCACCTATGGAGACTCAAGGGAAACGCCTAGTTCGATGTGTTTTAATTTGTGTTAGAATTATGAGTTTGCTTCTTGAACTATTTGATTTGTATTGATTTCTGTGATGAACTATGTGATAAAAATTGCTTTTTGTTGAATTTGTGTCGAAGTGTGCCGAATTTGAGCCTAATTTGAAACGAAATCGGCGGATGGGGGGGTGAACTTGAGAGGTCAGCTTGAAACCCGAGCCCTCACGTTTCGCCGGTTAGCCCCCAAACAGCGCTATTTCAAGTCCTTGGGCCTTGGGGGACTGAACGGCTGGAGATGCTCTGACCATCGCTCACGCACCGCACCAACGGCGTGAGCCCGACGACTAACTCAAATGGCCACCAACCACCCAAAACCCCAACGGCACCAAACGACGTTGCCTTCTGAATCTCCTCCCCATATCCTATACTAGTAGAATGCCCGTGCGTTGCTACGGGCTTTTAAAATATTTTGCTAGAGTTATATAAACATAATGCATGTTAAAATTTTCATGAATAGGAAAGATAACTAGTAACAATCGGATAATAATTGATGTCCACTTCACTTGCAATGTAGTTTGAAGAACAAGGTAAATGTCCACTTCACTTGCAATGTAGTTTGAAGAACAAGGTAATTAGACGATGTATACATAGAAATCAATGATCCAACTATTAATTTGTTACAAATTAAGATCTGCTTGATGCGTTTAAGATATTCTCGCACAATGTTATAATATTGTCTTTAGCTTCACTCGCACGATATTTGAGAAAATATAATAAAAACTTCTTCCTCAACTTATAATCATCCTGCACAAGCATTATATATGTCTACCTAGTATGAATATTTTACATGGAAAGCCTAAAAGTATGCAACGAAGAATACTCATCGTGCAAACCGGATGAACCAATTCTTTATTATTTCATCAGGGCATAAAATCAACAACAAAATAGGCAGATACGTCCCTGCAATATTCTAAATTAATATTATCTTGAATATAGTGATAACAAAAATAAATGTGTGTATCTTGAATATTATTATATTGAAATATATAAATTTATCTATCCGTGCTCATTGGAATACCAACCAGAAATATACTTTGTCATTTAGATATGTCGGAATTTCAGCTAGGTTGCGCAATTTTGAGTGCATCATTGAATTGCCTCGCAAATCTTTGTAATTTCATTAAATGCCTCGGAGTTTAATCTCTAGCGACTATGATGTATGCATAGGGTCTAATATATACACACGGCGTACAAGTTTGTCACTGACGTACAATATGTATCGGTCGATGAATGCATATTTTAAGATAAATCTACAAGTGGTAGCTATTAGAAACCATAAATCATGAAACAATGGACAAGAGACCTTACTTACCAAGTCGCCCCAAGCATGCTATCAAAAAGTGTTGCCAACATCTGAATATTTGGCTTCACGCAGAACTCTCTCCCCTCACATCCGCACGTCTGTGTCTTTCGCCGCCGCCTCCCTTCCATCGACGGTGTGGCACATCCTCTTCTGTCCTTCACGGCGTCGATCGAACCATCCTCTCCCTGCCATCTCCCCCCCCCCCCCCCCCCCACACTGGTCGAGCCCGTCCCATGTCGTCCCCATAGCCTACCTTCTCTCAATGGTGTCACCCACATCCTCCTCTCCCCGCCACGGCATCGTTGGCCTCCTTCTCTGATGACAACCCCTCCCGCCGCCACATCGGGATGGAGCCTGTGCGCCCTCCGATATGGCATCCTGGTCAGCCGGATCCTGTTGGTCGGTGCAGAAAGGCTCGCCGCTGGCTGCACCCTCGTCTCTACAACGGGCAAAATGCGTGACACGACGAGGAGGGGGAGGGATGGCGCTCTTGTCGTCTAAATCGGGCACATCGGTGTGACACGGCGAGAAGGAGGGACGACGCTCTCATCGTTTACATGAGGCACAATGGTGTGGCACAGAGAGGTGGAGAGACGCGTCCTCGTAGTCAACATCGAGCACACCGGTGTGGCGTGGCGAGGAGGAACGGCACCCTTGTCATCTAAATCATGTCGTGTTTGTTTCCCGCCACAAGTCTTCATCTTGTCTTCTCTATCTCATCTCCGCCCATAACTCGACTTGGCTCCAATCCATGTCTCTCTACTATAGCATGCAGTTTTTCATCACATCCTAAATATATCCCCATTCCGTTGTGCATGTCCTACTTCCTCCCTGACGCGTGTCTTCTTCGCACTAACTTTATTTGCTCTGTTGGCAATGTAGATATCACTTCGCAACAATTAGCAACCCCTTGATGCATCAATATAATGAATATATACAATACAATGAGACGAGGGTTATACGATAGGATGAGATTTGTGGCACTACATTGGGTGTAATACCCATGTGTTGCCAAGTAAACACTAACAAAGGAAGCCAAGTAAATGCTCGTTAGTTATACCGTGGAGCAAACCACTCAAGTGCCTCTTGGTAACAAAATCCTTAAAGAGAATTTACTATCAATGTAGTTGTGCATGTTTTCATCTTTGACAATTACCTTCTGAACCCATATTGAGCTAGATCTCTCTGACAACATTTGATAATTATTGTTTTGGCGGTACATGCTGCATGCTTATGGTTCCAAAAAAATGATAGATTATATGGCAGTACAATGTTGCATTCTTATATTATCACGACACATGCTGGTATTATACATAAAAGATTAATTGACAGTTAGCCTGCATTTAAGAATCAATATTTGTCCCCGCTAAAATGTGAATAACTAATTATATCTCACCATTTTGAAATAAACATACACAGAAACCACATTGTAGATTTGAGAAATGGTAGTTATGCAACAATCAGTAAGCTAACAGATTTAACTAAATTGATGACTGAAGTCTGAAAAATGAGAACATATATATTTAACTGAATTACATTCGATGGCTTTAGGTTGCAATATGGTATCCTGGGCTGCACAAAAAGTGCAAGTAGTGCAGTCCTTTGGCCAACCCCGCCGCAATCCTATTCCTGGTGTCCCAACTAAGTCACCGCTAAATAAAAAATTGCTCGTCTAACTGAGACAATTTATGTACACAACAATACACATTTATAAGAAATATATCCCAAATTAAACTATACAAGATTCACCTTATGCTTGGAAAGAGCTTTTCCAATCATCTTTATTGGTCATATGGCTGTAGTAAGGAAGGAGCAAACTTTCCTATCCAGATCTCTAGAAGTGATCCGAGCATAGCTTCGAAGAAAGCAGAGATAAAACTTAAAAACCCTGTAATTTTTCGAACTCCTTTAATAGAGAAAAGAAGAAACGTTGTCAATGATCCAACTAAATATTTGTTGTTTTGGTAAACTTCAGAGAACAGGGCATGCCCATGACAGGGACTATGTGATGCCAACACCAACAGATGTGACGACCCCGGCTTAATCGTGCACTAATCATACACACAAATGCGCATGATCAAGCCTAAGGACTCACTTGAAGATATCACAACACAACTCTAAAACATAAATAAAGTCATACAAGCTTTATATTACAAGCCAGGGCCTCGAGGGCTCGAATACATAGCTCGATGGCATACAAGCGTCAGCGGAAGCATCAGATATCTGAGTACAGATATATTACAGAGAGAGAAAGAGATAAGCCTTCACAGAGGTGGGGTAAAATAAAATACTACGATCGAAAGGCGTAGGCTTCCTGCCCTGGACCCTCCGATCCTACTCCTGGTCGTCAAACGGCTCCTCGTAGTAGTAGTACTCGCCAGGCGGGTAGTAGTACTGGTCGTCGGCTGGGGCGTCTGGCTCAGGGGCTCCGTCGTCTGGTGGCATCAAATGGAATATGGGGGAAAAAGAAAGTAAAGCAAACGTGAGTACTCATCTGAAGTACTCAGCCAGCAAGGATCTACACTACATATGCAACATTGTCAAAGGAATGGCTGTATATGTGGACTGGGCTGCAGAAATGCCAGAATAGAGGGGGATGCCTAGTCCTATCGAAGACTAGCATCTTCAACAATCTTCGACAGTCTTGCAGCAATAGAAGAGAACAGATGAACATAATGTAAAGTAGTAGTAGTAGTATCATCATCCTCGACCTGAGATCCTTTCTCGACTCCCTGCGAGAAAGCAATCCCAGAGCCGTACTATCCAGTTCTCATCACATGTTCTAGTTGTACCGATCGGGATACAACTCCGAGTGTCCGTTACCGTGGGACAGGCTATCGATAGAAGTTTCTTCCCTGCAGGGGTGCACCAAGTTACCCACCACGCTCGCTTAACTCCGGCCGGACACACTTTTCTGGGTCATGCCCGGCCTCGGCTAAGCAACACGCCGCAACCCGACCTAGGCTTATAAGAGAGGTCAGCACGCCGGACTAATCCTATGCCCCCAGGGGTCTTGGGCCATCGCCCCGGGAACTCCTGCACGTTACGGGGCCACCGAGAGCAGACCTAGCAACCCCTTATACAAGCGCGGTTGCGTTCCCAGTCCAACTCGGCGTGCGCCGCTCCTTACTGACGTCAAATAAGCTTCGGCTGATGTATACGACGCTGAACGCCCATACTATGCCCACGTGATGGTTAGTGCTATCGGGCCAGAGGCCCCTCGGATCAAATATCCAAACCGTAGTGGATTAGGAGCGCGCGGAAACGAGCAGAGACTCACGATCGATGTGACCCCGTCGCCCCGTCTCGAGGACTTGCGGCAAGGGCTAAGAATGCCCGGCCACGCCTCGTAGTTATCTCACGGGCACCTCTCAGGTCAACCCGACTCCACATCACTTTGCATTAAGCTCGCGCGGGTACCCCTCAGGGCCGACCCGTCTTTAGTAACATGGTTTAGTGCAAGTCAAATCAACAACAGTATCTGTGTGTCTGACACCAGGGGAATCCTGAGGAATCACCCTCGACGGAATCCCACCTGATGTTAAAGTCAAGGTGAACGAAGGAGGAATCACCCTCGAGGTCCACACTTGAGAAGTTGCACGACGACGCTGTTATCGGGGGTGGTGTAGGAGGAATCACCCTCGCTTACCACGACCGAGTAACTAACCTACAAGGTTAACATCAGAAGTGCTGACGAGGTATCACCCTCGGCACTTGACGGTAACCCAGTAGTGTCGGCAACTAAGGGGGAAGTGATGTGCGGTGCCAGGGTCTAGTCTTCAATCCCGATGATCGGGTCTTCTGACATCCAGCGGGGCAGTCGGGATCAAGTGGGGGTCTCTGTCGGGACTCTACCCAGCCTATACTAATCAGTCTAGGATAACCAGAAAGGTAGCAAGGCAGGTTATAATAATCAGGCTATGCAGCAGATATAGGAAAACAGTAGCAGTAGCAGTTCTAATGCAAGCATAAGAGAGAAGAGAATAGGCGATATAGGCATGCTCAAAATGGGGGTACTTGCCTGTTTGCTCTGGGGCAAGGGCAAGGTCGCCTGTGGTGTCGTCGGGGACGTAGTCGTACTCCTGAGCTGCGTCTGCCTCGGGAGCTACGTCAACGTCGGGGTCTACCGAGAGAGAAGAGGGGGAAGAAACAGGTAAACATAGTGCAAACAAATGCAATACGGTGCGTGTGATGCTATGATGCAGTGCAGGGTTGCCTAAATATGCATCTAAGTCATTTTAGTTATTTTTAGAATTAATCTGGGATTTATTTACCGAAGTATGCGCACTATTCATCTACCGGATACGGGTCCGGAGTTACGAGTTCTTCTACGTAGGGGGTTCCGACAAAGAAACAGACGGCACGATCAGACTCATCTCGTCGTTCTGAGCAACTTTCATGTTTTAACTTTTTCGATCTGAGCTACGGTTTAAAAGTTATTAATTTTTAAAGATTATTTGAATTTCTAGAATTTATTTATTTACAGAAAATGAATTATGACGTCAGCATGAGGTAATGCTGACATCAGCAAGTCAACAGGACGGCTGACCGGGTCAAACCTGACATGTGGGACCCACATGTCAGCCTCTGTGATTTTAACAGAGTTAATTTAGTCTAACAGAGGGTTAATTAGAGGGTGGGCCCCATCTGTCAGCGAGAGATTAGTTTAATTAACTTATTTAACATTTTCTTTTTCTTTTAAATCTTTTAACTAACGCGGGGCCCACATGTCAGCCTCACTGGGTTGCCCAGTCAGCAGTTGACTGGGTCAACCCAGTCAACTGGGGTCCCACGGGCCCGCAGGCAGCGACCCAGAGGTGGGTCCTACGTGTGCCACGTCAGTGGGGCCGGCGGCTCACCGGCGGCGACGCCAGAACGCGGCGGTGGCCTCGGGCCTCGTCGGATTTTGCCTACGGGCCACCAAAAAGGACAGGGCCGGTCGCATTCGAACGGCCACTCGACGGCGCGTCGAGTGGTGGCGGTGGCGTGGCCGGAGACGGCGTGTAGCGACGGCGGCGAGCATCGCGGCGGACGCCGGAGTTCGGGTGCGGTGGAGATCGGCGATGCAGACGCGCTAGCGAAGAACTAAACGGCCAGAAATCCTCTACGTGCGTGTGCGAGCTCGACGGGCGTGAGCCCGTGACCAAACGCTCACCGGACGGCTGCCGGCGACAAGCTCATGCGGAGGCGCGTTCGGGCGCCGGTGAAACTAGAGCCAGAGAGCTCAAACGACGGTGGGAAGAGAAGGAGAAGAAGGCGGCGCTCACCTAGCAGGCTCACGGTGGCCCTGTGAAAGCTTAGTAGTGCAGGAGGTCGCCGGAGTCGACGAAGATCGCCGGAGGCAGAGTTGAAGGGGAACGGCTCGATTCACCGCCTTCGCTGCTCCTCGGCTCAAACTGAGGACGCTAGGCGACGAAGAGGAGCGGGGCGGAGCTCGCTGACTTGTCCGCTTGACGAAGGGTGGCCGGTGGCCGTGGCAACGGCGAGGCACGGCGGCGCCCACGTCGGGCGCCGATGGGGAGAGGAGGAGAAAACGAGGGGAGAAGGGAGGAGTGGTCGAGGAGGACCAGGGGGGATGGCTCGGGCATCGCCCTTATCCTCTCGCGGCGCCCGCGGCGTCGCGCTGTCGAGCGGCGACCGGCGCGAGCGCGCGCAGCCAGGGACGAGGCGACACGGCGTCGGAGAGAGAGGGAGGAGGGAGAAACAGGCCGCGGTGGGCTGGGCTCCTGGCACTGTGCACTTAGGCCTGTGCACAGTGCCTCGTTTTTATTTTTTTCTGTTTTTGTTTCTTTTATTCTTTTCTGTTTTGAAATAGTTAGAGCACTTTTGCATTTTTGTAAAATGTGGGACTTAGTCCAAATATTACAGTGCCATTTTAGCTCTCACCAAAAAGTGATTTGGACAGAGTTGGAAACCATTTGTGTTTGAAATGATTTTAGATGGATTTAAATATCCTGTTTTGGTGCTGTTTCTCCTTGTTTGGGTCATTTGTCTAACTCCAACTTTATTGATGATGATTTTACAAATGTTCCTGGATTATTTGCCATTTAATGAACATTTTTCCAACAGGGTTTGATCAACTTCATATTTCACTTTTGATTTTGAGTTGATTTTCAAAATGGAGTTGAGTTGCTTTGATTAACCACTTTGTTTAAGCACTGCAAATGATATGACTTGGCAAGATTAACAGAGTGTCACAGAGCTTATTACAAGGGGGTGTTACAAGTTCTCCTCCTCTAAAAGAAATTCTCGTCCCGAGAATTTAGGAGGTAGAAGGGAAAAGTCCGGGATATTCTTCCCGAAGATGATCCTCGCGTTCCCAAGTGGCTTCATCTTCAGTGTGATTCGACCACTGCACTTTCAGGAACTTGGTCGTCTTCTGACGAGTTCGACGTTCAGCTTCGTCGAGGATGCGGATCGGATGCTCCTTATAGGAAAGATCATCTTGTAGCTCGAGCATCTCATGATCCACTGCACGGTGCGGAGATTCCTTGAAGCACTTACGGAGTTGCGACATGTGGAAGACATCATGAATATGGGAGAATTGCGGTGGCAACTCCAATTTATATGCCACCTGTCCACATCTAGCCATGATGCGGAAAGGGCCAATATAGCGAGGAGCTAGCTTGCCCTTGATTCCGAAACGACGGGTGCCCTTCATTGGAGTGACACGGAGATAAGCTTGATCACCAGGTTGATAGATCACACCCCATCGCTTGCGATCATAATTACTCTTCTGACGGTCTTGAGCTGCTTTAAGATTCTCCCGGACAATTCTGACTTGTTCTTCGGCATGTTGAATAATGTCCGGTCCAACAAGAGGTCGTTCCCCAGTTTCTGACCAATTCAGAGGGGTTCGACATTTACGTCCATAAAGCACTTCGAAGTTGGCCATTTTTAAGCTGGCTTGGTAGCTGTTGTTATAAGAGAACTCGGCATACGGGAGAGATTCCTCCCATTTCTTACCGAAGGATATAACACAAGCTCGAAGCATATCTTCAAGCACTTGATTAACGCGCTCAACTTGGCCTTGGGATTGTGGATGATAAGCTGAACTCCAGGTAATATGAGTTCCCATTGCTTTCTGGAAACTTTCCTAGAAATGGCCAGTGAAAATACTGCCACGGTCTGAACTGATTTCTTTGGGAATACCATGAAGTGAAACAATTCTGGAGATATATAGCTCTGCTAACTGACTAGCAGTAATAGTCTCCTTAACTGGCAGAAAGTGTGCAACCTTGGAGAGTTGGTCGACGACGACAAGAATAGCGTCGTGACCTTTCTGAGACTTGGGAAGACCAGTAATGAAATCCATTTGCACTTTATCCCACTTCCACAGAGGAATAGGAAGTGGTTGCAGAATTCCAGCAGGTTTCTGATGTTCTGCCTTCACGCGGCGACAAACGTCACACTCGGCAACATATCGAGCAATATCTTGCTTCATTCTAGACCACCAGTACCTTTGACGAAGATCTCGATACATCTTGGTACTACCCGGATGGATAGATAGCGGTGTATCATGGGCCTCCTTCATGACTTTGTCAGTCATCAGCTCGAAGCGAGGTACTACAATGCGGTCTCGGAAGTACAAGGTTCCATCTTCAGCGATCGAGAAATCCCTGTATTTTTGAAGGTGAAGCTCTTTCTTCATTAGACCAATTTCAGCATCTTTGGCTTGCGCAATCTTGACAGCTTTCTCAAGATTTGGTTGTATCACAAGGTTATTAAGAGAACCTTGAGGAATGATACAAAGGTTCAGCTTGCGCAATTCTTCATATAGCTAGGGTTGAGCTTGCTTTACCATGAGGTTACTACAATATGACTTGCGGCTCAAGGCATCAGCCATCACATTAGCTTTGCCAGGAGTGTAGGAAATACCACAGTCATAATCGGTGATTGTTTCCAACCAACGCTGTTGACGAAGATTAAGTTCCGGTTGAGTGAACAAGTACTTCAAGCTCTGATGATCGGTGTAAATCTCACACCGATTACCAAGGAGGTAATGATGCCACTGCTTCAAAGCATAAATCACAGCAGCAAGTTCAAGGTCATGCACTGGGTAATTCTCTTCATGTGGACGCAATTGTCGCGAAGCATAAGCAATTACTCTTCGCTCTTGCATTAGGACACAACCTAGTCCTTGGCGAGAGGCGTCGCAGAAGATCACAAAATCTTTGCGAGAGTCTGGAGGAGCAAGGACTGGAGCAGAAGTCAGCTTGTCCTTGAGGGTCTGAAAGCTTTTCTGACATTTGTCTGTCCACTCAAACTTAACGCCTTTGTGGAGCAGATTAGTCAGGGGCTTGGCAATCTTGGAGAAATTTTCGATGAAACGGCGACAATAACTTGCAAGCCCGAGGAAACTTCTGACTTGCTTGACATTCTTCGGAGGGGTCCAGTCAAGAATAGCCTGAACTCGCTCCGGGTTAACTGCGATACCATCCTTGGAGATGACATGTCCAAGGTAGGTTACCTCAGAAAGCCAGAATTCACATTTGGAGTACTTGGCATATAACTTGTGCTCTCGAAGTCTCTCCAGAACAAGACGAAGGTGCTCAGCATGTTCTTCTTTGTTCTTCGAATAAACCAGAATATCGTCCAGATATACCACGACGAATTTGTCGAGGTAATCCATGAATATGTAATTCATTAAGCGGGAGAAGGTAGCTGGAGCGTTTGTTAAGCCAAACGACATGACTGTGTACTCGTAAGAGCCATAACGGGTAACGAATGCAGTCTTCGGAATATCCTCTTCGCGGACACGGATCTGGTGATAACCCAACCTCAAGTCGAGTTTAGAAAACACCGAAGATCCTGCGAGTTGATCATATAAATCGTTGATCCGGGGAAGCGGATATTTATTCTGAATAGTTGCCTGGTTGATTGGACGGTAATCTTGAACCAAACGGTTAGTTCCATCCTTCTTCTTGACAAAGAGAGATGGTGCTCCCCAAGCAGAGGAACTAGGGCGAATGAAATCCTTCCTTAAGGATTTATCAATTTCTTCCTTGAGTTCAATAAGATGGTGCGGAGGCATCTTGTAGGGACGCTTCGCAATAGGAGTGGTGCCAGGCTTCAAGTCGATGACGAACTCGACAGCTCTAGCAGGGGGTATTCCTGGAAGTTCTTCTGGAAAAACATCCGGAAAGTCACAGACAACTGGGATATTCTCGATCCCATCAAGCGGGGAAGCGTTCAATGCGTTCAAGGCATAGATTTGAGCCTCGGCGTTCTGAGTGATATGAGCATGGTAATTCACCATCTCATTCGAGGGGTGCAAGAGGTGAACAACTTTGGTGGCGCAATTGATTGAGGCGTAATGGGCCTTCAACCAATCCATTCCCAGAATAAGGTCAATCTTGGACGATTTCAGAATAATGGGAGACGCACTGAACTCCAACCCTTCGATTTCAACGGGAACATTATAGCTAACCGCAGAGGTTCGGCAACCACCCGCGGGAGTATGTACCAATAAGGGTGTGTTCATGTATTCGCATTTAATGTCATGCATGCGTGCAAAATGTTCTGACATGAAGGAATGCGATGCTCCTGAATCAAATAAAACAGAGGCTGGTACTGAATTAACGAGAAGTGTACCCATCACAGTGTCTGGTTGATCTGGAGCTTCGGACATGTTGACGTGGTAGTACTGCCCATGACCATAAGAAGGTCTGGCATTATTGTTGCGCTGTTGAGGAATACCCCGGCCAATACCACGGCCAGCAGAAGGAAGAGCCAGTTGATTTTGATTCTGAGAACAATCTCTAGCACGGTGACCTGGCTTGCCACACTTGAAGCATAGTCCGCTGTCAGGACGAGGTGCTGGAGCTCGAGGTGCTGGAACTGGCAGAGGCTGCCTCGGTGGTGGAGGTGGCAGGCGTGGTGCAGCATAAGAGGGCCTGTTCGCAGGAGCTGCTGAACGGAACATGCCTTGGGGAAACCAGATGTGTCGCTTCTGGGAAGACGAGCCCGAAGATGAGCCCGTTTCTCGGGTGCGTCTGGACGCTTCTTTATGTTTCTTCAGTCCAGTTTCAACCATAATAGCCTTATTCACCAAGGTGGCGAAATTAGGGTAATCTTGAACAAGCAGGGCTAACTGAATGTCATGGTGCAGTCCTTCATGAAAGTTCTCCTGTCTGCGTTCATTAGTAGGAATGTCCTCTTCAGCGTAGCGAGATAAGTCTAGAAACTCGCGCTGATAGACTTCCACAGTCTTGTTTCCTTGAACAAGACTACGGAACTCGGCCTTCTTCCTAGCTATGACAGCTAGAGGAATGTAGCGGGCACGGAAAGCAATCTTGAACTCTGCCCAAGTGACGACAGTACCAGGCGGCAGAGTCTGTCGGTGGGTGGCCCACCATTGGGATGCGGGACCCTTCAGAAGATAAGTCGCAAAAGTGACATAGTTGGCTTGGGCGACACCAGCAGACTCCATCTCATGAGAGATGTCACGCAGCCAGTCATCTGCATCCAGTGGGTTGACTGTGTTGCGGAAAAACGATGGACTGAGCCTCATAAACTCTGGCAAGGTGATGGATGGTGGCTGCTGATTAGCATCAGGACGAGGGAATTGCTGCATAATTCCCGTCATAAACTGGCAGTTGAGTTCAACTGTTGCATCAACGCTGCCATGTAATCAGGTGGTGGCGGCGGTGGCGGGTTGTTGTCAGCCATCCTGCTATTTCAACAGGGGTATTTCAGCAATAGCTTATGCAAGTGTTTAACAATAAACATGATGTAACTCGACATTATTGAAAGAGTGCAATAGATGCTAAAAGTAGTCATTAAGACATACAGATCCATACACAGTCGGTTACAATCGGGCAGCATAACGGCGCAAATTGAAAAGCTAGACACACTAGGCGGCACGCAGGCACGCGGTAAGGAAGTACACAACGTGACATAGCAAAGGCTACATCAGCGTCGGAGAAAACCACTGAAACGGGGTAACTGCAAGTGCGGACGACGAATGTTCGTCGCGGCAGGATCCTATGCTCCATGTGCACTCTGATGCAGAACCCGGTCTCGAACTATAAGAAGAGGTCCACGTGCAGGCGTGTGACCTCCCACTGCAGGCCAATCAATACCTGGCGGCATCTCGGTCCTGCGTGGGTAAAGAATATACTCCGGATGTATCCCTGCACGAATAGCTGGTAGCAACTGTGTCATAGCCTCGTAGTAGCGTGCTCGAGTGGCGAACAACTCGACGGCAAGAGCCCGAACAGTGCGATCCAGAGCCTGAGTGCACTGAATCAGAATCTGCGGGTCGTAGCGTCGAGACTCGTATGGGGCACAGATAGCTGTGTAGTATCCAGTAGCATCTCCAACAGGTGCATACGAAATGTACCGAAACACAAAGTCATCCAAGCTAGCATTGTGCTCTCCTCGGAGACGTGCGACAGCTGAGTAGGCGGCATCATGGACTGCCATCTCAACCGTCACGCCTATACCGTGGAAAAGGTGTAGCTCAGTGTCTGAGTCGTTCTGCTGATCATAGATCCGAACTTCAGCATAGTACTGTTCCTGGTTGAACTCGCGGTAAACCTCATAGACCATGTACTCGGGATACCAGCGGTAACCCAGTCTACTCAGGAGGGCGATCAGAACAGCTGGAAATCCAGGGGCATCACGAGCCCAAGTGCGAAGCACTAACTGAGTCGTAGGCCGCGGTGGAAACAGTCGATCCATCTGAAACAGAGAAGTTCAGGGTTGTCATAAGACAATGAGAAATATAACCGATCTGAGAAGGAAAGGTTAAACAAAACAATGGAAAGGAAAATGATTATCAGACTAATCAGATCAAAGTCAGGGAAATCGCACTGAATCCAGCTCTCCGGGTGGATAGAATTAACGAGATCCTAAATGTCGGTGTTAGTAAATTTTATTAAACCCGAATAGATGAGAGATTAGAATCCCAGAGTAAAGACGAGGAATAAAAGATCCTAATACCACCCAGTTGGCGACGTGGGCCCGTAAGCCACACAGCCAAGTTAGTAAAACAGTTTTTGACCACTAGATTCAACTTCGGCCAAGGAATTGGGAAGGGGGATACCTAGAGGCAGTCGGCTCTGATACCAACCTGTGACGACCCCGGCTTAATCGTGCACTAATCATACACGCAAATGCGCACGATCAAGCCTAAGGACTCACTTGAAGATATCACAACACAACTCTAAAACATAAATAAAGTCATACAAGCTTTATATTACAAGCCAGGGCCTCGAGGGCTCGAATACATAGCTCGATGGCATACAAGCGTCAGCGGAAGCATCAGATATCTGAGTACAGATATATTACAGAGAGAGAAAGAGATAAGCCTTCACAGAGGCGGGGTAAAATAAAATACTACGATCGAAAGGCATAGGCCTCCTGCCCTGGACCCTCCGATCCTACTCCTGGTCGTCAAACGGCTCCTCGTAGTAGTAGTACTCGCCAGGCGGGTAGTAGTACTGGTCGTCGGTTGGGGCGTCTGGCTCAGGGGCTCCGTCGTCTGGTGGCATCAAATGGAATATGGGGGGAAAAGAAAGTAAAGCAAACGTGAGTACTCATCCGAAGTACTCAGCAAGCAAAGATCTACACTACATATGCAACATTGTCAAAGGAATAGCTGTATATGTGGACTGGGCTGCAGAAATGCCAGAATAGAGGGGGATGCCTAGTCCTATCAAGACTAGCATCTTCAACAATCTTCGACAGTCTTGCAGCAATAGAAGAGAACAGATGAACATAATGTAAAGTAGTAGTAGTAGTATCATCATCCTCGACCTGAGATCCTTTCTCGACTCCCTGCGAGAAAGCAATCCCAGAGCCGTACTATCCAGTTCTCATCACATGTTCTAGTTGTACCGATCGGGATACAACTCTGAGTGTCCGTTACCGTAGGACAGGCTATCGATAGAAGTTTCTTCCCTGCAGGGGTGCACCAAGTTACCCACCACACTCGCTTAACTCCGGCCGGACACACTTTTCTGGGTCATGCCCGGCCTCGGCTAAGCAACACGCCGCAACCCGACCTAGGCTTATAAGAGAGGTCAGCACGCCGGACTAATCCTATGCCCCCAGGGGTCTTGGGCCATCGCCCCGGGAACTCCTGCACGTTACGGGGCCACCGAGAGCAGACCTAGCAACCCCTTATACAAGCGCGGTTGCGTTCCCAGTCCAATTCGGCGTGCGCTGCTCCTTACTGACGTCAAATAAGCTTCGGCTGGTGTATACAACGCTGAACGCCCATACTATGCCCACGTGATGGTTAGTGCTATCGGGCCAGAGGCCCCTCGGATCAAATATCCAAACCATAGTGGATTAGGAGCGCGCGGAAATGAGCAGAGACTCACGATCAATGTGACCCCGTCGCCCCGTCTCGAGGACTTGCGGCAAGGGCTAAGAATGCCCGGCCACGCCTCGTAGTTATCTCGCGGGCAGCTCTTAGGTCAACCCGACTCCACATCACTTCGCATTAAGCTCGCGCGGGTACCCCTCAGGGCCGACCCGTCTTTAGTAACATGGTTTAGTGCAAGTCAAATCAACAGCAGTATCTGTGTGTCTGACACCAGGGGAATCCTGAGGAATCACCCTCGATGGAATCCCACCTGATGTTAAAGTCAAGGTGAACGAAGGAGGAATCACCCTCGAGGTCCACACTTGAGAAGTTGCACGACGACGCTGTTATCGGGGGTGGTGTAGGAGGTATCACCCTCGCTTACCACGACCGAGTAACTAACCTACAAGGTTAACATCAGAAGTGCTGACGAGGTATCACCCTCGGCACTTGACGGTAACCCAGTAGTGTCGGCAACTAAGGGGGAAGTGATGTGCGGTGCCAGGGTCTAGTCTTCAATCCCGATGATCGGGTCTTCTGACATCCAGCGGGGCAGTCGGGATCAAGTGGGGGTCTCTGTCGGGACTCTACCGAGCCTATACTAATCAGTCTAGGATAACCAGAAAGGTAGCAAGGCAGGTTATAATAATCAGGCTATGCAGCAGATATAGGAAAACAGTAGCAGTAGCAGTTCTAATGCAAGCATAAGAGAGAAGAGAATAGGCGATATAAGCATGCTCAAATGGGGGTGCTTGCCTGTTTGCTCTGGGGCAAGGGCAAGGTCGCCTGTGGTGTCGTCGGGGACGTAGTCGTACTCCTGAGCTGCGTCTGCCTCGGGAGCTACGTCAACGTCGGGGTCTACCGAGAGAGAAGAGGGGGAAGAAACAGGTAAACATAGTGCAAACAAATGCAATACGGTGCATGTGATGCTATGATGCAGTGCAGGGTTGCCTAAATATGCATCTAAGTCATTTTAGTTATTTTTAGAATTAATCTGGGATTTATTTACCGAAGTGTGTGCACTATTCATCTGCCGGATACGGGTCCGGAGTTACAAGTTCTTCTACGTAGGGGGTTCCGACAAAGAAACAGACGGCACGATCAAACTCGTCTCGTCGTTCTGAGCAACTTTCATGTTTTAACTTGTTCGATCTGAGCTACGGTTTAAAAGTTATTAATTTTTAAAGATTATTTGAATTTCTGGAATTTATTTATTTACAGAAAATGAATTATGACGTCAGCATGAGGTAATGCTGACATCAGCAAGTCAACAGGACGGCTGACCGGGTCAAACCTGACATGTGGGACCCACATGTCAGCCTCTGTGATTTTAACAGAGTTAATTTAGTCTAACAGAGGGTTAATTAGAGGGTGGGCCCCATCTGTCAGCGAGAGATTAGTTTAATTAACTTATTTAACATTTTCTTTTTCTTTTAAATCTTTTAACTAATGCGGGGCCCACATGTCAGCCTCACTGGGTTGCCCAGTCAGCAGTTGACTGGGTCAACCCAGTCAACTGGGGTCCCACGGGCCCGCAGGCAGCGACCCAGAGGTGGGTCCTACGTGTGCCATGTGAGCGGGGCCGGCGGCGACGCCAGAACGCGGCGGTGGCCTCGGGCCTCGTCGGATTTTGCCTACGGGCCACCAAAAAGGACAGGGCCGGTCGCATTCGAACGACCACTCGACGGCGCGTCGAGTGGTGGCGGTGGCGTGGCCGGAGACGGCGTGTAGCGACGGCGGCGAGCATCGCGGCGGACGCTGGAGTTCGGGTGCGGTGGAGATCGGCGATGCAGACGCGCTAGCGAAGAACTAAACGGCCAGAAATCCTCTACGTGCGTGTGCGAGCTCGACGGGCGTGAGCCCGTGACCAAACGCTCACCGGACGGCTGCCGGCGACAAGCTCATGCGGAGGCGCGTTCGGGCGCCGGTGAAACTAGAGCCAGAGAGCTCAAACGACGGCGGGAAGAGAAGGAGAAGAAGGTGGCGCTCACCTAGCAGGCTCACGGTGGCCCTGTGAAAGCTTAGTAGCGCAGGAGGTCGCCGGAGTCGACGAAGATCGCCGGAGGCAGAGTTGAAGGGGAACGGCTCGATTCACCGCCTTCGCTGCTCCTCGGCTCGAACTGAGGATGCCAGGCGACGAAGAGGAGCGGGGCGGAGCTCGCTGACTTGTCCGCTTGACGAAGGGTGGCCGGTGGCCGTGGCAACGGCGAGGCACGGCGGCGACCGCGTCGGGCGCCGATGGGGAGAGGAGGAGAAAACAAGGGGAGAAGGGAGGAGTGGTCGAGGAGGACCAGGGGGGATGGCTCGGGCGTCGCCCTTATCCTCTCGCGGCGCCCGCGGCGTCGCGCTGTCGAGCGGCGACCGGCGCTAGCGCGCGCGGCCAGGGACGAGGCGACACGGCGTCGGAGAGAGAGGGAGGAGGGAGAAACAGGCCGCGATGGGCTGGGCTCCTGGCACTGTGCACTTAGGCCTGTGCACAGTGCCTCGTTTTTATTTTTTTCTGTTTTTGTTTCTCTTTTTCTTTTATTCTTTTCTGTTTTGAAATAGTTAGAGCACTTTTGCATTTTTGTAAAATGTGGGACTTAGTCCAAATATTACAGTGCCATTTTAGCTCTCACCGAAAAGTGATTTGGACAGAGTTGGAAACCATTTGTGTTTGAAATGATTTTAAATGGATTTAAATATCCTGTTTTAGTGCTGTTTCTCCTTGTTTGGGTCATTTGTATAACTCCAACTTTATTGATGATGATTTTACAAATGTTCCTGGATTATTTGCCATTTAATGAACATTTTTCCAACAGGGTTTGATCAATTTCATATTTCACTTTTGATTTTGAGTTGATTTTCAAAATGGAGTTGAGTTGCTTTGATTAACCACTTTGTTTAAGCACTGCAAATGATATGACTTGGCAAGATTAACAGAGTGTCACAGAGCTTATTATAAGGGGGTGTTACAACAGACATCTGACATAGTTAATGAACTCTAGTAGAAGCGTTGATCAAAAGAAAGACAATCTGGAGTTCAGCTATATTCTTAAAAGTACCTTCTAACCTAATAGAAGCTAGAATTTATATTGGTTAGAAATCTTGGACATTATATCCTGAGTGACAATAGGATTTCATTACAAATCCTGAAACTCCCTTTTGGGTTCTAATTATTCAATTTGCTATGAAACACAAAAACAAACAAAGGAACCATTTATTATTTCAGAGTGCCGAAACCAAACTATATACAATCCATGGCTATATGGCAAACCATTAGTTAGAGCATTTTACAGAGACTAATTAACACTACCATGACATCATCTTAAGAAACCAAATTAAATAACAAACATTTCAATCAACAATAACAATAGAATGTACAAATGCGTATAAGTAAGAACCTAGGTAGAACAGATGTCTGTGTAACTACCTCAACATATGTGCAGCACTAAGCCATGGTAGAATTATATGATTATTCCATGTGTTAACTTTCTCGAAACTCTTATCCTGTACATCTAAATCTCAATGAGGATTTGCAGGTTCAACCACAATGATCCATCAAAATACACGAGATGAATGCAGATAATAATTTATATCCTTGATCTACAGAGGATATCTATAGAGGCTGGAGCTTCATGTTTTACCAAATATGAAGTCTGATTTTCATGGAATATTCATGTTGGTGGAAGCACTTCATTTTCAACAAAATAGAGAAGATACAAAACCAACCTTACTTAACCTAACGTTAGCCCCTAGGCCTTCCTCTGTAAATTTTAGTTTGCCCAAAGTAATGATGTTATCCACAATCGTACTACCCAAGAACAATTGCATGTTCTACAGAGAAGCTATGCACTACGGAGGAAAGGTTTAGTTTTTAGAAAGCCACACCTCCGCCGGCCCCGGCTGTCCTCCTGGCTCCTGGGAGCGGTTATCTTGCAAGTAGAAGGTGTCGTTTCTTCTCTTCCCCGTCAGCCTCCGCCTCAGCTCTCCAGCCTTCTCGCCCTCCTCCCCCTGATCGGCGGCGACCTCCTTGGGCGGCATCTCACACACCTCCTCATCCGACAAATCATCGTAGTAATTAGGAAACATGGCATCTGCACAATTATCCATGCTATTATAGGATTTGTCAATTCAAAATAAGTGAAAACAGTGGGAGTTATCCCACTCTGCAAAATTGAATTTTTACCTAGGCGCTGAAGGTGCTCTAGAACTACATCACGAGCAGCCCAGAGAACGAAGTCACCACAAGGTGCTCTAGCCATCTATAGTATCAAAGCTAGCAGCTAAAGAAAATTAATTACAGGTTTCCGCATAGGAAATCACAGGCTAGCTATTACATGCTAAATAAAACTTCTAAATT
This sequence comes from Thinopyrum elongatum, assembly GCA_011799875.1. Taxonomy (NCBI): domain Eukaryota; kingdom Viridiplantae; phylum Streptophyta; class Magnoliopsida; order Poales; family Poaceae; genus Thinopyrum; species Thinopyrum elongatum. The sequence goes on from CM022297.1 coordinate 450,752,003, forward strand.
CAGATTGAATAAACATCTAGATTCAGTTAAAAGACGATGTTCCACACCGAGATAAAATACAACCCCCTCTTTTGCCTGGAACTTAATCATGTATACAGACATACATATATCCCATAAAAGGTATACATAGTCAGATCATTACAAGTCAAAACTATATCATCAGCCAGGGCTTGGATTGGTACAAACACGTGTGTAGAATGATACTGAATTTATCATAGGTAGAGATAGAGACTCCATAGAATGCAAAGCTAGCAGCATGACCAACCTCATCGAGCAGCAAGAGAAGGGAAGAACACGACAATTGGGATGGTTGAGGCAACAACAACGATAAAGCATCATCCACCGGAAGAAACACACATACCGGGAGAAGCAGTGTAGTTCACATCTTCAGGTTGAGGGGAACATCTGGTCTTGCGGCTTTCCCAGGCTTCAAAACTTTCGATGGGTGCAAGCCACTGCGCCGAGGCGGATGCACCCACGGCAAGCACCGACTCACACCTCGGTCAGGGGTGTCCATGGGGTGGCGTGGGTGTGACAGTTAGTGTTGATGCTAGAGCCAACAATGACTAAACGTAGCAGATCAAAACAAAATTGAGCTATTGAACACACATCAGAATTGACCTGCAAGAAAATAATTTGTTTACTAACTAAAGTTATCTCTGAACCTATGCTGATAAAACATGATCATCGCTGAATTTCTATTTTGAAAAACTAACAAGACAATCCCACAGCAAAGTTGCTTGTCGTCTCTAAAATAAAAATGGAAAACCTAGATGTATGCATTGCTCACAACTATCCCCCTGATGAAACACAAACATGCACTCCCTCTGTCGACTGGCCTCTGACGCATGCCTTCCTTACTACTCCGAGGAGATGATTGCATAATTCTAAAGAGGTTCAAGAATTGTATATTTTTTTAACTCATTCTGAATCTACTGATGCAAAACTTACACATTCATGCCTTTCCCTTTAGTATTTTTTTTAAATGCATAAAGAACAACATGGATGACCTGCTAGTTGCATGAAAACTCCATGAGAACATTGGGCATGTAAATGTCCATCACCACCATGAATTCTACAGACAATCAACCAAATTAATTAGTCAATAGGCTTGGAGAGAACGAACAAGCCAAAATTAGTGGTTGTGCGGCGGGTCACCCAACTGTTCAAGAAGAAGTTCAACCAGGGTGTCGAGCAACTCGCGTGCATCGGCGGTGGATGAAGCTCGGGGCGGCAGGATGAACTGCTGCCGATATTGGGGCCACCTCCACCACATCAACGTGTCCGGCAGAATTGAGCGGTCGTGCCCAAGGACAGATCTGACCATGGATTTCAGTGGAGCCAGGAGTGGGGCATAGCCCATGCGTCGCTGAGAGCTGCCGACGCGGTGAGGGTGCGGAGGGCTCGGCCTGTAACACCCCTGTGTAATAGCCACTGTGATCAACTGCTAATAATGCCAAGTCACTCCTATTTGCAGTGCTTAATCACTTTGGTTAATTATTCAATTCAAACTCTATTCTAAAAACCAACTCAAATACAAAAGTGAAATATGAAGTTGCTCAAAGCTTGTGGGAAAAATGTTCACATTATTGCAAATATTCCAAAACAATTAAATGTTAAGGAACACAACATCACTCTTGAGGAAAGATGAGCATTATCAATTAAAATAGCACCATTTCAGCATTTTTAAATGTTATTCTATTTTAGAGAAATACCAAAAGAATTCCAAACCTGCCCAAACTTTTTGTGGCAATGTGGAATAATGCAATGTATTTGTGTGACCCAGTTTCACATTTTTGCAGAGGCATTTGGTAGCTCAAATAATTGTAAAAGCCTACTGAAAATTCCAACAGAAAATTTTTTAAAAAAGGAAAAAGGCCAGTACAGCCGCACTGGTCTGGGCCTAAGTGCACGGTGCACGGCCCAGCCCAGCCGGCCTCTCTCTCTCTCCTCTACCGTCTCCCTCCTCCCCGTGTCGTTCCCGCCATGGACACACGCGCGTGCGCCGGTGAGGAGACGATAGCGCGATGCCCACCGACGGAGAGGGGATAAGGAGGAACCCCCAGCCTCGCCCCTGTCGCCTCGCCTCACTCTCCTCCTTCCTCCTCGCTTTTCCTCGCTCAGATCCGAGCTCGCCCGAGTGTTGCCATGGCTGCGCCGCCGTCGTCTGCGTAGCCACAGGGCTCCCCGCGACCAGCCACCATGCCCACAAGACGCGCCTTCGTCTGTCACGTCGCCTGGAGCCAGCCGTTGGTGCAGGAGCCCTCGGCAGCGCCGGATCTCCACCGCCCCCTTTCGTCCCTGCCGCCGATGAGCCTCTCCAAATACAGCGCCGCTGCTGCTACTAAGCCATCGCCGGACCTTCTTGTGTCCCCACGGTGAGCCTCCGCCACCTCCCTTTCTCTCTAAATGCCGTTGAGTCGCTTGGCTAGCTCGCCCGCGAAGCTGTGCTCCGGTCGCCGCCATTACCATCGTCCCCGCGCTCCCGTGCCTCACGGGCTCGTCCGAGCACACCGTCGCGCTCGTAGTGCTGCGTAGGAGCTGCCCGCACGCGTAGTTCATCGAAAGCACGGCCGTAGCGCCGATCACCATCTCGCCGAACTCCGGCCGCCGCTCGATCCAGCGCCGCCGTCGCTGCCGTCCCTCCCCGGCCCTTCTAAGGCCACCGTTGGACGCGGCCGACCCCCAGCGTCCCGTAGCACCTCTCCGCGCGTCGATCCGTGGCCGGACGCCTGTTTCCGCGCGACGCCGCCGTCTCTGGTGGTCACCGGAGCGCGCGCCGGCGATGAACGCCGGTGAGCCGATGTGGCGCCGCTGGGGCCACCCCCAGGGTCACTGTCTGGTGGCCCCTAGGGGCCCGGGCTCGCCCCGTTGACCGGAGTCAACGCTGACTGGGCAGCCTCAACCGCTGACAGATGGGGCCCACCCCCTAATTATGAGTTAAACTAATTAGAGTTAATTAGCTAACCTAAGTAGACACTGACATGTGGGCCCCTATCCTTAGTTAACTAATTTGGATTAGTTTAAACGCTGTTAAGACCCACTGTCAATGACAGGTGGGTCCCACCTGTCAGGTTTGACCCGGTCAGCCGTCCTGTTGACTGCTGATGTCACCATTGCGTCATGCTGACATCACTGCTACTGTTCTGGATAATGTTGATTTAATAAATAAAATAAATTTCTGAAAATGGTTAAAACTTTAGAAAATCGTAGAAAATAATCCGTAACTCCGATGAAAAAACTTTGTACATGAAAGTTGCTCAAAACGACGAGACGAACCCGAATACGCTCTCCGTTTATCCGTCACACGTCCCTAACTATCCGAACATGGAACCGTCCCCCTCCGGTCATCTGTATGACAGATGTCCGGAACCGGGAATACTTTCTCAGATGGATTCCCCCTTCCTAGGTGACGTGTAACCATACGTTAGGACACACCCGGCACTGCGTATTGTCATGTCATACATTGTGCAGCACTTGTTTGCTTAGTATTCACTGTTTCCTCCCTCTCTTCTCTCTCTCGATAGAGCCCAGTACAGACGTAGACTCCGAGAACGACGCAGCTCCGGTGATTGGCTACGCTTCTGAAGACCTTGCCTTTGCCGCCGAGCAACCAGGCAAGCCCCCCCTTGAGCATTCCGATATCGCCCATTCTAATATCTCCTGCTTGCATTAGAATTTGCTACTGTTACTGTTATCCTATATCTGCTGCATAGCCTGTTTATTGTAACCTGCTGTTGATACCTTACTGTTATCCTAAACTGTTTAGAATAGACTGGGTAGAAGACCCATCAGAGACCCCCACTTGTCCTAACTGCCCTGCTGGATTCTCAGAAGACCCGATCAACGAGATCGAAGACCAGACCCCGGCACCGCACCTCACTTTCCCCTTAGTTGCTCGACACTACTGGGTTACCATCGAGTGCCGAGGGTGGTACCTCGTTAGCACTTCTAATGATAACCTTGTAGGTTAGTTAACCGGTCGTGGTAAGCGAGGGTGGTTCCTCCTACACCACCCCCGATAACGACAAAGTCGTGCAACACCCCACGTGCGGACCTCGAGGGTGATGCCTCCTACGTCCATCTTGATGTTACATCAGGTGGGAGTCCAACGAGGGTGATGCCTCGGATTCCCCTTGATACGGTGACCACACGGATGCCTTGCATTACTGTTGATACTAATACTTGAAAAGGCGGGTCGACCCTGAGGGGTACCCGCGAATGATGGATAGTTACCCGTGAGTTATTCTACGAGGCGCGGCCGGGCATTCTTAGCCCTTGCAGCAAGTCCTCGAGACGGGGCGACGGGGTCACATCGATCATGAGTCTCTGCTCGTTACCGCAAGCCCCTAGACCTCTAACGATTTGGATATTTGATCCGAGCCGGCCTATGGTCGGATAGCACTAACCATCACGTGGGAAGAGTTATGGGCACTCTGCATCGTAGCATCAGCCGAAAGCTCTGTCAGACGTCCAATTCAGCATCGCGGCACGGCTGGGCCGGCGCCATCCTGAGGGGTGGTACCTGGATCCGCGTGTGCGCAATGACCCGGAGGGCGAGGGGCGATGGCCCAAGACCCCCTTGCGCTTAGGAGGTAGACCGGCGGGGACCTCTCTGCTGAGCTGTAGGTAGGGTTGCGGTGTGTCGTTTGGCCGAGGCCGGGCATGACCCAGGAAAGTGTGTCCGGCCGGAGTTAAGCGAGCATGGTGGGTAAGTTGGTGCACCCCTGCAGGGAAGAACACATCTATCGATAGCCGGTCCTACGGTAAAGGACACTCGGAGTTGTATCCCGATCGATACAACTAGAACTTGAGATGATAACTGGATATGATGGCTCCGGGATCGCTTTCTCGCAGGGAGTCGAGGAAGGATCTCTGGGCGAGACTGTTGCTTGATACAAACACTACTACATTATACTATGCTATTCTGAACTCTTCTAAATGCTGCAAGACCGCTGAAGATGCTAGTCTTCGATAGGACTAGGCTTTCCTCTCTATTCTGGCATTTCTGCAGCCCAGTCCATATATACAGCCTCCCTTTGATAATGTTGCATATGTAGTGTAGATCCTTGCTTGCTGAGTACTTCGGAGTACTCACGGTTGCTTTGCTTTCTTTTTCTCCCCATATCAGTTTGTCGTGACCAGATGACGGAGCCCCTGAGACAGTTGCTTCCGCCGTCGACTACTACTACTACCCCGAGAATGGCCACTACTTCGAGAATGGCCGACGACCAGGAGTAGGTTCGGAGGGTCCCAGGCAGGAGGCCTGCGCCTTTCGATCGTAGCTTTTGTTTTGCCCTGCCTTCTTAGGGCTTCTCTGTCTTTCTTTTTATATCTGTACTCAGATATCTGATGCTTGTATGCCATCGAGCTATGTATTCGAGCCCTCGAGGCCCTGGCTTGTAATATAAAGCTTGTATGACTTTATTTAAGTTTTAGAGTTGTGTTGTGATATCTTCAAGTGAGTCCTTAGGCTTGATCATGTGCATTTGCGTGTATGATTAGTGCACGATTAAGCCGGGGGCGCCACACGGCCGACTAGGGGAGCTCGGTGGCTTGGCGTCTCACAGGACCTGTCCTCTGTTGGGGTAGGGGTCACACGAATTGGTGGGGTTGGGCGATGATCCCGTGGAGGTGGGCGAAGTCGGTGGTTCACGACACCGGTGAGATGCGTCGGAGTGTGGAGGCCGTGGGCCGGCGGCGGTTGGGATGGGAGTGACAACATTGGTCGCGGCGCGGGGGAGAGACACAAGATCTGGATGGATAGGGGGAGGTGGGACGTGGGAGGCTGTGCAGTCTACGGGGATGTTCCTTTCTTTTATTTTTTTTCCTTTTCCTTTTTACTATGCGGGGATGTGGCCAGCGGGTTTTTCTTTTGGAAGGAACGTGGGCAGCTGGTTTTTTTACTGCTAGAGGAAGGGAGATTGGAGTGAACGAAAAAAAATCGACGATCGAGTGGATCGGTGGGATCGAGAGGGAGTACGAATGAACGAAACGACGTACCAACTCCTCCATTAGGAGTAGAGATACTCTTCAAACATATAAGATGCAAGTATTATAAACAAAAAATAATCAAACTCCTATATGATTGACCACATTTTATATAGAACAAGATATCGAATCTAGCCATATATAAAAGAAGCAAAGCGGGCGGATTCAAACATCTCAACCGCATAAATCAATTCTCTCCGCTAAGAGCATCTCCACTAGATGATGTATAATAAACTAGCTATAGAAAAACTGTGTTCTAGCATTTGAGTCCAAAAACGGCCCTTCGACAGATGTTCTTAATTTAGGACATCCGTATATCTTGGCCTCTCGTGTTGCCAATATACCACAACCGCACGGCTGCCACAAAACAAAAACCGTAGGCGCGGAGACCAACAGCCGCATGATACTCCTCCTTCTACATCGCAGCCGCTTCCACTGCCCCGTCGGCGTTGCTGTCGAATTCAACCACCACGGCCACCGTCGCACCGCCCCGTGGCTCGGTCCATGAGGATGATGACGTGTAGTGTGTGCTTAGTAGTGAGACCATCGCAGTACTTTCATAGTGAGTCTACCGTGATTGAGTTTAAATTCATGTTTCAGTTTGAACATTTGGTTGTTCAAATTGTTGAAATATGCAATGATCATGTTTATTACGGTGCATCTGCTACGGCAGAAAATGTTCTGGTGCCTATTTTACATCCTCTGCTACGGCAAAAAAAATCAATCTTATGCCCTAAAACCCATCTTTTGGTGTCCTGATTTTTTTTTCAAGATCCCTATAATACATTATCTGTTGGAGATACTCTAATCCCTCCATATCACTTGCTCCCCTACCAAAAATACCTGCCCCTCGGAGGCCCCAAAGATATTTCTAGCGGTGCGTAGCTACCGGCATCCCAAGAGCCAATAAGGTGATGACACCCCGTAAAGTATCCTAGCCCTCTACTTAATTCGATTCCTTTCCTAATTTTGCACGTTGTTATTTTTCTTTCCTAGGTCCCACCACCATGTGCAGAGAAAGGATGCATGCATGTTCCAGAAAATCTCGAGCTCATATGAGCTTAGCATTAACAGTAATTCTGAAGAAAATAAAATAAAACAACATTTTAAAAAATCTGAAATTTTTGGTCGCAAACATTGGAAAATGTTTTGAATAGTTGCAAAGTTTCATTAAGAATTGACATTCATGGAACTTGTGACAAGACAAAACCAACACTCCAAAGTGCTTTTGAAAATAGCACTTTTGGAGCATCATTTTTTTTGCCACGACTTCACGAATGTCATTCCATTATAAAATTTTGCAAGCAATCAAACATTTGTCAATGTTTGCACAAAAATTCTGTTTTTTTTACTATTTGTTTCGAATTTACGGTTCATCCAGGTCCATTTGTGCTCGTGTGCAAATACTCCATGGCGTGCATGGGCCTCATCAGTGGCGGAGTTTCATGGGGGCCAACCTGGGCCATGGCCCCCCAGCTCAGAAGAAAACAAGCCTATATCCCTTAGTATTAGGCCTATTTTCCACTAAAAAGCAGCTCTAAACAACTATGTTTGCCCCCTCAAGCCCATGGCCCCCTCCCATGTTTTTGGCTCAAGCTCCACCACTGGGCCTCATCTCTCTCTCTCTCTCTCCCTCTCTCTCTCTCTCTAACTTAAGTACAAAACGTTATCTCTTTCTCTTATCTCTCACCCAACAAATTAATCTTTATATTTTCTCTTTGACAGTTTCAATCATTCATATCCCTTAAATTGTAATATTTTTTTGAAAATTTATATACATTTGAACTCCTGTCGCCAAGACCTTTAAAACCAATCCTTGATACATTTCAAAGTTTCAAACACATTTAAATTTTAACGTTTCAATCCACATATTTCACTCTATGTTTGTAAATTTCTTTTTTTTTTTGTGAAACTGAGTACTTTGGTGTGTGAATATGATATTTTTTAAAATATAACCAAAAAATTGAAATATGTGAAATGAACCAATATATGTGAAGCTGGTTCAAAATGGGTAATATTATTTTACCAAACTGAGTCAGTATTCCAAATTGAGTAAAATCAGTTTTTTTAAATGAGCTAATCACTTTTTTATGGAAAATGAGTGAACAATAGTTTCACACCTTGATGTTAGGTTTATGTCATCTCTTTCGGTTTTCATATTTCCTAAAGGAATGAAAGAGTGAATTTGATTCTTTCAAAAGAGTCACATAAACGATCTATTCTTTTGAAATGAGTGAGATCCACTTTTTTGAAATGACTGAAATTAGTTTTTTCTTTGAAACTAGAACAATGCCCGTGCGTTGCAACGGGATATAAATATTCTAGTACGCCAGCTTGTGATTTTATCTGTCAATAATAATGCGATTTGTGTAAATAATGTTCATCAAATTCTGCTCATGAATCACCTTATATTTTGATTAGAAGTTTGGTAAGTAAATTAAAGTGAAATTGGTTCAGAAGGTAAGAAAATTAAGGTGATTGATTATCATATACATGGATGGTTGGACGAAGGGGTGGTGGGAAGAAAGGTGAAATGGGAACGTTACGTTCTTTTTAAGTACTAGTAGACTAGTAGACTAGTAGACTAGTAGACATAGAGACGTTCCTCTTTGAAATGAGTGAAATCAAAAAGTGAAATCAGTTTTTTTTTAAATGAGCAAAATATGTTATTTGAAACGAGTGAAACTTTTTTATATGAGCAAAATAATAAAGATGACTCTTTTGAAAGAGTCAAAACACTGTTATGAAATAGTGGGGAAATGTAAATATCGTTTTTTGAAAGAGTGGAACAATGTAATATTTACGAAATTAGCAAAATCTGTATTTTCAAATGAGTGAATCGGTTACTTCAAATGAGTGATTTTTTTTTATTAGTGGAATCAAGTTTTAGAAACGAGTGAAATTATTTAGTGGAGTCTGTTTTTAAATAACTGAAATTGTAATGTGATTGAAACAATAAGTTCAAACCAGTCAAAATGCATCTAATATCGGTCTTGTTTTAAAGATCTTATCCTCCTGAATTCAAGTATGTATACAAAGTTTCACGAACGAATTTTTGGTTCAGAAGTTATGAGCAACTCAAAATGTCATAGCGAGAATAAGATGGAAGTCTTTTGTTTAGAGAGTCTTGTGTGCATGCCTCTCCCTTTCTCTGAGATGACCATCTGACGAACATATGTGCATGTCAGTGCGTTTTGTGTGTATACCTCCAAAGCAATCTATATATGCCCTCAGGGCTCCTTTGATTCAAAGGAATTTTATAGGATTTCTGGAGGATTGAAATCCTTAGGATTTTTTCCTATGTTGGTCCTTTGATTCGTAGGATTGGATCCCATAGGAATATTTCCTATGAAATCTTTTGTACTACATTTCATAGGAAATCTAACAGCCACTCCAATCTTTTTTTACAATTTCTTTATTTTTCCTGTGACATCAACACTCATTGTTAATCCTATAGGATTCAAGTGAGCATGTCTCTCCAACCCTATGCTTTTCCTATTCCTACGTTTTTAAAATCCTACAAATCAAAGAGGCCATCAGTTGTTAGTTCCACCATGTGAAAGCACGAACTCACGATGCTTACTAACAAACAATTTTTTTTTTTGAAATTACAAACAAACAATCTTGACGTGCTACTCACGACGCTGAACATGAACTGCCCGGAAAGCTCGCAAAAAAAGAATTCTCCGGACAAAATTTCAAAGGCTTTCGATTGCGGCAACTGTGCACTCCGGCCCATGAAAAAAGACGGGACCGGACCTAGCCGGCATCCATCCAGAAGGTTCCGGCCTATACGAGCCGCGACCCCGTCCCCGCCGACGGATGCCACGGGCCCGCCACGCGTCGCGCACACGCCGTCGCCTGCCTGTTCCCTCCTCGTGATCTCCACCCGTCCGTCCCATTCATTATCACCCGGCCCCCACCGGCGTGGGCCCCACGGCAGGAATGACTCCTCCCTCCATCCCTGTCGCGGCCGTTGCTGCCGAACAGCACGCGCCCCCCCGCCCCGCGCCCACTTACCACCGGGCCCCACGCCACGAGGCTCCGCGATAGGTCCACGCGAGCAGGCGCCAGCCCCGCGGGGGGCACAAAACACGCGGCCCCGAAGCACGGGAAAGGAAAGGAAAGAGGGATTCCAGCGGCGACGGCAGGCAGAAAAGGCGTTGCCGAACGGAAGCGTCGGGTTCGATAGAGGGAGAGACAGAGAGAAGGAGAGGACGGCGGCATGAGCGAGCAGGGGGCGGGGCAGGGCAGCAAGGAGGAGTCGGTGATGGACAAGATCTCGGAGAAGTTCCACGGGGGGTCCTCCTCCTCCTCCTCGTCGTCGTCGGACGACGAGGGGAAGTCGGGGCATCCGTCGTCGTCCGTCAAGGCCAAGATCTACCGCCTCTTCGGCCGCGAGAAGCCCGTCCACTCCGTCCTCGGCGGCGGCAAGCGTGAGCCAGCCCCCTCCTCCCAACCCCTCGCTCCTCTTTCGCTCGCTCAGTCTAGTTAGTAGTAGATCCGGCCGCATCGGGGGTTCGCCCTGCCCTTCCCCTTCCGCGGGGCCTGTCCCCGTCCGTGGCAGCAACTCGTTCGAGGGGAGTACGTACTTGCTAGCGCAGGAAGCGTCCCGATCCGCGCGCGGTTTCCCGAGTTGAATCTCCGCGGCATTGTCGGCGGTTTCTGGATGTGCCTGAAGCTTCTGTTCCTATGCTAGTGGGTCGGATTGACGTGGTTGATTGCTAGGCCTAGCGATTGTGCGATTCTGCTGGTTTGCAGAGGGAGCATCGGATTACTACTATTTGTACCTGGAACTTCTCTCCCTGGGTTGGGTTGAAGCGATTGATAGGCCTACCTAGTGGTTGTGCGATTCTGCTACTTTGCAGAGGAAGCAGCTGAGCCCTAGTGATGCGTCCTTCGAAGATTAAGCACTTTGATGCTTTGTTGGTTTGCTAGATGGATAGACTTGTTGATCTGGGCATTTGATGTGCTGTGCTTTGCAGCTGCCGACCTCTTCCTGTGGAGGAACAAGAAGATCTCTGGCGGGGTGCTCGCGGGCGCCACCGCCATCTGGCTGCTGTTTGAGGTCCTGGAGTACCACCTCCTCACCCTCCTCTGCCACGGCTTCATCCTCACCCTGGGCATCCTCTTCCTCTGGTCCAACGCCTCTGCCTTCGTCAACAAGTGAGCTTTATCAAATTTCCGTTGTTATTTGCACCCATATCAGTTATAGATGGCTATGCCTAGTTGGAACAACGCTGTGTGATCACAACGATCCTAACAGTTTTAGCAATGGCTCTAGTTTTTGGTTGTAAACAACTGTCTGCAATTATTTTCAGGTGCCCTCCCAACATTCCAGAGGTGAAGATCCCTGAGGACCTGGCTGTCAATGTTGCCCGCTCGCTGCGATATGAGATCAACAGGGGCTTTGCTAGCCTGAGGGCGATTGGTCAAGGCCGTGACCTGAAGAAATTCCTGATTGTGCGTTGATTGGTTGCGTGATTTAGTTTCCTTTAGCCTTCACTTTTTATTCCCTGTTTATGTGGTCAGTCGCTTATTGTGTCGTCTCTTTGTTCCCAGGTGGTTGCAGGCCTGTGGATCCTCTCTTTTCTTGGCAGCTGCTGCAATTTCCTGACCTTGTTCTACATAGGTAAATGTGGTTTCTTGCTACAGTTTGTTACTTACATATGTGCAATAAGCTTGCCTAGCATTGTTTCACTGATCATGCCTTCTTGTTTGCAGTCTTCATGGTGCTTTACACCGTGCCTGTTCTGTACGAGAAGTATGAGGACAAGATCGATGCTTTTGGAGAGAAGGCCATGGTTGAGCTGAAGAAGTACTACGCCATCTTCGATGAGAAGTGCCTGTCCAAGATTCCCAAGGGTCCGTCCAAGGATAAGAAGCAGCATTAGAACGCTAGAGAGTACCCTGCGCAGATTTATCTTCAAAGTTGATCACTACTCGTCGGTTTTCAAGGATGGTTGTGATTCCATGTCCGTAGCTGATAGTAGATACCACTATCTGGTAAAAAAACCCTGGCACGGTCAGTAGTCGTGACCTGCAACTTCTACGAACTTAAAAGTCATGCCAGCTTTTGCTCAATATCCTGTTTAAAATTCTATGGTTAACGTAGCATCCTCACTTGCAAGTTGTGTTGGTGTAATATGGCAGTGATGTTTGCGACTTTAGTAGACTTGCTACAATGAATGAAGTGGCTCTTTTGGTGTTGTGTCATTCCTGGGGTTCATATCCACAATGAAGTGGCTCTTTTGTGTGTATGTCATTTGTGGGGTTTATATCGTTTGTTGTTGTTTGTTGGTATTGATATGCCTATGCATTCGTGAGGCTTCAGTTGATTCGGATGAATGTTTTGTCTTATCATGTTTGTGTGCTGAAGCGTCTAGTTAAATTTGTTGGATCACTTGTGACTTGTGTATGTATAAACCACCTTGAATTTCAACGCTCTCTCATGGGTATTGAGCCTGTGACGGAGAAGTACAGCACTAACATCTTGGAAATTACAAGAAATCAAAATGGTACTCCCTATGTTCGGAATTACTTGTCGCAGAAATGGATGTATCTAGACGTATTTTAGTTCTAGATACATCCATTTCCGAGACAAGTAATTCCGAACGGAGGGAGTACTAACAAAGACTCGCTAAAACATGAGAAATATATAAAATCATTTGGGCATATGAGCACTCCATGGAAGGGAATCCCGGCTTTAAGCATCGCCAATGTGTGTTTCTATTGTTGTCTAAACATATTTGGTTCGACCGAGTGATTTAACCAATACTGTCGACTCTTCTTTCAGTGACATTATTGTACATGCATTTTGCTTCTTGTGGCAATATATTTGTTTCAACCACTGCTAATGTTAGCTTCATTGTTTCTTTCTTACATTTCCATGTACAAACATTTTTCCCACCCGATTCAGCGGCACGTCTTCATTTCCAACACAATGCTAATGGTGTTGAGTGTGTTGGACCAGGCATCACTTCTTATCAGAGGCTACCTCGTTGACGAAGAACTTGTGACGTGTGCGGAACTCTCCTATGATTAGTTAACTGAAAAGATACATCAAACCTGACTATGCATAAGTGAAATTAGTATTGTTGTTGTAAACAGAATTGTATATGTGTTTGTATATTCTTGATTTTTTGTTTCCAGATGATCCTTTGGTGAAACAAATGTTTCAAATGTGAATATTATTTTTGGTACACCAAATAATGTTTTCAAAGCAACTAAACAATGCTCCTGTATCGTAGAAATAATGCTTCCATGGATACAAAGTAAAAGGATTTTTGTCATATGATTAGATAAAATGTTTCCATCACAACGTGAAAGGGTGTTTCCATCGATAAAGGGTAATCATGAAAGGGTGCTTTCGATAAAAAGTAATGCTTCTATTCAAACTTGCCATGAAAAAATGCTTCTATTCAAACTTGCCACTCACCCGCAAAAAAAGAACTTGCCATGAAAAAATGCATCTACAAAAATATTTATTTTTGGAAGCACATCACAATCTAAAAAAATTGTTTGCTTGCACAAAAATGCATCTGTGAAAATATAAATATATTTGCTTATTGGAAATAAATCACGAGTAGTTATCAGGAAACTAATTAGACGCAATTTGTGCAAAAATCCCATAACCAATGGAAGCACCCTTTAATTAAGCAATCCAACAAACCATGTGTGGGGTTTGTACTACCAAATCTGACGGTCATCATACTTCTCATCCTATGGACATGCACTGGTCTGATAGGAAGAAGGGATCTGATTCAAGTTCCTCCCTCACAACGGTGGGTGTTGGAGCAGAACGTTTTAAATTTACAAGTTCTCATTGAACATTTCATGGTGAATTTACAACAGCGTGAATGCTCGGTGTCCAAAATCGTCAGAATTGGGACGGTACAACAAATCTAGCTTACACAGCTATACAATCGAATTCACTCAAACACGAGAATTCCAAAGTCGTCTGGGCACATTGTTTTCAGAATCACTATCTGAATCGTTACTGTCAGACGATGAAGATTGTCGATCTTGAGCATTTAATATGTAACAAGCAACCTGGTACATGAAAGAGTGAAATCAGTCCGGCAAATGTACAATGGAATATCAAGTGAAAGTGCAGAGCAAAAGTTACAAAAATAACAATGACTCATGGACTACATCCAAAAGGCTGATCAATTGAGAAATTGATATATTGTGATTAAAAAACAGAATTATTGCATGCAAAAACCCATCATACAAATTACAAAGTATTGACCATAAGATAGAAGCACTTACTGCATAAGGTAACAGGGGCATTAGTTTTATTTCATCTTTTCCTTTCTTAGGACAATGGTGAGGAGCAGCACACGTCAAGTTGCTCAGCCAGAGAACTGAACGGCATTGCCGGCATATTGCTCTATTTGATGCGGCACTCCAGCTTATGTGCTCTGTATTAATGGTAATTCAGACATGTTTAGAGGGGAACGTTGTAAGTTGCCGAGTGTAATTTACATTGAGAATACTAGCATACGGGAGCACTACCTGCATGCTTCTTGTGGAAAACCTCTTTCCAGTTCAAATTGGGATCATCAAATACTGGATCCACATTATTCTGCGCAAGAATACCATGACTATTCTGTACACCACTGGATACAAGCGTGCTGTTGGAGCGCAAATGGGACGTGCTAAAGAAAAGGGAGTAGTTCATTCTCCACAGCTTGTTGTCGTTTGCAGATGAATTCCAAGACCTTCTAGGGAATATGCAAGTGTCAACAAAAGGAACTAGCATATGTTTGGAAATAGTATATGGGTATGAGAGAAGAAGAAAAATACCAGCAAACAAGACTAGCAGCCACCAAAGAACGCGTGTCCAGAAAACTAAAGATATGAACAAGCACATCATTTGGTATGTCTGGGGGGGCTGTCAAAGAGGTTCAAGATAAATGTCACGATAACTAGTGTATTAATATATATTTATAAGCTCACCCCATAAATATTGATAGGAAGCTGCAGCTTAAAGTGTATACTGTCATACTGAGACATGTAAAACTAGGGAGGGCATAGAGTGTATCCTATATACCTAGGAGAGTCAACCCCACTAACTTACTTATCTCAACATGCAAGCATACCACCTCACCATACAATTATGAATGGGATAAGGCCCACCTCAACATGCAATCATGCATAGGAAAAGACCCACCACAACATTCAACCATGCACGGAAAATGTTTTCCATTTAATTATTCTACTTATATTCAGTAAGTATCATTACAACTATACATGATCAAATATAACAATTCATGTGTATTTTTAATTTTGGTTCTCATGTTATTAACCCAAATTCTCATCAACCAATTCCCGCAGCAACGCACGGGGTATCCTCTAGTATAATATAACATGACGACAATCATTAGCTTTTATTTAAGCTGGACTTCATCATCCTAGCAGATTCAAACATAAGAGTCGGGTCGATTGATAGAACCTAGAATAATAAATGCACACTTATCAAATGAATGCTGAAAAGGCACAGTAGTTTCCTACACTTATCTAATGTGTGTAACTAAGACTTGAGTTTGCTAAGCAGGAAGACATCGACGCATTTGCACATCAGAGAAGACCCTACATACCATGCTCTTGTTGGACTTTAGTCCGCCTCTTATGTAAAATAACAGAACACTTGAACTCTGAAACAGCTTGTGACTTCTTTTGCTTTGGCAGGGAAGTTTCTACTGCTAGGAGAAGACCATTTGCGGCCGCTAATGCATATTCTGTCTGCACACTATGGGAAAGAAACAATGGATCACTAGTCAAAAACTAAACACAACATGCTAGTAAGAATAAATGGGCATTGGAGAAACAGAATAAAGTTTAATGGGAGACTTCCCACTTGATTCCATGCATATTTTATCGACACAGATGACTGATCTTTATGATACATGGAAAACATATCTGTAAGTATATAATAAGTCAAGCAGAAACCACTTGATATGATCACAAGCATGACACAGTGAACCTGTGGAAGGATAATACAAGGCAATGGATTCTGAGAGTGACAAGATTATCAACTTAACATGCTTTAAACTATAATGACACCCAAAGAGCTCTGCCACAGAATTGGTGGAACAAGACAGATTAGCTCTAGGGAGGGAGTGTGGGGTCGGAGTAATTGTGCAAACGCATGCCACGGTCGTTTTTGAACCATTTTTATGGCATCCTGTTATTAAGCCTCCTTCGGCCCTTCTCATGATCGAGGTGTGTTTTGGTTTTTCAGCCTATACATATTGATTCTAAGAAAATTTGTGCAGGTCAATAACATATCAACCTAAGTGCATATCTCCTTGGGCAAACTTTGCGTAGAATCAATATTCAATTTTGCACCAGACAAATTTAAAAGCCAATGCGATGTCATCTAAAATAACAGACCATCAAGTATCAACCCGACCTTTGTTTTTCATATGATTGTGGATTCATCAGTTACCAAAGCTGCATAAGTATTCGAATGTTGACACTGGCACATAATTACTTGAAATTCTAAGAATCGACAGAATATAAAGCGGACATGAAGAACTCCTGCCAAGATAATGCCAGAGCGATTCAACGAAATCTAGGCTCATAAATACTTCTGGAGGCCAACATAATAACAGTACAAATTAAGCAATTTAGCACGCAATGTAACAGAACGGCCACCATTTATATTCAAGGGGGTAAATCCGAATTTCACCACGCAGCAATCCGTCGCGAATCGCACCGGCGGGCCCACGAGGCGAGGGCACGGGGAACTCGGCGGGACCGCGCGCATCTGGGAGGCGCGGGAGGGGGGGGGGGGCTTACTCGGGGAGGAGGCGGAACGCGACGAGCACGTCGGCGGCGGCGAGGGCCTGGGCGGCCTTGGGGAGGCCCGCGTACCCGCGGCGCAGGAGCTCGCCCAGCTCGCGGCACGCCGTCGGGTAGTCCCACGGCCGCGACAGCGCGGCGGCTATCCCCATCTCCGCGTACCTCTTCACCACCCCCGTGTCCTGCGGCCGCGGCGCCCGCCGCCGCACCGGCATCGCTGGGCGCGTGGAAGCCCCACGTCGCCGTCGCCTCGTCGTCCCGGCCGGCACGCCACGCCACCTCCGTTCACGGCCTCGCGGAGCCGGGCTCCACCAAACTTTGCCTGTTTTTGGGTGTCGCGTAGGAAAGCTTTGCTCGACCGGCGGTGGTGGATCGTAGCAGGCTAGCGGAAGAACGCGTGTAGGGGGCCCATGTGATTGATGGGCTGTCACGGCTGTTCGGCCCATTAACAGCCAGAGTGAGCTCTCTGCTAAAAAAATTGTGGAGCTCACTCTTTTTTTTTCTGGCAAACTTTTCTTTTTGGTAAACTGTGGAGCTTACACGAAAAACAAGTAAACAGCAACTGGATAGATCGAGTAAAACTTCTCTTCTCATTTTGTTGGTGCAATGCCATCGCCGAGCACAACAGCCAAATGAATCACATGTCAACATTATGCGACAAAATAAAGCAACCAAAAAAACCCGACGATCAATGTAAAGCAAGCAAATTTTTTATTTTTACGCAAGAAAAAAGTTGCATGGCTTCTGACTCCCATGTCACTTGGGTTCCTATCATCTTTGCATGCGCAATTTGCGATCACTTGCAATTTGATGTCGTGTGTAGTTTTCAAACTCATTGAAGTGGTCATGAACTCTCTATAAAAATTTCGACCCGTTTTGTTTGTTCCACGTATATAGGGTTGAAAGATCGTGGATGTCGCCGGGAGGGGGGGAGGGTGAATAGGCGCTTTAAAATAATTACGATTTAGGCTTAAACAAATGCGGAATAAAACTGTCGTTTAATTTGTTAAGCACAAAACCTAAAACAACTAGGCTCACCTATGTGCACCAACAACTTATGCTAAGGAAGATAAACAACTATGTGATAGCAAGATATATAACATGAAACACTATGGCTATCACAAAGTAAAGTGCATAAGTAAAGGGCTCGGGTAAGAGATAACCAAGGCACGCGGAGACGACGATGTATCTCGAAGTTCACACCCTTGAGGATGCTAATCTTCGTTTGGAGCGGTGTGGAGGCACAATGCTTCCCAAGAAGCCACTAAGGCTACAGTAATCTCCTCGCGCCCTCGTACAATGCAAGATGTCATGATTTCACTAAGGGACCCTTGAGGACGGTCACCGAACCCGTACAAATGGCAACCCTTGGGGGCGGTCACCGGTACCCGTACACTTTGGCAATCCTTGGGGCGGTCACCGAAACCCGTACAAATTGCTCGGGGAAATTTCCAACCTAATTGGAGACCCCGACGTTTTCCCAGAGCTTTACACCACAATGATTGAGCTCCAAACACACCAACCGTCTAGGGCACCAAAGCACCCAAGAGGAACAAGCTCCAGGGTAACCAAACACCCAAGAGTAATAAGCTTCTCACCTTTCACTTCCACGAATCACCATGGAGAACTCAAACGGATGCACCAAATGTAATGGCAGGGGCACACGGAGTGCCCAAGTCCTTCTCTCCCAAATCCCACCACAACAACTAATGCTATGAAGGAAAATGAGAGGAAGAACGAAGAAGAGAACACGAAGAACTCCAAGATCTAGATCCAAGGGGTTCCCCTCACATAGAGAAGAAAGTGATTGATGGAAATGTGGATCTAGATCTCCTCTCTCTTTTCTCTCAAGAACTAGCAAGAATCATTGAAGGGATTGAGAGATAGCAAGCTCGAAGAAGGTCAACAATGAGGGGCAAATACGAGCTCAAAAGAGTTAGAACCATTAGGGAAGAAAACCCCCTTTTATAGGAGGGAAAAAATCCAACCGTTATGCCTTCAGCCCGCACGCAAGCGCTTGGGGCGGTAGTACTAGGTGTAGCACCAAGAGAAAGCAAGTTCAGGCGCGGTAGTGCCGGCGGAGCGGTACTACCGTCCTCACAAGCGGTACTACCGCTTCGTGTCTCAGGACACAGAGAGCTAGCGGCAGTAGAGGGAGGGTAGGACGGTAATACTGCATACAACGGTACTACCGCGCCCTACTACCGCTCTACTACCATGGAGGTTGCGAGGGATATAGAAGCAAGGAGATAAGCGGTAGTGTGGCGGTAGTCGATCGCGGAAGTACCGCGAAAAGCGGTACTACCGTCCAAAGTGGTACTACCGTGCCCAACTGCCGTTGAAGCGAAAACGAGTCCAGAAGGCTGAACACAAACGGTAGTGTGCCCACGACATCGGACCGCGGAAGTACCGCGCGAGCGGTACTTGAAGGAAATATGCCCTAGAGGCAATAATAAAGTTGTTATTTTATATTTCCTTATTCATGATAAAAGTTTATTATTCACGCTAGAATTGTATTGATCGGAAACCTAAATACATGTGTGAATACATAAACAAACACCGTGCCCCTAATGAGCCTCTACTTGACTAGCTCGTTGATCAAAGATGGTTAAGGTTTCCTAACCATGGACATGAGTTGTCATTTGATAACGGGATCACATCATTAGGAGAATGATGTGATGGACAAGACCCATCTGTTAGCTTAGCATAATGATCGTTCAGTTTTATTGCTATTGCTTTCTTCATGTCAAATACATATTCCTTCGACTATGAGATTATGCAACTCCCGGATACCGGAGGAATGCCTTGTGTGCTATCAAACGTCACAACGTAACTGGGTGATTATAAAGATGCTCTACAGGTATCTCCAAAGGTGTCTGTTGGGTTGGCATAGATCGAGATTAGGATTTGTCACTCCGAGTATCGGAGAGGTATCTCTGGGCCCTCTCGGTAATGCACATCATAAGAAGCCTTGCAAGCAAAGTGACTTAGTCACAGGATGATGTATTACAGAACGAGTAAAGAGACTTGCCGGTAACGAGATTGAACTAGGTATAAAGATACCGACGATCGAATCTCGGGCAAGTAACATACCGATGGACAAAGGGAATAACGTATGTTGTCATAACGGTTCGACCGATAAAGATTTTCGTAGAATATGTGGGAGCCAATATGAGCATCCAGGTTCCGCTATTGGTTATTGATCGGAGAAGTGTCTCGGTCATGTCTACATAGTTCTCGAACCCGTAGGGTCCGCACGCTTAACGTTCGATGACGATTTAGTGTTATATGAGTTATGTGATTTGGTGACCGAATGTTGTTTGGAGTCCCGGATGAGATCACGGACATGACGAGGGGTCTCAAAATGGTCGAGAGGTAAAGATTGATATATAGGACGATGGTATTCGGACACCGGAAGTGTTCCGGAGGGTACCGGGTACATATCGGGTCACCGGAAGGGGTTCCGGGCACCCCTGGCAAAAGATATGGGCCTAATGGGCCAAGAGGGGAAATGCAGCAGCCAGCAGAGGCTGCTGCGCCCCCCATATGGGCCGCACCAGAGGATAAGGAAAGAGGGGAAGAGAGAAGGAAGGGGAGGGATTCGGCCTCCCCCTTCCTTCCCTCCTCCCTCCTCTTTCCTTCCCACTCCGGTAAATAAGGAAGGGGGGGGGGGGCGAATTGGGATAGGACCCCAAGTAGGATTCCTCCTACTTGGGGCGCCCCATGGCTGCTCCCCTCCCCCTCCCACCTATATATACATGGGGAGGGGCGCCTAGAACACACAACACCAACAACTATTAGCCATGTGCGGTGCCCCCCTCCACAGATTACACCCCCGGTCATATTCTCGCGGTGCTTAGGCGAAGCCCTGCGCGGATCACTTCACCATCACCGTCACCATGCCATTGTGCTGACGGAACTCATCTACTTCCTCGACACTTTGTTGGATCAAGAGTTCGAGGGACGTCATCGAGCTGAACGTGTGCAGAACTCGGAGGTGCCGTACGTTCGGTGCTTGATCGGTCGGAACAAGAAGAAGTTCGACTACATCAACCGCGTTGTCAAACGCTTCCACTTTTGGTCTACGAGGGTACATAGACACACTCTCCCCCCTCGTTGTTATGCATCTCCTAGATAGATCTTGCGTGAGCGTAGGAATTTTTTTGAAATTGCGTGCTACGTTTCCCAACAGTGGCATCAGAGCCAGGTCTATGCGTAGATGATATGCACGAGTAGAACACAAAGAGTTGTGGGCGGTGATCGTCATACTGCTTACCACCAATGTCTTATTTTGATTCGGCGGTATTGTTGGATGAAGCGGACCGGACCAACCTTACATGATCACGTTCATGAGACCGGTTCCACCGACAGACATGCAACTAGTTTTGCATAAAGGTGGCTGGCGGGTGTCTATTTCTCCTACTTTAGTTGAATCGAATTTGACTGCGGTCGGTCCTTGTTGAAGGTTAAAACAGCAAACTTGATACATCACCGTTGTGGTTTTTGATGTGTAGGTAAGAATGGTTCTTGCTAGAAGCCCATAGCAGCCACGTAAAACTTGCAACAACAAAGTAGAGGACGTCTAACTTGTTTTTGCATGGCATGTTGTGATGTGATATGGTCAAGACATGATGTGATATACGTTGTTGTATGAGATGATCATGTTTTGTAAAAGTTATTGGCAACTGGCATGAGCCTTATGGTTGTCGCTTTATTGTATGAAATGCAAACGCCATGTAATTGCTTTACTTTATCACTATGCGTTAGCGATAGTTGTAGAAGCAATAGTTGGCGAGACGACCACGACACAACGATGGAGATCAAGGTGTCGAGCTGGTGACGATGGAGATCATGACGATGCTTTGGAGATGGAGATCAAAAGCACGAGATGATGATGGTCATATCATGTCACATATTTTGATTGCATGTGATGTTTATCTTTTATGCATCTTATTTTGCTTAGTACGGCGATAGCATTATAAGATGATCCCTTCACTAAATTTCAAGGTATAAGTGTTCTCCCTGAGTATGCACCGTTGTGACAGTTCGTCGTGTTGAGACACCACGTGATGATCGGGTGTGATAGACTCTACGTTCACATACAACGGGTGCAAGATAGTTTTGCACATGCGGAATACTTGGGTTAAACTTGACGAGCCTAGCATGTACAGACATGGCCTCGGAACACTGGAGACCGAAAGGTCGAACGTGAATCATATAGTAGATATGATCAACATAGAGATGTTCACCATTGATGACTACCCCATCTCACGTGATGATCGGACATGGGTTAGTTGATTTGGATCATGCATCACTTAGATGATTTGAGGGATGTCTATTTAAGTGGGAGTTCTTAAGTAATTTGATTAATTGAACTTAATTTATCATGAACTTAGTCCTGATAGTATTTGCATATCTATGTTATAGATCAATAGCTCGCGTATAGCTCCCCTGTTTTATTTTTGATATGTTCCTGGAGAAAACTAAGTTGAAAGATGATAGTAGCAATGATGCGGACTGGGTCCGTGATCTGAGGATTATCCTCATTGCTGCACAGAAGAATTATGTCCTTGATGCACCGCCAGGTGACAGACCTATTGCAGGAGCAGATGCAGATGTTATGAACGTCTGGCAAGCTCGGTATGATGACTACTTAATAGTTTAGTGCACCATGCTTTACGGCTTAGAACCGGGACTTCAAAAACGTTTTGAATGCCACGGAGCATATGAGATGTTCCAAGAGGTAAAATTGGTATTTCAGACTCATGCCCGTGTCGAGAGGTATGAGACCTCTGACAAGTACTTTGCCTACAAGATGGAGAAGAATAGCTCAGCTAGTGAGCATGTGTTCAGAATGTCTGAGTACTACAATCGCTTGAATCAAGTGGGAGTTAATCTTCCAGATAAGATAGTGATTGACAGAGTTCTCTAGTCACTATCACTAAGCTACTAGAACTTCGTGATGAACTATAATATGCAAGGGATGACGAAAACGATTCCCAAGCTCTTCGCGATGCTAAAATCGGTGATGGTAGAAATCAAGAAAGAGCATCAAGTGTTGATGGTTAACAAGACCACTAGTTTCAAGAAAAAAGGGCAAGGGAAAGAAAGGGAACTTCAAGAAGAATGGCAAGCAAGTTGCTGCTCCCATGAAGAAGCCCAAAGCTGGACCCAAGCCTGAAACTGAGTGCCTCTACTGCAAAGGAAATGGTCACTGGAAGCGGAACTGCCCCAAATACTTGGCGGATAAGAAGGATGGCAAAGTGAACAAAGGTATATTTGATATACATGTTATTGATGTGTACTTTACTAGTGTTCATAGTAGCCCCTGGGTATTTGATACCGGTTCAGTAGCTAAGATTAGTAACTCGAAACAGGAGTTGCAAAATGAACAGAGACTAGTTAAGGACGAGGTGATGATGTGTGTTTGAAGTGATTCCAAGGTTGATAAGATCACCATTGCACACTCCCTCTACCTTTGAGATTAGTGTTGGACCTAAATAAATGTTATGTGGTGTTTGCGTTGAGCATGAATATGATTGGATCATGTTTATTGCGATACGGTTATTCATTTAAGTCAGAGAATAATTGTTGTTCTGTTTACATGAATAAAACATTCTATGGTCATACACCCAATGTAAATGGTTTATTGAATCTCGATCGTAGTGATACACATATTCATAATATTGATGCCAAAAGATGCAAAGTTGATAATGATAGTGCAACATACTTGTGGCACTGCCGTTTAGGTCATATTGGTGTAAAGCGCATGAAGAAACTCCATGCGGATGGACTTTTGGAATCACTTGATTATGAATCATTTGATACTTGCGAACCATGCCTCATGGGCAAGATGACTAAAACTCCATTCTCCGGAAGAATAGAGCGAGCTAATGACTTATTGGAAATAATACATACCGATGTATGCGGTCCGATGAGTGTTGAAGCACGCAGCGGGTATCGTTATTTTCTGACCTTCACAAATGATTTGAGTAGGTATGGGAATATCTACTTAATGAAACACAAGTCTGAAACATTTGAAAAGTTCAAAGAATTTCAGAGTGAAGTGGAGAATCATCGTAAAAAGAAAATAAAGTTTCTACGATCTGATCGTGGAGACGAATATTTGAGTTACGAATTTGGCCTTCATTTAAAACAATGTGGAATAGTTTCACAACTCACGCCACCTGGAACACCACAGTGTAATGGTGTGTCCGAACATCGTAACCGTACTTTATTGGATATGGTGCGTTCTATGATGTCTCTTACCGATTTACCACTATCGTTTTTGGGGTTATGCATTAGAGACAACCGCATTCACGTTAAATTGGGCACCGTCTAAATCCGTTGAGACGACACCGCATGAACTATGGTTTGGCAAGAAACCTAAGCTGTTGTTTCTTAAAGTTTGGGGTTGCGACACTTATGTCAAAAGGCTTTAGCCTGATAAGCTTGAACCCAAATCGGAGAAGTGCGTCTTCATAGGATACCCTAAGGAAACAATTGGGTGCACCTTCTACCATAGATCCGAAGGCAAGATCTTTGTTGCCAAGAGTGGGTCCTTTCTAGAGAAGGAGTTTCTCTCGAAAGAAGTGAGTGGGAGGAAAGTAGAACTTGATGAGGTAATCGTACCTTCTCTCGAATTGGAAAGTAGTTCATCAGAGAAAACCGTTCCCGTGATGTCTACACCAACTAGAGAGGAAGCTAATGATAATGATCATGAAACTTCAGATCAAGTTACTACTGAATCTCGTAGGTCAACCAGAACACGATCCGCACCAGAGTGGTACGGTAATCCTGTCCTGGAAGTCATGTTATAAGACCATGGCGAACCTACAAACTATAAAGAAGCTATGATGAGCCCAGATTCCTACAGATGGCTTGAGGCCATGAAATCAGAGATAGGATCCATGTATGAGAACAAAGTGTGGACTTTGGTAGACTTGCCCGATGATCGGCAAGCTATTGAGAATAAATGGATCTTCAAGAAGAAGACTGACGCTGATAGTAATGTCACTATCTACAAAGCTCGACTTGTCGCAAAAGGTTTTCGACAAGTTCAAGGAGTTGACTACGATGAGACTTTCTCACCCGTAGCGATGCTTAAGTCTGTCCGAATCATGTTAGCAATTGCCACATTTTATGATTATGAAATCTGGCAAATGGACGTAAAAAACTGCATTCCTTAATGGATATCTTAAAGAAGAGTTGTATATGATGCAACCAGAAGGTTTTGTCGATCCTAAAGGTGCTGACAAAGTGAGCAAGCTCCAGCAATCCATCTATGGACTGGTGCAAGCATCTCGGAGTTGGAATATACGCTTTGATAAGGTGATCAAAGCATATGGTTTTTTACAGACTTACGGTGAAGCCTGTATTTACAATAAAGTGAGTGGGAGCTCTGTAGCATTTCTGATATTATATGTAGATGACATATTGTTGATTGGAAATGATATAGAATTTCTGGATAGCATAAAAGGATACTTGAATAAGAGTTTTTCAATGAAAGACCTCGGTAAAGCTGCTTATATATTGGGCATCAAGATCTATAGAGATAGATCAAGACGCTTAATAGGACTTTCACAAAGCATATACCTTGACAAAGTTTTGAAGAAGTTCAAAATGGATCAGTCAAAGAAAGGGTTCTTGCCTGTGTTACAAGGTGTGAAGTTGAGTAAGACTCAAAGCCCGACCACGGAAGAAGATAGAGAGAGAATGAAAGTCATTCCCTATGCCTCAGCCATAGGTTCTATAAAGTATGCCATGCTATGTACCAGACCTATTGTGTACCTTGCCATGAGTTTGGCAAGGGGGTACAATAGTGATCCAGGAGTAGATCACCGGACAGCGGTCAAAATTATCCTTAGTTACCTGAGAGGACTAAGGAAATGTTTCTCGGTTATGGAGGTGATAAAGAGTTCATCGTAAAGGGTTACGTCGATGCAAGCTTTGACACCAATCCGGATGACTCTGAGTCTCAATCTGGATACATATTGAAAGTGGGAGCAATTAGCTAGAGTAGCTGCATGCAGAGCATTGTAGACATAGAAATTTGCAAAATACATACGGATCTGAATGTGGCAGACCTGTTGACTAAACTTGTCTCACAAGCAAAACATGATCACACCTTAGTACTCTTTGGGCGTTAATCACATGGCGATGTGAACTAGATTATTGACTCTAGTAAACTCTTTGGGTGTTGGTCACATGGCGATGTGAACTATGGGTGTTAATCACATGGTGATGTGAACTAGATTATTTACTCTAGTGCAAGTGGGAGACTGAAGGAAATATGCCCTAGAGGCAATAATAAAGTTGTTATTTTATATTTCCTTATTAATGATAAAAGTTTATTATTCATGCTAGAATTGTATTGATCGGAAAACTAAATACATGTGTGAATACATAAACAAACACCGTGTCCCTAGTGAGCCTCTACTTGACTAGCTCGTTGATCAAAGATGGTTAAGGTTTCCTAACCATGGACATGAGTTGTCATTTGATAACGGGATCACATCATTAGGAGAATGATGTGATGGACAAGACCCATCCGTTAGCTTAGCATAATGATCGTTCAGTTTTATTGCTATTGCTTTCTTCATGTCAAATACATATTCCTTCGACTATGAGATTATGCAACTCCCGGATACCGGAGGAATGCCTTGTGTGCTATCAAACGTCACAACGTAACTGGGTGATTATAAAGATGCTCTACAGGTATCTCCGAAGGTGTCTGTTGGGTTGGCATAGATCGAGATTAGGATTTGTCACTCCGAGTATCGGAGAGGTATCTCTGGGCCCTCTCAGTAATGCACATCATAAGAAGCCTTGCAAGCAAAGTGACTTAGTCACAGGATGATGTATTACGGAACGAGTAAAGAGACTTGCCGGTAACGAGATTGAACTAGGTATAAAGATACCGACGATCGAATCTCGGGCAAGTAACATACCGATGGACAAAGGGAATAACGTATGTTGTCATAACGGTCGACCGATAAAGATTTTCGTAGAATATGTGGGAGCCAATATGAGCATCCAGGTTCTGCTATTGGTTATTGATCGGAGAAGTGTCTTGGTCATGTCTACATAGTTCTCGAACCAGTAGGGTCCGCACGCTTAATGTTCGATGACGATTTAGTGTTATATGAGTTATGTGATTTGGTGACCGAATGTTGTTCGGAGTCTCGGATGAGATCACGAACATGACGAGGAGTCTCAAAATGGTCGAGAGGTAAAGATTGATATATAGGACGATGGTATTCGGACACCGGAAGTGTTCCGGAGGGTACCGGGTACATATCAGGTCACCGGAAGGGGTTCCGGGCACCCCCAGCAAAAGATATGGGCCTAATGGGCCAAGAGGGGAAACGCAGCAGCCAGCAGGGGCTGCTGTGCCCCCCATATGGGCCGCACCAGAGGATAAGGAAAGAGGGGAAGAGAGAAGTAAGGGGAGGGATTCGGCCTCCCCCTTCCTTCCCTCCTCCCTCCTCTTTCCTTCCCACTCTGGTAAATAAGGAGGGGGGGGGGGGCGAATTGGGATAGGACCCCATGTAGGATTCCTCCTACTTGGGGTGCCCCATGGCTGCTCCCCTCCCCCTCCCACCTATATATACATGGGGAGGGGGCGCCTAGAACACACAACACCAACAACTGTTAGCCGTGTGCGGCGCCCCCCTCCACAGATTACACCCTCGGTCATATTTTCGCGGTGCTTAGGCGAAGCCCTGCGCGAATCACTTCACCATCACCGTCACCACGCCGTTGTGCTGACGGAACTCAAATACTTCCTCGACACTTTGCTGGATCAAGAGTTCGAGGGAAGTCATCGAGCTGAATGTGTGCAGAACTCGGAGGTGCCGTACGTTCGGTGCTTGATCGGTCGGAACGAGAAGAAGTTCGACTACATCAACCGCGTTGTCAAACGCTTCCGCTTTCGGTCTACAAGGGTACTGTAACACCCCCGTGTAATAAACTCTATGACACTCTATTAAAACTGCCAAGTCATGATCATTTGCAGTGCCATGTCATATGGGTTAATAATCCAATTCAAATCCACATCTGAAAATCAACTCAAATTCAAAGGTGAATTATAAAGCTGATCAAACACTGTTGGGAAAATGTTCATTAAATGGCAAATAATTCAGGAACATTTTTAAAATCAATATCAAAATATTTGGAGTTGGGCAAGTGACTCAAACAAGATGAAACAGCACCCAAAACAGCAATATTAATTCATTTAAAATCATTACAGATTCAAATGAACTCCAAAACTGTCCAAACCACTTTTTGGTGAGAGCTAATATTGCATTGCAATATTTGGGCCAACTCCCACATTTTTCAAAAGTGCACAAGTGCCCTAAACATTTTGAAACAGAAAAAGATTAAAAGAAAAAGAGAAAACAAAACAGAAAAATAAAAATGAGGCACTGTGCACTGGGCCTTAGTGCACAGTGCCCTGAACCCCAGCCCACCAGCCCAACTAGCTCTCTCTCCGCCCCGTGTCGACGCCGCCGTGGACGAGGACGAGCTCGCCGGTCGCTGGCCGACACCGCCGCGCTACAGGGGCCGCCGAGGGGATAAGGCCGACGCCCTCGGCCCCGTCCACTCCTATCCACTCCCTCGTCCCCTAGCTCGCTCGCTCTCCTCCTCTCTTCCCCCGCCAGATCCAGTGAGACCGAGCGCCATCGCCGCCGCGTTCCAGTCGTTGCCGCGACCACCGCCGTCACGCTGACGCACCGTGATGCCGTAGAGCCCCGCCGTCGTCTTCCCCATCCTCTGGTGACTGCAGCTGGGGCTTGGATCCACCGCATCGCCCGCAACCACGTCGTCTTCTTCCTCTGCCCCGACGTGTTTGCCGTCGTCCCCGACCACCGCTGCAGCTACTAAGCTTCCGCGGGTCTTACGTGACCACTCGGTGAGCCTCTTCCCCCTCTCCGTTCCCCTCCTCGCGCTGCGTGCCCCGTCCTAGCTAGCTGTCACCGCCGCCACGTTCTGCCATGCGCCATTACCGGCGTTGAGCTCGGAGTGAAGCTGCCCGAGCTCCTCCGCTTTGTCCCACGAGCTCCTGGCGCCCGTAGCAACCCGCCTAGCCGCAAAAATCGCTCGGAAACGGCCCAGGGCCGCGACTCCGACCACACCCGAATGCCACCGCCGCCTCCACTCGTCGCCGGCGGCGATTCCGACCTCCCCGGGGCCAACCCATCCCACCGTTCGACGCGGCGTCGTCTGCGCTTTCGAGTGCGACCGGCCCCGTCTCATTTGGTGGTCTGTAGCCGAGTTCCGGCGGGTCCCGTGCGTCGCCGCCGTGATTTCTGGTCGCCGGCGTCGTTCTGGCGACGGCGCCGACGTGGCACCGGCGGGCCCCGCCACTGAGACACTGCAGCTGGGCCCCGCAGGCCCCAGTTGACCCTGTTGACTGGGTCAACTGTCAACTGGGCGTCCTGACCCACTGACAGGCGGGCCCCACCGCAGTTAATTAATTAGAACATTTTAAAAATTAAAAGTTAATTAGATATACTAATTGTCTCACTGACATGTGGGGTCCACCCCCTAATTAACCCTGGTAATTAAATTAATCCACTGATTAGCCTAAACAGAGGCTGACATGTGGGTCCCACTGGACCCACATGTCATATTTGACTTAGTCAGCCGACTGTTGACTTGCTGACATCAGCAGCGCGTCATGCTGACGTCATAATTCATTTTCGGATAAATAAAATAATTCCAGAAATTCAAATAATCTTTAAAAATTAATAACTTTTAAACCGTAGCTCGGATCGAAAAAGTTAAAACATGAAAGTTGCTCAGAACGACGAGACGAGTCTGATCGTGCCGTCTGTTTCTCCATCGGAACCTCCTACGTAGAAGAACTCGTCACTCCGGACCCGAATCCGGCAGATGAATAGTGCACACGCGTCGGATATTAAATCCCAGAATAATTCTAAAAATAACTAAAATGACTTAGATGCATATTTAGGCAACCCTGCACTGCATCATAGCATCACACGCACCGTGTTGCATTTGTTTGCATTATGTTTACCTGTTTCTTCCCCCTCTTCTCTCTCGGTAGCCCCCGACGTTGACGTAGCTCCCGAGGCAGACGCCGCACAGGAGTACGACTACGTCCCCGACGATACCACTGAAGACCTTGCCCTTGCCCCCGAGCAAACAGGCAAGCACCCCCATTTTGAGCATGTCTATATTGCCTATTCTCTTCTCTCTTATGCTTGCATTAGAACTGCTACTGCTACTGTTTTCCTATATCTGCTGCATAGCCTGATTATTGTACCCTGCCTTGTTACCTTACTGGTTATCCTAGACTGCTTAGTATAAGGTGGGTAGAGACACGACCGAGACCCCCACTTGATCCCGACTGCCCTGCTGGACATCAGAAGACCCGATCATCGGGATTGAAGACTAGACCATGGCACCGCACATCACTTCCCCTTAGTTGCCGACACTGCTGGGTTACCATCGAGTGCCGAGGGTGATACCTCGTCAGCACTTCTGATGTTAACCTTGTAGGTTAGTTACTCGGTCGTGGTAAGCGAGGGTGAATCCTCCTACACCATTCCCGATAATGACGTCGTCGCGCAACTCCTCAAGGTGGACCTCGAGGGTGATTCCTCCTTCGTTCACCTTGATGATAACATCGAGCGGGAATTCCATCGAGGGTGATTCCCCAGGGTTCCCTTCGGTGTCAGACACACAGTTACCTTGGATATTATGACTTGCACTAAACTATGATACTAAAGACGGGTCGGCCCTGAGGGGTACCCGCGCGAGCTTATTGCGAAGTGATGTGGAGTCGGGTTGACCTGGATGGTGCCCGCGAGATAACTACGAGGCGTGGCCGGGCATTCTTAGCCCTTGCCGCAAGTCCTCGAGACGGGGCGACGGGGTCACATCGATCGTGAGTCTCTGCTCGTTTCCGCGCGCTCCTAATCCACTACGGTTTGGATATTTGATCCGAGGGGCCTCTGGCCCGATAGCACTAACCATCACGTGGGCATAGTATGGGCGTTCTGCGTCGTACACATCAGCCGAAGCTTGTTGGACGTCAGTAAGGAGCGGCGCACGCCGAGTTGGACTGGTAACGCAACCGCGCTTGTATAAGGGGTTGCTAGGTCTGCTCTCGGTGGCCCCGTAACGTGCAGGAGTTCCCGGGGCGATGGCCCAAGACCCCTGGGGGCATAGGTTTAGTCCGGCGTGCTGACCTCTCTTATAAGCCTAGGTCGGGTTGCGGCGTGTTGCTTAGCCGAGGCCGGGCATGACCCAGAAAAGTGTTTCCGGCCGGAGTTAAGCGAGCGTGGTGGGTAAGTTGGTGCACCCCTGCAGGGAAGAGACTTCTATCGATAGCCTGTCCTACGGTAACGGACACTCGGAGTTGTATCCCGATCGGTACAACTAGAACATGTGATGAGAATTGGATAGTACGGCTCTGGGATTGCTTTCTCGCAGGGAGTCGAGAAAGGATCTCAGGTCGAGGTTGATGATACTACTACTACTACTTTACTTATGTAATCTGCTCTCTCCTCATGCTGAAAGACTGCTGAAGATTGTTGAAGATGCTAGTCTTCGATAGGACTAGGCTTTCCCCCTCTATTCTGGCATTTCTGCAGCCCAGTCCACATATACAGCCATTCCTTTGACAATGATGCATATGTAGTGTAGATCCTTGCTTGCTGAGTACTTCGGATGAGTACTCACGTTTGCTTTATTTTCTTTTTTCCCCCCATATTCCATTTGATGCCACCAGACGACGGAGCCCCTGAGCCAGAAGCCCCAGCCGACGACCAGTACTACTACCCGCCTGGCGAGTACTACTACTACGAGGAGCCGTTCGACGACCAGGAGTAGGATCGGAGGGTCCAGGGCAGGAGGCCTACGCCTTTCGATCGTAGTATTTTATTTTACCCCGCCTCTGTGAAGGCCTAATTCTCTCTATGTAATATATCTGTACCCAGATATCTAATGCTTCCGCTGACGCTTGTATGCCATCGAGCTATGTATTCGAGCCCTCGAGGCCCTGGCTTGTAATATTAAGCTTGTATGACTTTATTTTATGTTTTAGAGTTGTGTTGTGATATCTTCATGTGAGTCCTTAGGCTTGATCATGCGCATTTGCGTGTATGATTAGTGCACGATTAAGCCGGGGTCGTCACAGGTTGGTATCAGAGCCGACTGCCTCTAGGAGTCCCCCTTTCCAACTCTTTGGCCGAAGTTGAGTCTAGTGGTCAAAAACTGTTTTACTAACTTGGCTGTGTGGCTTACGGGCCCACGTCGCCAACTGGGTGGTATTAGAATCTTTTATTCCTCGTCTTTACTCTGGGATTCTAATCTCTCATCTATTCGGGTTTAATAAAATTTACTAACACTGACATTTAGGTTCTCGTTAATTCTATCCACCCGGAGAGCTGGATTCAGTGCGATTTCCCTGTCGTTGATCTGATTAGTCTGATAATCATTTTCCTTTCCATTGTTTTGTTTAACCTTTCTCTCCGAGTTGTATTATACTCCGAGTTGTCATTCGATAAGACCGTATTCTGCATCTGAGTGCACACGGAGAGTAGGATCCTGCAAGTTGATCGATCTTCGGTGTTCTCTAAACTCGACTTGAGGTTGGGTTATCACCAGATCCGTGTCCGCGAAGAGGATATTCCGAAGACTGCATTCGTTACTCGTTATGGCTCTTACGAGTACACAGTCATGTCGTTTGGTTTAACGAACGCTCCAGCTACATTCTCCCGCCTAATGAATTACATATTCATGGATTACCTCGACAAATTCGTCGTGGTATATCTGGATGATATTCTGGTTTATTCGAAGAACAAAGAAGAACATGCTGAGCACCTTCAACTAGTTCTGGAGAGACTTCGAGAGCACCAATTATATGCCAAGTACTCTAAGTGCGAATTCTGGCTTTCCGAGGTAACCTACCTTGGACATGTCATCTCCAAGGATGGTATTGCAGTTAACCCAGAGCGAGTTCAGGCTATTCTTGACTGGACCCCTCCGAAGAATGTCAAGCAAGTCAGAAGTTTCCTCGGGCTTGCAAGTTATTGCCGCCGATTCATCGAAAATTTCTCCAAGATTGCCAAGCCCCTGACTAATCTGCTTCACAAAGGCGTTAAGTTTGAGTGGACAGACAAATGTCAGGAAAGCTTCCAGACCCTCAAGGACAAGCTGACTTCTGCTCCAGTCCTTGCTCCTCCAGACTCCCGCAAAGATTTTGTGATCTTCTGCGACGCCTCTCGCCAAGGACTAGGTTGTGTCCTAATGCAAGAGCGAAGAGTTATTGCCTATGCTTCGCGACAACTGCGTCCACATGAAGAGAATTACCCAGTGCATGACCTCGAACTTGCTGCTGTCATTTATGCTTTGAAGCAGTGGCGTCATTACCTCCTTGGTAATCGGTGTGAGATTTACACCGATCATCAGAGCTTGAAGTACTTGTTCACTCAACCGGAACTTAATCTTCGTCAGCAGCGTTGGTTGGAAACAATCACCAATTATGACTGTGGAATTTCATACACTCCCGGCAAAGCTAATGTGATGGCTGATGCTTTGAGCCGCAAGTCATACTGTAGCAACCTCATGGTAAAGCAAGCTCAACCCCAGCTATATGAAGAATTGCGCAAGCTGAATCTCTGCATTATTCCGCAAGGTTCTCTTAATAACCTTGTGATACAACCAGATCTTGAGAAAGCTGTCAAGATTGCGCAATCTAAGGATGCTGAAATTGATCTAATGAAGAAAGAGCTTCACCTTCAAAAGTACAGGGATTTCTCGATTGCTGAAGATGGAACCTTGTACTTCCGAGACTGCATTGTAGTACCTCGCTTCGAGCTGATGACTGACAAAGTCATGAAGGAGGCCCATGATACACCGCTATCTATCCATCCGGGTAGTACCAAAATGTATCGAGATCTTCGTCAAAGGTACTGGTGGTCTAGAATGAAACAAGATATTGCTCGTTATGTTGCCGAGTGTGACGTTTGTCGTCGCGTGAAGGCAGAACATCAAAAACCTGCTGGAATTCTGCAACCGCTCCCTATTCCTCTATGGAAGTGGGATAAAGTGCAAATGGACTTCATCACTGGTCTTCCCAAGTCTCAGAAGGGTCACGATGCTATTCTTGTCGTCGTTGACCAACTTTCCAAGGTTGCACACTTTCTGCCAGTTAAGGAGACTATTACTGCTAGTCAGTTAGCAGAGCTATATATCTCCAGAATTGTTTCACTCCATGGTATTCCCAAGGAAATCAGTTCAGACCGTGGCAGTATTTTCACTGGCCATTTCTGGGAAAGTTTCCAGAAAGCAATGGGAACTCATATTACCTGGAGTTCAGCTTATCATCCCCAATCCCAAGGCCAAGTTGAGCGCGTTAATCAAGTGCTTGAAGACATGCTTCGAGCCTGTGTTATATCCTTCGGTAAGAAATGGGAGGAATCTCTTCCGTATACCGAGTTCTCCTATAACAACAGCTATCAAGCCAGCTTAAAAATGGCCCCCTTTGAGGTTCTTTATGGACGTAAATGTCGAACCCCTCTGAATTGGTCAGAAACTGGGGAACGACCTCTTGTTGGACCGGACATTATTCAACATGCCGAAGAACAAGTCCGAATTGTCCGGGAGAATCTCAAAGCAGCTCAAGACCGTCAGAAGAGTAATTATGATCGCAAGCGATGGGGTGTGATCTATCAACCTGATGAACAAGCTTATCTTCGTGTCACTCCAATGAAGGGCACCCGTCGTTTCGGAATCAAGGGCAAGCTAGCTCCTCGCTATATTGGTCCTTTCCGCATCGTGGCTAGACGTGGACAGGTGGCATATCAATTGGAGTTGCCACCGCACTTCTCCCATATTCATGATGTCTTCCACGTGTCGCAACTCCGTAAGTGCTTCAAGGAATCTCCGCACCGTGCAGTGGGTCACGAGATGCTTCAACTGCAAGATGACTTATCTTATAAGGAGCATCCGATTCGCATCCTCGACGAAGCTGAACGTCGAACCCGTCAAAAGACAACCAAGTTCCTGAAAGTACAGTGGTCAAATCATACTGAAGATGAAGCCACTTGGGAACGCGAGGATCATCTTCGGGAAGAATATCCCGGACTTTTTCCTTCTACCTCCTAAATTCTCGGGACGAGAATTTCTTTTAGAGGAGGAGAACTTGTAACACCCCCGTGTAATAAACTCTGTGACACTCTGTTAAAACTGCCAAGTCATGATCATTTGCAGTGCCATGTCATATGGGTTAATAATCCAATTCAAATCCACATCTGAAAATCAACTCAAATTCAAAGGTGAATTATAAAGCTGATCAAACACTGTTGGGAAAATGTTCATTAAATGGCAAATAATTCAGGAACATTTTTAAAATCAATATCAAAATATTTGGAGTTGGGCAAGTGACTCAAACAAGATGAAACAGCACCCAAAACAGCAATATTAATTCATTTAAAATCATTACAGATTCAAATGAACTCCAAAACTGTCCAAACCACTTTTTGGTGAGAGCTAATATTGCATTGCAATATTTGGGCCAACTCCCACATTTTTCAAAAGTGCACAAGTGCCCTAAACATTTTGAAACAGAAAAAGATTAAAAGAAAAAGAGAAAACAAAACAGAAAAATAAAAATGAGGCACTGTGCACTGGGCCTTAGTGCACAGTGCCCTGAACCCCAGCCCACCAGCCCAACTAGCTCTCTCTCCGCCCCGTGTCGACGCCGCCGTGGACGAGGACGAGCTCGCCGGTCGCTGGCCGACACCGCCGCGCTACAGGGGCCGCCGAGGGGATAAGGCCGACGCCCTCGGCCCCGTCCACTCCTATCCACTCCCTCGTCCCCTAGCTCGCTCGCTCTCCTCCTCTCTTCCCCCGCCAGATCCAGTGAGACCGAGCGCCATCGCCGCCGCGTTCCAGTCGTTGCCGCGACCACCGCCGTCACGCTGACGCACCGTGATGCCGTAGAGCCCCGCCGTCGTCTTCCCCATCCTCTGGTGACTGCAGCTGGGGCTTGGATCCACCGCATCGCCCGCAACCACGTCGTCTTCTTCCTCTGCCCCGACGTGTTTGCCGTCGTCCCCGACCACCGCTGCAGCTACTAAGCTTCCGCGGGTCTTACGTGACCACTCGGTGAGCCTCTTCCCCCTCTCCGTTCCCCTCCTCGCGCTGCGTGCCCCGTCCTAGCTAGCTGTCACCGCCGCCACGTTCTGCCATGCGCCATTACCGGCGTTGAGCTCGGAGTGAAGCTGCCCGAGCTCCTCCGCTTTGTCCCACGAGCTCCTGGCGCCCGTAGCAACCCGCCTAGCCGCAAAAATCGCTCGGAAACGGCCCAGGGCCGCGACTCCGACCACACCCGAATGCCACCGCCGCCTCCACTCGTCGCCGGCGGCGATTCCGACCTCCCCGGGGCCAACCCATCCCACCGTTCGACGCGGCGTCGTCTGCGCTTTTGAGTGCGACCGGCCCCGTCTCATTTGGTGGTCTGTAGCCGAGTTCCGGCGGGTCCCGTGCGTCGCCGCCGTGATTTCTGGTCGCCGGCGTCGTTCTGGCGACGGCGCCGACGTGGCACCGGCGGGCCCCGCCCCTGAGACACTGCAGCTGGGCCCCGCAGGCCCCAGTTGACCCTGTTGACTGGGTCAACTGTCAACTGGGCGTCCTGACCCACTGACAGGCGGGCCCCACCGCAGTTAATTAATTAGAACATTTTAAAAATTAAAAGTTAATTAGATATACTAATTGTCTCACTGACATGTGGGGTCCACCCCCTAATTAACCCTGGTAATTAAATTAATCCACTGATTAGCCTAAACAGAGGCTGACATGTGGGTCCCACTGGACCCACATGTCATATTTGACTTAGTCAGCCGACTGTTGACTTGCTGACATCAGCAGCGCGTCATGCTGACGTCATAATTCATTTTCGGATAAATAAAATAATTCCAGAAATTCAAATAATCTTTAAAAATTAATAACTTTTAAACCGTAGCTCGGATCGAAAAAGTTAAAACATGAAAGTTGCTCAGAACGACGAGACGAGTCTGATCGTGCCGTCTGTTTCTCCATCGGAACCTCCTACGTAGAAGAACTCGTCACTCCGGACCCGAATCCGGCAGATGAATAGTGCACACGCGTCGGATATTAAATCCCAGAATAATTCTAAAAATAACTAAAATGACTTAGATGCATATTTAGGCAACCCTGCACTGCATCATAGCATCACACGCACCGTGTTGCATTTGTTTGCATTATGTTTACCTGTTTCTTCCCCCTCTTCTCTCTCGGTAGCCCCCGACGTTGACGTAGCTCCCGAGGCAGACGCCGCACAGGAGTACGACTACGTCCCCGACGATACCACTGAAGACCTTGCCCTTGCCCCCGAGCAAACAGGCAAGCACCCCCATTTTGAGCATGTCTATATCGCCTATTCTCTTCTCTCTTATGCTTGCATTAGAACTGCTACTGCTACTGTTTTCCTATATCTGCTGCATAGCCTGATTATTGTACCCTGCCTTGTTACCTTACTGGTTATCCTAGACTGCTTAGTATAAGGTGGGTAGAGACACGACCGAGACCCCCACTTGATCCCGACTGCCCTGCTGGACATCAGAAGACCCGATCATCGGGATTGAAGACTAGACCATGGCACCGCACATCACTTCCCCTTAGTTGCCGACACTGCTGGGTTACCATCGAGTGCCGAGGGTGATACCTCGTCAGCACTTCTGATGTTAACCTTGTAGGTTAGTTACTCGGTCGTGGTAAGCGAGGGTGAATCCTCCTACACCATTCCCGATAACGACGTCGTCGCGCAACTCCTCAAGGTGGACCCCGAGG
Source organism: Thinopyrum elongatum (assembly GCA_011799875.1). NCBI lineage: Eukaryota > Viridiplantae > Streptophyta > Magnoliopsida > Poales > Poaceae > Thinopyrum > Thinopyrum elongatum. The sequence continues at coordinate 450,789,647 of CM022297.1, forward strand.
GTGATTCCTCCTTCGTTCACCTTGATGATAACATCGAGCGGGAATTCCATCGAGGGTGATTCCCCAGGGTTCCCTTCGGTGTCAGACACACAGTTACCTTGGATATTATGACTTGCACTAAACTATGATACTAAAGACGGGTCGGCCCTGAGGGGTACCCGCGCGAGCTTATTGCGAAGTGATGTGGAGTCGGGTTGACCTGGATGGTGCCCGCGAGATAACTACGAGGCGTGGCCGGGCATTCTTAGCCCTTGCCGCAAGTCCTCGAGACGGGGCGACGGGGTCACATCGATCGTGAGTCTCTGCTCGTTTCCGCGCGCTCCTAATCCACTACGGTTTGGATATTTGATCCGAGGGGCCTCTGGCCCGATAGCACTAACCATCACGTGGGCATAGTATGGGCGTTCTGCGTCGTACACATCAGCCGAAGCTTGTTGGACGTCAGTAAGGAGCAGCGCACGCCGAGTTGGACTGGTAACGCAACCGCGCTTGTATAAGAGGTTGCTAGGTCTGCTCTCGGTGGCCCCGTAACGTGCAGGAGTTCCCGGGGCGATGGCCCAAGACCCCTGGGGGCATAGGTTTAGTCCGGCGTGCTGACCTCTCTTATAAGCCTAGGTCGGGTTGCGGCGTGTTGCTTAGCCGAGGCCGGGCATGACCCAGAAAAGTGTGTCCGGCCAGAGTTAAGTGAGCGTGGTGGGTAAGTTGGTGCACCCCTGCAGGGAAGAAACTTCTATCGATAGCCTGTCCTACGGTAACGGACACTCGGAGTTGTATCCCGATCGGTACAACTAGAACATGTGGTGAGAACTGGATAGTACGGCTCTGGGATTGCTTTCTCGCAGGGAGTCGAGAAAGGATCTCAGGTCGAGGTTGATGTTACTACTACTACTACTTTACATTATGTTCATCTGCTCTTCCCTGATGCTGCAAGACTGTCGAAGAATGTTGAAGATGCTAGTCTTCGATAGGACTAGGCTTTCCCCCTCTATTCTGGCATTTCTGCAGCCCAGTCCACATATACAGCCATTCCTTTGACAATGATGCATATGTAGTGTAGATCCTTGCTTGCTGAGTACTTCGGATGAGTACTCACGTTTGCTTTATTTTCTTTTTTCCCCCCATATTCCATTTGATGCCACCAGACGACGGAGCCCCTGAGCCAGAAGCCCCAGCCGACGACCAGTACTACTACCCGCCTGGCGAGTACTACTACTACGAGGAGCCGTTCGACGACCAGGAGTAGGATCGGAGGGTCCAGGGCAGGAGGCCTACGCCTTTCGATCGTAGTATTTTATTTTACCCCGCCTCTGTGAAGGCCTAATTCTCTCTATGTAATATATCTGTACCCAGATATCTAATGCTTCCGCTGACGCTTGTATGCCATCGAGCTATGTATTCGAGCCCTCGAGGCCCTGGCTTGTAATATTAAGCTTGTATGACTTTATTTTATGTTTTAGAGTTGTGTTGTGATATCTTCAAGTGAGTCCTTAGGCTTGATCGTGCGCATTTGCGTGTATGATTAGTGCACGATTAAGCCGGGGTCGTCACAGGTACGTAGACACACTCTCCCCCTCGTTGCTATGCATCTCCTAGATAGATCTTGCGTGAGCGTAGGAATTTTTTTGAAATTGCATGCTACGTTTCCCAACAGTACTACCGCTACCCAGGGCGGTACTATCGCTAGTGAGCTTCAAAATAGCCCAAACAAAACAGATGGATACAATAAAACCTGAACTGCCATAAATTCTGCAAATGAGCTCCGAATTGAGCAAACTCAAGTTTGTTGGATAGATGACGACAAATACTATCCAACAACGGCTGGTTATTGTAAGAAGTGGCAGGGGGAGTATGCCTATGATAAAGATATGAGAAACCTCTATCAGTGAAGAACCGGCATAAACTCCATCATCGAAAACATCATAGAAGATGCATATGAGAACTCTGTTTTCGATGAACTTGAGCTTGTCATGAAGATGACCATAAGCTCTAAAACTCACAAAGAGAAACACCAAACAAGAACCAAGAAGGATGATGCAAGGATGCAATGGTTTGAGCTCTCTACGAACGATACGATCAAGCTACTCACTTGAGAGCCCCCTTTGATAGTACGACAATCGATCCTATAACCCAGTCTCCCAACTACCACCATGAGACCGGCAAAATAGAAAACCTATCAAGGGCAAACCTTTGCTTTGCACATAGTCCACTTGAGCTAGATGATGACGATCTTGACTTCCTCAAGTTGGACCACCTTTCTTGATTGCGTTGGCTCGATGAAGACTAGTTGATTGCTCCCCCATACTCGACTATGGGTGAGCCACTCTTCGGCACATCTTCACAAGTCCATTGTCACCACAATGGACGGCAAGCTTCAAGCATGATCTCTTCGTGATGCTCCACTTGAACTTGCACACCGCAATCTTGATGATGATCACAACTTGATGTCATCCTCCATGGGATATATGATATCTTCCTTTTGATGCACAACCATGGAAACATACCTAACCCCACAAACAACTCTCACATAGACCACGAGTTAGTACACAAAGCGTAATGGACAATGTTTACCATACCATGACATCACTTGATCCCGCTTGGTACATCTTCTACGCTTTGTGTGTTGATCAACTTGATTCATTCTTTGACTTAGTCGTGATCAATCTTCTATCATGTCTTCTCTATGACCAATTTTTGGATAATTCCTTAAATAGCACATTGGTCAACACATAAACTCCTTGAAACCAACAAATGGACTTCAAGCAATACCTATGGACAAACTCTTCAAATATAACTCAAGGCAAATATTAGTCCATAGAGATTGTCATCAATTAGCAAAACCAAACATGGGGGCACCACATGTTCTTTCAAGGGTACATGCTAATTCACAACGAAGCATGGCACAACAACACATATTCCTTTGCGGTGTATGTATTACCTCTCTTCGCCGCCTTTTTGGTTTGAGTCGGTTCCCCAACATCATACATCAGCTAATCTTGATCACCAATGTCAAATGTTGGAGGCACTTGACCATTGTTGATCATACCCTTCATGAATTTATCCTAAATATGCATCACAATGAGCCATCACATCATAAATATTAATCCTAAATATGCATAGGGGGTAAAACGGTACCTTGGCCTAGGGAGCAGTTTTTCGAACTATTGGCGTTCATAGCTCCGGGTGTCCGCGCCCGGAGGAGCTACGTTGAAAAACAGTGACGATGCAATGTGGATGATTACAAGAGAGGCAGGTAGTGAAGAACAACGCTGGGGGTTGGGGAGGAAGAGAGGAGAGGTGGCTAGGGAGGTGGGGTTTTGGGATGAGGACATGTTGTGTGGACTGGCCTGATGGACAGTCTGGATAACTCTATTCCTTCCTCACATATGGGCTGAGTTCGGGGGAGTTCAGATAATCCTTGGAGGAGAAATGGCTACGCAAAGGAGATGCCATAAACTGCCTATGCATCTAAAGAATAAAAAATATCATATAGATATTAATACCAAGCACAACATTATGTAAAAATTCATGCACAAATGTGCATGCCACATATAGCTAATTTAGCAATGATCTTCTACCTTTTCCGTTTGAGCAAACATAATTGCTAGTGACAAATTACAAAGGCTACCATTAACATGTAGCAACATAAAGTATTGGCGTTCATAGCTCTTGGGTCCGCGTCCGGAGGAGCTACGTCGAAAAACAGTGACGACGCAATAGGGAATGACCACAAGAGAGGCAGGTAGTGAAGAACAACGATGGGGGTGGGAATCAAGGGTGGGTTGGGGAGGAAGAGAGGAGAGGTGGCTAGGGAGGTGGGGCTTTAGGGTGAGGACCGGTTTGTCTCTACTGGCCTGATGGACAGTGATAACTCCATTTCTTCCTCACACATGGACTGAGTTCGGGGGAGTTCAGACAATCCTTGGGGGACAAATGGCTACGCCAAGGAGATGCCATAAACCGCCTATGCATCTTACACGTAACCATGATTTTAATCAGTATCATGTTCAATCAAGTAATTCGTATAAATATTAATACCAAGCACAACATTATATAAAAATTCATGCACAAATGTGCATGCCACATATAGCTCATTTAGCAATGATTTTCTACCTTTTCGGTCTGAGCAAACATAATTGCTAGTGACAAATTACAAATGCCATCATTAACATGTAATCGAGAATGTGTCACAGCTGCTAACATTCTTTTCAAGGAGCACGAGTCAAATCTTGTTCTATCTTACAAGCTTCTGATGTGCTAGTGCCACTCATATCACACTGCAAGAACACTCCAATAAGGGAGATAGCAGGCACGGACTCGACCGTGTAAATTGTGTTGCTTGCAGGTTGCAGCAGTGTGATCGATGGCAGCTGGTTCATCCTAGGTACCGTGGCTACATCAAAATTCATTCTCTTCTCATTTCTCCATGGATCTACCTGCCAAAAATGAGCCCCTCCTCATATCGAGTCCAGCTTGTTCTGCTTGAGGAACTCGAGGTCCTTGAGCTGCCGCTGCGCCACCTCCTTGGGTACCACCTTGGCGCCGGGGCCCCTCCTCTCGCCGGAGGCCACCTGCTTGGCCATGGTGGACACCATCCTCTCCACCGCCGGCCTCCCCACCGACGGGAACACCGCGTTCAGCATGGTGCACAGCAGCCTCTCGTCCTCCGGCTCCACCATGTCCTGCCCGAAGCAGCACACGTAGATGGCCTCCAGCGCCTTCTCCGCCCGCGCCTCCATCGGTATCACCGGCGCCTGGCTCTTCGACTTCGCCCGTTTCTGCACACATACATACATCGCGGTTCATGGCACTGGAATTGCAAAGAGCGAGTTGATGTGGTGAATGTTTGTGTGCTTTATTTACCTCCCTTGCAATCTTCATCATGTCGAGGAAGGTCTCCTCCTCGTACTCGATGTCGTTGGACATGCGGAGCCGGGCCACGCCTTCCAGGATCTCCTCTGTTTTCAGCAGCCCGGCGCCAATGGCGGCCAGCCAGCAGCACAGCAGGACGTAGAAGGGGTCTCCCACCTGCGCACGCACGCGGCAAATCAAAATAATTCACCGCCACTGTTTGGAAAGGAGCCGGGCATGTAGGATTAAGATAGACGCACCTTGCCGCGGCGGTCGTTGAAGTCGTAGAAGGCCTGGGAGTCCATGACGGTGCACTTCTTGCTGACGCGGCGGCGGAACTCGGCGAAGTCGACGGTGTCGCCGCCGACGCCGCCGTCGTCGCTCAGGATGCGCGCCACGAGGCCCACCACGGGGAGGGCCCCGACGATGCGGCCCAGGATGGCCGCCGGCGAGTTCGGGTCCGGCTCCATGTATGCCACCACCGCCCCATGGCGCCGGCGCCGGCAGTGCTGCTGGGCGGGGGGGCGGCAGGGCCGCCGGTGGCGCGGGAGGAAGGGGGAGGCGAGCGAGAGCTTGTGGGCGACGGGCAGCACTGTTGTCCCCATGCCCGACGATGGGGTTTTTCTTGGACGCCCTGCGTGTGGTGGGAGTGGCGCGCGCCTTATCTGCCCGTCGTGCGTGGACTCTTCTTCGGTGGGATTTACGTTCGCGCGCGATCTGTAGCAGTCTTGGTCTTGTAGAGCTTTTTACCCCCAAACTAGTCCTGGCCATGGGCCACCCGGCCCGGACAGCCCGGCCCGACGCTGCTCCCGGGCCGGGCCTGGGCCTAGGTTTTGAGCCCGAAGACTAGGTCGGGCCGAGCCTGGGTCCGCTGTTTCTGCCATTTATTGAAGAGGCCCGGTGTGTTTTTTCTGTGACGGGCCGGGCTTGGGCGTGAAAATTAGGCCCGACGGCCGGGCCGGGCCAGGCCGGGCTCGGGCCTGAGTTTTCTACCTCGGGCTTGGTCAGGCCCGGCCCTGCCCGGAGGATGGCCAGGTCTACCCCAAACCAGTAGTTTTGGGATCAAACCTTTCGCGTTCAGATTTCTTAATCTTAACTCTCATCTGAACATCAGTTTCAGGTTCTGCAAAACTTTCAACCTTCATTAACAAACCTTAAAGAAAATCGTAAAATATTGCTGAAAATATTAGCACATTTTTAATTAATCTAATCCCCGAGTAGATAATAAACATGGCATTAACGCTATGCAACTCATACCGATACGTAAACATGTAAGCATGTATATAGCATAGAACTGAAACATCTACGAACAAAACATATATGGCTAGCAAATGACTTTTTTCACAAACTTTCATTCACAATTTTTTTTTTGGAAAAAATCATAAGATATTACTACGAAATAAGGAAAGTGGTACAAACTAAACCCAAACGCCTTCGCTTACTACATAACCACTACCAGAGGGGAGACAGAAGTATCAGACTTTGCGATGCAACCCGAGCTTGGCAGGCCATAAGGTGCAAATCTCTAATATTAAAGGCGAGCTGAAATGATAGGTGGAAACCCGCTGAACGAGTACACGTCCGAGGGTGTCCCGATCTTCACGTTGTAGGATCAAATCGGGAGGGATAACTAGTTGCAAGCAGGCGGGATAACTAGCTTTATACCTGCCAAGGTTAGATGCAACCCGTACTTTGTGGATGGCTAACCGGAGCTATAAGAACTCCAACTCGCTGTCCGAACAATCGCAGAACCACAAACCAGGACTAAGGCACACAAAACGGCCGGAACCGTAGAGCACGAATTAGGGTAAACTAGAGGCTCCTTCTCGCAAATCCGGATGAGCTCACAAGAGCAAAGGTAGTAAGGATCTCTCAGATCCCTAGCAGTCTTGCTGCATAAGCTTGTAGCTGAATGGTTTGACGAAGGGTTTCTAAAAGGATGAAGGAGATGGGGGGACAACCCCCCTTAACTAGGTGTGAAAATGTTTAAAAAGTAACAAGCTTTGCATGGCTTCCTTGGGGGGGGGGGGGGGGGGTGGGAGCAGTCAACTTTGGAAGTTGTTGGAGAGCTCCTCAGAAGTTCGCGAAGCCTTGACAGCCTGACACCTTTCACGAGAATGACTAGAACTTTTGACTCACAACTCCAAATGATATGAGGTTTTTTGTATTGGAAAGTAAATTTGATGTAGCTTCTGGTGATGTACCCCTATGGCCGTGTCTCTCCTCCAAATGCGTGTGACACAATGAAACATCAGAGGTAAAAACTGATAGCATCAGCTTCACTTGAAACTTGTTTCTTCATATTGCACCTAAAAGCTGAGATGTTATTCGCTTCCTTCGACATTGCACCTAAATTTTGCCAACAACAAGGAGATGAAAGTGCAGCCATGTGTTCAAGATTATAGTATGAACTTAAGTTAGCGTTTACCTGGTCATGTATTTGTTTGACACAAAATATTATGATTTCTCCTTTGATGATCGCGGGTGTATAAATGGTTGTTATGTGCTTGGAGAAAAGTCCTTCTCGAGTTCATTCGGTCTACAAAATTATAGCACGAGGACAATACAAAATAACTAGGAAAAGGAAAAGATGAATAATCATGTGCAACGTTCAATTTTATTGGCTCTTTTATAGCCCCTTCAAGATTGTCAAACTCATATTGTTGGATGGATGATGTGCCAATTTTTTTCTCTAATCTTATCACGCCATTGCTTCACATACTCATAAGTGCATACCTCTGGATTCATGAAAATGGATGATCTCTTTTGTTTTACCTTATTGACTACTTCCATTCCTTGGTGAAAATCAATCGACAAGCATGCACCTTGTGTAGCGGTGTTCCACGTGCACCACATTTGATCCTGGATCTCATCCTCCCATTGTTGTAAGAGAGCTGATAGGTATGCCTTATGCACCTGAGCATATTGCAAAATAAAGATAATTTGTGAAAGTTGAATGTTCCTCTCTCTTTTCATTTGGTGGACTACTAATTTCCCATGGTGGTGGATCACTCATCTTGCTATTCTCTTGTTGAAAAATCTCAACCTCACATTTAGTGGACTCGCATAACTCACTTATCTTCTCAATCTTATTGTGTGGTATATTGGGTTGTGGATCACTTATCTCTCTAATGAGGTGTGGAATGATCTCAATCTCACATTTTGTGGACTCACAAAACTCATTAATCCTCTCTCCCTGAATGTCTGGTATATCTAGGTGGAGATCTTTCATTTCTCTAATCTCATGATGAATGATCTGATCCTTACATTTTGTGCACTCACTCACCTCACTTTTCTTATCATTCTCAATATATGGAATTGTGGAAAGTGGACACTCTTCCTCACATTTGGTGGAGTCACTCAACTCATTTTTCTTTTCACTCTTAGGTGGTGGGATTTTTGAAAGTGGACACTCTTCCTCACTTTTGGTGGAGTCACTCAGCTTGCTTTTCTTATCACTCTCAAGTTGTGGGATTTTGGATTGTGGACTCTCTTCCTCACATGGAATTTGTGGCACATGTTTCTTGGATGTTGGGACAATAGTGGTGGTCAGATGGCAACATTAGGAACACTTCTCATGCAAACATGGGCTATGAATCACCGGAGTCGGTTCATCAACCACGGTCATGCTTTGCGGTGTGTTGTCGGTGTGCCGACGGGTGCCATAACTTTGTCGTCGGGCATGACGTCCTTCCTGCGATTCATGAGCAGCAGCGACACGCCTAGGGGCAGTAGTATCTTGCCCTCGAGCATGCCATCCTTGCCGCACTTCAGGAGCAGCAGTGCCACACCCACGAGCAGCAGCACCACCATGCCCTCGAGCATGTCCTCCTTGTTGCAATTCTTGAGTAGTAGTGACACGCCCACGAGTAACAACATCATGCCCTCGAGCATGTCTTCTTTGCTGCACTTCATGATAAATAGGGTATTGTTGGTGTCGAACCCCATCACCACTTGCTTGAAGATGCTCATTAAGCCTCCTTCGAGATTCTTGAACCATCTTTCGTAATTCCTGAAACTCGGCACATGTGAATGGGGCATCTTCTTCCCCATGATTTTTTCCTTCAACACTTGATCTAGATCTTGCCATGTTAGTGAAGGAAATATGCCCTAGAGGCAATAATAAAGTCGTTATTTTATATTTCCTTATTCATGATAAAGGTTTATTATTCATGCTAGAATTGTATTGATTGGAAACTTAAATACATGTGTGAATACATAAACAAATACCGTGTCCCTAGTAAGCCTCTACTAGACTAGCTCGTTGATCAAAGATGGTTATGGTTTCCTAACCATAGACATGTGTTGTCATTTGATAACGGGATCACATCATTAGGAGAATGATGTGATGGACAAGGCCCACCCGTTAGCTTAGCATAATGATCGTTCAGTTTATTGCTATTGCTTTCTTCATGTCAAATACATATTCCTTCGACTATGAGATTATGCAACTCCCGGATACCGGAGGAATACCTTGTGTGCTATCAAACGTCACAACGTAACTGGGTGATCATAAAGATGCTCTACAGGTATCTCCGAAGGTGTTTGTTGAGTTGGCATAGATCAAAATTAGGATTTGTCACTCCGAGTTTCGGAGAGGTATCTCTGGGCCCTTTCAGCAATACACATCATAAGCTTGCAAGCAAATGACTAAGGAGTTAGTCACGAGGTGATGTATTACGGAACGAGTAAAGAGACTTTCCGGTAACGAGATTGAACTAGGTATGAAGATACCGACAATTGAATCTCGGGCAAGTAACATACCGATGGACAAAGGGAATTACGCATGTTGTCATAACGGTTCGACCGATAAAGATCTTCGTAGAATATGTAGGAGCCAATATGGGCATCCAAGTTCCGCTATTGGTTATTGACCGAAGAGGTGTCTCGGTCATGTCTACATAGTTCTCGAACCCGTAGGGTCCGCACGCTTAACGTTCGTTGACGATATAGTGTTATATGAGTTATATGATTTGGTGACCGAATGTTGTTCGGAGTCCCGGATGAGATCACGGACATGACGAGGAGTCTCGAAATGGTCGAGAGGTAAAGATTGATATATAGGACGATGGTATTCGGACACCGGAAGTGTTCCGGAGGGTACCGGGTACATATCAGGTCACCGGAAGGGGTTCCGGGCACCCCCGGCAAATATATGGGCTTAATGGGCCAAAGGAGGGACATACCAGCCCACAGGGGGCTGGTGCGCCCCTTTCCCTAGCCGAGCAGCCCTAGGGAAGGAAAAGAGGGAGGGCTAGTGTAACATCCCCAGCTCCACACTACAGTGATCATCCTCTGATAATTCCAAGTCATCATGTTCAACAGAGCTTAATCATCATTAGTATCATATCTCTTTTCAAATTCCAATTCAAATGGATTTTCAAACTTAAAGTGGAAAATAAAAGTTGTTCAAATCAAAAACTAAAATGTTCAATAAATAGCAAATAATTCATAAGCAATTACAAAATGGTAACCAACATTAATGGGATTAACTAAGTAACTCCAACAACATCAAACAGTGGCTGAAAACAACATTTAATAACCTTTTAATTAATCCAAAATAAATATGAAATAGTATTTAACCCAAACTAGTTTTTGGTGATAGGATATATTGCAATGTGAATTATGAGCTAGGTCACGCATTTTACAAAAATCATTAAGTGCCCAAACAATTAGCTAAACAGAGTAGAATAGAAAACAGAAAAAGGAAAATAGAAAAGGGCCTATTCGCTACTGTGCACTTAGGCCTGCTGCTACAGATTTGGGCCCAGCCCATCTGGCGCTCGTCCCCTTCCTCCCCGCGCTGTCGGCCGTGCCCGTCGACATGTCGCCGGCACCGCACGCGTCGCCCATCCGCCGTTTTCCTGCGAGGATAAGGATCCCCTCCGCGCTGTGGTGAACCCTAGCACGCTAGAGCAACCCCCCCTCTCTTCCTTTCTCCCTCGCTCATCTCTTTTTCGATCTGGATCGGAGCCGTCGCCGTCGCTCGCCACAACCGCGGCCACCGAGCACCTCGCGCCGCACAGCGATGTCCAGGAGGACCGCCGTGCTCGACTCCTTCGGTTGCGGGTAGCAGAGCAAGCCGGAGGCTGCCGCAATGCCGCCCCGACCTCTTCTTCCCCTTCGGCACCGGCGAGCACCGCCGCCTCGATTCGCCGCCCCCCCCCCGAAGCCTCCTATGACTCGCCGGGCCTTTCATGCGCCCCCCGGTGAGCTCCCGTTCTTCCCTTCCCCCTCTCGGCGCCGTCTCGCTCGCCCCTAGCTACCTTCCGCCATTGCCGCCGCTCGTCGCCGCCGCCTTGCTTCACCCTCATGGCCACAGCCGGCCGAGCTCGCATCCGAGCACGGCATCGTGCTCAGGGCACTGCCAGGAGCCCACCGAGCCTATCCGCTTGTCCTCCCGAGCCCCCTAGCTCCCTGCTCGACCTCACCCGAACTCCGGCGCCGCCCGCGAGCTCGTCGCCGACGAACCTGACCACCTCAGCTCGCAAGACTAGCACCGTTCGATGAGGCTCGCTTCGCTCATTCAAACGAGCCCTTCCCCGCGCCAAATGGTGGCCGGGAGGCGATTTCCGTGCCACTCCGCCATGTCTGTGGTCGTCGGAACCTCGCCGCCGGCGCGCCACCGCGGAGACGCCGGCTGGGCCCACTCGCCAGGCTGTTTAGCCGCTAACTAGCCCCTAAACACTCACTGACATGTGGGGCCCAAGTACTGTAGCGATTAGTGTTAGGGTTAATTAACTAAATTGTTAACTCTCACTGACATTTGGGCCCTACCCCGCTGATTAGCTAATTAGGTTAATTTAAAACCCCTGTTAGAACTAACAGAGACTGACCACTGGGTCCCACTGGACCCAGTTGACCAGTCAACCAGCCGACTGGGCTGGACCCAGTCAATGACAGGTGGGTCCCACTGGACCCACTGTCCAGTCAACGTTGACCCAGTCAACTGCTGACTGTGCAGTTGACTGGGCCCACTGTCAGCCTCTGGGTGCATTTTTGTGTGCACTTAGTTGGGTATCCAAAGCAATTTAGCTATTTAATAATTTGAATTAAAATTAATCTAGAAATTTCAGAAAAATAGTTTAAATCTCTGAAAATTCATAGAAATTAAACCGTAGCTCGGATTGAAAAACTTTATGCATGAAAGTTGCTCAGAACGACGAGACAAATCTGATCGTGTCGTCTGTTTCCATGTAGGAACCCCCTACATAGGAGAACCCGTAACTTTTCGTTCGTTTTCGGTAGATGAATAGTGCATGCATACCGGTTAATAAATCCAACTTAAATCCTAAAATAATTAATATGACTTAAACATATTTTTAGGCAACCCTGCACTGCACGTTAGCATAGCATGCTCTGTGTTGCATATGTTTGCTGTGTATTTATTTGTTTCCTCCCCCTCTTCTCTCTCGTTAGACCCCGACACCGACGTAGTCCCGGAGGCCGACGCCGCTCCGGAGATCGACTACGCCCCTGACGACCAGACACTTGCCGCAGAGCAACCAGGCAAGCACCCCCCCCCTTTTGAGCATATCGATATCGCCTATTCTCTTCTCTCTTATGCTTGCATTAGAAGTTACTGCTGCTGCTGTTATCCTATTTCTGTTGCATAGCCTGTTTATTGTAACCTGCTATTGTTACCTACCTGCTTATCCTAAACTGTTAGAGACCTATCAGAGACCCCACTTATCCCGACTGCCCCGCTGGATTAACAGAAAACCCGATCAACGGGATCGAAGACCAGGCCCCGGCACCGCACATCACTTCCCCCTTAGTTGCTCGACACTACTGGGTTACTATCGAGTGCCGAGGGTGATACCTCGTCAGCACTTCTGATGATAACCTTGTAGGTTAGTTAATCGGTCGTGGTCAGCAAGGGTGATTCCTCCTACACCATCTCCGATAACGACACCGTCGTGCAACTCCTCAAGAGTGGACCTCGAGGGTGATTCCTCCTTCGTTCACCTTGACGATAGCATCAGGTGGAATTCCATCGAGGGTGATTCCTCAGGGTTCCCCTTGGTGTTAGACACACGGTTACTATGATTACTATGACTTTACACTGAACCATGTTACTAAAGACGGGTCGGCCCTGAGGGGTACCCGCGCAAGCATATTTGCGAAGTGATTTGGAGACGGGTTAACCTGGAAGGTGCCCGAGAGATGAATACGAGGCGTGGCCGGGCATTCTTAGCCCTTGCTGCAAGTCCTCGAGACGGGGTGACGGGGTCACATCTTTCGTGAGTCTCTGCTTGTTACCGCACTACCAATACACTAACGGTTTGGATATTTGATCCGAGGGGCCTCTGGCCTGATAGCACTAACCATCACGTGGGCATAGTATGGGCGTTCTGCGTTGTATACTTCAGCCGAAGCTTAATAGACATCAGCAACTGAGCGGCACACGTTGGGTTGGACTGGTAACGCAACCGCGCTTGTATTAAGGGGTTGCTAGGTCTGCTCACCGGCGGTGTACGCAACGTGCAGGAGCGTCCGGGGCGATAGCCGAAGACCCCTGGGGGCATAGGTTAGTCCGGCGTGCTGACCTCTTTGTTAAGTATTCGGTCGGGTTGCGGCGTATCGTTTGGCCGAGGCCGGGCATGACCCAGAAAAGTGTGTCCGGCCAGAGTTAAGCGAGCGTGGTGGGTAAGTTGGTGCACCCCTGCAGGGAAGAACTAATCTATCGATAGCCTGTCCTACGGTTACGGTCACTCGGAGTTGTATCCCGATCGGTACAACTAGAACTGGATACTTGAGATGATAACTGGATAGTATGGCTCTGGGATTGCTTTCTCGCAGGGAGTCGAGGAAGAATCTCTGGGCGAGGTTGATGACACTACTATTACTTTACATTATGCTAATATGCACTCTTCTAATGCTGCAAGACCACTGAAGATGCTGAAGATGCTAGTCTTCGATAGGACTAGGCTTTCCTCTCTATTCTGGTATTTTTGCAGCCCAGTCCACATATACAGCCTTCCTTTGAAAATGTTGCATATGTAGTGTAGATCCTTGCTTGCTGAGTACTTCGGATGAGTACTCACGTTTGCTTTGCTTTCTTTTTCTCCCCTTATCCATTTGTCGCAACCAGACGACGGAGCCCCAGAGTCCGCTGCCCCCGTCGACAGCTACTACTACTACTACCCTCCCGGCGAGTACTACTACAAGGAGCCGTCCGACGACCAGGAGTAGGTTCGGAGGGTCCTAGGCAGGAGGCCTACGCCTTTCGATCGTAGTGTTTTATTTTACCCCACCTTCTTAAAGGCCTATCTGTAACTCTGTTATATCTGTACCCAGATATCTGATGCTTCCGCTGACACTTGTATGCCATCGAGCTATGTATTCGAGCCCTCGAGGCCCTGGCTTGTAATATAAAGCTTGTATGCTTTATTTATGTTTTAGAGTTGTGTTGTGATATCTTCAAGTGAGTCCTTAGGCTTGATCATGTGCATTTGCGTGTATGATTAGTGCACGATTAAGCCGGGGTCGTCACAGGTTGGTATCAGAGCCGACTGCCTTTAGGAATCCCCCTTTCCAACTCCTTGGCCGAAGTTGAGTCTAGTAACCGAAAACTGTTTTACTAACTTGGCTGTGTGGCTTACGGGCCCACGTCACCAACTGGGTGGTATTAGGATCTTTTATTCCTTGTCTATACTCTGGGACTCTGATCTCTCTTCTATTCGGGTAAAATTTTACTAACTCCGACATTAGGTTCTCGTAACCGCTTTCTCCCGGAGAGCCCCCTCATTCCAGATGATTGCCTGCTTCATCCGAAGATTCCGACGATACTCTATGTTGATTTCCCGAGACTCTTGTACTCGCCGTCTTTGCAATTCCCTACCACCGATAAATCCTGATGGATAACTGCATACACTTGTCGTTCATATACTCATTCCAGCTACTCTTTTGTTCCATCCGACTTATCGAATTACCTTCCGATGTTCCCAAAAGTCCTTCGTCCCTACTGCCTTGCAGTCCCCTACCATATGAATACACTTACGAATAATTCCTCACATTACTGGGGATCCGTTTATCCCCAGTTGTTCTTGTGTTTCACGAAATACCTCGTATTACTCTGCAGCCTACTGCTTTTGATATTCTTCTGATCTGCTTGCATTATGGTTAGTTCCATATGTCAAGGAAACATCGTTGATACCCCTTGTCACTATCAATCTGATCCTATTGATTCAACATGTGTGCGAATACTCACAATCATCAGTTGTGTCCTACTAATTCATCCTTCCGACTCAGACGTCATTAAGTACATGAGCTGGATCTCGGTAAATCAATCCTTGATTGATTGGCCATCTAATTCTATTCAACATACTCATCTTTTATCAGGGCCTCTGCCTCTGATTCCCCGATTTTGGAATCGTAAACCCTTCATATTCAAGCTTCGGCTTATTCAGATATTTCCATAAACCGATTCCTTTGCATCCCTTCTTCTTCTGATTGAGTACCGATACTCACATCAGATCCTTTGCGGACCACCTGATCTTTTGGTGGATTACTATCCAGCAGCTGCTTCGTATTTTAACTCATTGACGACTTTCCCCTGATACAAAATGCCTCTGGCGAATTGTATCATCTACTCCGAATCGCCAGCCCTTTGCTTTCGAGCGTGTACTCGTCGCTCCTTTTATTGTGTTGTATAGCTTCGTAAAAATGTCCCGATGGGTTGAACCTATGCTTTCCCTAATCCGTGTGAACCCGAGAGTTCTCACGAGTCATACTCTTCTAGTGTTTCGCCAGATAAATTCCAACAGTATGACTCCATCGAAAGCGAGAAGTGAATGAAAGGTTATGCATTGAAGAAGTGGGAGTCGACCTTGAACCTTGTGTTCATGCCCATGCACCCGATGCAGAACTTATCATAGAAGCTGCTTGTAAAAAAATTATTATATCCTTGGTACAAGTTCTTCTTGTATCTATTAATTGATCCTTTGCAGTCGTAGTTCTGACCATAATTTCTCCTTGATTCCATTTCCCGGATAAGTTAAAATACTTGTCCTCTGCAGATCATTTCAATTTCACCCGTCCAACCTCTTCTCCTATTTACCTTCCGGTATTACCCTAGTACTTGTTACTGGGAAGTTTAATATCCCATCACATCATTCCTAGCCTGATCGGCTATATCTTTATCGTGGCAACTTTTAACCGTGCTACCTGGTCCTTATGCCCGGAGCAACTTCCGACGATGAGCGAAGCTTACGTCGATCTTCCTCATCTTATCTTTTCACCTCGAACAACAAGCTTGATTTCGAGCTTGTGTCGCATCTGTGGTTCCAATAACCTTTCGCTTTATCATTCCTTTTGCTTGATGCCGTCGCTGTTCGATGGCCTCTTCATAGTACCTCGACAAAATCTGTCGTGATCCCCATCAATATACTGACCCGTTTCAGGATATCGATCGAATACATGTTGAGAATTACCATCCTTGCTCTTCGATGATTTGTGATATCATCAATGACATCCTTGACTCTCTGCCAACACATACCTGGTTGTGCTTGGTTATTCCTTGCGTTCTGAGATAATCTTGGAATTGTTTCTCGGTATCTCTTGAGATCTTTGAACCCAATCTTTACTTGACACCATGTCATTGCTACCTCGAAGCATGATAGTGGTATTCCGAATATCAACAAGAACATTGGAAGCACATTGCCAAATGCTTCTCGATCAAATATCCAAACACCGTTGCATGGGTAATATCATGATTCATCCCTCGCCCCTTTACCTAAAAGATTTTGAACTTGCTGTCCCATCATGTATATCATGCTCCGCTATTCCTTGGACAGGATAAACTCCCAATTCTTGTGTGTAAACACATTTTCCTTTCCATTGTTTTGTTTAACCTTTCTTGTGATCTATATGATGTAAGCAGAAATAATTCCCTGCTTATAAAACACCCTCGGTGCACAACTTCGTCAGTGAGACCCCGTTACTATGGTTGATGACATTCCGGTAACCACCGATGGACGAGAACCTTGCCGATTGGTCCACCTCGTTTAACGAGCAGGAATATGGTTCTCTTCATCCCTCGCCCTTGGTACCGACGATGTTGCCGACATAGCTGACAAGCTATCTTCTGACATGCCTTATTGTCGTGACCATGATGTCACTATCCTGCCTACTCTCGATCGACACTCACCACAGTTCCACAGGATCGGAACCTGACTCTTCTGTACAACTTTGATTTCGAAGTTTCCTATGCTCTTGGCTTTGTGTGTTGTCACGAGCCACCCCTCGAGAGATGATCTACTCCCGGTACCCTGAACCCCTTTTCGCTCTTTGTTCAGGTATCGATCGAATATTCATTCGCCTGAAAATTCTTATCTTACCTTCATACTTTGCTCTCGATGTATTCCTAAGTTTCAACTCGAGAGATTCTTCTGCCACCTTCCCTGAGATATCTGCCAAATAATCGACCCTACAAAGGTCCGTTCTCCCGAAGTCACCTCTTACTTCCCTACTTAAATCTCGGGACGAGATTTCTTGTAGTGGAGGAGATTTGTAACATCCCCAGCTCCACACTACAGTGATCACCCTCTGATAATTCCAAGTCATCATGTTCAACAGAGCTTAATCATCATTAGTATCATATCTCTTTTCAAATTCCAATTCAAATGGATTTTCAAACTTAAAGTGGAAAATAAAAGTTGTTCAAATCAGAAACTAAAATGTTCAATAAATAGCAAATAATTCATAGGCAATTACAAAATGGTAACCAACATTAATGGGATTAACTAAGTAACTCCAACAACCTCAAACAGTGGCTGAAAACAACATTTAATAACCTTTTAATTAATCCAAAATAAATATGAAATAGTATTCACCCCAAACTAGTTTTTGGTGATAGGATATATTGGAATGTGAATTATGAGCTAGGTCACGCATCTTACAAAAATCATTAAGTGCCCAAACAATTAGCTAAACAGAGTAGAAAAGAAAACAAAAAAGGGCCTATTCGCTATTGTGCACTTAGGCCTGCTGCTATAGATTTGGGCCCAGCCCATCTGGCGCTCGTCCCCTTCCTCCCCGCGCTGTCGGCCGCACCCGTCGACACGTCGCCGGCACCGCACGCGTCGCCCATCCGCTGTTTTCCTGCGAGGATAAGGATCCCCTCCTTGCCGTGGTGAACCCTAGCACGCCAGAGCAACCCCCCTCTCTTCCTTTCTCCCTCGCTCGTCTCTTTTTCGATCTGGATCGGAGTCGTCGCCGTTGCTCGCCACCAACGCGGCCACCGAGCACCTCGCACCGCACAGCGATGTCCAGGAGGACCGCCGTGCTCGACTCCTTCGGTTGCGGGCAGCAGAGTAAGCCGGAGGCTGCCGCAACGCCGCCCCGATCTCTTCTTCCCCTTCGGCACCGGCGAGCACCGCCGCCTCGATTCGCCACCCTCCTGCGCTCCATGACCTCGCCGGGCCTTTCATGCGCCCCCCGGTGAGCTCCCATTCTTCCCTTCCCCCTCTCGGCGCCGTCTCGCTCGCCCCTAGCTACCTTCCGCCGTTGCCGACGCTCGTCGCCGCTGCCTTGCTTCCCCCTCATAGCCACAGCCGGCCGAGCTCGGATCCGAGCACGGCATCGTGCTCAGGGCACTGCCAGGAGCCCACCGAGCCTATCCGCTCGTCCTCCCGAGCCCCCTAGCTCCTTGCTCGACCTCACCCGAACTCCGGCGCCGCCCGCGAGCTCGCCGCCGACGAACCTGACCACCCCAGCTCACAAGACTAGCACCGTTCGATGCGGCTCACTTCGCTCGTTCGAACGAGCCCTTCCCCACGCCAAATGGTGGCCGGGAGGCGATTTCCACGCCACTCCACCGTGTCTGTGGTCGTCGGAACCTCGCCGCCGGCGCGCCACCGCAGAGACGCCGGCCGGGCCCACTCGCCAGGCTGTTTAGCCGCTAACTAGCCCCTAAACACTCACTGACATGTGGGGCCCATGTACTGTAGCGATTAGTGTTAGGGTTATTTAACTAAACTGTTAACTCTCACTGACATTTGGGCCCCACCCCGCTGATTAGCTAATTAGGTTAATTTAAAACCCATGTTAGAACTAACAGAGACTGACCACTGGGTCCCACTGGACCCAGTTGACCAGTCAACCAGCTGACTGGGCTGGACCCAGTCAATGATAGGTTGGTCCCACTGGACCCACTGTCCAGTCAACGTTGACCCAGTCAACTGCTGACTATGTAGTTGACTGGGCCCACTGTCAGCCTCTCGGTGCATTTTTGTGTGCACTCAGTTGGGTAACCGAAGCAATTTAGCTATTTAATAATTCAAATTAAAATTAATCTAGAAATTTCAGAAAAAAAGTTTAAATCTTTGAAAATTCATAGAAATTAAATCGTAGCTCGGATCGAAAATTTTTATACATGAAAGTTGCTCAGAACGACAAGACGAATCTGATCATGTCGTCTGTTTCCATGTCGGTACCCCCCTACATAGGAGAACCCGTAACTTTTCGTCTGTTTCTGGTAGATGAATAGTGCATGCATACCGGTTAATAAATCCAACTTAAATCCTAAAATAATTAATATGACTTAAACATATTTTTAGGCAACCCTGCACTGCACGTTAGCATAGCATGCTCTGTGTTGCATATGTTTGCTGTGTATTTATTTGTTTCCTCCCCCTCTTCTCTCTCGTTAGACCCCGACACCGACGTAGTCCCGGAGGCCGACGCCGCTCCGGAGATCGACTACGCCCCTGACGACCAGACACTTGCCGCAAAGCAACCAGGCAAGCACCCCCCCTTTTGAGCATATCGATATCGCCTATTCTCTTCTCTCTTATGCTTGAATTAGAAGTTACTGCTGCTGCTGTTATCCAATTTCTGCTGCATAGCCTGTTTATTGTAACCTGCTATTGTTACCTACCTGCTTATCCTAAACTTTTTAGTATAGGTTGGGTAGAGACCCATCAGAGACCCCACTTATCCCGACTGCCCCGCTGGATTAACAGAAGACCCGATCAACGGGATCGAAGACCAGGCCCCGGCACCGCACATCACTTCCCCCTTAGTTGCTCGACACTACTGGGTTACTATCGAGTGCCGAGGGTGATACCTCGTCAGCACTTCTGATGATAACCTTGTAGGTTAGTTAATCGGTCGTGGTCAGCGAGGGTGATTCCTCCTACACCATCCCCGATAATGACACCGTCGTGCAACTCCTCAAGAGTGGACCTCGAGGGTGATTCCTCCTTCGTTCACCTTGACGATAGCATCAGGTGGAATTCCATCGAGGGTGATTCCTCAGGGTTCCCCTTGGTGTTAGACACACAGTTACTATGATTACTATGACTTTACACTGAACCATGTTACTAAGACGGGTCGGCCCTGAGGGGTACCCGCGCGAGCATATTTGCGAAGTGATGTGGAGACGGGTTGACCTGGAAGGTGCCCGAGAGATGAATACGAGGCATGGCCGGGCATTCTTAGCCCTTGCTGCAAGTCCTCGAGATGGGGCGACGGGGTCACATCTTTCGTGAGTCTCTGCTCGTTACCGCACTACCAATACACTAACGGTTTGGATATTTGATCTGAGGGGCCTCTGGCCTGATAGCACTAACCATCACGTGGGCATAGTATGGGCGTTCTGCGTTGTATACTTCAGCCGAAGCTTAATAGACGTCAGCAACTGAGCGGCACACGCTGGGTTGGAGTGGTAACGCAACCGCGCTTGTATTAAGGGGTTGCTAGGTCTACTCACCGGCGGTGTACGCAACGTGCATGAGCGTCCGGGGCGATGGCCGAAGACCCCTGGGGGCATAGGTTAGTCTGGCGTGCTGACCTCTCTGTTAAGTATTCGGTCGGGTTGCGGCGTATCGTTTGGCCGAGGCCGGGCATGACCCAGAAAAGTGTGTCCGGCCGGAGTTAAGAGAGCGTGGTGGGTAAGTTGGTGCACCCCTGCAGGGAAGAACTAATCTATCGATAGCCTGTCCTACGGTAACGGACACTCAGAGTTGTATCCCGATCGGTACAACTAGAACTGGATACTTGAGATGATAACTGGATAGTATGGCTCTGGGATTGCTTTCTCGCAGGGAGTCGAGGAAGAATCTCTGGGCGAGGTTGATGACACTACTATTACTTTACATTATGCTAATCTGCACTCTTCTAATGCTGCAAGACCGCTGAAGATGCTGAATATGCTAGTCTTCGATAGGACTAGGCTTTCCTCTCTATTCTGGCATTTCTGCAGCCCAGTCCACATATACAGCCTTCCTTTGAAAATGTTGCATATGTAGTGTAGATCCTTGCTTGCTGAGTACATCGGATGAGTACTCATGTTTGCTTTGCTTTCTTTTTCTCCCCTTATCCATTTGTCGCAACCAGATGACGGAGCCCTAGAGTCCGTTGCCCCCGTCGACAGCTACTACTACTACTACCCTCCCGGCGAGTACTACTACAAGGAGCCGTCCGACGACCAGGAGTAGGTTCGGAGGGTCCTAGGCAGGAGGCCTACGCCTTTCGATCGTAGTGTTTTATTTTACCCCGCCTTCTTAAAGGCCTATCTGTAACTCTGTTATATCTGTACCCAGATATCTGATGCTTCCACTGACACTTGTATGCCATCGAGCTATGTATTCGAGCCCTCGAGGCCCTGGCTTGTAATATAAAGCTTGTATGACTTTATTTATGTTTTAGAGTTGTGTTGTGATATCTTCAAGTGAGTGCTTAGGCTTGATTGTGTGCATTTGCGTGTATGATTAGTGCATGATTAAGCCGGGGTCATCACAGCTAGCCCCTCTTGCCTTTTCCTCTCATGGGAGAAAGGAAAAGGGGGGCGCCACCCTGCCGTGCCTTTCCCCCGCTCCTATACATGGCAGGGGGGCGCCACCTTGGGAGAGACCCCAAGTAGGATTCCTGCTACTTGGGCACCCCCCTTGGCTGCTCCTCCCTCCCTCCCACCTATATATATGTGGGAGGGGGGCGCCTAGCACACAACAGACAATTGCCTAGCCGTGTGCGGCGCCCCCCTCCACCGTTTACACCCCCGGTCATATTTTCGTAGTGCTTAGGCGAAGCCCTACGGAGATCACTTCACCATCACCATCACCACGTCGTCGTGCTAACGAAACTCATCTACTACCTCGCCGTATTGCTGGATCAAGAAGGCAGAGGACGTCACCAGGCTGAACGTGTGCAGAACGCGGAGGTGCCATACGTTCGGTACTAGATCGGTTGGAGCGCGAAGAAAGTTCGACTACATCAACCGCTATGTGAAACGCTTCCGCTTACGGTCTACGAGGGTACGTAGACACACTCTCCCCCTCGTTGCTATGCATCTCCATAGATAGATCATTGCGTGTGCGTAGATTTTTTGTTTGTTTTCCATGCAACGTTTCCCAACAGTGGCATCATGAGCCAGGTCTATGCGTAGATGATATGCACGAGTAGAACACAAAGAGTTGTGGGCGGTGATAGTCATACTGCTTACCACCAACGTCTTATTTTGATTCGACGGTATTGTGGGATGAAGCGGCCCGGACCAACCTTACATGTCCATGCACATGAGACCGGCTCCACCGACTGACATGCAACTAGTTTTGCATAAAGGTGGCTGGCGGGTGTCTGTTTCTCCTACTTTAGTTGAATCGAATTTGACTGCGGCCGGTCCTTGAAGAAGGTTAAAACAACAAACTTGATAAATCACCGTTGTGGTTTTTGCCGTAGGTAAGAACAGTTCTTGCTAGAAACCCGTAGCAGCCACGTAAAACTTGCAACAACAAAGTAGAGAACGTCTAACTTGTTTTTGCAGGGTATGTTGTGATATGATATGGTCAAGACATGATGTGATATACGTTATTGTATGAGATGATCATGTTTTGTAATTTATCGGCAACCGGCAGGAGCCTTATGGTTGTCTCTTTATTGTATGAAATGCAAACGCCATGTAATTGCTTTACTTTATCGCTATGCGTTAGCAATAGTTGTAGAAGCAATAGTTGGCGAGACAACCATGACACAACGATGGAGATCAAGGTGTCAAGCCGGCGACGATGGAGATCATGACGTTGCTTTGGAGATGGAGATCAAAAGCACGAGATGATGATGGCCATATCATGTCACATATTTTGATTGCATGTGATGTTTATCTTTTATGCATCTTATTTTGCTTAGAACGACGGTAGCATTATAAGATGATCCCTTCACTAAATTTCAAGATATGAGAGTTCTCCCTGAGTATGCACCGTTGTGAAAGTTCGTCGTTTTGAGACACCACATGATGATCGGGTGTGATAGACTCTACGTTCACATACAACAGGTGTAAGATAGTTTTGCACATGCAGAATACTTGGGTTAAACTTGACGAGCCTAGCATGTACAGACATGGTCTCGGAATACTGGAGACCGAAAGGTCGAACGTGAATCATATAGTAGACATGATCAACATAGATATGTTCACCATTGATGACTGCCCCGTCTCACGTGATGATCGGACTTGGGTTAGTTGATTTGGATCACGTATCACTTAGATAACTTGAGGGATGTTTATTTAAGTGGGAATTCTTTAGTAATTTGATTAATTGAACTTAATTTATCATGAACTTAGTCTTATAGTTTTGCATATCTATGTTGTAGATCAATAGCTCACGATGTAGTTTCCCTATTTTTGATATGTTCCTAGAGAAAACTAAGTTGAAAGATGATAGTAGCAATGATGCGGACTGGGTCCGTGATCTGAGGATTATCCTCATTGCTGCACAGAAGAATTATGTCCTTAATGCACCGCTAGGTGACAGACCTATTGCAGGAGCAGATGCAGACGCTATGAATGTTTGGCAAGCTCGGTATGATGACTACTTGATAATTTAGTGCCCCATGCTTTACAACTTAGAGTCTGGGCTACAAAGACGTTTTGAACGCCATAGAACATATGAGATGTTCCAAGAGCTAAAATTAGTATTTCAGCCTCATGCCCGTGCTGAGAGGTATGAGACCTCTGACAAGTACTTTGCCTACAAGATGGAGGAGAATAGCTCAGCCAGTGAGCATGTGCTCAGAATGTCTGGGTACTACAATCGCTTGAATCAAGTGGGAGTTAATCTTCCAGATAAGATAGTGATTGACAAGAGTTCTCTAGTCACTATCACCAAGTTACTAGAACTTCGTGATGAACTATAATATGCAAGGGATGAACAAAACAATTCTCGAGCTCTTCACGATGCTGAAATCGACGAAGGTAGAAATCAAGAAAAAGCATCAAGTGTTGATGGTTAACAAAACCACTAGTTTCAAGAAAAAGGCAAGGGACAGAAAGGGAACTTCAAGAAGAACAACAAACAAGTTACTGCTTCCATGAAGAAGCCCAAAGCTAGACCCAAGCCTGAAACTGAGTGCTTCTACAGCAAGGGAAATGGTCACTGGAAACAGAACTGCCCCAAATACTTGGCGGATAAGAAGGATGGCAAAGTGAACAAAGGTATATTTGATATACATGTTATTGATGTGTACTTTACTAGTGTTCGTAGTAGCCCCTGGGTATTTGATACCAGTTCAGTTGCTAAGATTAGTAACTCGAAACAGGAGTTGCAGAATAAATAGAGACTAGTTAAGGGCGAGGTGACGATGTGTGTTGGAAGTGATTCCAAGGTTGATACGATCACCATCGCACGCTCCCTCTACCTTCGGGATTAGTGTTAAACCTAAATAAATGTTTTTTGGTGTTTGCGTTGAGCATGAATATGATTAGATCGTATTTATTGCAATACGGTTATTCATTTAAGTCAGAGAATAATTGTTGTTCTATTTACATGAATAAAACCTTCTATGGTCATACACTCAATGTGAATAGTTTATTGAATCTCGATCGTAGTGATACAAATATTCATAATATTAATACCAAAAGATGCAAAGTTGATAATGATAGTGCAACATACTTGTGTCACTGCCGTTTAGGTCATATTGGTGTAAAGCGCATGAAGAAACTCCATGCGTATGGACTTTTGGAATCACTTGATTATGAATCATTTGATACTTGCGAACCATGCCTCATGGGCAAGATGACTAAAACTCTATTCTCCGGAAGAATAGAGCGAGCTAATGACTTATTGGAAATAATACATACCGATGTATGCGGTCCGATGAGTGTTGAAGCACGCGGCGGGTATCGTTATTTTCTGACCTTCATAGATGATTTGAGTAGGTATGGGTATATCTACTTAATGAATCAAAAATCTGAAACATTTGAAAAGTTCAAAGAATTTCAGAGTGAAGTGGAGAATCATCGTAACAAGAAAATAAAGTTTCTATGATCTGATCGCGGAGGCGAATATTTGAGTTACGAGTTTGGCCTTTATTTAAAACAATGTGGAATTGTTTCACAACTCACGCCACCTGGAACACCACAGCGTAATGGTGTGTCCGAACGTCATAACCGTACTTTATTAGATATGGTGCATTCTATGATGTCTCTTACCGATTTTTCACTATCATTTTGGGATTATGCATTAGAGACAGCTACATTCACATTAAATTGGGCACCGTCTAAATCCGTTGAGATGACACCGTATGAACTATGGTTTGGCAAGAAACCTAAGCTGTCGTTTCTTAAAGTTTGGGGATGCGACGCTTATGTCAAAAGGCTTCAGCCAGATAAGCTCGAACCCAAATCGGAGAAGTGCATCTTCATAGGATACCCTAAAAAAACTATTGGGTACACCTTCTACCACAGATCCAAATGCAAAATCTTTGTTGCTAAGAATGGGTCCTTTCTAGAGAAGGAGTTTCTCTCGAAAGAAGTGAGTGGGAGGAAAGTAGAACTTGATGAGGCAATTGTAGCTTCTCTCGAATTGGAAAGTAGTACATCAGAGAAAACTGTTCCCATGATGCCTACACCAACTAGAGAGGAAGCTAATGATGATGATCATGAAACTTCAGATCAAGTTACTACTGAACTTCGTTGGTCGACCAGAGCACGATCCGCACCAGAGTGGTACAGTAATCCTATCCTGGAAGTCATGTTACTAGACCAAGGCGAACCTACGAACTATGAAGAAGCTATGATGAGCCCAGATTCCGACAGATGGCTTGAGGCCATGAAATCTGAGATAGGATCCATGTATGAGAACAAAGTGTGGACTTTGGTGGACTTGCCCGATGATCGGCAGGCCATTGAAAATAAATGGATCTTCAAGAGGAAGACGAACGCTGATGGTAATGTTACTATCTACAAAGCTCAACTTGTTGCAAAAGGATTTCGACAAGTTTAAGGGGTTGACTACGATGAGACTTTCTCACCCGTAGTGATGCTTAAGTCTGTCCGAATCATGTTAGCAATTGCCGCATTTTATGATTATGAAATCTGGCAAATGGACGTCAAAACTGCATTCCTTAATGGATTTCTTAAAGAAGAGTTGTATATGATGCAACCAGAATGTTTTGTTGATCCTAAAGGTGCTAACAAAGTGTGCAAGCTCCAGCGATCCATCTATGGACTGGTGCAAGCATCTCGGAGTTGGAATATACGCTTTGATGAGGTGATCAAAGCATATGGTTTTATACAGACTTACGGTGAAGCCTGTATTTAGAAGAAAGTGAGTGGGAGCTCTGTAGCATTTCTGATATTATATGTGGATGACATATTGTTGATTGGAAATGATATAGAATTTCTGGATAGCATAAAAGGATACTTGAATAAGAATTTTAATGAAAGACCTTGGTGAAGCTACTTACGTATTGGGCATCAAGATCTATAGGGATAGATCGAGACGCTTAATAGGACTTTCACAAAGCACATACCTTGGCAAAGTTTTGAAGAAGTTCAAAATGGGTCAGTCAAAGAAAGGATTCTTGCCTATGTTGCAAGGTGTGAAGTTGAGTAAGACTCAAAACCCGACCATGGCAGAAGATAGAGAGAGAATAAAAGTCATTCCCTATGCCTTAGGCATAGGTTCTATAAAGTATGCCATGTTGTGTACCAAACCTGTTGTGTACCTTGCCATGAGTTTGGCAAGGGGGTACAATAGTGATCCAGGAGTAGATCACTAGACAACAGTCAAGATTATCCTTAGTTACCTAAGAGGACTAAGGAGATATTTCTCGTTTATGGAGGTGATAAAGAGTTCGTCGTAAAGGGTTACGTCGATGCAAGCTTTGACACCGATTCGGATGACTCTGAATCTCATTCTGGATACATATTGAAAGTGGGAGCAATTAGCTAGAGTAGCTCCATGCAGAGCTTTGTAGACATAGAAATTTGCAAAATACATGCGGGTCTGAATATGACAGACCCGTTGACTAAACTTCTCTCACAAGCAAAACGTGATCACACCTTAGTACTCTTTGGGTTTTAATCACATGGCGATGTGAACTAGATTATTGACTCTAGTAAACTCTTTGGGTGTTGGTCACATGGTGATGTGAACTATGGGTGTTAAATCACATTATGATGTGAACTAGATTATTGACTCTAGTGCAAGTGGTAGACTGAAGGAAATATGCCCTAGAGGCAATAATAAAGTTGTTATTTTATATTTCCTTATTCATGATAAAGGTTTATTATTCATGCTAGAATTGTATTGATCGGAAACTTAAATATATGTGTGAATACATAAACAAATACCGTGTCCCTAGTATGCCTCTACTAGACTAGCTCGTTGATCAAAGATGGTTAAGGTTTCCTAACCATAGACATGTGTTGTCATTTGATAACGGGATCACATCATTAGGAGAATGATGTGATGGACAAGACCCACCCGTTAGCTTAGCATAATGATCGTTCAGTTTATTGCTATTGCTTTCTTCATGTCAAATACATATTCCTTCGACTATGAGATTATGCAACTCCCGGATACCGGAGGAATACCTTGTGTGCTATCAAACGTCGCAACATAACTGGGTGATCATAAAGATGCTCTACAGGTATCTCCGAAGGTGTTTGTTGAGTTGGCATAGATCAAGATCAGGATTTGTCACTCCGAGTTTCGGAGAGGTATCTCTGGGCCCTCTCGGTAATACACATCATAAGCTTGCAAGCAAATGACTAAGGAGTTAGTCACGAGGTGATGTATTACGAAACGAGTAAAGAGACTTGTCGGTAACGAGATTGAACTAGGTATGATGATACCGACGATCGAATCTCGGGCAAGTAACATACCGATGGACAAAGGGAATTACGTATGTTGTCATAACGGTTCGACCGATAAAGATCTTCAAACAATATGGAGGAGCCAATATGGGCATCCAGGTTCCGCTATTGGTTATTGACCGAAGAGGTGTCTCGGTCATGTCTACATAGTTCTCGAACCCGTAGGGTCCGCACGCTTAACGTTCGTTGACGATATAGTGTTATATGAGTTATATGATTTGGTGACCGAATATTGTTCGGAGTCCCGGATGAGATCACGGACATGACGAGGAGTCTCGAAATGGTCGAGAGGTAAAGATTGATATATATGACGATGGTATTTGGACACCGGAAGTGCTTCGGGACGTACCGGGAAGAAATCGGGTCACCGGAAGGGGTTCCGGGCTCCCCCGACATGTATATGGGCTTAATGGGCCAAGGGAGGGACAGACCAGCCCACAGGGGGCTGGTGCGCCCCTTTCCCTAGCCGAACAACCCTAGGGAAGGAAAAGGGGGAGGGCTAGGGCTAGCCCCTCCTGCCTTTCCCTCTCATGGGAGAAAGGAAAAGGGGGGGGGGGCGCCACCCTCCCTTGCCTTTCCCCCGCTCCTATACATGGCGGGGGGGGGGGGGCACCTTGGGAGAGACCCCAAGTAGGATTCCTCCTACTTGGGCGCCCCCCTTGGCTGCTCCTCCCTCCCTCCCACCTATATATATGTGGGAGGGGGGCGCCTAGCACACAACAGACAATTGCCTAGCCGTGTGCGGCGCCCCCCTCCACCAGTTACACCCCCGGTCATATTTTTGTAGTGCTTAGGTGAAGCCCTGCGGAGATCACTTCACCATCACCGTCACCACGCCGTCGTGCTAACAGAACTCATCTACTACCTTGCCGTCTTGCTGGATCAAGAAGGCGGAGGACGTCACCGGGCTGAACGTGTGCAGAACGCGGAGGTGCCGTATGTTCGGTACTAGATCGGTTGGAGCGCGAAGAAAGTTCGACTACATCAACCGCGTTGTGAAACGCTTCCGCTTACGGTCTACGAGGGTACGTAGACACACTCTCCCCCTCGTTGCTATGCATCTCCATAGATAGATCATTGCGTGTGCGTAGAATTTTTTTTGTTTTCCATGCAACGTTTCCCAACAGTTAGTAGGGCTAGAAGTGGAATAGGATAATTTTTTAGTGGAATCACACATCCTCACATCTTACTCACCATAGTTCTTATGAGTTCATATCCTATTGTGATTCTCCCGGATGTGTTAAAATGATTGAAAGACAGGGATCAAAGAACTAGCTTCGGTTTTTGATGGAGCTCGATGGGGTAAACAAAAAAGGGGCTTGTGTAGAAATCAAGTTGATGCAAACCAAGAAAATATATGGATAGATATGCTGCACCTTTTCACCAAGATTGATCAACCACACAACACACAAGCTTCTGATTTTTTTTCTACCAAGCTGAAACTTTTGGATCTTACACAACACTTTCTTTCTCTCTTGACTTTTTTGCCACTTTTTTTCTCTCTTTTGAACTTTTTTTGGCACTTCTTCTTCTTTTTTTTCTCTCTCCAAAGCACAAGAACCAAATCTGAAAGTAACTACAACGATGAACTTGGTGTAGATCTAAAAGATGAAGAACAAAGAAATAGGCAAAAAAATGGGAACATGGTCTCTTCTGGTCCAGAAAAAATCACTGTAAAATTTCATCGTGTTTGGACTTCGTTTGTTATAGTTTTTCTGTGAAACAAAGAAGTAGGAAAAAAAAAGGAACTGACACTCGGCACTGAGTTAATAGGTTAGTTCGCAAAAGTGCTATAAAATGGCTTATAAAGCATACAAGATTGATAATATAATAGCATGAAACAACCAAAAATTATAGATCCAACGTATCATCATTGGAGCTTGAGCTGCTGGTGGCCTCCCACACCCAATGCTGGAGCTAGGATTCAACATTGCGCTAGCTCGGCGGCTTTACGATGGGGGCTATGCTCTCTGGTGCCGTTGGTGGCTATGGGGGGCGGTATGTGGCATACTGAAAGGATCGAGATGGACCCAGAGGGAGGGTGAATGGATACAACTACAAAATTTAATTATTACTTAGTAATTTTAGGCAATGTTGTGAAATATGAAAGTGAGCCTAACAAAAGGTGATTCTAGTGCTAGCAATATACTCCCTCCGTCCCAAAATAAGTGACTCAATTTTGTACTAACTTTAGTACAAAGGTTACTATAAAGTTGAGTCACTTATTTTGGGACGGAGGGAGTACTCAACAACAACTAGGAGGGCAAGCAACCACAATATGATGTGCATAGTCTCTAATGCTTTGTCTTCGCCAGTGTAAGATGATCATACATATAATATGTTAACCTTTTTGTGAATCTGATGTACATAAACATGTTTTAGTGTGTTCATTCACTCATTTCAGTATGTATGTAGTCCATATTAAAATGTCCTAAATATCTTATATTTATGGACGATGGGAGTATATTTTTTTTGTATGTACGTGAAACATGTTTTCGATACACGTTGAACATTGTGCAAATACACGACGAACAATTTTTCAAATACATGTTTGAGCATTTGTTCAATACATCTTTTACATTGTATTAACACTTTTTAAAAATTTCACGAGCATATTTGGAAATGCGTAAACATTTTCTTGAAAGGTATAAAACATTTTTATTTAAATTATGCAAACAATCTTTTACATTGTATAAACATTTTTTAAATATGTCATGGACGTATTTTTGAAATGCACGGATATTTTATTAAATGTGTCAAACATTTTTTTGAATGGTGTGAAACATTTTTAAAATATTACGCAACCATTGGTTTTACATTTGTATTAACATTTTTTAAATTATCACAAACATATATTTGAAATATGAGAACATTCTTTGAATGTGACAATTTTTTTGGATGCTATAGACATTTTATTTAAGGTTGCATGAACAATTGTTTTACACTGCAGAAACATATGTTTAAACAAGCTATGAACGTATTCTAAAATTTAAGTATTTTTTTCATTTCAGAAATATAAATAAAGTAATAAAATAAAGAAAATGTGTAGGAAGCGCTCCTCCCACGCTGGACTGGGCCATTTAGGAAGCGCCGGAGGCAAGAGCTTCCTATGTCTCTCCCAAGAGCTCTGGGACCGTCCTACTTCTCTCCCGAGAGCTCAGGGAGCTTCGGGGGACCTCCATGGGTCACTTTTGGTGGCCTGAGAGTGCGCTAAGTGGTGCGTCTAGTCTCAAGCTGGCAATGGTTAACCGTTACCCACGTCCCCGTGGGTAATTACTCTATCAGGAGACGGGGATGTACCATCTTTAATGCCCACGGGGAAGCTGGTGGGTCAAATACCTTACCCAGCGCGCAAGACGGGGATGGGATGAGATAGCATTACCCGTGCCCGTTACCCGCCTTACCCGTGAAGGCCTTACATGTGGGCTCTAAAATTAGAAGATCCCATGTAATTTTCGCCCTTACTCACGCAAATTTTCTCCCATCCCACCCCTCTGATCGAAAAGCCCTAAGAAAACCCTAACTTAGCCACAACATATTATTTATTGTGCTGAAATGCTATTTTTTTACTGAAATGCTATTGAAGGCTGTTGTTGATTGTGTGCATGGGTTTCCCCATGGGGATAAAAAATCCGACGGGGATGGGGATGGGAATATTTTTATCCCCGCAGACAGGGATGAGGATTGGGATGGAGACGGACATGGGAAGGCTGTCGCGGGGACGGGGATGGGAGTCCAATACCCGCCTGCGTAATCCCCATTGCCAGCCTGAGTCTAGTCGCCGCCAGCCCGCCACATGCCGCGTGGTATGCGCTTTATTTGAACTTATTTGTTATGTTTCTGTATGCGTTTTCAAGTTTTAGATTTTTTCGAAGATTTTTCAGCTTTCTTCTGGTTTTCCATAGTTTTTGGATTTTTTTTTTGTGAAACACAGTCGCGCTTCTCGGAAAAAATGTGCTTTCACAAGAAGTATATGTTTGCTTCCATGAAAAGCATAGCCGTGCTTCCACGAGAAGCACATATTTGCTTCTGCGAGCTATGCTTCTCAGAAAATAATAATAATAAATTGCTTCTCGTGGAGGCATAAATTTGCTTTTCGCGAGAAGCACAGGAAAAAAATTGTGTTTCCACGAGACGCATACATTTGCAAAGGGTACCCCTTACGTAGTGATTTCAGAGAGCTCCTCTATGATGCCCCGCGTGAGTCCAACAATGGCTTCCCACTGGGAGCGATGCAATTGGGCTGACCCATTTATTTCAACTAAGGAAAAACGTAAAATGGATAGAACCGGCAATTTAGCGAGCCTTTTTGCTCAATTTTTATTTAGAACATTTTTTAAAATGTGAATATATACGCTGATTATTTTTTCAAATATGCATTGAACATTTTTGTTTTATACGTTGAACAATTTTTAATACACATTGAACATTTGTGAATATGCGCAGAACAAATTTCAGTATACAATGAACATTTATAGTATTCGTTCAAAAATTTATTAATATATGATGAACATTTTTATAATGCACCGTGAACTTTCTGTAATATACCGTGAATATTTTCTTAATACACGACGACCATTTTTGTAATACACGGTGAATTTTTGTATAACACACAAAAGAAAAAAAAAAGAAAAAGTAAAAATAAATAGAAACAGAAACGGAAAATAAAAATAGAAAAGAAAAGAAAATAAACGAAACAGAAAATGAGAAGAAAGAGCTTCAGCTGAGGTGCCCCGTGGGCCGGCCCAAACTGGGGCGTCGGGAAGTCAGCGAAGTCGCATCTATATGCCGCCCGCAAAAAGTAACATTTATTTTTTGTAATATACCTGACTGTCCAGTAAGCCTCTTAGAAGTCCAAATACACAGAGATAGCTGAAACAAAAAGCTTGGCGGTGGGCACAAAGTAACATTCAGTCAGGATGGTCTATGACTGAAGCACATCCAAGGATATGTTCACATGAGCCTCATGCCAAAATTGCTGATTCTGCTGGTCCAAGGATGCTGATTTTTATCTCTGGTCTATCAGAAGAAGCTTCAGTTACACATCTCAAAAAGATGAGTAGATTATGACGATGACTTCATCTGAGTTGCTTACGTTGCTTGAAACAAGCTATCAGTGTCATACCGAGAACCGTATAAATGCACTCTTGGTGACATCTGGCATGGACTGAACGAGATTAAGTGCCTTACAAGTTACATTACAACCAGTAAAAACAAACATAGCTCAGAAATAGAGGTAGTAGTACCAGCAGAAAGAACCACTTGATGAAGGAGTTTGCAGGTCCGGTCCAGATGCGAAGCCACACAGTAGACCATGACACAACATTCTGAAGCGTGACACACCTTCTTAACGGAGCATCTTTTGATTAATCTCTTCATTTTGAAGCGTGACACACCTTCTTAACGGAGCATCTTGATTTATCTCTTCATTCTGAAGCGTGACACACCTTGACGTAGCATCTTGGTCAATCTCTTCATTCTGAACCGTGACACACCTTGACATAGCATCTTGATCAATCTCTTCGATTATTCGATCCATATAGGAACAAAAAACTTTTCTCCAATTTGTTGACTACTCCTGGCTAGATCTCCATACTCTTTCTTGAACTGCCCAAACACAGTAAATAAAAACGAAAGCAAAGCTCAAACAACAGAGCAGCAAGAGATTACTGAATAAACTAAAGTAAATAATTGGTCAAGAATTTGCGTGGTGAAATTAATAAATGCAATAGTAGTAGTACTCAGAGGGTGAAATAAAGTAATCAGCACCAGCAGTTCCGCCCAAGAGAACTTACGTATTCTTCAAAATGGTGACAACCTGTTGTGTATCCTCTAGGACGTCTAAATGTGTAAGTGGGACGATTGTGAAGTTGCCCCACTGCAATTTTGATAAGGCTATTAACCTTATTTACATAGTCTTCTTCTTTTGAAAGCTTGAGTACTTTTTTGATAAGATAGGCAGCTAAGCCGTAAATGTGGACATCCAGTCTTGTCAGGGTGGAGAGGTGCTGGATGCCAAAATCTGAAGCACCATTCACGCACTTGACGTCATGTATGTTACGAACTGAACCCTTGTATTGCTATGGGCCAAACAGGCCAGATAAGTACAAGGTACATATGCAAATAGACCCCTATATAAGAGAGAAACTACACAGCCCTATACACAGCACTATAACACTTGACACCCCCCCTCAAACTCAAGGTGGGTCTACAACACTGAGTTTGGAAAGAAAAAAACTGTGTTGAGCTCGGGTTTGTGCCTTCGTGAAGAAATCTGCTAGTTGGAGCTCGGAGGGCACGAACTGGAGAGCCACAATCTGGTCTTGCATAACATGCTGATCAGGAAGAGCGTACCGAGGAGGAGAAACAGGAACAGGAGCGGGAGAACGAGGGCGGCGAGTATAGTGAAACCGAATCGGGGGAATCTCAAAAGAGCTGAGGGGACCCCCCAGTGAAGGAGCCGAAGGTGACTGTGGCGGTGGCACGCGAGGAGCATCGTCACGAGGACGACGAGTATAATGTAACGAAAACGGTGGAATCTCAAAAGAGCTGAGTGGATCCCTCGGTGAAGGAGCCGAAGGGGACTGTGGCGGTGGCACGCGAGGAGCATCGTCACGAGGACGGCGAGTATAATGCAACGAAAATGGTGGAATCTCAGAAGAGCTGAGGGGATTTCTCGGTGAAGGAGCCAGAGGTGACTGGGGCGGTGGTGAAGGAAGAATGGGAGCCTCTGAGGAAGGAAACTCAGGAAATGTGAGAAAAGAGATCGACTCAAGAGTGGACGAACCATTGTGGGTGGGGGAGCGAGGGTAGTAAGGGCGAGACTCATCAAACGTGACATCCCGAGAGATTCTCATCCGACGAGCAACAGGGTCATAGCAGCGATAACCCTTATGCTCGGTGCTGTACCCAAGAAAGATACACTCAGTTGACTGAGCAGTCAGCTTGGTGCGCTCTCGTGATGGAAGAAGGACGTAACAGACACAACCAAAACTCCGGAGATGACTGTAACCAGGAGGTGTGTCGAAGAGACGCTCGTAAGGGGTACAACCTTGAAGGACGGAAGAGGGTTGTCGGTTGATGAGAAAAACAGCCGTGGAGACAGCCTCAGCCCAAAAATGAGGCGGAAGATGAGATGAAATCATAAGAGCTCGAGCTGTCTCAAGCACATGGCGATGCTTGCGCTCAGCAACACCGTTCTGAGCATGAGCACAGGGACAAGAGAATTGAGGAAGAGTACCCTGCTCAGCCAGAAAACGACGATGTGCAGTCGAAATGTACTCACCAGCAGAGTCAGCACGAAAAACACGAATAGAAGAGTCATATTGAGTGCGGACCATAGTAGCAAACTTCTGATAAATGGAGAGAAATTGACTGCGAGAAGACATAAGATAAATCCATGTAAATCTCGAGTAATCATCAATAAATATCACATAGTAGGAATG
Source organism: Thinopyrum elongatum (assembly GCA_011799875.1). Classification (NCBI taxonomy): domain Eukaryota; kingdom Viridiplantae; phylum Streptophyta; class Magnoliopsida; order Poales; family Poaceae; genus Thinopyrum; species Thinopyrum elongatum. The sequence goes on from CM022297.1 coordinate 450,825,038, forward strand.
ACCCCCTTTCGAAAAGAAGGGAGCCCGCCCCCATACATCAGAGCGAACAAGATCAAAAGGACGCTGTGACTCAGAATCACCAGATGGATAGGGGAGTTGCAGCTGTTTGCCAAGCTTGCAACCCGTACAATGTAGAGCAGTGTCTCCAGAAACAGAACCTAAGACACCACTTCCTACAAGACTAGATAGCCTAGAACCCGAGAGATGGCCTAACCGACGATGCCACTGAACAAAAGAGGTGGTGGAGGCAACGACTGGAGCAGAGGTGGCGGAGCTGGTCGACTGGTTGCCCGAGGAAGTCGAAGGAAGGCGCAACCAATCAAGTTCCCATAGGCCCCGAGAGTCACGACGCCTAGGACCAGTCCCCACCAGAAGCCCTGTGCGTCGATCCTGAGCACAACAAGAGTTAGGTTCAAGAATAATACGACAACCATGATCAACAATATGACCTGCTGACATAAGCTGCATAGTCAGTTTAGGAACATGAGACACAGTGGGAACACTAAAAGACGAAGTAGAAAGAGTGCCGCGTCCAACAACGGGAAGCGAGGTGCCATCCGCTGTGTGAACACGGAGAGGTGCATCAGGAGGACCGAGTCCAGTGAGACAGGGGTCGCCCGGTGTCATGTGAAAGGAAGCATCAGAGTCAAGAAACCATGGAGATGATATACCAGGGGGAGGTGGTGGTGCAGAACCAGAAGCACTAGCAGCAGACCCGTGTGGCGAGGACGAGGCAGAGGCAACCAGCCGATTGACCAGGATGGCTTTGCGTCTGCCGCTCTTGTTGAGCCCGCGACCTACCGAGAGGCAGCCGTTCATCAGGAGTGGCAGCACGCTATGGCAGAGGAGCTTGCTGCCCTAGAGCGCAATGAGACTTGGGATCTTGTACCTTTACCGCCAGGTGTCACTCCTATCACCTGCAAGTGGGTTTACAAGGTTAAGGCTCGCTCTGATGGTTCCTTTGAGCGCTACAAGGCTCGGCTTGTTGCCCGTGGTTTTCAGCAGGAGCATGGTCGTGACTATGATGAGACCTTTGCTCCGGTTGCTCACATGACCACGGTTCGGACCTTTCTGGCAGTTGCCTCTGTTCGCCAGTGGTCCATCTCTCAGTTGGATGTGCAGAATGCCTTTCTCAATGGCGAACTGCGTGAAGAGATCTACATGCAGCCGCCTCCAGGATACTCTGTTCCTTCTGGCATGGTCTGTCATCTACAACGTTCTCTTTATGGGCTTAAGCAAGCTCCTCGTGCCTGGTTTGAGCGCTTCTCCTCCGTTGTCACAGATGCTGGTTTCAAAGCCAGCGATCATGACCCTGCTCTCTTTGTTCACACCTCCCCTCGTGGTCGGACGCTGCTTCTTCTATATGTCGATGACATGATCATCACCGGAGATGACTCTCCGTTCATTGATTTTGTGAAGAAGCGTCTTAGTGACAAGTTCTTGATGTCAGATCTGGGTCATCTTCGATATTTCCTTGGTCTTGAGGTGTCTTCTACGTCTGAGGGCACTCTTCTCTCCCAAGAGAAGTATACTCAGGAGCTGCTTGCTCGTGCTTGTCTTTCTGATCAGCGCACCATGGACACTCCCATGGAGCTTGGAGTTCACCTTCGGCCCACTGATGGTGAGCCTCTTAAGGACCCCAGCCGATATCGTCACCTTGTTGGGAGCCTTGTCTACCTTGGCATCACACGTCCTGACATCTCTCATGTTGTCCACATTTTGAGCCAGTTCGTTTCTGCTCCTACTCAGCTTCACTACTCCCACCTGGTGTCATGTGAAAGGAAGCACCAGAGTCAAGAAACCATGGAGATGATATACCAGGGGGAGGTGGTGGTGCAGAACCAGAAGCACTAGCAGCAGACCCGTGTGGCGAGGACGCGGCAGAGGCAACCAGCCGACGAAACAACACAACAATCTCCTGCTCAGTGGGGGAGTTTTGCTGAGGACCTGACTGAGAAGAGCTGCTAGAGCCCTGCTGACCACGTTTCTTCTTGTTTGCCAGATCTCGCTTCCTCTTGTAGCACTGATGAACGGTGTGTCCCGGATTGCTGCAGTAGTTGCAGAGAAAACCGGAAGGAGTGGCCGCCACAACCGGTGTGGGCGAGGCAGGCACCAGCGTAGGGGAGGAGACTCGTGCAGCCAGAACAGAGGTGGACTGTTACTGAGTCCCCATTCCCGCCCCCCGGTGACGAGTCTCCTCAGCACGAAGCTCGGGAAGAGCCTCCAAGAGTGACGGCCGAGGGCGACGCGTCACCAACTGTGAACGAGCAGCCTCAAACTCCGGACGAAGGCGCATCAAGAACTCATAGAGCCGGATCATCTTAGTCTGGGCTCGTTGGAGCTCACAACAACGACAATGGTGACACACATCAGCACCCTGAGAGTCAAGCTGACGCCATGCCGTGGACATCTGACGAAAGAAGTCATCCACAGTGGCGTCCATCTGCTGCAGTGACTGAATCTCCTTGAGAATAGCAAGAAACATGGCCTCGTTGCGAGGCTCATACTGTGTCTGAAGACGATCCCACATCAGCTTGGAGGTAGCAAGAGACACAATGTCCATCAAAAGATCAACATCCATGCTGGAGACAACAATGGCCCTAGCCTGAGCATCATCCAGCAGCCAATTATCATAGGCAGCTAGGTCCGTCTGGTAGGTCTCCAACTCTGCATGGAAGTCCGCAAGGATGTCTTCCTTAGCCGCATCATCGGCAGCCGAGGGGATGATAGGCTCAGCTGGCGGCAAGGTGGGGCGAGACGGACAAGGGCGGTCACCGGAAAGAAACCCTCACAGCCGCTGACCAGCCATATGGACTTTCATATGCAGCACATACTCCCGAAAATTAGTGCCATTGAAGATGATCGGCGGTCGTGGAATCGTAATCGCGCCTGCACGGGGCGCACCATGGGTGGCCATGGTGATCTGGAGCCGAGCAGTCAGGGGAGCTGCACGAGGTGCTGCAAGATTGGGACGTGCAGTAGCAGCAGCAGTGTCCGCTGTCAGGCCAGAGGGGACTTAAGACAGGGGAGGCAGCAGAGGTGATGCAGTCCGGTGAGGCAGCCGCCTGGGTGTCATCGTCCAGTGGCAGCAGCAGGCAGGGAAACTGCAGGAGGTGCTGCTGGCTTGGGAGCAACAGCAGCGGTGGAGAGGCAGTCCGGTGAGGCAGCTGCCTCGGCGGCGTCCTGCACGGGGCCGACGTGCACCGGCGGCTCGACGGAGCCACGGGGCGAAGTAGGAGGTGCTGCTGGCTTGGGAGCAACAGCAGCGGTGGTGAGGCAGTCCGGTGAGGCAGCAGCCTCGGCGGCGTCCTGCACGGGGCCGACGTGCACCGGCGGCTCGACGAAGCCACGAGGCGACGATGGGAGGGGTCCAGGGAGGGATCGGTGGAGGGAAGGGTGAGGCAAGAGGCCACGGCGGCGCAATCCTGGCGGCGCAACTCCGGCGGCCGGACGGCGGCTGGCCAGTGGCGCCGGGAACCCTAGCCCTCAACCTGCTCTAATACCATGTTACAAACTGAACCCTTGTATTGCTATGGGCCAAACAGGCCAGATAAGTACAAGGTACTTATGCAAATAGACCCCTATATAAGGGAGAAACTACATAGCCCTATACACAGCACTATAACACTTGACAATGTACAGGGAATTTAAGCTCCAAATGGTCTAGCTTAGGCATTGATCCCTCTTCGAACTCCAGTGCAGTTCCACAAAGAAAGATATCCAAGCTGAAATATTTCAAACTTCTGAACCCACGGATGTTGATCCTTCCATTTCTGCCGTAATAAGCCTTGAGCTTCAGAAAAACCAGAGCGGGCATAGCTCCAAGGATCTCGACATCTTCTGGTCCTATACGGTACAAGGATATGCCTAACGCCCTAAGATTCACAAGGGAGATCATCCAATTCGGAACCTTGTCGATGTGGACATGTGGTACTTAGTGATGGAGATCTCCCGGAGTACAGGAGTAGCAGGGCACCATGATTCCAGGGACAGTAGGCCCCGAGTTCCATATTCACACATATAATCGATACGTAGATGATGAAGATTATATGAAGATATTAAAGTCCCTAGAAATCCTTCAACATCCTCAGCTCCATCAGCATGACAGGCATAAAGCGGATACACCATAAGTACACTCAAAGTCCTTAGATTAGGTAACTGGTCGAGCTCTTGCAGAGACATCTTTATTTGCGTTGTGAGGACATGAACACTCTCTAGTTCTTCTAAACTCTGCAATTGTCCAATTATTCCATTCAATAAACTAGAGCAACTTTCCACTGACTCTGATAAACTCGTGTAGTCAACATATAGACGGGTCAATCTTTCAAGCTGTGTAATAGTTGACGGTAGTTTTACAATTCTGGCACCTCTGATGTCCAATGTTTCTAAATACTGCAGATCGCCAATTTTACTTGGAAGCTCTGTTATTTTATCTGATCCAAGACTTGAGAAGAAATAACTTTCCAATATTTGTCAGATGGCTGTTTTGTAAATCCCGACATTCTCCCAGGTCCAACACACGAAGAGCTGGAAAAGACAACAAAGAATCTTGTCCGAAATTTCCAAATATAGCAAGTGATCGAACATGAGAGAGATCCCCTGACACAGCAGCCATTTCATTATAGCAGCTCATGACAGAGAGCCTGCGAATCTTGTGTTTCTTCCTATGCTCGGCATCACCATATGTTGTCATGAAATTCTCTTCATTGGCCTTGCATGTGATGAAATCCAGAATAATGTCATGAACTTTGCATGTCTCCACCTGGCCATACTTTACGTTGTGTGCTTGAATCAAGCTTCTGTTGATGAAACCATAAAAATAACTCTCCCCTACTTCGTATGCACTCCGATGTGGTTCTTCATGGATGAATCCTTTGGAGATCCATTTATGTATCAGATTTCTTTTCTTGATGATATGATCTTCTGGGAATGCACTGAAGTACAACAAACAAGTTCTCATAGGGTGAGGAAGATCAAAATAACTCAGAGATAATATCTTTGTCATGGCTTCAGCATGAGGTTCCTTTGCAAGTGAAGAACCAATAGCAGCCAGTGCCCTGTTCCATTCTTCTTCGGCTGTTTGATCTGCCAGCAAACTAGACATGGTAATAATAGCCAGTGGTAGGCCCTCACATTTTTGCAATATCCCTTCAGACACATTTTCCAGATGCGGTGGGAATAAATCCTCAGAACCGAATGCTCTTTGCAAAAACAACCTTCTGGAGTCAGCAGAACTGAGGGGTTTCATTTTGTAAATATAACCGGTACCAGAGCAACAATATGATGCAACCGTACTATTACGTGTTGTAGTGATAATTCTGCTCCCATGATCATTATTCAGTAAGGCATCCCTTATGGTTTCCCATGCTTCAGTGCTCCAGATATCATCGATCACGATAAGGTACCTGCCACATGATTTTTAACAAACATATATACATTTGAGAGGGAAGCCATATAAGATTGCTTACGCATGCAGTGATATTTGCTAGGCTAGCCATCACTAAAATCTTATAGAAGATGACGACGTGAATGATTGATAGCCATCCCTCCTAAGGATTGGCCATTTAACTAGTTGCCACATCGTCATTAGTTTACTAGTCACCCAACTCGATTACTAGCTAAATCATGTCATTAATTAGCTGAATCAGATATAGTGCTTGCTAGGCAAATCATGTGCTTCAGAATATTGCAGGTTGTTACCAATAGATGCATTAGCAAATTAAAGCCCTTTCTAGCCTAGCGTTGTCATATTCCTTTGGAAGAACATTCCTATAAAGAATTGCTAAAAATCTTACAAACTAGACAGATATTGTAGTGCGTTGTACTACATCATAAGGCTTACTTTTTGTTCTGAAGGTGGTCTCGGAGCCGATCAATAAGTCGCCGCTCGTCATCATTGGAAGTGTTGTGAGAGATTCCCACTCTCTCAGCAGTAGCTCTTAGAACATTTTTCATGTTAGGCTTTCGAGAAACCGACACAAGTGCTGAACATGAGAATTCACCTTTAATGGTTTGGTAGACTGCATTTGCTAGGGTAGTCTTACCAAGACCACCTGTACCAACAATCGACACCACTTGAAGCGGTGTAGAAAAAACTTCATTCTTGAGCCGCTCAATGATATGCTTCTTAGGATCGTCCATGCCCACAATCTTAGCAACATCCACATAAAGTGCATGCAGCCTGGGATCAAGTTCAGAGGTGATAGAGTTGGATATTGGGAAGCCATTTTTGTACCTCTTGTGCCTCTTGCTTGCCTCGATAGCCCGGGCCTTGAGCTTTTCGATCTCGACAGCGATCTCATGGCTTGGTTTGAGCTTCTTAAACTTGTCAAAGAACCCCTTGAGGCCTCTATGGCCATCACCCTCGTGGTCAAGACGAGCCATGAAGTCATCAAGGCAATCTTCCATGTCAGTAGGACAGCTCGCGTACATCGTCCCTCCAAGGTATCATCTCAGGGTCCAGCTGCTCGGCATCCTCAAGCGCCTCAAGCGCAGCCGTCATGCTGCACATCTCATCTCTCGTGGCTTCGAGCTGCCTACGCACGCCTTTGAGCCGGGCGTACTCTTTCTCCGGCAGCTTGAAGAGCTTCTCCAGGAGCGGCTTCATCACCCACACGCCAACGCCCACAAGAGCAGTCTCCATTGCTTTCTGCTACTATCTGAAATTTCTGGATATCGGAGGAAGGTAAAAGTGATGTGATAGCGTGGGAGGAGAGGCAAACAAGGACACCGTTTTAATAGCCTTTTGGTTGAGCTACATTTGCACTGTAAACCCTACACGACCATGTTTTGTTGAACCAGGACCATGCTTTTCTGTAGTTGACTCCATCCACCAGTTGACTAACGGCGAAGATGGCGCGTCAGCTAACTCTAGCCACGCAACTAACTCCGTGCAGTTCTACCGCGTGGCATACGTGGAAAAAAAACTTGATACGACCTAATTGCCATACTTTTCTTTTTGTTCATAAATAGTTTGGATTGCTTACCAGTTGTCATATTTTTCTTTATAAAGAGAATTTATTAAAATTGAGAAGATACATGTAGACATTGAAGATTTACAAATCAAATTAATTAAAACAAGAAAAAGAAAAACATGACACTAAAAAGTCATGCCGATGCAGATGACAGTATGAAACAGCCAGCAACAATCAACAACACCAATCATCACCTTGGCAACACATAAAACTACAGGAGAGATTCTCCAACAATAAGATGCGCCCGCGTTGTCATTGACATATTAAAATCACTGAGCAAGTTCGAGCAAACTCAAAGCAATACCTTAAGAAAAGATCAGCGTGTAAGCACCATCATTGCCAAGTACAACCAACTAAGGTCAAGGATAAGGATCTTCACCGCAGAGCTCGAGGCTGGGTACTCAGAAGCACCATAAAATGACCATCGCCATGTGTTTCTGCCTTACATGCCTACTTCAAACCCATGTTATACGCATATGGAGATAATTGCTCACACGGCTGGCCCTGACGTGGACATACCAGGTGATCGATAACACTTAAACGATTGTAAACACGAGCATCAATCTAGCTAGCGAGAGAGGAAGGTAACCGGCGTCGTCAAAATCCCACATAAGGGACCCCTCCAGCTGCAGGACATCATCCTCCCTAGCAAAGTACATCAAATCGGCAGCCGAGAGCATCTCTAGCAGACCTCGTATAACGCGCGAACCCGCATAATTCTGGCGAGTATACGGGCTCGGCCCAATTTTCTGGCAAGAACAGAGCCCGTATACTCATCCGGCCTGTAGTTTTTTTTACCGTGGCCTGCAAACCTTACCCCCGAAGCCGTATAACTACGGGTTTGCGGGGCAGATTCGGGTCGAAACCCTATCCCCCTGCCGCCGCGTTTCCCCGCGATTCCCCACTCTCTCCATCGCATTTCTCGCCGCCGGTGAGCCCAGTTCCGCCTCCAGCCGCCGTGTGGGGCCGTATGTGGAGCTCCGGCGGGGGCGACGACCCTGAGCGCCAGCGGTGTGCCTGCGCGGACGGCGCGAGGAAGCACGTGGCCAGGAAGTACACCAACCAAGGCCTCGAGCCGCCGGCAAGGCTCCTCCGTCGCGAGACGGAGGAGTACGACCGCCGGCACGGGTAGACGCCCTCCTCGGCCGCGGGCTCTTCCTTTGCCGCGGGCTCTTCCTCTGCCGCGTGGCTCACCTCCGGCGCAGGGGGCCCTTCCGGCGCGGCGCTTCTCCCGTGAAGAGGGAGCCGGCGGAGCTCGTCGCCGCCAAGCAGGAGCCAGAGGAGATCCCGCGCCGAGGCGTCATCGGTCCCGAAGATTACGTCGGCGACGATGTCGAGGCGGTCGCGGCCGCGATTGCCGCACGGAGCTTGCGAGAGGAGGAGCGCCGCTGCCGTGACGAGGAGATCGAAGAGCTCCTTTTCAAGCAGGCGGTCGCGGCCACACCTCGCCGCGAAGGACAAGGACGATGAGTGGCGGCGCGTCCGCGAGGAGCAGCAGAAGAAGTACATCGACCTCGTCAGCTCCGACGAGGAGGACTGACCGACGACTGAGCTCCTCCACCGCGTCGGCCTGGCCGCCGCGAGCTCGTCCATTTTGGTAGTCGCCGCGAGCCCGCAGATCCCCCCCTCTAGTAGTAGAATGTAGTATATATGCGGAAATCCAATTCGGCTCTTGGAAGCATATGCTTCTGCCCATGATTTTTTTTTTCAAATGTCAATTTTTAAAAAAAAAATAGATGTGATCATTGTCACACCAAAACGCTACCTGCAAATTTTGAGGAGAAAAGCTTAAGTATTTTGATCTGTGCAAAAAAAAAAACAAATCCAACGACAAATGTTACACTTATTTTTTGTTTTTATCATCGACGAATCACCGTCGGCCTGTTTCGCATGAAAATTGGCAACACTCTTGTTACACTAACAAGAATATCTACGAAAAAAATCAGAATTTTTAAATTTTATTTACTATCTATTTTGAATTTACTGTTTATTAGGGAGCAAATGCTCCCTAGAGCCAAAACGGCCCTCCCGTATATACGTAGTATGTATGATCTATGTAGAATATTGTGATGAACTATGAATGATCAATGTGATTGCAATTTCTCCCGCGAAAGCTTTTTTTAAATTATACAGTTTCATATGGGGTCTATTCTGCAGCGCATGATTTTGCCCCACAAAACAGATATTTCTCAAACTGTAAACACATTATGCGGGTCGACATTATACGGGGTCTGCTAGAGTTGCTCTGACTAGGGTTTGCCCATGCCGTCCCCTGGGAGCAAGTTGATCCCATTTCTCTGGTTCAGTTCCAACCAAGCGTTGTTTGTAAAGGCGTGACAAGATCTCACAATTCGGCAGATCTTTCTGCTAATCAATGATAGGAACAAAGTATAGTGATGTAAACGCTCTTATATTTCTTTACGGACAAGTGAAACGATGGTATGTAACAAATCAAAGCGCTTAGAGAGTACTTAAACAATACTAGCTCACCGTTACATGTGACCTGATCAAGCAAGAGTCTGTTTTCTTTACAGTGTATACCTTAACTAATTGATCAATCAGTGCAATCCTATGGGTTTATTGACTTGGAAATGGCTACCTGATGGTGAACCATCAACCAACAGCCAACTCCCTTGTATATATTGGGGAATTGTACATGTTGGGAAACTTCTTGTGCCCGGGTCGTTTTCAGCGACCAAACGCAGATTGGTTCCATCTCAAAATTAGGGCAAATAGCGCTCACGCGGATACAAAACAAAGCACAAATGAAACCACCTCTAGGCCGACAGGTTATCCTTCGCTGTGCATATCAGGTACCTTCTGAAGTACTGAGTATAGCTGCATCCCGCGAACTGTTTTGCCCCTCTACTGTGCATATCCTCAAATTCTTCTTTTATTTTTTCGGAAAAAAGGGGAACCTGTATCATTCACGTAGCTGTTACATTGTTCATACGCGGACTTGAATGAAAATCGGCCGTTTGCACAAATTTTGTCCGGTTAGTTCGGATGGTAGTTGAAATATGCGGGCAAAGTTGGATGGCGGCCTCCCGCATCCGTGTCCGCGGACAGATGCGGGAGAAAATTTGCGGGTCGCCGTTGAAGATGCCCTTACTGTTGGGGAACGTTGCATGGAAAACAAAAAAAATTCTACGCATACACAAGATCTATCCATGGAGATGCATAACTACGAGAGGGGAGAGTGTGTCTACGTACACTCGTAGACCGTTTAGCGGAAGCGTTTATTAACGCGGTTAATGTAGTCGAACACCTTCGCGATCGAACAGATCAAGTACCGAACGTACGACACCTCCGCGTTCAGCACACGTTCCGCTCGATGACGTCCTCGCCTTCTTGATCCAGCAAGACGGACGAAGTAGTACATGAGTTCCGGCAGCACGACGGCGTGGTGACGGTGGCGGTGAACTTGTTCCCGCAGGGCTTCGCCGTGCACTACGGAAAACTGGACGGAGGATGAAACTGTGGAGAGGGGCGCCGCACACGGCTAAGAGATTGTCGTGGGTTTTGTGTGGCGCCCCTATATATATATATATATATAGGGGGGGGGGGAGGGGCTGCCCTAGGGCGCCCCCAAGTGGGCCGGCGGCCAGCCTTGGGCTCCTGCCCTAGGGCAGCCCGCCTTTCCTTCCTATGGTGCATGGGAGAAGGCAGGAGGGGAGGCGCCCCCTCCCTTTCCTTTTTCTCATGTAGGAGAGAAGGTAAGAGAGGCTAGCCCTCTTCCCTTCCTTTCCCTAGGGCTGGCGCCATGAGGTGGGGCGCACCAGCCCCATGTGGGCTGGTGTGCTCTCCCTCATCGGCCCAATAAGCCCAATAACTCCCCGTAGGTCTCCCGGAACCCTTTCCGGTGATCCGGTAAATACCTGGTGCATTTCGAAACCTTTCCGGAGACCAAATAGCATCGTCCTATATATCAATCTTTACCTCCGGACCATTCCAGAGCTCCTCGTCATGTCCGTGATTTCATCCGGGACTCCAAACAATATTCGGTCACCAACTCACATAACTCATATAATACTATATCGTCAACGAACGTTAAGCGTGCGGACCCTACGGGTTCGAGAATGATGTAGACATGACCGAGACGACTCTCTAGTCAATAACCAATAGCGGGACCTGGATGCCCATATTGGTTCCTACATATTCTACGAAGATCTTTATCGGTCGAACCTTTATGACAACATACGTAATTACCTTTGCCTGTCGGTATGTTACTTGCCTGAGATTCGATCGTCGGTATCTTCATACTAGTTCAATCTCGTTACCGGCAATTATCTTTACTCGTTCCGTAATACATCATCTCATAACTAACTCCTTAGTCATTTTGCTTGCAAGCTTCTTATGATGTGTATTACCGAGAGGGCCCAGCGATACCTCTCCGATACTCGGAGTGACAAATCCCAAACTCGATTCATGCCAACTCAACAGACACCTTCGGAGATACCTGTAGAGCATATTTATGATCACCCAGTTACGTTGTGACGTTTGATAGCACACAAGGCATTCCTTCGGTATCCGAGAGTTGCATGATCTCATGGTCGAAGGGATATGTATTTGACATTAAGAAAACAGTAGCAATAAACTGAACGATCATATGCTAAGCTAACGGATGGGTCTTGTCCATCACATCATTCTTCTAATGACGTGATCCCGTTATCAAATGACAACTCATGTCTATGATTAGGGAATCTTAACCATCTTTTGATCAACGAGCTAGTCTAGTAGAGGCTCACTAGGGACACGATATTTGTTTATCTATCCACACATGTATTTAAGTTTCTGGTCAATACAATTCTAGCATGAATAATAAACCTTTATCATGAATAGGGAAATATAATAATAACAACTTTATTATTGCCTCTAGGGCATATTTCCATCAGTCTCCCACTTGCACTAGAGTCAATAATCTAGTTCACATCGCCATGTGATTAACACCCATAGTTTACTAGGGTTAATAATCTAGTTCACATCATCATGTGATTAATACCTAAAAAGTTTACTAGAGTCAATAATCTAGTTCACATCACCATGTGATTAATACCCAAAGAGTACTAAGGTGTGATCATGTTTTGTTTGTGAGAGAGGTTTAATCAACGGGTCTGCCATATTCAGATTCGTATGTATTTTGCAAATTTCTATGTCTACAATGCTCTGCATGGAGCTACTCTAGCTAATTGCTCCCACTTTCAATACGTATCCAGATTGAGACTCAAAGTCATCCGGATCGGTGTCAAAGCTTGCATCGATGTAACTCTTTGCGACAAACTCTTTATCATTGATACGTCCATTTTGCATCATGCTTTTACATTGATATTTATTGCATTATGGGATGTTATTACACATTATGTTACAATACTTATGCCTTTTCTCTCTTATTTTACAAGGTTTACACAAAGAGGGAGAATGCCGGCAGCTGGAATTCTGGACCGGAAAGGAGCAAATCTGAGGGACCTACTCTGCACTACTCCAAAAGTCCTGAAAATTTACGGAGAATTATTTGGAATATATAAAAATGTTGGGCGAAGAAATACCAGAGGGGGACCCACCAGGTGGCCACAAGCCTGGGGGGCGCACCCCTAGGGCTTGTGGGCCCCCTGGCAGGTCTCCGGTGCTCATCTGCTGCTATATGGTGGCTTTTGACCTGAAAAAAGTCATAAGGAAGCTTTTGGGACGAAGCGCCGCTGTCTCGAGGCGGAACCTGGGTAGAAGCAATCTAGGGCTCCGGCGGAGCTGTTCTGTCGGGGAAACTTCCCTCCGGGTGGGGGAAATCAAAGCCATCGTCATCACCAACGATCCTCTCATTTAGAGGGGGTCAATCTCCATCAACATCTTCACCAGCACCATCTCCTCTCAAACCCTAGTTCATCTCTTGTATCCGATCTTCATCTCAAAACCTCAGATTGGTACCTGTGGGTTGCTAGTAGTGTTGATTACTTCTTGTAGTTGATGCTAGTTGGTTTATTCGGTGGAAGATCATATGTTCAGATCCTTAATGATATTTATTACCCCTCTGATTATGAACATGAATATGCTTTGTGAGTAGTTACGTTTGTTCCTGAGGACATGGGAGAAGTCCTGTTATAAGTAATCATGTGAATTTGGTATTTGTTCGATATTTTGATGAGATGTATGTTGTCTTTCCTCTAGTGGTGTTATGTGAACGTCGACTACATGACACTTCACCATGATTTGGGCCTAGGGGAAGGCATTGGGAAGTAATAAGTAGATGATGGGTTGCTAGAGTGACAGAAGCTTAAACCCTAGTTTATGCGTTGCTTCGTAAGGGGCTGATTTGGATCCACTTGTTTCATGCTATGGTTAGATTTATCTTAATTCTTCTTTCGTAGTTGCGGATGCTTGCGAGAGGGGTTAATCATAAGTGGGAGGCTTGTCCAAGTAAGAACAGCACCCAAGCATCAGTCCACCCGCATATCAAATTATCAAAGTAACGAACGCGAATCATATGAGCATGATGAAAACTAACTTGACAATAATTCCCATGTGTCCTCGGGAGCGCTTTTCTTTATATAAGAGTTCGTCTAGGCTTGTCCTTTGCTACAAAAAGGATTGGGCCACCTTGCTGCATCTTTGTTACACTTGTTACCCGTTATCTTATCACGAAACTATCTGTTTCCGATAATTTCAGTGCTTGCAGAAAATACCTTGCTGAAAACCGCTTGTCATTTCCTTCTGCTCCTCGTTGGGTCCGACACTCTTACTTATCGAAAGGACTACGATTGATCCCCTATACTTGTGGGTCATCAAGACTCTTTTCTGGCACCGTTGCGGGGGAGTGAAGCACCTTTGGTAAGTGGAATTTGGTAAGGAAACATTTAAATTACGTGCTGAAATTTACTGTCACTTGTCACTATGGAAAATCATCCTTTGAGGGGTTTGTTTGGGGTATCTTCACCTCGACCGGAAGAGCAAAGAATTGCCCCTCAACCTACTGAACCTACTAAACATATTTATTATGAAATTCCTTCGGGTATGATAGAGAAACTGCTAGCTAATCCTTATGCAGGAGATGGAACATTACATCCTGATATGCATCTAATCTATGTGGATGAAGTTTGTGGATTATTTAAGCTTGCAGGTTTGCCCGAGGATGAAGTCAAGAAGAAGGTCTTCCCTTTATCTTTGAAGGAGAAGGCATTGGCATAGTATAGGCTATGCGATGATATTGAGACTTGGAATTACAACCGATTGAAATTCGAATTTCATCAGAAGTTTTATCCTATGCATCTGGTTCATCGTGATCGGAATTATATATATATAATTTTTCGCCTCGTGAAGAAGAAAGTATCGCTCAAGCTTGGGGGAGGCTTAAGTCAATGTTATATTCATGCCCCAATCATGAGCTCTCAAGAGAAATTATTATTCAGAACTTTTATTCTCGGCTTTCTCGTAATGATCAATCCATGCTCGATACTTCTTGTACTGGTTCTTTTATGAAGAAGACTATTGAATTCAAATGGGATCTCTTGGAAAGAATTAAACGCAACTCTGAAGATTAGGAACTCGACGAAGGTAATGAGTCAGGTATAAACCTTAAGTTTGATTGTGTTAAATCTTTTATGGATACCGATGCTTTTCGTGAATTTAGCACTAAATATGGACTTGACTCTGAGATAGTAGCTTCTTTCTGTGAATCATTTGCTACTCATGTTGATCTCCCTAAGGAGAAGTGGTTTAAATATGATCCTCCCATTGAAGTAAAAATAGTAGAACCTATTAAAGCTTAAGACAAAACTATTACTCATAATGTTGATCCTATTATTCCTACTGCTTATATTAAGAAACCACCTTTCCCTGTTAGGGTAAAGGAACATGCTAAAGCTTCAGCCGTGGTTCATAAGAGTTATACTAGAACACCTACACCCCCTGAACAAATTAAATTCGAACCTAGTATTGCTATGGTTAAAGATCTCTTGGTCGATAATATTGATGGACATGTTATTTATTTCTGTGATGAAGCTGCTAGAATTGCTAAACCCGATGATAAAGATAAACATAGACCTGTTGTTGGCATGCCTGTTGTTTCTGTTAAAATAGGAGATCATTGTTATCATGGCTTATGTAATTTGGGTGCTAGTGTGAGTGCAATTCCTTTTACTTTATATCAAGAAATTATGAATGATATTGCACCTGCTAAAATAGAAGATATTGATGTCACTATTAAGCTTGCCAATAGAGATACTATATCACCAATTGGGATTGTTAGAGATGTTGAAGTCTTGTGTGGGAAAATAAAATACCCTACTGATTTTCTAGTTCTTGGTTCCCCACAAGATAATTTTTGTCCCATTATATTTTGTAGACCTTTCTTGAACACTGTTAATGCCAAAATAGATTGTGAGAAAGAAACTGTTAGTGTAAGTTTTGGGGATGTGTCTCATGAGTTTAATTTCTCCAAATTTCGTAGACAACCCCATGATAAAGAATTGCCTAGTAAAGATGAAATTATTGGTCTTGCTTCTATTGCCATGCCTCCTACTGATCCTTTAGAACAATATTTGCTAGACCATGAAAATGGTATGTTCATGAATGAAAGAAAGGAATTAGACGAGATTTTCTTTAAACAAATGCCTGTTTTGAAACACAATTTGCCTGTTGAGACTCTTGGAGATCCTCTACCACCCAAGAGTGATCCTATATTCGATCTTAAACAATTACCTGATACTCTGAAATATGCTTATCTTGATGAGAAAAAGATATATCCTGTTATTATTAGTGCTAACCTTTTAGAACATGAGGAAAAGAAATTATTGAAAACTCTGAAGAAGCACCATGCAACTATTGGATATACTCTGGATGATCTTAAGGGCATTAGTCCCACTCTATGTCAGCATAAAATTAATATGGAACCTGATGCTAAACCTGTTGTTGATCACAAGTGACGGTTGAACCCAAAAATGAAAGAAGTGGTAAGAAATGAAATACTAAAGCTTCTGGAAGCAGGTATAATTTATCCTATTGCTGATAGTAGATGGGTAAGTCATGTTCATTGTGTCCCTAAGAAGGGAGGTATTACCGTTGTTCCTAATGATAAAAATGAATTGATTCCGCAAAGAATTGTCACAGGTTATTGAATGGTTATTGATTTTAGAAAGTTAAACAAAGCTACTAGGAAAGATCATTATCCTATACCTTTTATTGATCAAATACTAGAAAGACTATCAAAACATACACACTTTTGCTTTCTACATGGTTATTCCGGTTTTTCCCAAATACCTGTGTCACAAGAGGATCAAGAAAAAACTACTTTTACCTGCCCTTTCGGTACCTTTGCTTATAGACTTATGCCTTTTGGTTTATGTAATGCACATACAACTTTTCAAAGATGTATGACTGCTATATTCTCTGACTTTTGTGAAAAGATTGTTGAGGTTTTCATGGATGATTTCTCTGTTTACGGAACTTCTTTTGATGATTGCTTAAGCAACCTTGATCGAGTTTTGCAGAGATGTGAAGAAACTAATCTTGTCTTGAATTGGGAGAATTGCCACTTTATGGTTAATGAAGGTATTGTCTTGGGGCATAAAATCTCAGAAAGAGGTATTGATGTTGATAAAGCTAAAGTTGATGCTATTGAAAAAATACCGTGTCCTAAGGATATCAAAGGTATAAGAAGTTTCCTTGGTCATGCTGGTTTCTATAGGAGGTTTATTAAAGACTTCTCTAAAATTTCTAGGCCTCTTACTAATCTCTTGCAAAAGGATGTTCCATTTTTTTTATGATGATTGTGTGGAAGCATTTGAAATACTTAAGAAAGCCTTAATTTCTGCACCTATCGTTCAACCACCTGATTGGAACCTACCCTTTGAAATTATGTGTGATGCTAGTGATTATGCTGTTGGTGCTGTTCTAGGACAAAGAGTTGATAAGAAGTTAAATGTTATCCATTATGCTAGTAAAACTCTAGACAGTGCTAAAAGAAACTATGCTACTACTGAAAAAGAATTTTTAGCGGCTGTATTTGCTTGTGATAAGTTCAGATCTTATATTGTTGATTCCAAAGTAACTGTTCACACTAATCATGCTGCTATTAAATATTTTATGGAAAAGAAAGATGTTAAACCTAGACTTATTAGATGGGTTCTCTTGCTACTAGAATTTGACTTGCATATTATTGATAGAAAGGGAGCTGAGAATCCCGTAGCAGACAACTTGTCTAGGTTAGAAAATATTCTTGATGACCCACTACCTATTGATGATAGCTTTCCTGATGAACAATTAGCTGTCATAAATGCTTCTCGTAGTGCTCCTTGGTATGCTGATTATGCCAATTATATTGTTGCTAAATTTATACCACCTAGTTTCACATACCAGCAAAAGAAGAAGTTTTTCTATGATTTATGACATTACTTCTGGGATGACCCACACCTTTATAAAGGAGTAGATGGTGTTATTAGACGTTGTGTACCTGAGCATGAACAGGAACAGATCCTACGCAAGTGTCACTCTGAGGCCTACGGAGGACACCATGCTGGAGATAGAACTGCACACAAGGTATTACAATCTGGTTTTTATTGGCCTACTCTTTTCAAGGATGCTCGTAAGTTTGTCTTGTCTTGTGATGAATGTCAAAGAATTGGTAATATTAGTAGACATCAGGAAATTCCTATGAATTATTCACTTGTTATTGAACCATTTGATGTTTGGGGATTTGATTATATGGGACCTTTTCCTTCCTCTAATGGGTATACACATATTTTGGTTGCTGTTGATTATGTTACTAAGTGGGTAGAAGCCATTCCAACTAGTAGTGCTGATCATAACACCTCCATTAAAATGCTTAAAGAAGTTATTTTCTAGAGGTTTGGAGTCCCTAGATATTTAATGACTGATGGTGGTTCACACTTTATTCATGTGCTTCCCGTAAATTGCTTGCCAAATATGATGTTAACCATAGAATTGCATCTCCATATCATCCTCAGTCTAGTGGTCAAGTGGAATTAAGTAACTGAGAAATAAAGTTGATTTTGCAAAAGATTGTTAATAGGTCCAGAAAGAATTGGTCTAGGAAACTTGATGATTGATGTCTGCTAGAACTACGTCGGTATTTCCCCAAAGAGGAAGGGATGATGCAGCACAGCGCCGGTAGGTATTTCCCTCAGTGATGAGACCAAGGTTATCGAACCAGTAGGAGAACCACGCAACACTACGTGAATGGTACCTGCACACAAATAACAAATACTCGCAACCCGACGTATTAAAGGGGTTGTCAATCCCTTTCGGGCAACGGCGCCAGAGATGGCTAGTGGACGGGAGTAAGTTGTAATAGATTGGATAAATAGATCTCGAATAAATGCAAAATAAAATAAAGTGCAGCAAGGTATTTTTGGGTTTTTGGAAATATAGATCTGAAAACAAAAGCAAATAAAAATAGATCGCAACGGCAAATATATTAAAGAAGAGACCCGGGGGCCGTAGGTTTCACTAGTGGCTTCTCTCGACAAAAATAGCAAACGGTGAGAAAACAATTACTGTTGGGCAATTGATAGAACTTCAAATACTCATGACGATATCCAGGCAATGATCATTATATAGGCATCACGTCCAAGATTAGTAGACCGACTCCTGCCTGCATCTACTACTATTACTCCACACATCGACCGTTATCCAGCATGCATCTAGTGTATTAAGTTCATGGAAAAACGGAGTAATGCAATAAGAACGATGACATGATGTAGACAAGATCTATTTATGTAGAAATAGACCCCATCTTGTTATCCTTAATAGCAACGATACATACGTGTCGTTTCCCTTTCTGTCACTGGGATCAAGCACCGTAAGATCGAACCCATTACAAAGCACCTCTTCCCATTGCAAGATAAATATATCAAGTTAGCCAAACAAAACCCAAATATCGGAGAAGAAATACGAGGCTATAAGCAATCATGCATATAGGAGATCAAAGAAGACTCAAATAACTTTCATGGATAAAAACATAGATCTGATCATAAACTCAAAGTTCATCGGATCCCAACAAACACACCGCAAAAAGAGTTACATCATATGGATCTCCAAGAGACCATTGTATTGAGAATCAAAAGAGAGAGAGAAAGCCATCTAGCTACTAATTACGGACCCGTAGGTCTACAAAGAACTACTCACGCATCATCGAAGAGGCATCAATGGACATGATGAACCCCTCCGAGATGGTGTCTAGATTGGATCTGGTGTTTCTGGAACTTGCGGTGGCTAGAATTGATTTTCGTTGACTCTCCTAGGGTTTCTGGAATATTGGGGTATTTATAGAGCAAAGAGGCGGTGCGGGAGGCGGCCGAGGTGGGCACAACCCACCTGGGCGCGCCTGGGCCTCCAGGCGCGCCCTGGTGGGTTGTGCTCCCCTCGGGGCACCCCCCAGGTGCTTCTCCAGCCCACTGGATGTCTTCTGGTCCAAAAAAATCCACAAAAAGTTTCGCTGCGTTTGGACTCCGTTTGGTATTGTGTTCCTCCGATGTAAAAAACATGCAGAAAACATCAACTGGCACTGGGCACTATGCCAATATGTTAGTACCAAAAAATGATATAAAATGACTATAAAATGATTGTAAAATATCCAAGAATGATAATATAACAGCATGGAACAATAAAAAATTATAGATACATTGGAGACGTATCAACATCCCCAAGCTTAATTCCTGCTCGTCCTCGAGTAGGTAAATGATAAAAACAAAATTTTTGATGTGGAATGCTGCCTAACATGTTCATCACATATTCTTTTCTTTATAGCATGGACATTTGGACTTTTATATGGTTCAAAGCAATAGTCTAGTTTTGACATGATAACTTAAATACTCAAGCATATCAACAAGCAACATGTCTTTCAAAATATCAACGCTAAAATAAGTTATCCCTAGCCCATTATGCTCAATCATTGATCCATTCATGAAACACACTCGCATATTAGCTACACCCAATGCTCAAGTATGATCATAGTGCCCCTTAGTTGGTGCTTTATAAGAGAAGATGGAGACTCAAAAATAAAAATTGCATAAAGTAAAAGAAAGGCCCTTCGCGGAGGGAAGTAGGGATTTGTAGAGGTGCCAGAGCTCAAAGCAAAAATTGAGAGATAAAAAACATTTTGAGAGGCATACTTTTCCCACCAACGAAAACGACTTAGAGTTCCCCACACTTTCCATGCTAGATATATCATAGGCGGTTCCCAAACAGAAAATAAAGTTTATTCCTTTTTCCACCATTTCTTTCACTTTCCATGGCTAGCCGTATCCACGGGTGCCCTCCATACCAACACTTTCCAAGGACTTTATTATTTGACAACATAAAGTAAATTAATTTATTCATTTTGGGACTGGGCATCCCTAATACCTTTGCCTTACTCTCGTGCAATGACAAGTGAATAAACACTCATCGTGAGAATAACACATCTAGCATGGAAAATATCGGCCACCCCTCACTGCCTCGCGAGCGGTACGAGCACACAAAAGAGAAATTTATTTTGAAAATTAGAGATGGCACATGCAAATTTTCTTAGAACGGCAAAAAAATACCGCATATAGGTAGATATAGTGGACTCATATGGCAAAACTGGTTTAAAGGGTTTTGGATGCACAAGTAGTGATCATACTCAGTGCAAAATGAAGGCTAGCAAAAGATTGAGAAGCGACCAACCAAGAAATGAAAAATCTCATAAGCGAGCATTAAGCATAATTAACACCGAATAATGCACCACAAGTAGGATATAATTTCATTGCATAACTATTGACTTTCGTGCATGCATAGGGAATCACAAACCCTAACACCAATATTCTTACTAAAGCATAATTACTCATCAACATAACTCACATATCACATCATCATATCTCAAAACTCTTACAAGGAATCAAGTTTATTTTGTCCAATGATCTTCATGAAAGTTTTTATTATATCCTTCTTGGGTATCTATCACTTTGGGACTAATTTTTATGTGTTGCTTTTGATAAGCTCAAACAAATATAAGTGAAGATCATGAGCATAATATTTCTTTCTCTCAAATTAATTTAAGTGAAGCAAGAGAGAATTTCTTATTTTTTTTACTAAATCCCAAATATATCTAAGTGAAGCATGAGAGCATTTCTTAAAAAATAATAAAGCACACCGTGCTCAAAAAGATATAAGTGAAGCACTAGAGCAATTCTATAGCTCATAAAGATTTAAGTGAAGCATGGAGAGCAATTCTAACAAGTCATGGCATAATTTTGGCTCTCTCAAATAGGTGTGTCCAGCAAGGATTCAAGACTTAAAACAAAAAGCAAAACAAGCAAAGACTCATATCATACAAGACGCTCCAAGCAAAACTCATAGTATGTGACGAATAAAAATATAGTTCCGAGTAAAATACCGATGGTCGTTAGAAGAAAGAGGGGATGCCACTCGGGCATCCCCAAGCTTAGGATCTTCTTACTCCTTATTCCTTCATCCATTGTAAGATCACCCAAAACTTGAAAACTTCAATCACACAAAACTCAACAAAACCTTCGTGAGATCCGTTAGTATAAGAAAACAAATCACTACTATAAGTACTGTAGAAAACCAATTCATATTTTATTCTTGCATTATATCTACTGTATTCCAACTTTTCTATGGCAAAAACTCTTCAAAGAAAACTATAGAATCATTAAAACAAGCACACAACGCAAAGAAAACAGAATCTGTCTAAAACAGAACAGTCTGTAGCAATCTGAATATTTCGAATACTTCTGTAACTCAAAAATTCTGAAAAGTTAGAACAACAGAGAAAATTTGTATGTAAATCTTGTGTAAAAAAATTCAGAATTTTTCGTCTCTTCTGTGAATTTTCAAAATTGTTTTACTGGACGCAAAAGTTTCTGTTTTCCAACAAGATCAAATCAACTATCACCCAAATCAATCCTAAAGGCTTTACTTGGCACAAACACTAATTAAAACACAAAAAATTCAATCATACCAGTAGCATTATTATGCTAACACTCAAGAACAGAAAGCAAAAGGCAAAAAATAAATTTTATTCATTGGGTTGCCTCCCAACAAGCGCTATCGTTTTACGCCCCTAGCTAGGCATAAAGCAAGGATCTAAGTATTGTCATCTTTGGTTCTAGATCCATAAGATGACCTCATGATTGATTCATATGGTGGCCTAATTCTTGTTCTAGGGAAGTGTCCCATACCCTTCCTTAGTGGAAATTGAAATTTAATATTGTCTTCTTTCATATCAATCACGACGCCAATAGTACGTAAAAACGGTCTACCAAGAATAATTGGACAAGACGGATTGCAATCAATATCAAGAACAATAAAATCTATGGGCACATAATTCCTATTTGCAAGAATAAGAACATCATTAATTCTTTCCATAGGCTTTTTAATAGTAGAATCCGCCAAGTGCAAATTTAAAGAGCATTCTTCAATATCGGTAAGACCAAACACATCACATAAAGATTTCGGAATTGTAGAAACACTAGCACCCAAGTCACATAAAGCAAAACACTCATAATTTTTAATCTTGAATTTGATAGTAGGTTCCCATTCATCATGTAATTTTCTAGGAATTGAAACCTCTAATTCCAACTTTTCTTCTAAAGCTTTCATCATAGCATCAACAATATGTTTAGTAAAAGCTTTATTTTGTTCATAAGCATGGGGTGAATTTATCATGGATTGCAACAAAGAAATACAATCAATCAAAGAGCAACTATCATAATTAAAGTCTTTGTAATCCAAAAGAGTGGGCACATCACTAACTAAAGTTTTGACCTCTTCAAACCCACTTTTATCAATTTTCTCAACAAGATTTTCACCCTCCGAATTATTGGGACGCCTTCTAACTAAAGTTGACTCTTCTCTAGTCCCTTTTTCATCAATCTTAATTTTACTAAACAAAGAATCAATAGAAGAAACACCAATCATTTTAAGATCTTCATCACTTTTGTGAAAGCAATCACTAGAAAACGCCTTTTCTAAAAATTCTCTTCTAGCTCTAAGCATAGCGGTTCTTTTCTTACTTTCATCCATGGAAACATAAAGTGCTTTAATTGATTCTTCAACCTTAGGCACAAAAATTTTCATCTTGAGATTTTCTACATCATGAGAGATTCTATCAACACTTCTAGACAAATCATCAATTTTATTCAACTTTTCTTCTATTGTAGCATTGAAAACTTTTTGAGTATTGATAAATTCTTTAATATTATTCTCAATATCAGAGGTGTTCCTATTATTATTTTAAGAAGGATTACCATAGGAATTAGAGGAATTACTAGGAAAAGGCCTAGGATTAAAATTACCTCTATAAGCATTGTTATTGAAGTTGTTTCGCGAAATAAAATTCACATCTATGGCATCACTATTTTGCTCAATCAAAGTAGACAAAGGCACATCATTAAAATCAATAGGAGCACTTTTATTAGCAACCAATTTCATAAGAGCATCAACTTTTTCATTCAAAGAAGAAATTTCTTCAACCGAATTAACTTTTTTACTAGTAGGAGCTCTTTCGGTATGCCATTGTGAATAATTTGCCATGATATTATCAAGCAATTTAGTGGCTTCACCCAAAGTAATTTCCATAAAGGTACCACCGGTGGCGGAATCTAAAAGATTACGAGAAACAAAATTCAACCCCGCGTAAAAAAATTGTATGATCATCCAAAGATTTAACCCATGAGTTGGGCAATTCCTTAGCATCAATTTCATCCTTTCCCAAGATTGTGCAATATGCTCATGTTCAAGTTGCTTGAAATTCATGATCTGGGTTCTAAGGGAAATATTTTTTGCGGGCGGAAAATACTTAGTAATGAAAACATCTTTGCACTTATTCCAAGAATCGATACTATTGTGAGGAAAAGAAGAAAACCAAATTTTGGCATGATCTCGCAAAGAAAACGGGAATAATTTCAACTTCACAACATCATTGTCCACATCTTTTTTCTTTTGCATATCGCATAATTCCACGAATGTGTTAAGATGGGACGCGACATCCTCATTAGGAGTACCAGAAAATTGATCTTTCATAACAAGATTCAGCAAAGCAGTATTAATATCACAAGTCTCCGCACTAGTGGCGGGAGGAGCAATCGGAGTGCTAAGAAAATCATTGTTTTTGGTATTTGAGAAATCACACAACTTGGTGTTCTCTTGAGTCATGGTGACTTCGCAACAAGATTGCACTCAAAAACAGATCTGACGAGAAAACGGCGAACGAAAAAGAGGGCGAATAAAATGGAAAAAATTTGTGAAGTGGGGGAGAGGAAAACGAGAGGCAAATGGCAAATAATGTAAATTGCGAGGAGATGAGATTTGTGATTAGGAACCTGGTAGATGTTGATGATGTCTCCCCGGCAACGGCGCCAGAAATTCCTTTTGATGTCTGCTAGAACTACGTCGGTATTTCCCCAAAGAGGAAGGGATGATGCAGCATAGCGACGGTAGGTATTTCCCTTAGTGATGAGACCAAGGTTATCGAACCAGTAGGAGAACCACGCAACTCTACATGAACGGTACCTGCACACAAATAACAAATACTCGCAACCCGATGTATTAAAGGGGTTGTCAATCCCTTTCGGGCAACGACGCCAGAGATGGCTAGTGGACGGGAGTAAGTTGTAATAGATTGGATAAATAGATCTCGAATAAATGCAAAATAAAATAAAGTGCAGCAAGGTATTTTTGGGTTTTTGGAAATATAGATCAAAAAACAAAAGCAAATAAAAATAGATCGCAAAGGCAAATATATTAAAGAAGAGACCCGGGGGCCGTAGGTTTCACTAGTGGCTTCTCTCGACAAAAATAGCAAACGGTGAGAAAACAATTACTGTTGGGCAATTGATAGAACTTCAAATACTCATGACGAAATCCAGGCAATGATCATTATATAGGCATCACGTCCAAGATTAGTAGAACGACTCCTGCCTGCATCTACTACTATTACTCCACACATCGACCGCTATCCAGCATGCATCTAGTGTATTAAGTTCATGAAAAAACGGAGTAATGCAATAAGAACGATGACATGATGTAGACAAGATCTATTTATGTAGAAATAGACCCCATCTTGTTATCCTTAATAGCAATGATACATACGTGTCATTTCTCTTTCTGTCACTGGGATCAAGCACCGTAAGATCGAACCCATTACAAAGCACTTCTTCCCATTGCAAGATAAATAGATCAAGTTGGCCAAACAAAACCCAAATATCGGAGAAGAAATACGAGGCTATAAGCAATCATGCATATAAGAGATCAAAGAAGACTCAAATAACTTTCATGGATAAAAACATAGATCTGATCATAAACTCAAAGTTCATCGGATCCCAACAAACACACCGCAAAAAGAGTTACATCATATGGATCTCCAAGAGACCATTGTATTGAGAATCAAACGAAAGAGAGAAAGCCATCTAGCTACTAACTACGGACCCGTAGGTCTACAAAGAACTACTCACGCATCATCGGAGAGGCACCAATGGACATGATGAACCCCTCCGAGATGGTGTCTAGATTGGATCTGGTGTTTCTAGAACTTGCGGTGGCTGGAATTGATTTTCGTTGACTCTCCTAGGGTTTCTGGAATATTGGGGTATTTATAGAGCAAAGAGGCGGTGCAGGAGGCAGAAGAGGTGGGCACAACCCACCTGGGCGCGCCCTGGTGGGTTGTGCTCCCCTCGGAGCACCGCCCAGGTGTTTCTCCGGCCCACTGGTTGTCTTCTGGTCCAAAAAAAATCCACAAAAAGTTTCGCTGCGTTTGGACTCCGTTTGGTATTGATTTCCTGCGATGTAAAAAACATGCAGAAAACAGCAACTGGCACTGGGCACTATGTCAATAGGTTAGTACCAAAAATGATATAAAATGACTATAAAATGATTGTAAAACATCCAAGAATGATAATATAACAGCATGGAACAATAAAAAATTATAGATACGTTGGAGACGTATCAATGATGCATTATGGGCTTATGGAACTGCTTATAAAAACCCTATGGGTATGTCTCCATATAAAATGGTTTATGGAAAAGCATGTCACTTACCTCCTGAACTAGAACATTAAGCTTATTGGGCAATTAAAGAGATTAACTATGATTTTAAACTTGCTGGAGATAAGAGGTTATTTGACATTAGCTCACTTGATGAATGGAGAACCCAAGCCTATGAGAATGCCAAACTATTTAAAGAGAAAGTTAGAAGATGGCATGATAAAAGGATACAAAAGCGTGAATTCAATGTAGGTGACCATGTCTTGCTATACAATTCTCGTCTAAGATTTTTTGCAGGAAACCTTCTCTCTAAATGGGAAGGGCCTTACATTATCGAGGAAGTTTATCGTTCCGGTGCCATCAAAATCAACAACGCCGAAGGCACTAACCCGAAGGCGGTAAACGGGCAAAGAATCAAACATTATATCTCAGGTACACCCATAAATGTTGAAACCAATATTATGAAGGAAATATGCCCTAGAGGCAATAATAAAGTTGTTATTTTATATTTCCTTATTCATGATAAAGATTTATTATTCATGCTAGAATTGTATTGATCGAAAACTTAAATATATGTGTGAATAGATAAACAAATACCGTGTCCCTAGTAAGCCTCTACTAGACTAGCTCGTTGATCAAAGATGGTTAAGGTTTCCTAACCATAGACATGTGTTGTCATTTGATAACAGGATTACATCATTAGGAGAATGATGTGATGGACAAGACCCATCTGTTAGCTTAGCATATTGATCGTTCAGTTTATTGCTATTGCTTTCTTCATGTCAAATACATATTCCTCCGACTATGAGATTATGCAACTCTCGGATACCAGAGGAATACCTTGTGTGCTATCAAATGTCACAACGTAACCGGGTGATCATAAAGATGCTCTACAGGTATCTCCGAAGGTGTTTGTTGAGTTGGCATAGACCGAGATTAGGATTTGTCACTCCGAGTATCGGAGAGGTATCTCTGGGTCCTCTCGGTAATACACATCATAAGCTTGCAAGCAAATGACTAAGGAGTTAGTTACGAGATGATGTATTATAGAATGAGTAAAGAGACTTGCTGGTAACTAGATTGAACTAGGTATGAAGATACCGACGATCGAATCTCGGGTAAGTAACATACCGATGGACAAAGGGAATTACGTATGTTGTCATAACGGTTCGACCGATAAAGATCTTCGTAGAATATGTAGGAGCCAATATGGGCATCCAGGTTCCAGTATTGGCTATTGACCGGAGAGGTGTCTCGGTCATGTCTACATAGTTCTCGAACCCGTAGGGTCCGCACGCTTAACGTTCATTGACGATATAGTGTTATATGAGTTATATGATTTGGTGACCGAATGTTGTTCGGAGTCCCGGATGAGATCACGGACATGACGAGGAGTCTCGAAATGGTCGAGAGGTAAAGATTGATATATAGGACGATGGTATTCGGACACCGGAAGTGTTTCGGAGTGTACCGGATAGTCATCGGAGTACCGGAGGGAGTACCGGACACCCCCGGGAGGATAGTGGGCCTATTGGGCCACAAGAGGGGAGCACACCAGCTCACAAGGGGCTGGCGCACCCCCCATGGCAGCCTCCCAAGTCGGGGAAAGGAAAGGGGGGATTCGGCCTCCCCCTTCCTTCCCTCTTCCCCCTTTCCTTTTCCCCTCCGATAAATATGGTAAGGGGGGGCGCCACTTGGGAAGGGACCCCTTGTAGGATTCAGCCTACTTGGGGCGCCCTCCTGGATGCTCCCTCCTCCCCCCACCTATATATATGTGGGAGGGGCGCCTAGCACAATCACAACAACTGCTTAGCCGTGTGCGGCGCCCCCTCCACCGTTTACACCCTCGGTCATATTTTCGTAGTGCTTAGGCGAAGCCCTACAGAGATCACTGCATCGTGACCGTCACCATGCTGTCGTGCTGCCAGAACTCATCTACTACCTCGTCGTCTTGCTGGATCAAGAAGGCGGAGGACATCACCGAGCTGAACATGTGCTGAACGCGGAGGTGCCGTACGTTCGGTTGGAGCGCGAAGAAGTTCGACTACATCAACCGCGTTACTAAACGCTTCCGCTTACGGTCTACGAGGGTACATAGACACACTCTCCCCTCTCGTTGCTATGCGTCTCCATGGATAGATCTTGCGTGTGCGTAGAATTTTTTTGTTTTCCATGCAACGTTTCCCAACAGTGGCATCTGAGCCAGGTTTATGCGTAGATGATATGCACGAGTAGAACACAAAGAGTTGTGGGCGATGATAGTCATACTGCTTACCACCAACGTCTTATTTTGATTCACCGGTATTGTGGGATGAAGCGGCCCGGACCAACCTTACATGTCCACGCATATGAGACCGGTTCCACCGATAGACATGCAACTAGTTTTGCATAAAGGTGGCTGGCGGGTGTTTGTTTCTCCTACTTTAGTTGAATCAAATTTGACTATGGCCGGTCCTTGAAGAAGGTTAAAACAACAAACTTGATGAAACGCCGTTGTGATTTTTGCGTAGGTAAGAACGGTTCTTGCTAGAAGCCCGTAGCAGCCACGTAAAACTTGCAACAACAAAGTAGAGGACGTCTAACTTGTTTTTGCAAGGCATGCAGTGATGTGATATGGTCAAAATATGATGTGATATATGTTGATGTATGAGATGATCATGTTTTGTAATATCGACAACCGGCAGGAGCCTTAGGGTTGTCTCTTTATTGTATGAAGTGCAAGCGCCATGTAATTGATTTACTTTATCACTATGCGTTAGCGATAGTTGTAGAAGCAATAGTTGGCGAGACGACCCCGACGCAACGATGGAGATTAAGGTGTCGAGCCGGTGATGATGGAGATATGCATGACGATGCTTTGGAGATGGAGATCAAAAGCACAAGATGATGATGGCCATATCATGTCACATATTTTGATTGCATGTGATGTTTATCCTTTATGCATCTTATTTTGCTTAGAACGGCGGTAGCATTATAAGATGATCCCTTCACTAAATTTCAAGATAAAAGTGTTCTCCCCGAGTATGCACCGTTTCCAAAGTTCATCGTTTCGAAGCACCTCGTGATGATCGGGTGTGATAGACTCTACGTTCACATACAACGGGTGTAAGACAGTTTTGCACATGCAGAATACTTGGGTTAAACTTGACGAGTCTAGCATGTACAGACATGGTCTCGGAACACTGGAGACCGAAAGGTCGAACGTGAGTCATATAGTAGATATGATCAACATAGAGATGTTCACCATTGATGACTACCCCATCTCACGTGATGATCGAACATGGGTTAGTTGATTTGGATCACGTATCACTTAGATAACTTGAGGGATGTTTATTTAAGTGGGAGTTCATTAGTAATTTGATTAATTGAACTTAATTTATCATGAACTTAGTATTATAGTTTTGCATATCTATGTTGTAGATCAATGGCCTGAGCTACCGTTCCCCTAAATTTTAATGCGTTCCTAGAGAAAGCTAAGTTGAAAGATGATGGTAGCAACTACACGGACTGGGTCTGTAACTTCAGGATTATCCTCATTGCTGCATAGAAGAACTATGTCCTTGATGCACCGCTAGGTGAAAGACCTACTTCAGGAGCTGAAGCAGATGTTATGAACGTCTGGCAAGGTCGATCTGATTACTACTCGATAGTTCAGTGTGCCATGCTTTACGGCTTAGAACCGGGACTTCAAAGACGTTTTGAACGTCATGGAGCATATGAGATGTTCCAAGAGTTGAAGTTAATATTTCAAGCCCGGGTTGAGAGATATGAAGTCTCCAAAAAGTTCTATAGCTGCAAGATAGAAGAGAACAGTTCTGTCAGTGAACACATACTCAAAATGTCTGGGTATCATAACCACTTGACTCAGCTGGGAGTTGATCTTCCAGTTGATAGTGTTATTGACAGAGTTCTTCAATCACTGCCACCAAGCTACAAAGGCTTTTTGATGAACTATAATATGCAAGGGATGAATAAAACGATTCCTGAGCTCTTCGCAATGCTTAAGGCCGCGAAGGTAGAAATCAAGAAGGAGCATCAAGTGTTGATGGTTAACAAGACCACTAGTTTCAAGAAAAAGGGCAAGGGAAAGAAAGGGAACTTCAAGAAGAATGGCAAGCAAGTTGCCACTCCCGGGAAGAAGCCCAAAGCTGGATCCAAGCCTGAAACTGAGTGCTTCTACTACAAAGGGAATGATCACTGGAAGCGGAACTACCCCAAATACATGGCGGATAAGAAGGATGGCAAAGTGAACAAATGTATATTTGATATACATGTTATTGATGTGTACCTTACTAATGCTCGTAGCAGCACCTGGGTATTTGATACTGATTCGGTTGCTCATATTTTTAACTCAAAACAGGAGCTGCAGAATAAATGAAGATTGGCTAAGGACAAGGTGATGATGCACGTCGGAAATGGTTCCAAGGTCGATGTGATCGCCGTCGGCACGCTACCTCTACATCTACCTTTAGGATTAGTTTTAGACCTCAATAATTGTTATTTGGTGCCCGCATTGAGCATGGACATTATATCTGGATCTTGTTTATTGTGAGACGGTTATTCATTTAAATCAGAGAATAATGGTTGTTCTATTTATATGAGTAATATCTTTTATGGTCATGCACCCTTGATGAGTGGTCTATTATTGTTGAATCTCAATCGTAGTGATACACATATTCATAATATTGATGTCAAAAGATGCAAAGTTGATGATGATAGTGCAACATACTTGTGGCACTGCCGTTTAGGTCATATTGGTGTAAAGCGCATGAAGAAACTCCATACGGATGGACTTTTAGAATCACTTGATTATGAATCATTTGATACTTGCGAACCATGACTCATGGGAAAGATGACTAAAACTCCGTTCTCCGAAACAATGGAGCGAGCTAATGACTTATTGGAAATAATACATACCGATGTATGCGGTCCGATGAGTGTTGAGGCACGCAGTGGGTATCGTTATTTTCTGACCTTCACAGATGATTTGAGTAGGTATGGGTATATCTACTTGATGAAACACAAGTCTGAAACATTTGAAAAGTTCAAAGAATTTCAGGGTGAAGTGGAGAATCATCGTAACAAGAAAATAAAGTTTCTACAATCTGATCGCGGAGGTGAATATTTGAGTTACGAGTTTGGCCTTCATTTAGAACAATGTGGAATTGTTTCACAACTCATGCCACCTGGAACACCACAGCGTAATGGTGTGTCCGAACGTCGTAACTGTACTTTATTAGATATGGTGCGGTCTATGATGTCTCTTACCGATTTACCACTATCATTTTGGGGTTATGCATTAGAGACAGCCGCATTCACGTTAAATAGGGCACCGTCTAAATACATTGAGACAACACCGTATGAACTGTGAATTGGTAGGAAACCTAGGCTGTCGTTTCTTAAAGTTTGAGGTTGCGACAGTTATGTCAAAAGGCTTCAACTTGATAAGCTCGAACCCAAATCGGAGAAGTGCGTCTTCATAGGATACCCTAAGGAAACAATTGGGTACACCTTCTACCACAGATCTGAAGGCAAGATCTTTGTTGCCAAGAACGGAACCTTTCTAGAGAAGGAGTTTCTCTCGAAAGAAGTGAGTGGGAGGAAAGTAGAACTTGATGAGGTAATTGTACCTTCTCTCGAATTGGAAAGTAGCATATCACAGAAAATTGTTCCTGTGATGCCTACACCAACTAGAGAGGAAGGAAATGGCAATGATCATGAAACTTCAGATCAAGTTACTACTGAACCTCGTAGGTCGACCAGAGCAAGATCTGCACCGGAGTGGTATGGTAATCCTGTTCTGGAAGTCATGTTATTAGACCAAGGCGAACCTACGAACTATGAAGAAACTATGATGAGCCCAGATTCCGATAAATGGCTTGAGGCCATGAAATCTGAGATAGGATCCATGTATGAGAACAAAGTGTGGACTTTGGTGGACTTGCCCGATGATCGACAAGCCATTGAGAATAAATGGATCTTCAAGAAGAAGACTGACGCTGATGGTAATGTTACTGTCTACAAAGCTCGACTTGTCGCGAAAGGTTTTTGACAAGTTCAAGGAGTTGACTACGATGAGACTTTCTCACCCGTAGCGATGCTTAAGTCTGTCCGAATCATGTTAGCAATTGCCGCATTTTATAATTATGAAATCTGGCAAATGGACGTCAAAACTGCATTCCTTAATGGATTTCTTAAGGAAGAGTAGTATATGATGCAACCGGAAGGTTTTGTCGATCCTAAAGGTGCTAACAAAGTACTCCAGCGATCCATCTATGGACTGGTGTAAGCATCTTGGAGTTGGAATATACGCTTTGATGAGGTGATCAAAGCATATGGTTTTATACAGACTTACGGTGAAGCCTGTATTTACAAGAAAGTGACTGGGAGCTCTGTAGCATTTCTGATATTATATGTGGATGACATATTGTTGATTGGAAATGATATAGAATTTCTAGATAGCATAAAAGGATACTTGAATACGAATTTTTCAATGAAAGACCTCGGTGAAGCTGCTTATATATTGGGCATCAAGATCTATAGAGATAGATCGAGACGCTTAATAGGACTTTCACAAAGCACATACCTTGATAAAGTTTTGAAGAAGTTCAAAATGGATCAGTCAAAGAAAGGGTTCTTGCCTGTGTTACAAGGTGTGAAGTTTAGTCAGACTCAAAGCCCGACCACTGCAGAAGATAGAGGGAAAATGAAAGTCATTCCCTATGCCTCAGCCATAGGTTCTATCATGTATGCTATGCTGTGTACCAGACCCGATGTGTGCCTTGCCATAAGTCTGGCAGGGAGGCACCAAAGTAATCCAGGAGTGGATCACTGGACAACGGTCAAGAACATCCTGAAGTACCTGAAAAGGACCAAGGATATGTTTCTCGTTTATGGAGGTGACGAAGAGCTCGTCGTAAATGGTTACGTCGATGCTAGTTTCAACACTGATCCGGATGACTCTAAGTCACAAATCGGATACGTATTGAATGGTGGAGCTGTCAGTTGGTGCAGTTCCAAGAAGAGCATCGTGGCAGGATCTATGTGTGAAGCGGAGTACATAGCTACTTCGGAAGCAGCACATGAAGGAGTATGGATGAAGGATTTCATATCCGATCTGGGTGTAATACCCAGTGCATCGGGTCCAATGAAAATCTTTTGTGACAACACTGGAGCAATTGCCTTGGCGAAGGAATCCAGGTTTCACAAGAGAACCAAACACATCAAGAGGCACTTCAACTCCATTCGTGAAAAGGTCAAGGATGGAGACATAGAAATTTGCAAAATACATACGGATCTGAATGTGGCAGACATGTTGACTAAGCCTCTTCCACGAGCAAAACATGATCAGCACCAAGACTACATGGATGTTAGATTCATTACAATGTAATCTAGATTATTGACTCTAGTGCAAGTGGGAGACTGAAGGAAATATGCCCTAGAGGCAATAATAAAGTTGTTATTTTATATTTTCTTATTCATGATAAAGGTTTATTATTCATGCTAGAATTGTATTGATCGGAAACTTAAATACATGTGTGAATATATAAACAAATACCGTGTCCCTAGTTAGCCTCTACTAGACTAGCTCGTTGATCAAAGTTGGTTAAGGTTTCCTAACCATAGACATGTGTTGTCATTTGATAACAGGATCACATCATTAGGAGAATGATGTGATGGACAAGACCCATCCGTTAGCTTAGCATATTGATCGTTCAGTTTATTGCTATTGCTTTCTTCATGTCAAATACATATTCCTCCAACTATGAGATTATGCAACTCCCGGATACCGGAGGAATACCTTGTGTGCTATCAAACATCACAACGTAACTGGGTGATCATAAAGATGCTCTATAGGTATCTCCGAAGGTGTTTGTTGAGTTGGCATAGATCGAGATTAGGATTTGTCACTCCGAGTATCGGAGAGGTATCTCTGGGCCCTCTCGGTAATACACATCATAAGCTTGCAAGAAAATGACTAAGGAGTTAGTTACGAGATGATGTATTATGGAACGAGTAAATAGACTTGCCGGTAACGAGATTGAACTAGGTATGAAGATACCGACGATCGAATCTCGGGCAAGTAACATACCGAAGGACAAAGGGAATTACATATGTTGTCATAACGGTTCAACCGATAAAGGTCTTCATAGAATATGTAGGAGCCAATATGGGCATCTAGGTTCCAGTATTGGTTATTGACCGGAGAGGTGTCTCGGTCATGTCTACATAGTTCTCGAACCCGTAGGGTCCGCACGCTTAACGTTCGTTAACGATATAGTGTTATACGAGTTATATGATTTGGTGATGGAATGTTGTTCAGAGTCCCGGATGAGATCATGGACATGACGAGGAGTTTCAAAATGGTTGAGAGGTAAAGATTGATATATAAGACGATGGTATTCGGACACCGGAAGTGTTTCGGAGTGTACCGGATAATCATCGGAGTACCGGAGGGGGTACCGGACACGCCCGAGAGGATAGTGGGCCTATTGGGCCACAAGAGGGGAGCACACCAGCCCACAAGGGGCTGGCGCACCCCCCATGGCAGCCGCCCAAGTGGGGGAAAGGAAAGGGGGGGATTCGGCCTCACCCTTCTTTCCCTCTTCCCCCTTTCCTTTCCCCCTCCGATAAATATGGTAAGGGGGGCGCCACTTGGGAAGGGACCCCAAGTAGGATTCGACCTACTTGGGGCACCCTCCTGGCTGCTCCCTCCTCCCCCCACCTATATATATGTGGGAGGGGGCGCCTAGCACAACCACAACAATTGCTTAGTCGTGTGCGGCGCCCCCCTCCACCATTTACACCCTCGGTCATATTTTCGTAGTGCTTAGGTGAAGCCCTGCAGAGATCACTTCACCGTCACCACGCCGTCGTGCTGCCGGAACTCATCTACTACCTCGCCGTCTTGCTGGATCAAGAAGGCGGAGGACATTACCGAGCTGAACGTGTGCTGAACGCGGAGGTGTCGTACGTTCGGTACTTGATCGGTTGGAGCGTGAAGAAGTTTGACTACATCAACCGCGTTACTAAATGCTTCTGCTTACGGTCTATGAGGGTACGTAGACACACTCTCTCGTCTCGTTGCTATGCATCTCCATGGATAGATCTTGCGTGTGCGTAGAATTTTTTTGTTTTCCATGCAACATTTCCCAACATATTATTAATACCATAACACCGAAAGAGTACATAAGGGATATCTACCAGAACGCTCCAGACTTCGAAAAGGAATAGGTATGTGATACGGTAAGTAAACCGACTCCAAAACTTTCCCAAAAGAAATTTTACTCTATTTTGGAATATTTAAAAAATTAGGAAAATAAAAAGTAGTCTGAAAAGTGCACGAGGAGGCGACAAGCCCTGGGGGCGCATCCTACCCCCCTGGGCGCACCTCCCAGGCTTGTGGCCACCTTGTGTTCCCTCCGGACTCCGTTTTCTTGTAGTACACTCTTTTTGGTCGGTAAAAATTCATTATATAATCTCTCGAAGGTTTTGACCACCGTATCACGGCAAAATCCTCTGTTCTTGTGTTTAGATAATTCTGTAGCAGATTTGAAGCAAGATGTCTTCGCAAGAGTCGGTCGAGGAGAGTCGTGTCTCTCACCCGATACCGGGCCCAAGAGCATACAGCGAAGCTGACCACTTTGGGTGGTCAACGGAGGAAGGGACGGAGGCTGACCTGAAGAGAGTGGATGCCATGGAGGAGGATCAAGAAGTTACCTCTCGCCCTCGACCTGGAGCCATGCTTGAGGACTCCAGAGCTCAGCAATACCGGATTCGGTCATACCTCCCAATGCTAGATTTCTCTCTTATGATAACATGAAAAAGAGTGTTTCTTTTTCCCCCGCAGCCAGGAAGCATCCATGGGTGATCGGAGCTCTAGCCGTCACGAGCAAACTCCGTAAGGAAATAATGGATCTCAAACAGCAAGTCAATAGGCTCGAGGAATAAAATCACATCCTGAAGGGTATTATTGCGAAGAATATTGCATCACCACCTTCGAAGAAAGAGACCTAAGTACATGGGTATGGGCACTCCCCTTGGCAACTGCCAAGCTTGGGGGAGGTGCTCCGGTATCGTATCACCATCACATCTTTAACTTTATCATCTTTCTTAGTTCGATCCTTTTGGTTATATCTCGGTTTAATAGAATAAAGTTTTAGTATGATCTAGCTTTGAGTTTTGCTTTGTGTTCCCTCTATGTAATTGAGTCCGAGAGTTATATAATAAAGATTAGTTTTGAGTTGAGGGCTTTGCTTTCTTGTTATGATCTTGAGAAAAAGAAATAAAGAAAAAAAGGGAATAAAAAGGATTATATAATGATCTTATGGGAAGTGACGACTTCACATATAAAAAGTATGTCGCATGAAATTTATTGGGAGTTGACAAACATAGTTTTGGTCATTGTTGCAATTAATAGGAATTAATAAAGAAAGAGAGGTCTCACATATAAATACACTATATTGGACATCTTTTGTGATTGTGAGCACTCATTAAAATATTATATGCTATAAGGTTGATGTTGGACAAGGAAGACAACATAATGGGTTATGTTTCTTTTATATCCGAATAGAAGTTATATTGTCATGGATCCTCCAACATGTTGAGCTTGCTTCTCATCCTATGCTAGCCAAATCTTTTACACCAAGTAGAGATACTACTTGTGCATCCAAACAATCCTTCAACCCAGTTTTGCCATGAGAGTCCACCATACCTACCTATGGATTGAGTAAGATCCTTCAAGAAAGTTGTCATAGGTGCAAGCAATAAAAATTTCTCTCTAAATATGTATGATCTTTTAGTGTGCGGAAAATAAGCTTTATACGAACTTGTGATATAGAAGAAATAAAAGCGACGGACTGCATAATAAAGTTCTTTATCACAAGCGGCAATATAAAGTGACGTTCTTTCGCATTAAGATTTTGTGCATCCAACCATAAAAGCGCATGACAACCTCTGCTTCCCTCTGTGAAGGGCCTATCTTTTATTTACCTTCTACCTTTATACAAGAGTCATGGTGATCATCACCTCTTCTTCTTTTTATACTTTTTCTTTTTGGCAAGCATTATATGTTGGGGAAGATACAAAATATATATATATATATATATATATATATATATATATATATATATATATATATATATATATCCACTCAGATGTTGATATTCATAAACTATTATTGTTGATGTTACCCTTCAGGTAAAATGTTGGGAGGCGAAGTTATAAGCCCCTATCTTTCTCTGTGTCCGATTGAAACTTTGATCTCATAAGTATCGCGTGAGTATTAGCAATTATGAAAGACTAAAAAATGGTTGAGTATGTGAAACTTTCTATATGAAAGCGCTCACATTGACTCTTTCCGATATTATAATAAATTGATATTGCTTCAATGACTGAGATCATAGTTTGTTGGTTTTCAATAAAGTTCCTGATTCATACTTTACCTTGTGAACGGATTGTTACTTTAGCATAAGAAACTATATGACAATATATGTTGTTGTTCTAAAGATGATCATGATGCCTTCATGTC
Organism: Thinopyrum elongatum; assembly: GCA_011799875.1. NCBI lineage: Eukaryota > Viridiplantae > Streptophyta > Magnoliopsida > Poales > Poaceae > Thinopyrum > Thinopyrum elongatum. Next base: position 450,862,514 of record CM022297.1, read on the forward strand.
CGTATTTTATTTTATCGACACCTCTATCTCTAAACATGTGGACATGATTATCGATTTCGGCTTTCGCTTGAGGACAAGCGAGGTCTAAGCTTGGTGGAGTTGATACGTCTATTTTGCATCATGCTTTTATATTGATATTTATTGCATTATGGGCTGTTATAACACATTATGGTACATCACTTATGCTTTTTCTCTCTTATTTTACAAGGTTTACACAAAGAGGGAGAACGCCGGTAGCTGGAATTCTGGACTGGAAAGGAGCAAATCTGAGAGACCTATTCTGCACAACTCCAAAAGTCCTGAAAATTTATAGAGAATTATTTTGGAATATATAAAAAATATTGGGCGGAGAAATACCAGAGGGGGACCCACCAGGTGGCCACAAGCCTGGGGGGCGCGCCCCTAGGGCTTGTGGGCCCCCTGGCAGGTCTCCAGTGCCCATCTGCTGCTATATGGTGGCTTTTGACCTGAAAAAAATCATAAGGAAGCTTTCGGGACGAAGCACCGCCGTTTCGAGGCGGAACTTGGGCAGAAGCAATCTAGGGCTCCGGCGGAGCTGTTCTGCCGGGGAAACTTCCCTCCGGGAAAGGGAAATTGAAGCCATCGTCATCACCAACTATCCTCTCATCGAGAGGGGGTCAATCTCCATCAACATATTCACCAGCACCATCTCCTCTCAAACCCTAGTTCATCTCTTGTATTCAAACTTTGTCTCAAAACCTCAGATTGGTACCTGTGGGTTGCTAGTAGTGTTGATTACTCCTTGTAGTTGATGCTAGTTGGTTTATTCGGTGGAAGATCATATGTTCAGATCCTTAATGATATTTATTACCCCTCTGATTATGAACATGAATATGCTTTGTGAGTAGTTACGTTTGTTCCTGAGGACATGGGAGAAGTCTTGTTATAAGTAATCATGTGAATTTGGTATTCGTTCGATATTTTGATGAGATGTATGTTGTCTTTCCTCTAGTGGTGTTATGTGAACGTCGACTACATGACACTTCACCATGATTTGGGCCTAGGGGAAGGCATTGGGAAGTAATAAGTAGATGATGGGTTGATAGAGTGACAGAAGCTTAAACCCTAGTTTATGCGTTGCTTCGTAAGGGGCTGATTTGGATCCACTAGTTTCATGCTATGGCTAGATTTATCTTAATTCTTCTTTCGTAGTTGCGGATGCTTGCGAGAGGGGTTAATCATAAGTGGGAGGCTTGTCCAAGTAAGGACAGCACCCAAGCACTGGTCCACCCACATATCAAATTATCAATGTAACGAACGCGAATCATATGAGCATGATGAAAACTAACTTGACAATAATTCCCATGTGTCCTCGGGAGCGCTTTGCTTTATATAAGAGTTCGTCTAGGCTTGTACTTTGCTACAAAAAGGATTGGGCCACCTTGCTGCACCTTTGTTACACTTGTTACTTGTTACCTGTTACGAATTATCTTATCACAAAACTATCTGTTACCGATAATTTCAGTGCTTGCAAAAAATACGTTGCTGAAAATCGCTTGCCATTTCCTTCTGCTCCTCGTTGGGTTCGACACTCTTACTTATCGAAAAGACTATGATTGATCCCCTATACTTGTGGCTCATCAATCACCTCCATAACCGAGAAACATTTCCTTAGTCCTCTTTAGGTACCTAAGGATAATTTTGACCGCTGTCCAGTGATCCACTCCTGGATCAGTATTGTACCCCCTTGCCAAACTCATGGCAAGGCACACAACAGGTCTGGTACACAGCATGGCATACTTTATAGAAACTATGGCTGAGGCATAGGGAATGACTTTCATTCTCTCTCTATCTTCTGCCGTGGTCGGGCTTTGAGTCTTACTCAATTCACACCTTGCAACACAGGCAAGAACCCTTTCTTTGACTGATCCATTTTGAACTTCTTCAAAACTTTGCCAAGGTGTGTGCTTTGTGAAAGTCCTATTAAGCGTCTCGATCTATCCCTATAGATCTTGATGCCCAATATGTAAGTAGCTTCACCGAGGTCTTTCATTGAAAAATTCTTATTCAAGTATCCTTTTATGCTATCCAGAAATTCTATATCATTTCCAATCAACAATATGTCATCCACATATAATATCAGAAATGCTACAGAGCTCCCACTCACTTTCTTGTAAATACCGGCTTCACCATAAGTCTGTATAAAACCATATGCTTTGATCACATCATTAAAGCATATATTCCAACTCCGAGATGGATCGCTGGAGCTTGCACACTTTGTTAGCACCTTTAGGATCGACAAAACCTTCTGGTTGCATCATATACAACTCTTCTTTAAGAAATCCATTAAGGAATGCAGTTTTGACGTCCATTTGCCAGATTTCATAATCATAAAATGCGGCAATTGCTAACATGATTCGGACAGACTTAAGCATCGCTACGGGTGAGAAAGTCTCATCATAGTCAATCTCTTGAACTTGTCGAAAACCTTTTGCGACAAGTCGAGCTTTGTAGACAGTGACATTACCATCAGCGTCCATCTTCTTCTTGAAGATCCATTTATTTTCAGTGGCTTGCCGATCATTGGGCAAGTCCACCAAAGTCCATACTTTGTTCTTATACATGGATCCTATCTCACATTTCATGGCCTCAAGCCATTTATCGGAATCTGGGCTTATCATAGCTTCTTCATAGTTTGTAGGTTTGCTGTTGTCTAACAACATGACTTCCAGGACAGGATTACCGTACCACTCTGGTGCGGAATGTGTTCTGGTTGACCTACGAAGTTCAGTAGTAACTTGATCTGAAGTTTCATGATCATCATCATTAGCTTCCTCTCTAGTCAGTGTAGGTATCACAGAAACATTTTTCCCTGGTGCGCTACTTTCCAATTCGAGAGAGGGTACAACTACCTCATCAAGTTCTACTTTCCTCCCACTCACTTCTTTCGAGAGAAACTCCTTCTCTAGAAAGGACCCATTCTTGGCAACAAAGATCTTGCCTTCGGATCTGTGGTAGAAGGTGTACCCAATAGTTTCCTTAGGGTATCCTATGAAGACGCACTTCTCCGATTTGGGTTCGAGCTTATCAGGCTGAAGCCTTTTGACATAAGTGTCGCATCCCCAAACTTTAAGAAACGACAACTTAGGTTTCTTGCCAAACCATAGTTCATACGGTGTCATCTCAACGGATTTAGACGGTGCCCTATTTAACGTGAATGCGGCTGTCTCTAATTCATAACCCCAAAATGATAAAGGCAAATCGGTAAGAGACATCATAGAATGCACCATATCTAATAAAGTACGGTTATGATGTTCGGACACACCATTACGTTGTGGTGTTCTTGGTGGAGTGAGTTATGAAACAATTTCACATTGTTTTAAATGAAGGCCAAACTCGTAACTCAAATATTCGCCTCCGCGATCAGATCGTAGAAACTTTGTTTTCTTGTTAGGATGATTCTCCACTTCACTCTGAAATTCTTTGAACTTTTCGAATGTTTTAGACTTGTGTTTCATTAAGTAGATATAACCATACCTACTCAAATCATCTGTGAAGGTCAGAAAATAATGATACCCGCCGCGTGCCTCAATACTCATCGAACTGCATACATCAGTATGTATTATTTCCAATAAGTCATTAGCTCGCTCCATTGTTCCGGTGAACAGAGTTTTAGTCATCTTACCCATAAGGCATGGTTCGCAAGTATCAAATGATTCAAAATCAAGTGATTCCAAAAGTCCATCCGCATGGGGTTTCTTCATGCGCTTTACACCAATATGACCTAAACGGCAGTGCCACAAGTTACACTATCATTATAAACTTTGCATCTTTTGGCATCAATATTATGAATATGTGTATCACTATGATCGAGATTCAATAAACCATTCACATTGGGTGTATGACCATAGAAGGTTTTATTCATGTAAAGAGAACAACAATTATTCTCTGACTTAGATGAATAACCGTATTGCAATAAACACGATCTAATCATGTTCATGCTCAACGCAAATACCAAATAACATTTATTTAGGCTCAATACTAATCTCGAAGGTAGAGAGAGTGTGCGATGGTGATCATATCAATCTTGGAAATACTTTCAACACACATCGTCACCTCGCCCTTAACTAGTCTCCGTTTATTCTGTAACTCCTGTTTCGAGTTACTAATCTTAGCAACTGAACCAGTATCAAATACCCAGGGGCTACTACGAGCACCAGTAAGGTACACATCAATAACATGGATATCAAATATACCTTTGTTCACTTTGCCATCCTTCTTATCCGCCAAGTATTTGGGGCAGTTCTGCTTCCAGTGACCATTTCCTTTGCAATAGAAGCACTCAATTTCAGGCTTGGGGTCCAGTTTTGGGCTTCTTCGTGGGAGTGACAACTTGCTTGCCATTCTTCTTGAAGTTCCCTTTCTTTCCCTTGCCTTTTTTCTTGAAACTAGTGGTCTTGTTAACCATCAACACTTGATGCTCCTTCTTGATTTCTACCTCCGCCGATTTCAGCATCGCGAAGAGCTTGGGAATCGTTTTCATCATCCCTTGCATATTATAGTTCATCAGGAAGCTCTAATAGCTTGGTGATAGTGACTGGAGAACTCTATCAATCACTATCTTATCTGGAAGATTAACTCCCACTTGATTCAAGTGATTGTAGTACCCAGACATTCTGAGCACATGTTCACTGGCTGAGCTATTCTCCTCCATCTTGTAGGCAAAGTACTTGTTAGAGGTCTCATACCTCTCAACACGGGTGTGAGCCTGAAATACCAATTTCAGCTCTTGGAATATCTCATATATTCCATGGCATTTCAAAATGTCTTTGAATCCCCAATTCTAAGCCGTAAAGTATGGCACACTTAACTATCGAGTAGTCATCAGATCAAGCTTGCCGGACGTTCATAACATCTGCTTTAGCTCCTGCAGCAGGTCTGTCACCTAGCGGTGCATCAAGGACATAATTCTTCTGTGCAGCAATGAGGATAATCCTCAGATCATGGACCCAGTGCGCTTTATGGCTACCATTATATTTCAACTTAGTTTTCTCTAGGAACGTATCAAAAACAGGGGAACGGTAGCACGGACCATTGATCTACAACATAGATATGCAAAACTATTAAGACTAAGTTCATGATAAATTAAGTTCAATTAATTAAATTACTAATGAACTCCCACTTAAATTAACATCCCTCAAGTTATCTAAGTGATACATGATCCAAATCAACTAACCCATGTCCGATCATCACGTGAGATGGGGTAGTCATCAATGGTGAACATCTCTATGTTGATCATATCTACTATATGACTCACGTTCGACCTTTCGGTCTCTAGTGTTCCGAGACCATGGATGTACATGCTAGGCTCGTCAAGTTTAACCCAAGTATTTCTACTTGTGCAAAACTGGCTTACACCCATTGTATGTGAACGTAGAGTCTATCACACCCGATCATCACGAGGTGCTTCGAAACGACGGACTTTGGCAATGGTGCATACTCAGGGAGAACACTTTTTATCTTGAAATTTAGTGAAGGGATCATCTTATAATGCTACCACCGTTCTAAGCAAAATAAGATGCATAAAGGATAAACATCACATGCAATCAAAATATGTGACATGATATGGCCATCATCATGTTGTGCATTTGATCTCCATCTCCAAAGCATCGTCATGATCTCCATCGTCACTGGCTCGACACCTTGATCTCCATCGTTGCATCGGGGTCGTCTCACCAACTATTGCTTCCACAACTATTGTTAACGCATATCGATAAAGTAAAGCAATTACATGGCGCTTGCATTTCATACAATAATTAAGAGACAACCCTAATGCTCCTGCCGGTTGTCGATATTACAAAACTTGATCATCTCATACAACAATGTATATCACATCACGTCTTGACCATATCACATCATAACATACCCTGCAAAAACAAGTTAGACGTCCTCTACTTTGTTGTTGCAAGTTTTTACGTGGCTGCTACGGGCTTCTAGCAAGAACCGTTCTTACCTATGCAAAACCACAACGGTGATCATCAAGTTTGCTGTTTTAACCTTCTTCAAGGACCGGCCATAGTCAAATTCGATTCAACTAAAGTAGGAGAAACAGACACCCGCCAGCCACCTTTATGCAAAACAAGTTGCATGTCAGTCGGTGGAACCGGTCTCATGTGCGTGGACATGTAAGGTTGGTCCGGGCCGCTTCATCCCACAATGCCACCGAATCAAAATAAGACGTTGGTGGTAAGCAGTATGACCATCACCGCCCACAACTCCTTTGTGTTCTACTCGTGCATATCATCTACGCATAGACCTGGCTCATGATGCCACTGTTGGGGAACGTTGCATGGAAAACAAAAAAAATTCTACGCACATGCAAGATCTATCCATGGAGATGCATAGCTACGAGAGGGGAGAGTGTGTCTACATACCCTCGTAGACCTTTAGCTGAAGCGTTTATTAACGCGGTTGATGTAGTCGAACACCTTCATGATCCAACCGATCAAGTACCGAACGTACGACACCTCCGTGTTCAGCACACGTTCAGCTCGATGACTTCCTCGCCGTCTTGATCCAGCAAGACGGACGAAGTAGTAGATAAGTTCTGGCAGCACGATGGCGTGGTGACGGTGGTGGTGAACTTGTTCCCGCAGGGCTTCGCCGTGCACTACGGAAAACAGGACGGAAGATGAAACTGTGGAGAGGGGCGCCACACATGGCTAAGAGATTGTCGTGGGTTTTGTGTGGTGCCCCTCTCTCTCATATATATATAGGTGGGGGGAGGAGGGGCTGCCATAGGGTGCCCCTAAGGGGGCCGGCGGCTAGCCTTGGGCTCCTGCCCTAGGTGCGCCCCCCTTTCCTTCCTATGGTGCAGGGGAGAAGGCAGGAGGAAAGGCGCCCCTTCCCTTTCCTTTTTCTCATGTAGGAGAGAAGGTAAGAGGGGCTAGCCCTCTTCCCTTCCTTCCCTAGGGCTGGCGCCATGAGGTGGGGCGCACTGGCCCCATGTGGGCTGGTGTGCTCTCCCTCATTGGCCCAATAAGCCCAATAACTCCCCGTAGGTCTCCTAGAACCCCTTCCGGTGATCCGATAAATACCTGGTGCATTTCGAAACCTTTCTAGAGACCAAATAGCAACAACCTATATATCAATCTTTACCTCTGCACCATTCCGGAGCTCCTCGTCATGTCTATGATTTCATCTGGGACTCTGAACAACATTCGGTCACCAACTCACATAACTCATATAATACTATATCGTCAACGAACGTTAAGCGTGCGGACCCTACGGGTTCGAGAATGATGTAGACATGACCGAGATGACTCTCCGGTCAATAAACAATAGCAGGACCTGGATGCCCATATTGGTTCCAACATATTCTGTGAAGATCTTTATTTGTCGAACCTTTATGACAACATACGTAATTCCCTTTGTCTGTCGGTATGTAACTTGCCTGAGATTCGATCGTCGGTATCTTCATACCTAGTTCAATCTCGTTACCGACAAGTCTCTTTACTCGTTCCGTAATACATCATCTCGTAACTAACTCCTTAGTCATTTTGCTTGCAAGCTTCTTATGATGTGTATTACCGAGAGGGCCCAGAGATACCTCTCCGATACTAGGAGTGACAAATCCCAATCTCGATTCATGCCAACTCAACAGACACCTTCGGAGATACCTGTAGAGCATCTTTATGATTACCCAGTTACGTTGTGACGTTTGATAGCACACAAGGCATTCCTCCGGTATCCGGGAGTTGCATGATCTCATGGTCGAAGGAATATGTATTTGATATTAAGAAAGCAGTAGCAATAAACTGAACGATCATATGCTAAGCTAACGGATGGGTCTTGTCCATCACATCATTCTCCTAATGACGTGATCCCGTTATCAAATGAAAACTCATGTCTATGGTTAGGAAACTGATAACCCACAAGTATAGGGGATCGTTTGTAGCCTTTTTTGATAAATAAGAGTGTCGAACCCAACAAGGAGCTAAAGGTAGAACAAATATTCCCTCAAGTTCTATCAACCACCGATACAACTCTACGCACACTTAACGTTTGCTTTACCTAAAACAAGTATGAAACTATTTTGCAAGAATAAAACTACGAATACTTTACGAGAATAAAACTACGAATAAATTGCGAGAAAATAAAAGTAGATAGCTTTTGTCAACAAGAAAGTCATTTGTCCCTAGGCAATTGATAACTAGACCGGTAATCATTCTTGCAATTTTACATGAGGAAGAGGCATGAGCTAACATACTTTCTCTACTTGGATCATATGCACTTATGATTGGAACTCTAGCAAGCATCCGCAACTACTAAAGATCATTAAGGTCGTAAAACCCAACCATAGCATTAAGTATCAAGTCCTCTTTACTCCCATACGCAACAACCCACTTATCCGTGTTCAGGCTTCTGTCACTTCGGCAACCGACAATAAGCAAATTATGAACGTATTGCAACACCCTATAGCGGGTAACCCTCATGTTTGCACGAGACGGAGGGCACCGTAGGACAGCACCATAATAAAATATACACTCAAACCAACCATGATCATCAATTAGCCCATAGGACAAAACAGATCTACTCAAACATCATAGGATAACCACATATCATTGGGAAATAATATAGTGTTGAGCACCATGTTTAAGTAGAGATTACAGTGGGGAGAAGAGGTGTTACACCGCTGCACAGAGGGGGAGAAAGTTGGTGTTGACGGTAGCAAGATTGTTGATGTAGATCGCCGTCATGATCCTTGCCCTGGCGGCACTCCGGCGCCACCGGGAGAGAGGGGGAGAGAGCCCCCCTCCTTCTTCTTCTTCCTTGGCCTCCCCCCTAGATGGGAGGAGAGTTCCCCCTCTGGGCCATGGCCTCCATGGCAGCGGAGGTGCGGGAGCCCCTCCGAGATTGGATCTCCCTCTCTGTTCTCTTCTGTTTCGCATTTGCACTTCGTTTGATATGGATATTCTGCGAAGCAAAAAACACGCAAAAACAGGAACTAGCACTGGGCACTGGATCAATAGGTTAGTCCAATAAATCATATAAAATGTTGCCAAAATTATGTGAAAGTTGTATAATATTGGCATGAAACAATCAAAATTATAGATACGACGGAGACGTATCAGCATCCCCAAGCTTAATTCCTGCTCGTCCTCGAGTAGGTAAATGATAAAAAAGATAATTTTTGATGTGGAATGCTATCTAGCATAATCTTGATCATATATCTAATCATGGCATGAATATTAAGACACGAGTGATTCAAAGCAATAGTCTATAATTTGACATAAACACATCAATACTCAGGCATCTCAACAAACAGTCGTGTCTTTCAAAATATCAACGCTAAAGAAAGCTATCCCTACAAAATCATATAGTCTTGTCATGCTCTGTCTTCTTAACACAAAGTATTTATCATGCACAACCCCGATGACAAGCCGAGCAATTGGTTCATACTTTTTAATGCACTTCAGCTTTTTCAACCCTCACGCAATACATGAGTGCAAGCCATGGATATAGCACTATGGGTGGAATAGAGTATGATGATAGGGGTAAATATAGAGAAGACAAAAAAAGTAAGAAAGTCTCACATTGATGCGGCTAACCAACGAGCTATGGAGATGCCCATCAATTGATATCAATGCGAGGAGTAGGGATTGCCATGCAACGAATGCACTAAGAGTTATAAGTGTATGAAAGCTCTATGAAAACTAAGTGGGTGTGCATCTAACTCTATAATGAAAAATTCCCACTAGTATATGAAAGTGACATCATAGGAGACTCTCTATATGAAAAACATGGTGCTACTTTTTCTCTTCCTTCTTTCTTTCATTTTTTTCTTTTTATTTATTTTTGGTCTGGAGTCTCATCCCGACTTGTGGGGGAATCATAGTCTCCATCATCTATTCCTTACTGGGAGTCTGGGACAATGCTCTAATATTGAAAATTGATGATCATCACACTTCTATTTACTTACAACTCAATATTACAACTCGATACCTATAACAAAATATGACTTTATATGAATGCCTCTGGCAGTGTACCAGGATGTGCAATGATCTAGCGTAACATGTATAAAAAATGATGAACGGTGGCTGAGCCACAACTACTATGTCAGCTATATGATCATGCAAAGCGATATGACAATGAATGCTCAAGTCATCAAAACGGAAGCGGTGGAAGTCGCATGGCAATATATCTCGGAATGGCTATGGAAAGGCCATAATAGGTAGGTATGGTGGCTGTTTTGAGGAAGATATAATAAGGCTTATGTGTGGTAGAGCGTATCATATCACGGGGTTTGGATGCACCGGCGAAGTTTGCACCGACTCTCGAGGTGAAAAAGGGCAATGCACGGTACCGTAGAGGCTAGCAAATTGCGAAAAGGTAAGAGTGCGTATAATCCATGGACTCACATTAGTCATAAAGAACTCATATACTTATTGCAAAAGTTTATTAGCCCTCGAAGCAAAGTACTACTACACATGCCCCTAGGGGGATAGATTGGTAGGAAAAGACCATCGCTCGTCCCCGACCGCCAGTCATAAGGAAGACAATCAATAATAAATCATGCTCCAACTTCATAGCATAACGAGAGACTATACATGCATTCTTCAGGAATCACAAACCTTAACACCAATATTCTTACTAACCACAACCGTTTACTAGTACCTCCCACATATTATCATCTCTATATCACAAAACTATTACAAGGAATCAAACATATCATATTCAGTGATCCACAAGTTTTATGTAGGATTTTATGACTAACCATGCAAATGACCAATTCCTGTTGACTCTCTAAATAGATATAAGTGAAGCATGAGAGTTTAATTATTTCTACAAAAGACCATGCTCTAATAAATATAAGTGAAGCAAAAGAGCATTCTTCAAACAACGGTTTTCCATATGAAGAGAAACAGGCAATCCAAACTTCAAATGATATAAGTGAAGCACATGAAGCATTCTATAAAGCCATACTCAAAAGATATAAGTGAAGTGCAATGAGCATTCTATAAATCAACCATGTACTATCTCATACCAGCATGCTGCATAAAAGAAAAGTGAAAACTAAACACAAAAGGCGCTCCAAGATTTACACATATCACATGAACGAAACGAAAACGAAAACATACCGATACTTGTTGAAGAAAGATGGGATGCCTTCCGGGGCATCCCCAAGCTTAGACGCTTGAGTCTCCTAGAATATTTACTTGGGGTGCCTTGGGCATCCCCAAGCTTGAGCTCTTGCATCTCCTCCTTCTTCTCATATCGGGACCTCCTCAATCTTTGATCACTTCATCTACACAAAACTTAACAAAAACCTTCGTGAGATCCGTTAGTATAATAATGCAAATCACTATTTTAAGTATTGTTGCAAACCCATTCATATTTTATTTTTGCATTGTAGCTACTGTATTATAACTTCTCCATGGCTTATACCACCGATAGAATCGATAGTTTCATCAAAACAAGCAAAACAATGCATCAAAAACAGAATCTGTCTTAAATAGGACAATCTGTAGTAATCTGAACATATACCATACTTCTGTAATTCCAAAAATTCTGAAAAATTAGGACAAAATAAATTTTTTTATATAAATACTGTGCAAAAAGTTTCAGAAACTCTTGACGTTCCAGTAAAAAATGTAAAATCATGCACTACAGCCAAAGTTTCTGTTTTTGCACCGCACATACCAACAAGCAATCTAATCATCCTAAAGGGAAATCTTGGCATTATTTTTATAATACAATGGATGTGTACAAGGGGATAATTATTTTTGTAAGAAACTTCCATGAAAAATTTACATTGTTTCTATGAGAATGAACACAAGTGTTCAAGGTCGACCCTCACTTCTCCAATGCATCACCTTTCAATCGCTTCTGTTTTAGAAAAAGGTTTTTAGGTTCCCATTTATAATTTTTTTGTTTTTAAACTTTATAAAAGCACACAACAGAATAAAATGACTCTCTAAAACTTCCGGGTTGTCTCCCAGGCAGCGCTTTCTTTAAAGCCATTAAGCTAGGCATAAAGTGCTCAAGTAATGGATCCACCCGGATCCCAAGGTATATCAAAGCCAATTTTAATTATCAATGATTGGGAATTTAGTAGTGGGCACAAAGCAACATATATCATGCAATGACGAAGTCTAACTCTCTTCCTATGCATCGGCATGTCATACAAGAACAATTCATGCACATCAAGTAAAGGCCAATGCATAGTATAAGCAATTTCTTGCAATTCTATCGTGTTGGAAACATAGAGAGGCGGAGATGTAGTTCCTCTCTCATAATAATTGCAAGTAGGAGCAGCAAGCACATGCATATTATATTCATCAAAATCATCATGTGTAGTGGTAGAACGCAACCCATCAATGTAATCCTTAATAAGTGCAAACTTCTCCGATATAATGTAGTTTAAAGAATTCAAAAAGGTAATAGGACTATCATGTGTGGGTGCAATAGCAACAATTTCATGTTTAACATAAGGAACAATAGCAAGTTCATCTCCATAAGCATAATTCATATTGGCATCATGGCCACAAGCATAGCAAGTATCAAGTTCATCAAAAAGGGATATTTCAAACGAATCAACTGGATCATAGCAATTATCATAGCATTCATCCTTCGGTAAGAATGAAGGGAAATTAAACAATGTATGAGTTTAAGAGTTACTCTCATTAGAAGGTTGGCACGGGTGATCAATCCACTCTTCCTCCTTTTGTTCTTCTATCTCCTCATCATCTTTTTCATCCAATGAGCTCACAGTTTCATCAATTTCTTCTTCCATAGTCTCCTCCAAAATATTAGTCTCTTCTTGGACAGCGGAGACATTCTCAATAAATACATCAATATCATAATTGCATTTATAATTATCATAGCAATATTTAAGTATAGCAAAATTTCCAGGTCTATAAACTGAATCATCAAAATCTTCATAATTTTCAAACAAAGATTCAATTTCATAAGCACCCTTAAAAGTAACAAATTCTTCTATTCGTTCCACATCATAATAATCATATCTACCATTAGCATAAGAAGCCAAGGTTTCATTATCGCTAAATTCACATGAAAAGGGAAGGTGTGGAGCCTTCATCCTAGAGCAACAAGTATAATCATATCTAGAGCATAAATCCCGAGCATACCAATGCAACATATGAATTTGATCCCATAACAGTTTCCCTTTTTGAGTCAAGCGATAATCCCTAAAGTATTCACGTTGATCCAACGTGTCTCCCATTATCAAGTTGAATGGGGTTTTGTCAGGATTATCAAAGTAGTGTTTAATATTTTTCACATAATGAGCATCGAGGGTTTTAGGAGGTTCCCCATCTCCATGAGTAGCAAGTACAACTAATTTTTTTGGTCTTTCGTGTTCCATATCCATAGCTAAAGATAGAGAACAACTTAGAACAGAAAATAAAAACCACTTAGTGATAAAGCAAATAAGCACACACGAGAATATTCACCCCACGCTATTGCTCCCCGGCAACGGCGCCAGAAAAAGGTCTTGATAACCCACAAGTATAGGGGATCATTTGTAGCCTTTTTCGATAAATAAGAGTGTCGAACCCAACGAGGAGCTAAAGATAGAACAAATATTCCCTCAAGTTCTATTGACCACCGATACAACTCTATGCACACTTAACGTTTGCTTTACCTAAAACAAGTATGAAACTATTTTGCAAGAATAAAACTACGAGTACTTTGCAAGAATAAAACTATCAATAAATTGCGAGAAAATAAAAGTAGATAGCTTTTGTCAACAAGAAAGTCATTTGTCCCTAGGCAATTGATAACTAGACCGGTAATCATTCTTGCAATTTTACATGAGGGAGAGGCATGAGCCAACATACTTTCTCTACTTGGATCATATGTACTTATGATTGGAACTCTAGCAAGCATCCGCAACTACTAAAGATCATTAAGGTCGTAAAACCCAACCATAGCATTAAGTATCAAGTCCTCTTTACTCCCATACGCAACAACCCACTTATCCGTGTTCAGGCTTCTGTCACTCCGGTAACCGACAATAAGCAAATTATGAACATATTGCAACACCCTATATCGGGGACCCCTCATGTTTGCGTGAGACGGAGGGCACCGTAGGATAGCACCATAATAAAATATACACTCAAACCAACCACGATCATCAATTAGCCCATAGGATAAAACGGATCTACTCAAACATCATAGGATAACCACATATCATTGGGAAATAATATATAGTGTTGAGCACCATGTTTAAGTAGAGATTACAGCGGGGAGAAGAGGTGTTACACTGCTGCATAGAGGGGGAGAAAGTTGGTGTTGACGGTAGCAAGATTGTTGATGTAGATCGCCGTCACGATCCTTGCCCCGGCGGCACTCCGACACCACCGGGAGAGAGGGGAAGAGAGCCCCCCTCCTTCTTCTTCTTCCTTGGCCTCCCCCCTAGATTGGAGGAGAGTCCCCCCTCTGGTCCATGGCCCCCATGGCGGCGGAGGGGCGGGAGCCCCTCCGAGATTGGATCTCCCTCTCCGTTCTCTTCTGTTTCGCGTTTGGACTTCGTTTGATATGGATATTCTGTGAAGCAAAAAACATGCATAAAGCATGAACTAGCACTGGGCACTGGATCAATAGGTTAGTCCAATAAATCATATAAAATGTTGCCAAAAGTATGTGAAAGTTGTATAATATTGGCATGAAACAATCAAAAATTATAGATACAACGGAGACGTATCAGTAACCGTAACCATCTTTTGATCAACGAGCTAGTCTAGTAGCGGCTCACTAGGGACATGGTATTTGTTTATGTATCCACACAAGTATTTAAGTTTCCGGTCAATACAATTCTAGCATGAATAATAAACATTTATCATGAATAAGGAAATATAATAATAACAACTTTATTATTGCCTCTAGGGCATGTTTCCATCACTTACAACCTTCTTCGTATCCACGCCCAGCCACACAACCGTCTGGGGCGTGGTAGATCTACCGGAGACAAACACAAACTGAATCCCACGAGGTCCGTCGAATACACACCTCCACACACCCTCTCATGATGCAAGATTGGTTCGGCTCCTCTACTATGATGTTATTACTGTATGGGAACTATAGCAAGCAAAAGTTGTTGTACATTGCAATCTCTAACTGATCCCCTATCCAGGTTAGAGGGCGATAAATTTCTTTTTCCTCTCTCTAACTGGTACCTAACCGAACCCCTATTGCCTTAGTGGAGAAAAAATGTATCCTCCTCGGCCACCCCGACTCCTAAATATACTCGGCCGCCCACGCGTGGAGTAAAACTTTTGGCCTTTCCCCTGCTCGTGTTGTCCCCACCTTGCGTCATGTCGTCACCGACGTTGGTTCTGTCGTTTACCCAACGCCTCTGCTGACACCCACTGCCTTCGGCACCCTCACCGCCCTTCTGCCCCACTCCGAGCTTGTCACTGACCGTTACCATAGCCGAAATCGAGTTCCATCACTGCTGCCGCCACATAGATACCATCTCTAGAAGGACGAACCTGATCTTCTTCCTTCGAGCCCCTCTGTCCACTGTCGGCCATCTCGAAGCCCCGCCGACCACTAGCAGCTGCTCATCGTCGCCGGCCGTTACTGTCATGGGACTCGAGCTCCATCACCATTGCCACATCGATCCCGTCCCAGAAGAACGAACCAGATCTTCTTTCTCCGAGCCTCTGTCCATTGTCCACCATCTCAAAGCCCCACCGACCACTAGCAGCTGCTCAACATTGCTGGCCGTCCGTGACACCTCGCCGTCCTTCAAGTATTCAACTGTTTGCCTAGGTGAGTTTTTCTTTTTTTCTTTTTTTCATCTCGTTTTTTCTTTTGTCAATTGAATTAAACTGGGTTTTCTACTCAAGATGAAGAGGTTGACAGAGATGATCTTCGAAGACTCTTCGTCGGAGGAGGAAGAAGGCGATGACGACTTCGAAATGGCCATTGGCATGATCTTCAATGAGGACTTTTGGTGGCCGAGGAGAGGATCACAATTCGGTCGCATCCACATCAACCAAGATAGAGCTGAGGGCCATGCCCAGATTATGATAGATTATTTCAACACCAATCCAACCTATCTGGAGAAGTATTTTCATCGACGATTTCAAATGCACACAAGTCTCTTTCTCACCATCGCAAAATCTGTGAAGAAGCATGGTGATTGGTTCAAACTCAGGAGGAGTGCATCCGAAGAGATAAGTGTGGGCCCTTTGATCAAGTGTATCATGACTGTTTGGGTGCTCGTCTATGGGTGTTCGACTGACGCCATTGATGACTATGCCCGCATTGGAGAAGATACAATCTTGAGGGTCGTTCGAAGGTACCCAAAAGTCGCGATTGAGATCTTTGGGCCGAATTACTTGAGGGCGCCCACCGATGAAGACAGCGATATGTTGTTGTCTTTTAGTGAAGAATGAGGATGTCATGGGTTGCTTGGATCAATTGACTGCATGCACTGGACATAAAAGAATTATTCTGCGGTATAGAAAGGTCATTACAAAGGCCACTGCAAAGATTCAACAATGATTCTTTCATGTCCAGTACACATCGCACAACAATCAAGCTGGCATAAGTGCAGGGCCATCTCCAAGAATTTGGGCCCCTCGGTGCGAAATGCAAAAAAGACCCTAAGTTTTAAAAATTTCATATAACTAAAGAACAAATAATTGGAGTGTATAACTAATGAACTATTTGAATTCGAGGGTGGCTACGAGGTAGGGTACATGCGCATAGTGCTCCCTACTCTAGTCCTCGACTAATGCCGACGACTGTTAATTGTATAGTGCATTCGTTAGGGGTTGGACTTGTCAGGCGTGGTCAGTAGATCACACATCATGTGACCGATCGGGTTTCGACTGTCAATTTCTATAGATTACAAAAAAAAGCATTTTTTTTACCATACAAGCATTCTCACAAACACCTTGCAAACAAACTCCATTCCATGGAATACACTCACAATATACACTCCATTGCAAGTAATCAACATAGATCACAAACACAACAATTGCATAATTATAGAAAGAGAACATCATAAAAAAGAAAGAAATAACATCACACAACAAGGGATGGGAGGGAGAAGGGTCGATAGTAGAGAGGTTACCTGGCTAGGGGAACGGGAAGTCGATGGCGTAGCTACCAATCCAGGGGATTCCGTGAGATGGGAATTTGGAAAAAGCTGGGTCAGAGCGGAGGAGACCGAGGCGGGGGATGGAAGGGAAGGCCGGTGCAGAGAAGACAGGAGTGGGTGAGATGGGGTGCAGAAGCCTGGCAAGGGGTGCGGCAGGCCGGGTTGAGACGTTGGAGTGGAAGGATGGGAAGTTAGAACCTAGGCTCCCTTGATCTTTGTTGTCCTGATGGAGCGTGAACATAGAAAGAGAAAATGTTTTTTGTTCTGTTGTGATCCACATTCAAGTATAAAGATAAAGGCTAATTTCTGACGAGCGGAGCTGAGCTCCGGCCCTCGCCGGTAGGCTTGGGCCGGAGTGGAGCGTATTGAATATTAGCTTCTATGGTGTATTCTTTCCTTCTTGCATGCAATCTGGTGGTCGTGGCTTTTTTTAACACATTAAAATCGAAATCACTCACATACATGAGCATACACTCACCTCTATGAACACGTGCACACAGACTCTACCCCTATGAGCACCTCTAGAGACTGAGTCAGTATAGCATCTTGAGATTTTACGAAGTCACCGTAGGCGTCTCACAGTCGACGGGAACGTCTTCTCTCACTGAATGAACATCGTCAGAAGTCTGAAATGCACGCACACACACCCTACCTATATGAGCACCTCCAACAAACTGAGCCGGCATAGTATCTTGAGATTTTATGAAGTAAGCACAGGCGCCTCGCAGTCGACGGGAACGTCTCCTCCCAGTGAATGAACATTTTAAGAAGCCTGAAATAAATCCAGAATTAATGCGAATACCAGTGTCAAGTCTAGGACTTGAATTCTGGTGGTCATGATTTGTCAAAGTAGCAATCAGGCAAATTCTAGTGCTCCATAGCGGAGACGACCACGCGGTCTTTTCTATGGTAGAACTCAAAGTAATGTGGCACGTAAATATTTTGAACCTCTAACTGAACAATGTCAACCTCTGACCGAACAATGTCAATAGCCGATATAGCTGGGTCATATCAAGATTCGAACCCGCGACCTGCTCGTCAACCAACTGTGCCAACTCACCTGCCGTGAAATAATTACATCCTTTATCTCTTTTCCTTTTAGTTTGTTTGCCGGTTCGTTGGATGTTTTTATATGGTTTTTTCTTTACTTCTTATCTTTTTTATTCTCTTATTTTTCAAATGAGTGAAACTTTTTTCAATTCGAACTTTTTTCAGATACATGAACTCTTTTCAATTTTACAATTGTTTTCCCAAAATCATGATTTTTTTCCAAAAATGATGTTTTTATAATTTTATGATTTTTTCTAAAATCAATGACCTTATTTTCAAATTTGATGAAATGTTTTTAAATTTGATATTTTTTTCAAATTCGATCAACTTTTTCTAAATCGATGAATTATTTTCAAATCCGTTAACCTTTTATGAAATTCATGAACAATTTTGCCAATTCACTAACTTTTTTCAAAATCTAAAAACATTTTTCCTATCCGGTTTTTCCTCTCTTTTTTAAATCCATAAACTGTCTGACTGCAGTAGGCAACAGAAAAATCGAGCAAAAGTACAACCTGAGACGAATGACCTACATACATACGGGCAAGAGAGAGCGAATGAGGAAGGAGTAGTAATGGGCCGAGGCCCAAAACCATCAGTTGTGTGTGCCAGGGAGACTGGTGCAACAGGCGCCGAAGAGGAGCTGCCGCACCGCTTATGGCGTGACAGGGTGCTTCCTCGCTTCAGTGCGGCTCAAAATGGGGTAGCACATCATAAGGCACGTACACAATGGCACGTACGTAGGCACATGGACTAGTTTCTGTTCATTTCTTTTTTTTTTATTCTTATTAAAAATTTCAAAAATATTTTTAATGCATATATTCCCCAACCATAATTTACTTTTTTAATGCACCTTGATTTTAAAAAATGTTAGTGCAGTGTCATTTTTTTACCATAACTGTGAAGGAATTTTAATGGCATTAAAATTTTTTCATGACCTTTATAAAATGTTCACATGGTTACAAAAAATGTATGTGACATTTCTTAAAAATATTATACAACAGTATAAAGAATTTTTGCGTAGTTCAAAAAGAATATAGTTCCCACCACTAAAAAATGTATGTTCATGAAAATTTACAATATGCTTCGTGCCACAAAAGTAGTACTCAACATATATTTCAACAATGTTTAGCATCATTTGGAAAAATGTACATCTTGTATTGAAAAATATTCAAGGTGTTTCATATTACGCCTATATAAAAAGTGTAGAATGTGCACTGTAAAAAATAGACATATGTTCGATAGAAGGAAAAATAAAAGAGGAAAACCCGAAAAAACTAGTTAAAAAAGAAAGAAACAAAGAAAATAGAAAAAATAAAAATAACCGCTAAACAAAAACAAAAAAAATCGAGAAAACCTCTTGAAAAATGATTAAAAACCAACACAGGAACACAATTGAAAAAAAAAACCACGCCCAAAAAACTGCTCGTGCTGGAACCATAGCGCGCTCGCCTATTGCGTGACAGAGCTTCTCGCCTATTGCTAGCCCTTTTTCATCTCTACACGTGGTCGCGCTCACTAGTTTGGTCATTGTGAGCCGCTGTATGGTGGCATGACTAGTCTGTTTTGTTTTTCATTTTTTTTCTTTTACTATGTTTTTGTAATGGTTTTCGCTGGTTTTCTTTGGTTTTTTACTTTCTTTATCTGTGTATTTTTGGGGATATCTTTCATATTTTTTTATGCTTTAGTTTCTTTGTTTGCTTTTGGCTTTTTTTTAACACATGTCTACTTTTTTCATACACAATGTGCTTTTTACGTATACATAAGTAATATTTTTTATACACATTTAATATTTTCAGATACACTATAAGTTATTTAAATATATGTTCGATGTCTACTTTTCTTGTACACATTCTATATAGTTCTTATACATAAAGAACATTATTTATACACCTTAACATTTTTTAAATATATAATTATATATTTTCTCAAATATATGTTTTGATGTCTATGTTTTTTCATAGACATTATTCTCAAAATCGGAAACATATTTTATACATGTTTAATATTTTTTAAATATATTCTTAACATTTTTTAAAATATTTGTATTGAGTCTAATTTTTTCATACACGTTCTATATTTTTAGTAGGCATCCAATTTTTTTTTCATATGTTTAAATACATGATAAAAAAAATTCAAAAAACTGAAAAAGGAAACGCATGAAAAACTAAGAGAAAAAACCAGACAAGAAACGAAAAAACGTCAAGAAAAACCGATCTACAAACTACAAAACGAACGAAACAAAACTCGGGATAAGCGCAACCAAGCGTCTCCTTCCTGTGTCGGCCCAGTAGTCGTGCGTTGTAGGTGACGCTCTTCTAGCTCGCTTGAAGCGAGGTAAAGCCGCGCCCTCCCAAATATAGGTGAGAAATAGCTTTTTTTGTACCGGTAACAGGTGAGAAATAGCTCCCGTGCAGTGTTTGACCCTAGAGGCGGATGTCCACCTGCAGTTTCTTAGATTTGGGCTGCCTGCATCCACCTGCAGTTTGAATAACACCGACAGGTCCTGCGTTTCTAAGAAAAAAAAAACACGGACAGACCCAGTACATTGTGTAACCGGGTGGCGATGTCTGCAGCGAACATGTTTCTTCAATCGGCATCTCTGCAGATAGCCGTGGCTCCGCTCAACCACAGCTTGCGCTCCAATTTTCAAAGCCGCGAGGATAATAACAATGGTGGCGTGCGGCGAGCATGGGAAGACTATGCACCCGCGTGTGAATTCCTGGGGGACGAAAGCTCGAGCCCTCCTCAGTTAGCTGATGCAACGATGCAAACCAAGCGCACTTGTTTTTCTTTTGTGAAAAAGGGAGCTCTCTCTTCGATTTCTATATCTCTACTTCTAATGGAGCAGTTGGTAGTCTCGCTTTCAGGTTTTTTTTAGTCTCATCTCCTCTGGTTTTTTTTGTACCTCCTCCCACCTCTGACTTATCCACCAGAAACCAAAAAAACCTCCTCCTGAGGCCCCAACCCGCACCCATCCACGTACCAAAAAAATAGACCTACGAAGGTTAACCAACGAAAAAAGACCTACGGTACGGTTTATTTTCGTCCCACCTCCCACCACCCCCGCCCACTGGTTTCTTATCCATTGGTTTATTTTTCTCTCCACTCTTTTGTTTAAAAAATCAACACTTTCCTAATGACAAAAGATCACGGATCTAACTTTCCTATCTTAGCCAAATCAACGAATCTCTCTCATTAATGCAATTTGCTTTAGGAAACAAATAATATATTTTTTCCTACCTTAGCCAAATCAACGGATCCCTCCCATTAATGCAATTTGCTTTAGGAAACAAATAATAGATTCTTTCCTACCTTAGCCAAATCAACGGATCTCTCTCATTAATGCAATTTGCTTTAGGAAACAAATAATAGATTTTCAGGAAACAAATAATGGATTTAAAGAAATTCATAAGTAAACCATTGACAAAAAAAGATCTTATCGTGATAGTCGGTTTTGTAGTCGTTCGTTCGTTTTGCTCGGCTCCCTCGTTCGTTCGGTCCCACCTCTTTTATTTGCTCGGCTCTCTCGTGAGTTATCTCCTCTGATTTCCGATTTTCTCTCCACCATATCAGCGATAGAGCCCCCTCAAAGAAAAAATCAACTCCCCATTGCTTTTCAAACTCCTGAGCAAGAGCTGGGTCTCCTACTCGCACGCCGCCGCCGCCCGCCCGTCCCCATCCGACTCGCACGCCGCCACTCGCCATAGGAACATCGCTGCACCTCGCGCCTCCTCCAGATCGTCTTCGAGGTTAGGCAACCGAGGGATTCGACGCTGCTGTCCGGAGCTACTTCGCCCATGATGTAAAGAAGGGCATGGGCAAGAGATCATGGCCTTTCAGGATTGCAACCATAGGGGTCAAGATGGTGCTGATCCGGCCGCCGGCCACACCCTAATCCTCTCCTTCTCTCACTCAGTTCGTATTCCCCTACCTCTTTCCAACAAAGTGAGGGAGTCTGATATGTTGCGTGTTGTTGTGCTGCAGGTCCTTGAGGTTGGGTGCGGCAACACGCGACTCGGAGAGAAGCTTTTGTGGTAGGGCAGCAGCGGCAGTACCTGCATAGACCCTCTCGATGCTCCCCTGATTTGGTGTTGTAGCAAGGAGGTGGTTGCAGGCAGGAGGTTGGGACGCGCAGCTCCATAATAGCCTTTATCACGTTCGGGCTCATTGTTTGGGAATGAAGGTGTCCATCTGATCGCGCTCTCCTCCATGACTTTCCCTGAATCTTCTATTCATTATATAACCTCTAAGGCCCTTACAAAACAAATTCTAATAACTCAATCTCTTTCTGCTGATTCTTATAGGGCCACCAATCATACATGTATACACCATGTTTTCTCTACTGTAATTTGATGTTTTATTTTCATGTGGCACAGAAGAGTTCAGAGTTCACTCTGAGAGAAAATTGCTTTGCATGTACATTTGCTAAAAGACTGGTGTGCTGAACTTTAGATGATTCCGATTTGTCGCTGCCATATAACCTTTCCTCTTTTTCTTGATATGTCCAAAAGAGATCCTTATTTCACCTTTTGTTTTAGGTGAAAAACCTCCTCCTGAGGCCCCAACCCGCACCCATCCACGTACCAAAAAAATAGACCTACGAAGGTTAACCAACGAAAAAAGACCTACGGTACGGTTTATTTTCGTCCCACCTCCCACCACCCCCGCCCACTGGTTTCTTATCCATTGGTTTATTTTTCTCTCCACTCTTTTGTTTAAAAAATCAACACTTTCCTAATGACAAAAGATCACGGATCTAACTTTCCTACCTTAGCCAAATCAACGAATCTCTCTCATTAATGCAATTTGCTTTAGGAAACAAATAATATATTCTTTCCTACCTTAGCCAAATCAACGGATCTCTCCCATTAATGCAATTTGCTTTAGGAAACAAATAATAGATTCTTTCCTACCTTAGCCAAATCAACGGATCTCTCTCATTAATGCAATTTGCTTTAGGAAACAAATAATAGATTTTCAGAAAACAAATAATGGATTTAAAGAAATTCATAAGTAAACCATTGACAAAAAAAGATCTTATCGTGATAGTCGGTTTTGTAGTCGTTCGTTCGTTTTGCTCGGCTCCCTCGTTCGTTCGGTCCCACCTCTTTTATTTGCTCGGCTCTCTCGTGAGTTATCTCCTCTGATTTCCGATTTTCTCTCCACCATATCAGCGATAGAGCCCCCTCAAAGAAAAAATCAATGCCCCATTGCTTTTCAAACTCCTGAGCAAGAGCTGGGTCTCCTACTCGCACGCCGCCGCCGCCCGCCCGTCCCCATCCGACTCGCACGCCGCCACTCGCCATAGGAACATCGCTGCACCTCGCGCCTCCTCCAGATCGTCTTCGAGGTTAGGCAACCGAGGGATTCGACGCTACTGTCCGGAGCTACTTCACCCACGATGTAAAGAAGGGCATGGGCAAGAGATCATGGCCTTTCGGGATTGCAACCATAGGGGTCAAGATGGTGCTGATCCGGCCGCCGGCCACACCCTAATCCTCTCCTTCTCTCACTCAGTTCGTATTCCCCCTACCTCTTTCCAACAAAGTGAGGGAGTCTGATATGTTGCGTGTTGTTGTGCTGCAGGTCCTTGAGGTTGGGTGCGGCAACACGCGACTCGGAGAGAAGCTTTTGTGGTAGGGCAGCAGCGGCAGTACCTGCATAGACCCTCTCGATGCTCCCCTGATTTGGTGTTGTAGCAAGGAGGTGGTTGCAGGCAGGAGGTTGGGACGCGCAGCTCCATAATAGCCTTTATCACGCTCGGGCTCATTGTTTGGGGATGAAGGTGTCAATCTGATCGCGCTCTCCTCCATGACTTTCCCTGAATCTTCTATTCATTATATAACCTCTAAGGCCCTTACAAAACAAATTCTAATAACTCAATCTCTTTCTGCTGATTCTTATAGGGCCACCAATCATACATGTATACACCATGTTTTCTCTACTGTAATTTGATGTTTTATTTTCATGTGGCACAGAAGAGTTCAGAGTTCACTCTGAGAGAAAATTGCTTTGCATGTACATTTGCTAAAAGACTGGTGTGCTGAACTTTAGATGATTCCGATTTGTCGCTGCCATATAACCTTTCCTCTTTTTCTTGATATGTCCAAAAGAGATCCTTATTTCACCTTTTGTTTTAGGTTTGCAACGTGAGAATTTCATACTTTTGGAGTAGAGCTATCAAAATATATACTTTTGAGTTTCTAAAAATATCCATTATGAGGTAAAAATCATTAAATACATATTGTTTTATGTATGTTTCGTGTCAGACGAATCTGTCACAACCTTATGAAAGTTTAGGAAGGGTCAGCTTGTTGCAAGATCAGTAAGAAATTATTGCATAGTTCATCATTTTTATTCTTGTATAAACAATAATTTTTGGTTATCTGGCCTTACAAAGGTTTTTTTTCTAGAACAGAGCTTCCTCTGCCCCGGGCGATTCTGAGAAAACTAACCAGCAAAGAACATGAACAAAGATAGTGATGAGAAAGGGTGGATCTGAGTATGCCACACATGGATATGACTGTTTCCCTGTGTTCTTTTTGACAATCCACTTCATCACTGACTCAACTGTGTATGGGTGGAGCAATGTCGTCTTCATCAGGCTACAATTATATGCCTCGGGGTGTTCAAACTAAAAAGTTGAGGGATGATTCAGACTAAATGTGGATTCCTTTGTGTTGACTACACTTCCATAGATTAAATATTCCTAACTGTGCGATGGATACATTTCTAGCAGAGATGATTCCAAAATTGTTCGAGGTTCGTTATATATAACATGCATGTTGTACATCTGTTAATTTGAAGTTAGAAATGTTGAGATTTGTTTAGATGCTTTCCTTACTGTTGATGCTAAAAGATATCCAGCAGATAAGGACTGAAGTTTGTTGGTTTTGCTCAACTTGGTGCTGCCTGATCGGTACTCTATCAAGATGGAGTGAGACCATGATAGCAGGTGTTGAGTACAGGTATATATGCACTGAATTTTTAGTTGTGCCAAAAATAACATATTATTATCTTTATAATTGCTGCTACCATATTTCAAAGTAAGAATGCGATGATGCAAAGGAATCTCATTATCTAGCCATGTGTAGTCTCAGTTTTTACTATGCAAAGTATGATAGGAGTAAGCCCACATAAATGTGGCTGCATGTTTGCTTTCTATTGATCTGTGACAATAGAGATGTGCTGGACTGAGTGCCTATTGATAACACATCTGGAGTGGAACTGGCAATGTTCAGTTAATAGAGGTTATCTTTCCTATGGATTTTTTTATTAGATACATGCAGAAGTGTGTCACTTTCTTAGATCATATTTTGTTCTTAAAATTTCAGATGTTTCATATAGCCATCAATTATCTTATTGGCAGTTCCTATACATGTCTCTTGGATCATATTTTTACCTCAAGTTGGCCGTCTCGGCCACGATGCTCTCCACCGACCAAGCCCCCGGGGCCACCAACCACGCCCGGATTCCTACTCCCTGCCATCTACAGCCTCCAACGACAAGGTGCCTCTCTCCTACATCTACGAACGTTTCGGCGTCTCTGATTGTGCTCTTCCATGGTAAGGAGCATGTGGCTCTCTCAAGTCTCAACTAATCAGATGGTAAATAAAGTTTTTGTGAGTTGAATTATTGAGTGGAGATTTGATTACTTAATAGAAAACATTAGCAGCTTCAGAGATGCAAAATAACTATTCGTATGTTATTTTGATAGTCTTTTAGATATTGGAAATATGCACTTTGTTGAATTCACATAGAATCGGGGATTAGGTCACATGTATATTTTGGTGCAAGTCATGCAGAAGCATTCCTTGACAGCTGCATGATCAAGAATATCAAAAAGACAATGCCATTTTTGTGTGTACATTCTTACATATAGTTTCATATGCTCCATGCAAGTTACGAGACTCTTAGAAGTAAAAATTGGTATGTAATATTTTATAGAAAATATTTTAAGGTTCTTTGAACTTTACAACCAAGACATAGTATATCATGATGTAAGCAGAGCAGTACTGTATTTGGCAATAATAGAACCTGACATCTAGCTTTATGGTGAAAATAAATACTAATGATCAAAAGGACAACACAAAAGGAGGCATTAGCATCGGGAACATATGGTCCATCAAAAATAAGTACTAATGATCAAACGGACAACACAAAAGGATTTAGTTGATCAAGTTAAGTATTAATAGAGTTCTGTAGGTTAAGCATCAGAAAGATATAGTTCTCTGGTCACTGATTTTGCCTGTATTAGATTAGGATTTGGTCAACTTAGCCAGTAATGGAGTTCCATGGGATTCAAATTATGTCTCTAAAAATGCTATAGAAGCTTCTATAATTTTTCTATGTAAATTATTCAGACGTCCAATAAGCATGTGGGCACAAAAATTCTTGATGTCAACACTGCAATACACTTGTAATAGCTTTCCTAAAATTGCAATCAACATTTGGCAGAAATATTTTTTTCATGTGTACAAATACTTTGAGAAAGATACTATTTGTCATGCATATCCATCTTTGTGCTTATCATCGGCTCTTCCTCCCCGAACTGAGACCTAAAATTTATCCCATCATGGCATTGAAATTTTACTATTCCATCTACAATATTAAACCATTTCTAAATATATGCCATCTTTCTATGAAAAATATTCTTTGTCAAAGGCCTCTCCCTGAACAATAAATCTTTGAGTTCTTGGTAGGAGCTAGATATCTTGTTCATCTCCACATTTGGTTATTCCCTTTATTCAAAACATAGTATAAATTTCCTTGGATAGTAAACATGATATATTGTCATGAAGTGAGCTTCTGTGTAAATGAGGAAACTAATTGTGCTGTCCCCTGTTTTTGTCGAGCAACATGAACCAAGAGTAATATTTTACAGTGGGTGTTGGAATTTGTTGAGGATCGTGGAGAGAGTCTTGTAACCGTGCGGTGTCATCGCTCACCAGCAACTAATTGGGCCACCCTTCTCAGAGGGGAAGCCGCAACCACCACCGTCGAGGACATCTTATTATGTGATGAGCATTATATTACTGACCGCACAATAGTCGCCAATGTGGTGTTAAATTTCATCCACGTACTTTCTCACAAAAGGAATACATCTATATGATGTGAGGTTAGTTTTGTATAACTTTTCTATTTATTTCCAATCTATTAATTATTAACCATATAATCTCTTGTCTTGACATTTACAAGAAGATGGTTTATTTGACCAATCTATATGATGTGTAGCGTATCATATGAAATGACAACATATTACATACTTTCTTATTATGTTTTAATGTCCATGAGGCATGTATAGGAGGCAAATAAGTCCGTTCCTTTCCTTTTTCTGTTCACAAAAAGGTGGAATGGCTCCCAAATTTCGCATAATGATGTTCCAACATAAATTTTGTTTATATCAGAAATTTTTAAGGAGAACAAGCATTTGTGCCTCATGATTTGGGTATCATACTAAAATGAACTTCATATGTTCTTTGTAAAAAGTCTTCTATTTGCCATGCCTAAGAGGGATTGGAGCATTTGTGTGCCATGCTTAGGTTGTGATTAATGCCTCATGATTTTCAGACAGAGAGAGGATGGGAGAGAGATGGAGGGTGTTAGACAGAGTGGGGGAGTGAGACACAGATATGCATTGTATTCATATGTGCAATCAGGAAAACAAATTAAAAGACACGTGGCAACGCGCGGGCAATTAGAAACATATATACATGCGAAAGTTGATATGCCTTGCAATTAGAAGAGCAATTGGGAAAAAGGCCCGTGGCAACGCACGGGCGTTCTACTAGTACTAGTAAGCGTGCACGTGAAAATTCACGTTTATAGATAAAATATCCTTTTTTTGCGAGGAGTATAAATAAAATATCCAATCATAAAAATTAAAAATATTACAAACGAATTTGAGCCTGAGGTATCAGAAAAGCTATAATTCAGAAAATTTATACTTTGTAATGTACTTAAGCATTTGTGTACATAGTCAAGGAATTTAACTTCACGATTTCATTTTCATTGTTCTGGGTTGCCGTTGATCGTTCTTCAGATTTATGAACAGCAATGAGTTACATATACATACATATGTTCACACCTTTTCCCTCTCTCTAAATCCATTGATGAAACAATATAACCCAAAACACATCATTCCTTTCCACTATAAAGTCAATGCATCTAAAAGCGCATATATGCCAGCGGGGTATAATGGACATTATCAGAACCTTAATACCATCACAAGTAAACATGACTGCAAAAATAATATAAGGTTAAGCACCGTTCAAAATATTAGGCAAGGAAACAAAATTACGATAGTAAAGACGACTCTTTTGCTTAAGAAATACGACGGAAGCAAACTGCAAGGACATCAGTGGTGGAATGTCCATGAGCGCCTTGCCTGTCAGCGAAGGACCTCCTCGAGCACCACGCTAAACCTTGTCTTCTAGGCTGACATAGCCACGACAACTATCCCCGATAGCAGCGGTTCTGGATATGGGGGCGACCACCGTGGTCATCCACAACATCGACGGTTCTGACATAGTGAAGAAGCATGTGCCCATGCTACGTTGGAGACAGCTCCCCTGATGTACGGGCGCGTGCCGTTCAGCCACTGACATGCGGGCCTGGTTCCAGGTGGCTCCACCAGTCACCAGTCAGTGGTCATCCTGCTACTTTGGCATGGTTAACGCTACCCAAAGCTGCACCTTCTTTTGTCCTGGGCTACACGACCCTTCTCGGGGAATTTTGCTTTATTCTCTTTTCTTTTTAGGTTCCTGAGTATGACTACTTACTGCATTTCCATTTACAGATGAGTTCCTTATGTCCTTAAATATGGAAGTATCCCCTGACACAAATGGGTGTGCATTTGGATTATTAATTCTAGACCATATGTGTTTTAAAAGCACAAATGTTCAGCTTATAACAAATGAGAAAAAAAGATAAAGGAGCCTCAACCCTGACCAGACATTGGAGCTGCGATTTTCTAAATATATGGCATTGAAAAATTGCAATTTCCATCTATCTTTCTGACAGCATGCCATCTACGTTCGACATACATTGGGTACAACATTGATAACTCGAAAATATGATAGAAAGCTCATAATTTCAAAACAGCAAATTGAAAGTATAGCACAAATAGTATTACAGCATAAGCGATCCAAGAATCAAAAATTGTGTAGTGTTAAATACAAATGGACAATACAAAAATAAAGTGTTAATTGAAAGTATAACACTTTCAACTGTTAGTAAAGCTCCGAATAGAAGTAACCAGCTGAGCTAAACTAAGGGTTATATACAGAAGTTTTTTTTTGTTGAATGGTTTTGATTAACAAAACCATGTGGCAAAAGAAACTGAAAAACGAACGAAAGGACAAGAGCCGATCTCACTTCAAAATGCTTGGAACTATTTTTTTTTCCTGATTCGTATGGGCAATTAAAAAAGTACATTTTATACGATAGTATTCAAATAACTTAAGGCCATTTTCACACTAAAATCACACACCTAATATTATACATCATTTTTCAGTTACTCTTATCTAGAAGGCTGGTTGAAAATTGATCCTAGAAGCAAATAAAAGAATAGGTTATAACCGAAAGAAACATATGAAATATGATTTAAAGTTCATTATGCAGTCACTGTCTTTCACTCCAAGGATGCTGAGAATCATACAAAATATGGTTATGGTTTATGTATATCAGCAAGACCACAAAAGACACGTCACTTGAGAGTACCAGAAAAGTTCAAAAACATTGTTCTCGAATGAATATTTGTATTTCTGCACTATATAATAGATTAAAAGGGCATAGAATATGTTTTCAATGGTACATCTTGAAAGGTTTCTCCTAGTAGTATCATCCTAAAACTAATTTGGGTATCATCATGTTTGTTTATTGAAGGCAAGTTAAGAAGAGGTTGTAATATACTATGCAAGCAGGAGGAGGAGAGCGAGGTGCCCGTTGTGGTAATGGGCGACGGCTGCTGGTTCGACTTCGTCAAAGTGGAGGCAATCTGGAGTCTGGAGAGACTAAACATTCAGCATTGGAGAAATTGCAACCTGAGAATATCGCAGGCACTCACATATGACAAGTTGTGTTCATTTAGAATTTCAGTTATACATAAATCACCAGGCACAATGAGACATAACAGTGAGATGTTCTAACAGGGGCTGCGTCGAGAAAACCCGAAGTGCAGATAAAGGATTATTCCAAGGCCTTGTGTGATCCCCAAATGTTATTTGCCAGCCCCAGTATGCAAATATATCCTTTTGCTGAATCCCGAACCATATCGCTAACCGTCACTGACGAACAGAAACAACACGAAAAAACAACACCTTCAGATCAGAACGCACGTACACCTATAAACCAGAAAAATGCATCACAAGTGTATGCTCAGTTGCTCACCTTGTACTGCTTCTCTGCGGACGGGCCGTACTCGCTTTTCTGGGCGACGATGTAGAACAGCATGCAAGACACCACGGTGAGCGCCAAGAACAACGAGAATGAGGACGTAAATCCTCCCGCTCCCGTTGGGATCTTCTGGGGCCGCAGCTGATGACATGATTCGCCGCACGAGTGTCCGAGGCGGCTGATCGCGGTGCGTGGCACGCAGGCACGGGCGGCGTGACAGCTCGCGTCCCTGATCCTGAAGGTCTCGACGCTGCGCGGGAGCTTGGGCTGACCCGTGACGTCCCTGAACCAACTCCAAGCCGAGGAGCCGCGGGCCATACATGAGATGCTCCGGCAAGCTTTTAGCTTCGGCTGTGTCTGCCGTTTCCTTCGGGATGCAGTGCTCCTGGCGGGGCTGCTTCCTACCTCTAGCAGGGGGAGTTGGGTCGCCTGCGGCAATTGAGCTGGCCGAAGTTGATGCCCCCGTGGCGACGGAGCACTTCGGGGAGTATTTCTTTCTGCTTCGCGACAACAGGCGGCGATGGGAGTCAGGCGGTATGGCGTGTACCGATCAACATCCGCTGGTGCTGACAAATCACTCTCATCCTATCAGATGAATTAAGAAACGTTACCAAGAAGGCAAGAACTGGATGCATCGGATTGCCGATCTTACCGAAGCAAGCCTGTTTCTGCTGCACTTCGTCTCCCAGCCCGGCAAGTTGATCGCCGCCGGCCATCGCAGAGACGCCTTCATGCCTGACTACCGCCGGCGCC
The DNA here is from genome assembly GCA_011799875.1 of Thinopyrum elongatum. Taxonomy (NCBI): domain Eukaryota; kingdom Viridiplantae; phylum Streptophyta; class Magnoliopsida; order Poales; family Poaceae; genus Thinopyrum; species Thinopyrum elongatum. The sequence continues at coordinate 450,893,814 of CM022297.1, forward strand.
GACACCGAGGATGACGATGCGCCAAGAACAGGGGCCTCTGAACCGGCGCCATCGTCAGCTCCCGCGGCGACGAATGTCATGTTGCGAGACACCGCCGCGACCTCGTCCGACTCAGGCGAAGGTTCCTGCGCCAAAGAACCAAGAAGAACGTCAAAAACAGGGTATTTCGTTCTTTCGGGTCGCCCGCCGCTCTGGGCCACCAATCCCACACCATCAGTCAATTACCTCAAGATCGTGCTTCTTGGCGCCCTCAGATGCGACGGCACGCCGACGGAAACATACGTCTCCGGGATGCTCTCCTGTTCGCCCTCCTTGGCGCCGGCAAGAACCGCCGCCCTGCTCCGTCTACCCCTCGAGCGGATCCATGGCCGGTCGCGTGATGGTGCCGGTTTCCAGAGGCGGCCAGGTGGCGGCCATGAAGACCATGTGGGAGGTGCTGGCGGGGCAAGAGGACGCAAGCGGAAGAGATGGGTGGTGGTGCGGGAAGTGCTGCCGGGCTGGTGGTTTGCGAGAGGAACGGGATATCGTGGGCGGGCGTACGGTTTGGGAGGGGATCGGGTGTTCTGCCTAGGCGAGGCCTTTTTTTTAGAGGCTAAACGTGGTTATAACTAATGGCAGTGGTGGGTAATTAGAATGTCAAACGCATTTGATGCTAGGAGACGATTTGGACCATCAGATCAATATGTTTTGATGGTTGAGATGATTTGGTTCTCCGCCCTTTCGTGCTTTTATAAGGGTAGTAGATCAGAAACCACATGGACGCCCATCAGGGGGAACACAAAACTCATACTATCTATCTATCTATCTACTACCCCTATAAAAAGAAGAGAGAGGGTAGATCCAAACCATCTTCACCGTCAGTAAACAAAATCTAACGACCCACGATCCTACTGTGTTTAACAGCAAGCCACCGTAGTTTAGTTTAGGGCATGTACAATGGTTGATAAGACAGTTTTATCTTAAGTTTTGCATGTAATTTAGAGATGACAAAAAAGTATGTCTACAATGGGTTATATCTTAGCCGTATCTTCAATAACTTGTCATTCCTTAAAATATGATGAGACAAATTATGCTAAGAGAAGACAAGCCTTTTCTTATGTTCTCTCTCCTCCACCTCATCATTTATCCTACGTGGCACTCCTAAGATAGCACCATTGTACATGCCTCAGTGCCCGCAAATCCCACTGCGCACCGTGGTAAAAAAAGCCCCCACGATCTGTTCGCCGCAACCGCCGCACTCCCCTTGCCTGTTGCCTCGCTGCCGCACACACCCGCCCCCCTCACCTCTCCGGCGCCTGCCCCGCCTTCCCCACGCGAACCGGTTCTACGCGCCGCCCCTCATCCTCGGCAGCGAGAGGCACGCGGGAGCTGCCACCGCCAGGGACGTGGACGCATGCGGGCCAACCGCCGATGTACGAGGCCGCGCGCCCGCGCCTGGCCGCGCCTGAGCCGTCCGCCTCCATTTCCCTGCTGGTTCGAGATTCCCACTAGTCTCCTCCCTGCCGTCATCGTCCTTCCTGCTGCCAGCTCCGCCCTTCTCCGCCTTATCTCCACGGCAACGATTCTGCTCCATCCATCGGTAAGTAGCGACCATGTCTTCTCTCTCCCTTCCAATCCCTATAGTATTTTCCCCATGGTGTTTCTTTTCAATGGTGAAACTCAGCGACAATGACCACTGTGTTTCTTTTCGATGGTGAAACTCAGCGACAATGACCAGTGTGTTTCTTTTCGTTTTATTCCTTGGTCATAGTTTTCCTGAATCCCCGTGATTTTCATTAGCTGTAACTGATAAAGTAAGGCATGGCTGTTTACTTCGATCAAATCCGGCTCCATTATCAAATAAAATGCTAGGCGATAATAAGTTGGTAGCGCTCGAAAGTGTTCTTTTTGATCCCGAGCTCACATGCTCCCGCATGAACAGTAAAATTCGAAAAAATAGTAAAAAAAATTTAAAAAATCTGAATTTTTTTTGTGATAAACATTGATGAATGTTCTAACAGTATGCAAAATTTCAGGTCGAAATGATATTTGCGGAGGGCTGGGCAAAAATAACAAAATCGATGCTCCAAAATGCTTCCAACAATAGTCTTTTTGGACCATCGATTTTATCTTTTTTGCCTAGACCTCCACGAATGTCATTTCAACCTGAAATTTTGCACCCACTTAGAAAATTCATCAATGTTCATCCCAAAAAAAATTCAGAACTTTTTGAATTTTTTTACTATTTTTTTGGATTTTACTGTTCATGTGAGAGCATGTGAGCTCGGGATCAAATACTCCATGTCCGGTAGCGCTTCTCTTTTTCGAGAAGATCTGGCATGGTGGACAGGAGTTCTCTTTTGGTTTTGCTTAGCTGTAGGATAAAATTCTGAAATTCTGAAACTCTAAAGACATCCTACGACCTTTGTACTGATTTCTGTAGTTGATGTTGCTAATGTTGTTGTACATACTACATAATGTTATAACGGTGTTAAATTCTGAAATTCAAGCCTCCCATTGTATGTGGCTGAAGTGCCGAATTATCTCTTTTTCTTCTTACAATACCAAAATACGAGCTGCAAAAGTGACTCAAATTCCTCTTCGCTCACAAGTAATTACACTGGTAATTGTCCATGTGTGGATCTGGTTGAGATGACCATATTGTTTGATGTTTGCCATTCAATTCTAACTACAATATTGTTTCTAGATAAGATATTGTTTTATGTATTATTATGGGTGTATTTCTTAAGTTTCGTGCACAAGTTGTTGATATTTACACAATACTGAGTGTCCTATGAATAAATGGTTGTGGCCATCATTAAGAGTAGGGAAAAGTATATTTTTCATCCCTCAGATTTCTTCAAAGTATAGAAATAGTCCTTCAACTCCAAAACCAGCAAATATTGTTCCCTTAACTTTTAAAACCAGATAAGTTTAGTCCTTCGTACCGCCTAGGGTGGTTTTGTGCTGACACGGACACGGATTTAACTAAAACTAGACATGTCGCATAAGTTTGACCGTCATGTCACACAGGTTTGATCGCCACATCAATATTCACAAACTCACCATGGCCACCATCATCGAGCCACTGAACTTTCGTTATTGGGTTAGCCATACACTTCATATGTTTCTAGCGATTCATATAGGCAAGAAATAAGAAATAATGGTTGCAACACCCCCCCCCCCCCCCCCCCCCCCCCCCCCCCCCCCCCCCTTCTTTTTTTTTTTGCTAGTAACTCGCGGCAACGGGTGCCGGCCAGAGGGCGTTGTGCTGCACCAGCAGCACCACCTCCTCGGCATCTCGTCAGGAGGCGCCGGCTGGGCTCAGGCGTGCTGCTACGAGATTGCGTATGGGTATGTACGTACCGAAGCTGGCTTGGTTCCACCCGAAGACAACACACGTACAGTAGAGTTGCTGGATGGATTCACAGGAGGCTAGCTAGCTACGTACTACTCCGTAGATGGATTTTGGCCGGATTGGAAAACGCACACAAGCAACCAGGCCCGGCCCTGATGGGGGGGCGGCCGCCCCGGGCCCCCGAAAGGTAGGGGCCCCCACGTATGTGTGCTCTGTGTATTAGGTCTGTGAAAAAAAATGACCCTGCGCTAATTTAGGTGTAACATGCCTTGTACGTGAAGGTGCAGTAGTGGGCAAGTAAATCAACGAAAATTCCCTGAATTAGTGGAATTTCCGTTTCCCACGTGTAGGCCCACACACAACAACATCGGCGATCGACCTGGCCGCAAATCAATCCCTCAAGCACACATCACGCACGACTCCCGCCGCCACAGCGTCTTCCCAAGGAGGCCTCACCGATGCTTCCTCCTTCAACGGCGGCTTGGGTGATTTCATGTTCGTCGGACAGGAGTAACAATAGCCCAGGTTTGAACAACAGAGAATAGGTAAGCATCTTCTTGATTCATCGTCCAAGAGATAACTAGGTTCTATTAGATAGGAGTAGCTGGTGAATTAGCAGAGAAGAGTAGGTTGTAGTTGTCCGGAATTCTGATTAATGAATCTGGCTGTGTTGGTGGTCGATGAAAGACAATGGGAGAAAATAACTACTAGGATCCATGGATTAATTATACTAATAGCTGAGATGAATTAATTAGAGAATGCATGGTCGATTTAATTTATTTAGGTGGCTAAATTAATTTTAGCGTTGTAAATTATAAAGTAATTCTAGCTGCGCGGTAAGGAGCCGTTCGAATATTATTTTTTGTGTGTGGCAAACTGTATATGAAATATTCATACACAGTGCGTGCGAACTTCCTTGGCAAAATATGAAGTAAGATAGAATTAATATAATCATATTCGGTAAATCACAAAACTAAGTCGACATGCTGGTTTTGCACTCCATCGATAAAAGGATAAAAGGTTAAGAGTAACCCGTGTTTAAAAATATCAAAACATGCATGATGCATAAAGGGCCCCCGGTTTTGTTTTCGCCCCGGGCCCCTGAAATCTTAGGACCGGCCCTGCAAGCAACACACGTACGCCCGCCGGGGAGGAGCTCATGCCTCAGTCGCGTACGCCCGGCGACAAGCACCTGATTGGTGTGCTGTGCGCGGTGGCCATGTCCTTGAGCAGCCTCGACAGTGTGGAGCACGGAGACTAGCAGCCTCGACAGTGTGGAGCACGGAGACTAGCAGCCTCGACAGTGTGGAGCACGGAGACTGACTGTCAGAGTCGAGCCCGGATGTGGAATCATCCAGCAGCAGCCGGTAGGGCCGTGCATGAAGTCGCCCATGGACATCCTCCGCTCGCCCCAGGACGCACCGGTGACCCTCGAGTGGCGACGGCCGCAACCTGCAACGCGTCTCCTTTTCGCCTGCTGGGCAAAGCCGCTCCTTAGAGGCACCACGACGCTGGGCGTGGCCTCGGCGTCGAAGAAGGGCACGCCATAGACCTGCTGTGCGGCCCTCGAATGTGGCAAGCGCACGACAGGTGTTCAATAAAATGCCAACGAAAACCATGTCACCTCATCAACAAAACCACTCAAAGCGGTATGAGGGACTAAAATTATCCGGTTTAAGAAATTGAGGGACTAAGATTTGCTGGTTTGGGAGTTAAAGGATCATTTCTATACTTTGGAGAAAATGAGGGACGAAAGATATACTTTTCCCTTAAGAGTATTCTGCCTTTGAAGTAATTTTTTTCTTGTACGTTAGTGTTTTGACTCTTGGGCATTTGACAAACGGTTCACAAATTAAGTTCTTGATAACAATTTCAGAGGTGGAGGCTGGCCTGTAGCTCGTGTGCGCGGAGGAGAAGCACACTTCACTGAGAAGTTGTTGCCACTATCCTCGGTGCCACCGCCAGTGGCGAACTTGGTGGTGAGACTCATCTCGCCTCCTCTCAGTTCTTCCCTTTTGCTCTGGATGATCTCTGTTCATGTTGTTAGTGTTTAAAAATATCTTTCGTTGTTCTAGCTGATAATCTTGTTGGTCGCTATCAGTGTGGTGCACATACACCTAGGCTTTAAGTTGTTGTGATTTTCCTATAAGATGTTGAGAGCATGGAACTGAAATTGACATCAGAAATAGACTTGTTAAGTGTTTGTGTTGCCACCAATCAAAAGCTGGTATGTAATCTACAAACCAACATAGTCGACCAGTGTGATTTGATAAATATGTATACTTGTACAAAATGGAGTAGGAACATGCAGTTAAACTTACGATAATCAATTTTCCAGTTTTTAATAACTTGTGTTCTGAAGCATTTTGTTTTCTTCAATTACATGATTTAATAAAATAACATATGGCCAGTTCATTACAAGTGTTGTTGATTGTAGCATATTTCGGCCTTATCTTCTAATATACTTCAGGGTTGCATTAGTGGACAACATGCTGGAAAGAGAGTGTTCATCCCTATGATCCCTTTGGCGCCCTCGGAGGACATTTCGCTTCCTTTCAAGTTGATGAAGAGGAAAGAGGTCCCTGTTTGTCAGAGTTTTGCAAAGACCATTAACATAGCCCAGGGGCAAATCATCCCAACTGTTGGTATTTACTTCCTGAGCATGTACTCTCGCATGCCCAGGTTTATCTTGCACTGTCAAGAGGTGTGTCATTGCAGACAACTCGGATTCTGGTAAAGCCAAATAAAATATAGATTCCACTGGTAAAAGCACCAAGAACATTGTGTACGGAGATGTCTTGTAGGGATAACATAGGTTTGTTATCTAAACTTTGGATTTTGCTATGGCTCCTGTATGTACAATATTTTTTGGACTAACATTATATATGTTTATAATTGCAGCTTTTTGTCTGGTCGCACCTATAGGCAGTATAGAGGATCTACTCTCAGTAAGCTCCACAGCCGATCATTTTTTCCGCTTCCACTACTTCCTTTTACCTTACTTTACACCATGTAATCTGTTTCAATGCTATGATGCACACTACGTATGTTCTGCATCATTTTCCTTGCTGTATCTACTGAGACCTATTGTTGGAGCATTCATTTTATTGGGATTCTATAGCTAAGTTGAAAACGTAATAAGTTGAGGTTTAGAACTTAATTAAGCTGATCAAAGTGTGCTTACTGGTCAGAATGTGCTTACTGGTTTCCTATGTTATTTTTACGACTATAAAAGTAATTATGTCCTATGAGTCTTGGAAGGTGTGAATTCGAAATCAACTATATTTCTTGCTATTCTGGTTTAGATGCTTTTGATGCCTCTGATTCTACACTATTCAGCCTCCTTGACGAATAACAGTCGACTCAGATAGTGTTTGAGTATGTTTCTCCTAAAGCTAACTGACCAACATCTGAACGACTTCGATTGCTGCATACAAGTCCAGCTAAGCACGGTGCAAGTATAACTCTGTCAGCTGAAATGAGATGTATAAGACTTCCTCATTCACTTGATTCACGCGCGCGCGCGCGGGGGGGGGGGGGGGGGGGGGTGCTGCAGGCTTTCATCGATTTGTTATGTTGATTTATGTGTTCCTTTTAGTCGAAGGTGAGGTGCTCAGATTTAGAAAATTAGTTACTCTTATTTTGTTCACTTCCTAACTTGCAAGAAACAGGAACAGTCTCTGTAATGTACATACTGTTTTGTTATTCTCATTTATGAGCACGAATATGTCTACCATTAAACATATTAGAGTTGACAGCCAAGAAATACCTACTTAAGCATTAACATTGTATATAGACAGTATACATTAAAACGATCAGTGTTGGTGCTAATTTCAGCTTTTTATTTCTGGAGTCACATATTAACTTTATTTGAAATGTTAATATGTTTATCTCAATTGGAAACAATCTTGCTGTACCATTGAAGTTATTTAATAAGGGATGCTTCTTTTATATTTTAGGATAAGATTTGCGACCAGCTTCATGTTCTCAGATAATACTGGTGCATAATGCATTCAGGTTGCATTTATCAGACTGCACCTTGTTATCAGATTGCCTGTACAAAGACTGAATTTTGTTGGCTGGTACTTGCGGTGAGAAGCAGCATGCACATGTTGTGCATTAGTTTGGTGGATTTCCATAGCTTAGCATATGTATGAGAAATATATTATATACATTTTGCATTGGTGGTGACTCTCTTTTCTTTGAAAGGTCAAATCATTTTATTATTATTGATTGATCAGCAGCAAGGTAAATAGACAAGAGTGAATGGTTTCTGGAGAAAAGGCCCAGCGGCAAGTTGGCGAGGTTGTGGCTAGCTGCGTGTGGTGGAGATGGTTTTGTAGTGTGTAGTGGGCATGGGAATCTGTTGCATCCTGAAGTAGTCCTCAGTGTTTGTTTGGCAGCCTTTCTTATGCAAGTTTTTATATAGGTTCTTAAATTGGAATAAAATTTTCCTTAATTATGAAATTTCTTGATCCTAGAAATATAATTGATAACTACATAAACATGCATTGCACCTAATGACAAGCTAGCGCAGCCTAATACCTCAATTTTCATTCTACTCCACCCAGTTTAAAGTAGTGCATCAACACTTAGGCCTCCAATGGTAGTGCCTCTCCACTTGTGCTATTTTCAGGCTGCTTCATGCGCAGGGTTATTATAGGTTCTTGAAGCTACTCAACCCTGTCCCCTATAAATTATAGCGAGGCATTACTCCAGTCGCATGGTGATGTCTGCTACATCGACAATGAAGATGCACACAACATTCTGGATATTGTATGAGAACTGATTAGGCTATTAAGAAATACTGAGATAATGATGTTATTTGAGTATCTGACAATGATCACAAGTATTAAGAAATACTGATAAAATAATGTTTTTATGGCTCTTTGTGTAGGGTGCTACATCAAAGCATTTTCTTGATTTGTAATACTTTTTAATGCAATCACAATATCTTTATGTATGTTAATTCTCGCATATGTATGTAATATTAGTCGTGACGTGCATTTGCACGTGCACGCTAACTAGTAGCAGGTAAAGTTTAAGACTGCCTCCCACTGAATTATAAACGAGACGGAAACGACCTGCATTCCTGGGAGAACCACAACTCGGCACCTCCACGGAAAAGTAGCCCCAAAATAAGAAGATTCGACCCCCAAGGCAAAGACAAATAACTACTAGTCTCATCCAGACGCACTCGTAATCAATACCATCAACATAAGTACCTTCACATTACAGGGGTGTACGATAAACATTTGCCCAGAAAAGTAGAGCAAAGAAAAATGTGAACTTGCCCTTTGTTGTGCCGTGTGGCCTCTGCAACCGGAAATGGGAAACGAGAGGGAGAAAATAAACCACCCCTAATTAGCCGTAAGCCGTGTGCCCTCTTTTGCCTAGAAAATCAGAGCAAAGAAAAATGTTCACAAATTCAAAAAAAAATCATAATTTCAAAAAATAAACATTGTTTCTATTTCTATAAACATTTTTTTATTTTTTCATGATTTTTCTGAACTTCGATGACCATTTTTTATTTGATGAATTTTTTTTTGTGAACACATTTTTAATTTGAGAACATCTTTGAATTGGATGAACAATTTTTGAAAATGGATGAATACTTTTTAATATGATGAACATTTTTTAGTTTGTTGGACTAATTTTGAATCCGATGAAGATTTTTTGAATTTGATGAACAAAAAATATTCACAATTTAAAAAAATATTTGTAAAAATAAAAAACAACGAGAAACGGTTAAGAAAAGGAAAGGAAAATGAAAATTAAAAGTTAAAATAAAAGAAAATACAAATATTAAAAAAAGAGAAAAAACAGAAGAAAAAATGGGGAAACGGTTCAAGGAATGTTCTAGAACCTTCCCAAAACCAGAGGGGAGAGAAAACCAAATTTGGCTGGCCCATAGCAAGGACGAGAGTGCGGGAGGGTACGCGTTAGATCGCTATCCAGCTACCTACGTGCAAAATAGGGATCGCCGAACCACTAGAGACACCACGTCGCTCGGTCCTGGTTCTGGAAAACGATAGATTTGACTTTCCCCAGGCCAGACCGAAAGGGACTTTAAGTATCGTGCCATGCAGATCCAATAGTATTTGCACACATGAAACAATCCAAAAAAAAAAACTGCATCCAGGATATTTGCACACTATTAAATTCTTTTGAATTTGACAGGCAAGGAGAGGGAAGAATATAATATGTATACCATCATTCGATAGAAACCACGTGAAAAATATATTTTGAAGTTTCAAGAAAATACGGATCTTAAGAGGGTGATGCTCTATTGTCATGTGAAATTTCAAATTCAAACACATATTACCGGAACACTACTCATTGCTGAATTTATTTTTTTATAGTTCACATCTTGTAATGTGTTTCGACTTGGAGTTTCGCGTGGCCATAAAGTATCACCCCACTTAACATCTCATAATCTTTTGTAGATTTTTTCGAACCTTTGAAACGTGGTTTCCACGATTTATTTTAAGTATTGATTTCTATGTGATATTCTCCCGCGTTGAGAGCATGGTTTCTTGAGTCGGCAGCATCGGTCCGCCGCGGGCAGCGCTCGACCACAGTTTGCGCTCCAATTTCCAAAGGCGCGAGGATTCATGGCCGTCAGCTGTGAGCACGGGATGACACACAGCGCCTGCGCCTGCGTGTGAAAACTGTTGTGCACGAAACCTCATAAGCTCCTCGTTCAGCTGATGCAATCACGCAAGCCAGACGCACCCGTAATCAATACCGTCATACACGCACCGCTCAGAAACACAAGTACCTTCATCACACGTAAGGTGTACGTACGGTAAACTTTTGCCCGGCGTGCCCTGTTTTGCGCCGTGTGTCCTCTGCTCCCGGAAACGAGAAACCAGAGGGAGAAACAAATCGCCCCTGATTAGCCGTAAACGAAAGCACCAGAAGCCTATCTAGTCGTAGAAGAGGAACAAAAATAAAGGCGGCCGGGGTGCGTGCGTGCCGGCGGCCGAGGAGGCTTGCGCGGGGAGAAACCATCCCGGCAGCGACGTGGCGAGCAACATGCAGCACCCGCCTCGACGGCGCTCCACGTACCCTCGCCCACCCCCACGTACCCCGCCCCGCGCCAAAACCACCCCACACCCGATAGCCCAGCCCCCGCAACCACCAGCGGTCCATGCGATACCGCCCCTCCTCGCAGCGGCGCGCGTCCCGCCCCCGCCGCGCCACCTGCTGGTATAAAGCGACGCGCCACCCGCCCCACGCCCTGCTCCCTCACACCACCACCACCACCACCGCCGGTTACTGTCACGGCGTGTCACTTCTCTCCCTCTCTCTCTGCACTCTCCTCGACAAAGATAGCCATGGCGAGCCACGCCCACGAGCACGGCCTGCTGCTCGACCCGGCCGCGCTGGCCTGCTCCTGGGCCGCCGAACCGGAGATCCCGCCGCAGCTCCTCGCCGCGCTGGGCGAGTACCTCTCCTCCTCCTCCGTCGGAGCGCGAGGCGGCGAGGGGGATCATCACCAGTCCGCCGTCGAGGCCGAGGCCGAGGCCGACGGGGAGGCGGACGACGAGTTCATGATGTACGAGTTCAAGGTGCGGCGGTGCGCGCGCGCGCGGAGCCACGACTGGACCGCCTGCCCCTACGCGCACCCGGGGGAGGCCGCGCGGCGCCGGGACCCGCGCCGCGTCGCCTACGCGGGCGAGCCCTGCCCGGACTTCCGCCGCCGCCCCGGCGCCGCGTGCCCGCGCGGGGCCTCCTGCCCGTTCGCGCACGGCACCTTCGAGCTATGGCTCCACCCGTCCCGCTACCGCACCCGCCCCTGCCGCGCCGGCCCGGCCTGCCGCCGCCGCGTCTGCTTCTTCGCGCACGCGGCCGGGGAGCTCCGCCTCGCCTCCCACAAGGGGCCGGACTCGCCCCTAGCGCTGTCGCCCAAGTCCACGCTGACCGCGCTCTGGGAGTCGCCCCCGGTGTCGCCGGTGGAGGGCAGGATGAGGTGGCTGGACGCCATAGACGACGCCGCCGACGCCGAGGTCGAGGAGATCATGCTCGCAATGCAGCAGCTCAGCTTCGCCAACGCAGCGCCATCGGCGCCGTCCGGTACGCAGGCGCTGCCGGCGGTGACGGAGGACGACGGGCCGGACCTGGGGTGGGTGTCGGAGCTGGTCATGTAATCAATCAAGACATCGAAGCCCCACCAGCAGCACTCCTCGTGCCCCGGCAGCAAGCAAGACAGCAGCAGCTTCAGTAATTAATTAATTACTCCTATTAAGCAACCTATTATTAATCCTACCATTACCGGAACCGGATGCATCATTCTTCTGTAGATAAACAAGCGCGTATGGTGCAAGCTGAATACAGCAAAGAAATCGTAAAATTATTAAGCGTGGCGTGCGTGCGTGCGTGCGCGAGCGCCTGTTTTTTTTCCGAGACCATCAACGGTTTTGGATTACTTTGGAAACTAAATGAGTGTAATGGGCTAGTAGCCTCCCCTTGTTTCGTGATCTATAATATCATTTGATTTGATGTACTACTTCAAGTGCACCTACCGGTCTCTCGAATCTGTGTGCCACTAATTAATCTATGTGCTTGACTTTGTTCCTTGGTTAGATTTTGCAAGGATCGGCCCTGGACTTGTGAGGAGCGGTCTCTTTCCTATGTGAGCTATCCGGCCCCTCCTTTTCCCTTTCGGTCAAAGCACTCACGCTCAGTCAGTGAGTCGCAGCTTGAATTCTTTGATTTTTTATATGAAAATTCGGAGGAAAGCCACTTGTACCAAAAGAGAAGAGAGCTTAGCTAGTGTAGCGTTGCAGTTATAGCTAGCGAAGTACTCCCTCCGTAAAAAAATATAGCACCGTTTAGTCACTAAAGTAATGATCTAAACACTCTTATTTTGATCTAAACACTCTTATTTTTCTTTACAGAGGGAGTAGTTACAATCAGAATTTAGTTATAATCAGAGTTTAGTCACTAAAGTAATGATCTAAACACTCTTATTTTGATCTAAACACTCTTATTTTTCTTTACAGAGGGAGTAGTTATAATCAGAATTGTGGAGGGTTTTTCGCTCGAATTATTCATACCATAGTGATAAACAGGCACTCACGCACGCCATCAAGGGTTTTTCGCCCGAATTGTTCAAACTAGTTTGGTTCAAAATCAAACAATTTTAAATTATACATCCTCCGTCCCATAATATAAGAGTGTTTTTGACACTATTCAACTTATACATCGTGTTTGTTTCGGGGGAGTTGGAAGTGGGGTGGTGGGATGGCCACCCGTAAGAGCATCTCCACCCGTTCGGCCCCCAGGACGCCGAAAAAGCGCCGTCTGGGGCCGAACCGGCGTTAATTTCGACGTGGGGGCGAACGTGTTCCCAGTCGCCGGCCCCAGGTCGCCCCCAAATCGGCACAAACCTGGTGTAGTTGCCGCCGTCGTCATCGTCGCCGCCGCCCTGCGTCCCGCTGGCGCCGCCGCCGTCCCTGCTGCATCCCCTGACCAGGGTCGCCGAAGCGCGGCGGGTTGGACGGCCCGGGCGCGTCCTCGTCGTCGCTGTCAAGGACGACGACGCCGCCCTCGTCGCGTCCGCGGCGCCGAGCTTTGATCTCCTCGGAGGCCCGGCGCTGGCGCTCCACCTGCTCGCGGACGTAGTCCTCCTTCGCCCACTTCAGGGCGGTCTCGTCGTCGGCGGCCATCTCCTCGTGCTCCTTCGTCACGGGGAGCAACCCCGGCTCGGTCTTCGGCCGAACGAGGCCGAAGGAACGAGGGGAGGGGCCGCCCTCGTTGATGACGAGGGTGCGGCGCCGAAGCGGCGTCTCCTGCGGCTTCGGCTTGACGGGGCGGAGCGCCGGCGACCCGGAAAGCGAACCGGAGCCCGGCGACGAGGAGGTCGCCGTCTCCATTGGCCGCGGCGTCCAGGAACTACCGCGGTGGCGAGAGAAAGACGGGGGCGCCGGGTACTCTAGGCGCGGCGTGTTGCCGGTCTCGATGTGGTCGATGACGGCTTCGAGGGTGCGGCCGAGCACGCCTCACCATTCGCGCCGCCCGTCGGAGTTGAGGCGGCCGCGGGGCACGACGCCGTTTGCGGAGGCGACCTGGTCGGCGTGGCGGCGGTCGAAGTACATCGTCCACAGCGTGTGGCTGTCGGCGGCGTACCTCAGCTCGTTCCGTTGCGCCTCCGACAGCGACGAACGGATGCGCGCTATCTCGGCGCGCCATTCAGCCCCGGTGGGCACCGGGACGCCGCCGCGCTCAGCCTCCATGAGCCCGGCACCCGCATGTCCGGGGGCGCCGGGTAGTCGGCCTCGTAGAGGAGGCGCGCCTCGTCCTCACGCAGATGGCGTCGGCCGAAGCCGTTCGCCGCCACGGCGTCGCCTGGGTACCGCTCGGCCATTGCTCGTCGGCGGGGAGTGGGAGAGAGTGGCTTCGGTGGCGAGAGGGGGCGAGTTGTGGCGACTGTGGCGTTCACCGGCGGGGAGGTCGGCTTTTTATAGCCGAAGTGGGGCGGTGAGAAGCTGCCCGCCGGGTGCCGCGTGGCAGCGCGACAGCCTTGGCATTGAGGACGACGAAGGCGGCGAGTCGCTGACTCGGCGGACCCATTCCTGTTCGCGCCAAAATCAGTTTCCCCGGCGACCCCAGGCGCCCCCCAGAGCGCCGGATTCGGCCTGGGTCCGCCGACGTCAAAATCGGCCCGAGGCGGTGAAAATTGAGCTTCTGAGGGCGCGGCTAGGCCGAATATTCGACGCCGGCGACAAAAAAGGGGCCTGGAGGGCCCTGTTGGGGGCGCGGCTGGAGATGCTTTAAGAAGATCCAGGAAGAAGGGAGTGTTGGGCCAGGTGGGAGACAGTTCTTCGAACGTCGAATCCAGCAAGTCCTTCACCAATGAATCCGACTCGCACAAGGTTCAGGAGAAGAAGGGCCAGCGGGTGAAGGTGCACATGGATGGACATGCCGTTGGACGGAAGGTGGATCTCCATGCCGATGGCTCGTACGAGAAACTCGCGTCGGCCCTTGAGGGCTTGTTCACCACCCCGTCCGCTACGGTAAGCCTCAATCAATTCTAACTTGTAACTTGTACTGAAACGAGATCACATGGTACCAAGGTTTTTTTTTTCCAGTACGGAACAAAAACAGATTGGGAACGGGAGTTTATGGTCCGTGGGACTTAAATTCTATTGATTCGCTCAAGGGCATGGGAGGAAGAGGAAAGCCTTTTGTACCAAAAGAAAAGAGAGCTTAACAATCCATCAGTTTGGTATATAATCGAGGTGTGTAATGGAACACGCGGGAGGAGACTTTGCCCCTTTAGGGCATGTACAGTGGTGTCATATGAATACAGATGCCCCATGATAAAATATAGTTTTAAGCATCTACATTTATTTTTTCCTCAATGCAAGCTATCACTAGTGGGTTCTCATCAAAGAATAGAAAATAAAGACTCGCACTAGACATGCATCTCTACTTTTCACTTCAATCTTTTCAGCTTTATGCACCGGACCATACTTTTTCTCCCCAAGCACCCGCCTCCCGCAGAGGATCCCGCTGCTCCATTCGAACATACTTTTCTTGATATCCGATCCTACGTGGCCTACGGAACATCACCCTGAGGCGATGCATTGTACATGCCCTTATGGTCTACCTATATAATCAAAGTGTAGCGTTGCAGTCATAGCTAGTGATAGTGATACTATGCGCTTAATCAGTGATACTATGTTGGTGATAGTGATACTATGCGCTTAATCAGTGATACCATGTGCTTAATCAGTCAGTTGGGCAATCAAGTCTTGCGGTTGTCATGGTCGATGCAAGTGCATGTATAATTGGGAGAGGGACAGAGATGGATGATTTTCTTTCAGGGCATGGCCAATGCATAGTCCTAGGTGATGCCCTGCAGACCACGTAGGATCGAATGTTAGGAAAAGTAGGTTCAAATGGGGGCAGCGGAATTCTCGGTAGAAGGCGGGTGCTTGAGAAGAAAAAGTGTGTGTATAAAGCTGAAAAGGTTGAAGTGAAGAGTAGGGACGCATGTGTAATGGGAGTCTTTATTTTCTATTATTTGATGAGGTCCACTAGTTGTAGCTTGCATTTGGAGAGAAAATCAATATAAATGCCTTAAACTACTTCTTTGTCGTGGAGATCTGTATTCATATGTTATTACTGTACCTGCCCCTCACTCTGCTCTATCTATCAGCTATGGACAAAGACGTCTGCCATGGACAAAGAGTGATGTTTACAGTGTTGTCACCATCGTTGGGGACGGACAAGCAAAGGGATCGAGTACGAGAGAAACATCCCCCCTAAGGGTGTGGTGTAAAAGCGAGAGGGAGGGCGGAGCCAGACGGTCCCGGCCGAGCTAGGCAGGCAGAACTTACCAAGTCGTTGTTGCAACTGTGATGAATTGACTGCTCATATACCGTACGGACCGAGCAACGATTCATGGACGCATCGTCCTAGTAATTTTTTTTAGTATTGTTTGTTTATCCGGTGACCGCGGAGTCGCACGTCGTAATCCAAGCCCAGCCCGGCCCTATCCGATCAGCAGGGCGGCCCTGAAAGCGAACGCAACGCCGCGGGTTTAGCGGGGGAACGGCGAGCGGGGCGCGCGGTTTGACCATACCGAGCCGTGCCAGGAAATGACATCGGGTGCGGGCACGTTGGCGGCGGCAGCCCAGGTAGGCAACTCTCTCACATAGGTAAAATTCCGTGTCTTGACCCTTCTGCGATACAAATTCAGGATCTAACCTTGGTTGGGAAAAATTTTGGGATTTGACCCTTTCGCTACCGTCATCCTACCGCCAGGGGCCCTGGCGGTAGGGTGCGACAGAGGGGGACGGCGGCCGTTTGCCCGAGCGTGGATAAGTACTCTACCGCCAGGGACCCTGGTGGTAGGCTGTCTAATCCTACCGCCAGGGGACTTGGCGGTAGGGTGTGGCTGGGTTTTGCAGTGCACACCTTCTGTAACGAAATATCAAAGTGCCCTGGCGGTAGGTTCACCCTACCGCCAGGGGGCCTGGCGGTAGGTTGTGTAACCCTACCGCCAACGTCCGTGGCGGTAGGGTCCTGTGTTTCAAGTTCAGTTGCTTGGTTCTTTTCAAATTCAATATGACAGCAATATCACAGATTTTAAACAATTAAGCTTGGTATCACATACACATTAACAAAGCTTGAAGATAATATAGTTCCACAAATAGCAAACGGAGTTCAACTAATTACGAAACGGAGTTCCACATAGACACACAAGTAGCAAACACACCGTTCCACAAATAAGCTACAAACGGAGTTCCAACACACAAGTAGCAAACACACCGTTTCACAAACGGAGTTCCAACTACAAGAGCCAACTATCGAAGAGCAGAATCAGTTGCTCCTTCCCCTCTTGGAGGTACGGTCCTCGTTACTCTTTGAACGAGTCTCTTCAGTCTTCTTCTTGGGCCGTCGAGTAACCGGTCTCTGGAAAGGGTCCGGACTCAGCAAATCCTTCTTCTTCGGATTCCTCTTCGGCAGCTGAGATGGTTGAGATGTTTGAGTTGGTGGAGGTCCATAATCTTTATCGTACTCCTCCTCCCCGTTGCTCTCATCCTCCTCATCCTCCCCTTCTTCATGTGTGGCCTCCTCCTCCTCCTCCTCATCCTCTTCTTCCTCCTCCCCCTCCTCAACCAACCTAGACGACGAGGGAACATGGCTCGATGAGCCGATGTGACCCTTTGTGGCTACAGGCTGATAAGCTTCAACCGACCCAGCTCCAGCACACCCAAGCAGCCCCTACTAGCTTGCGACAACGCTTCACGAACTTCTGCACTCACAATGAAACAAGGGCATAATAAGTATCAGGTTTATGATTGCTAGTGAACAAGATGCATCTGTTCCGAGGAGGCTGAAATTGTACCTTCATCGTCCCCCTCATTTTGTTCTCAGATTGTACGCTCCCGGGAGCATCACCTAGTGCATTTGAGGCTTCAAAGATGCATCTGTTCAGCTCACCGGACTGTAACGGCATAAGTCAGTCATGATGACGAATAAAATAATTTAAATACAACCGTCGGTTCAAACTTACCACTCTGTTGATGAGGGGTGCAAACTCCCTAAATTCACTGTGCATGTCTCTGATGCCGGTCTGGTAGGCCTCTTCCTCGGGGTCATCCCTCTCCAGCTCTGCGATGTCTTCCGCCGTCCACCCAGGCCTGAGACGAAGACGGTGCTTCTGGCCATCATCGTACCACCTCATGTGTCGGCCCAGGTAAGCATCCCAGTCAGTCACTTTCCTCTCCATGTCTTTCCGGTACCTCCGTCGGTTCCACTCCGTCACATGAGTTTTATGCTCCTATCCCCAGTCTGTGATCGACTGATTCTTCTGCCGGCTCATCCTGCAAGGCATAGGCCACAAGAAACATCATAATAAAGTCGCCACGCAATGAAATCATGGGCACGAAGAACAAAGCGCTCACAGGTGGAGCACGTGGCCGCCGGTATCGGTGGGCGGGCCCGGTGGGGGTATGCTGATACATCCCAAACTGCGTGGCCACGCGGTGTGGCAAGTGCCACTCGACGGCGTACACACAGATCATGGGCACGATGCACCGCCAGAGACCACGGTCCTCATCGCACATCACGTTCAGATCGAAGTCCCACTCTCGGTCATGATACGGCCACCAGTTTACCTATTACATATACGTTGGTAAGTTCCCACTCTCGGTCAAAAGTGGAATCAAAGAGAAAGGTGTTGAGCGAGTTCATATACCTGCGTATGCGTCAAAGCGTCCAACTTGTTGGTGTAGGTCTTGTACGAAGTCTTGTTTAGGCCCGTGTAGAGATTGACAACGTCCCACTCGTAAGCTACGGTGGGGTGTCGAGTCTCGTCGCCGTCTTCGCTATAGGCACCCCATGGGCGTCTTGGCATCTTCTCCGGACGCCCCACCGGCAGCCGCTCCCACATCCAAATGGATAAGGCCCAGACAAAGCCACCCATATTGGACTTGTCTCCCGTCCTCTGCGTTGCGTCGTCAAGCTGCAAAACATCAAATGAGGATCAGATATAACAAAATGTCATGGACATACTTTCGTAGGTAGGCAATTAGATACTCTCTTACCGAACGGTATAGGTAGGCGAGAGATGCGGTCCCCCAACTGTACCCTGCATCCCAGTCGGCTAGGAAGAATAGATACGACCAGTTGGCAGAGTTCCCGGAGCTGTTTGGAAACACGACCTCCATGAGAAGATACCACAGGTAGGCCCTCGCGTACCACTCCACAGTCGTCTCATCTACACCTTCGGGGCATGTTTTCCGGTGCTCCGAGAGCCAGGGCAACGATACACCGGATGTACGGTTACCCTTAGCACCGGGGCAGTCGCCGATGAGGGTGGCAACCCTCTGCTGCCAGTTGGTCCTCTCCACTCGCCCGGTGAGTGCATGACCCTCGATCGGCATGGCAGTAATCATCGACCAATCCTCGAGGGTCACCGTCATCTCCCCGCATGGCAGATGGAAAGAATGGGTCTCCGGTCGCCACCGGTCAATCAAAGCTGTCAGAGCTGCGTGGACAAGCGTCGGCGGCTGACGCTTGAACTGCAACACGAAACCCAACAGTCGGGCTCTCTTGAAGAACGGCGCGTAGCGCTCGTCGTAGTCCATATGCCCATAAACCCCCCGTGACCCCTCATGCGCAGTGGCTGGAGCATCTGTCAAAAAGTGAACGCCAAAAGTTAGGAAATTATTTTCATCAATCCGAAAACTTTAATCAATATTTCATTCATATCACTTACCTCTCCGTTCTCTATGAAACGGGCACGATGACCCTTGTCGAATGCCCAGTCCAGCATGGAGTACCGTGGGCCGATGTTGTCCGCAAGAGGTGGCCGCCTTAATAAAATTTCATAAACAAAAGCATCATAAGCATAAGCATACATAAACAAAAAATGAAATCAAATCATATCAAAATCATATCAACATGCATCATATCAAAATAAAATCTTAAGCATATTCCTCCAACAACATCTACTACACATGATGGATCGAATCATATCAACATGCATCATATAAAAAAAAAATCCTCCAACATGCATCATATCATCATATTTTTAAACAATTTTTTTTAAAATAGAGTCATCTTGAATGTATTATCTCCAAACAACATCTTCATATCATCATATCAACATGCATCATAAAACTACAATCAAGTCCTCCCACATGCATTACATCATAATTTTTTTAACAAAAAAAATTATGAACTAGGGTTCATCTTCACACTAACATATGAACTATTGATTAGAGTTCATATTCAATACCACTAGTTACTAAAGAACTAAGAACTAGAACTGCAATCAAGCTAAAACAATCTTAGGTGAAAAAAAAATCCAATCTAAATTCAAAAATATGAGGGATTTCAAGCAAATAATGCGTCGAATCGGAAGCAAGTTTGCAAAAACTAATTGGAGGGATTGAAGGAGCTTACGTTTCTCTCTTCTGGGCCATCTCGATCCGCAAAAACGATGAAGATCCGAGGAGGAGAGTGGAGGAGATGAGAGAGGGAGAGAGGGGCGAGTTGGGGGAGAAAGAACCGACGGGGGGGAGGGGGAGGGGTGGGGAGATGGGCAGGGGCTCGGGGTGTCGGGCGAAATAACTGCCCGGACCCTACCGCCAGGGGTCTTGACGGTAGGGTTAGACAAGCTACCGCCAGGTACCCTGGCGGTAGGGTGCGGCGGAAGGGGACGGCGGTCGTCTCCACGTGCTGACGTGGATTAGTACCCTACCGCCAGAGACCCTGGCGGTAGGATGCGCCAGGACTCCTGACGGTAAGAAAAAAGGTCAAATCCCGAAAATTTTCCAAACCGAGATCAGATCCTGAATTTGTATCACAAAAGGGTCAAAACACGAAATTTTGCCTCTCACATACTTCTCGCCCGCGCGAGCCCGCGACCACGGTTTGGGCGCGAGCAGCGGAGGCGCCGTCGCTTTGCGTGCACCGCTTTTCGGGGCCGTGGCAGGTGCCTATCTACAGGTGGCGAGCTCCCGTTGCTCGGCTGACGTCCAAGTTGAGGCCGCATGCAACTTGCGCTTCGTTGTTTTCTCGATCCACCAACACGGCTGCGCTTTCGCTTTCTCTTGCCTCGACTATGATAAGGGTCTTATCGTTCTGCCAGATTTGTTGTAGCACGAACGCTGCCTGGGCCTGGGCGGCATAACGCGGGCCTCGAAGGCTTGAAGCTCCCTGACTGAAAAGATGGATGGATTGCTGTTGCTGCCTGACGGTGACGGGGACTCGGAGGCCGTCGGTGCAGCCGTGCAGGGATATCGCTTCGGTTCCACCACCATGGTGCAGAATTTGGTACTACTGAAAACAGAGGCTCGTAGATTAGATACGCGCAAGTGGAAGGGGGATTCCGTGGAAGATACGGCGGGCTGCTACTCCCTTCGTTCCACCATGTAATACGCCCGTGTTTCCCGAGATCTAATTTTGACCGTAAATTTAACCAACGAGACCGACTGCGACGGAGCAAAAATTATACCACTGAATTCGTGGTGCAGAATTTGGTACTACTGAAAACAGAGGCTCGTAGATTAGATACGCGCAAGTGGAAGGCGGATTCCGCGGAAGATATGGCGGGCTGCTACTCCTTTCGTTCCACAATGTAGTGCGCCCGTGTTTCCCGAGATCTAACTTTGACCGTAAATTTAACCAACGAGACCGACTGCGGCGGGTTCAGTGGTATAATTTTTGCTCCCGCCACAGTCGGTCTCGTTGGTTAAATTTACGATCAAAGTTAGATCTCGAGAAACGCGAGCGCACTACATTGTGGAATGGAGGGAGTATCATATTGACGCAAATGGCTTTGGTATGCCTCGCCACATGCACATATTTTTTTTTCTGGACTGAAGGAGCCTCCAGACTCCCATTTTAATTTGCAACACATGCAGCAGGGTAGCCAAACCCAGATGCACCATGTTGTAAACTCCCAGAAAATCATCTCTGCGGTCTGCTACATACGAATAAACTGACACTGAAGGACAAAATCAGGCAGGATTGTGAACAGCCTTACACATTCGACTATATGGAACTGCATTTGAATCTTCAAGTACATAGCTGCTAGAATGTTACTGCGTGGTAATTCTCTAATGGGTCACTAAGCTGAGTGTTACGTAGTAAATTTCACTACAGAAGTGCTAGAATCCTCAGAAACTACTCTGCTGCAACAAAAAAAAAATATTTTTTGTCAGTTACCTATAAACTCATATGAAAACGTTTAATTTAAACCGGATGATTTTCTGCGTTCATAAGCCGTCTTGTACGCCACGTGCCCCATCAGCCCACGCTTTCCCTCCCTACCTTATCTCTTCCTGATGCCTTCTCCTTCACTCGTCACGCTACTCATCTTCTTCCTTTGCTTTTTTCACCTCCACCTGCTGTTGAAAGGAAAAGGCTACTCCGGCCAAATCCACATCACCGCGTCCTGCATGGTGAAGCTCCCACCCGGGGGGACTGCAACGGCGGCCGTCGGTGCTGCAGACGACGAAGCATCCACCATCGAGGCCGCATCGTGCCGCGTCGCAGCACTCCGCTTCGTCATCGTGCTGCTTTGCAGAATCCGCCCGTCGCCGCCGCGTGCTTCATCGCGGCAACCGCATCGCTGTCGCACTGTGATGGAGCACCAACAAGCGGTGGGCGCTGCAGTGCAACTCCGTCGCTAGCGCCGTCGGGGTGCTGCAGTGGAGTCCGCCATGCCGGTGCGGGCTGCAGCGAAACATCGTCGGCGGCGTCGGGTGCTGCGATGGAGCATCGATGGACCACCGCTGGGCCGACGTCGGCGCTGCTGTGAAGCATCCCAGGTGACGGAGGGTGCTGCGACGGAGCGCCGCAGGAGGGACCATTGAAACTTCGTCGGGATTGCATTGAAGCACCGGCGGCGCTGCGTGCCCAGGGCTGCAATGGAGCGCGTCCGGGGTCATTGGAGCTCCGCCGCGGCTGCATGGAGCTTCATCGGAGCTGCAATGGAGCATGGTCGTAGCTGCGATGGAGCTTCGCCTGGCCTGCAATGGAGCGTTGTTGTGGCTACAATGAAGCTTCGTCCAAGAAGGATTCTTCTTTGTGCTTGGTGTTGCGACGGACATGGCTGCAATGGAGCAGGCCGGTGCTCCCGGAGTGCCGCCCGGCGCTACAGCGGTCGGTGGCGGCTCTCGCAGATGCGTTGCAGCGCTCGCCGACGGCTCATGTGTGGGGTTAGCTTCCACCGATAATCTTGTCTACGTTATCTTCAGAGTCAGATCATGTGTGGGGTCTGCAACCAGAATGAGCAACCCATGATAGATGACACACATAACATCACTGTCATTCAGACATAGTTCCTGCCACAACCACAAAGAACAACAGTGATTAGCACATCAAACTGAGTACAAGCAACTCAAGACACTTGAAATCTTCAATGTGTATGGCATCATTGTTTAAACAATATACATGTTGCTGAGAGAAACAGACATCACGGTGGTGTTGCTAGCCTATACCAGGGCTGCCAACTAGCTGGAGCAGAGTCGAGCTCGATCAAAGCCGATTTGACTCAAGCTGGATTTGATAAGGATCGTTAACTCTACAAATACACATATGTGAGTATATTATAGGCTCTATCATGCTCAGCCTCAACTCCTAAGGCCAAATTATTCTGTAAATACACATACACATATATGAGTATAATATATGCCCGAGCTCAGCCTGGCACATTAATATGGTATATTACACAAGTATGAATTTGAGCCTAATCTAGGCAAGCTCGATCTCAGCTAACTGGGCTCGAGCCAAGCTTACAACAGTTTGTCAACCCAGAACACTTTTGACAGCCCTAGCTATAAATTCACTCATAAACAACTGAACCTCAGTAAAGAACACTATGGCCAACATGATAGAACTGACTAAGGTATGGGTTACCGGAAAGTTTTGTTTGTATTTTGGACTGCATACTTCCAATCAACAATATGCTTTGCGGGTGCATTACGCAAATAAATGCCCTGAATAAATCTTCAACAGACTTATCCTCTGTTTACTTGCATAAACTGCAGCCAAAAGTTATCGTCCCTAATGGTTTCATTTGGTAGAGAGTATGTCTGTCCAAGTGTCAACCTAGGAAGAAGTATGAATTCAGTGTCAACCTTCTCTTTTATTTGTCAAGCCATAGGATTTTTTCCCCTGAGAACATGCAAAAGCTTTGCGCTTTGTTGCATTAATAGATAGAAACCTATATAACACTAAGACTAGGCCATTACACTGAACACCTTGGTAAGATGAGAGAACAGTATGGCGGACATTAAGCAAACATAGGAAATGACTCTTCATCAAAATTGACATAAAGGCCGCTGAGTGTCAACTTGCCTGCATACAGTTGATATATTGATAGTTTATCTGACATGCGGCATGGTCTTCTTGCACGAGCAGTGAGGTGTTGTTGGAGGCTTTTAGCTGCATCTATCCAGCCTCCCTTAGTTTCTTCTTGTTAAACTACTATGCAAATGGTCACAAGGTTTGCTGTTGAATAGATTGAGATAGTTATCACACAGTTCAAAGCAAACTGGATAAGCTTATATTTTTGCACTCACCAGATTCCAATCCAGGCGCTTCAAGGGGGTCAACAGACTGTCGACCATCTCAATATTGCAACCACTGACCCATGGCAGGCCAGAGCACAGCAACAGTCAGTCAGTATACTCTTTTCTGCTTTGTGTGTTATATAACTCAACAAAAACTTCTGAATGGCAGGCAACCCAACATCTCATCTGGAATCATCAGAATGTACCTAATTTGATGCTTATAGAAAAAGAAGTCAAAACAGGCAATCACCAAAAGTCACCACATGAACAACTTCCATTCCTAAAATGATGAAAACGATTTCCATCCCTAATGTCAATATCTCTCTTGGTGACGTGTGACACAAACTTGATGAAAGTGTGACAGTCACCACAAATTCTAAGGTTCTTCATTATCTGTATAGGCATGCCCTGGGGTGTAACAAGAAGGGCATAAGCAACAGCAAGCTTCTCACTGTGGTACAGAAGGGAACTCTCCTTCTGCTCTTCATCGATGTCATGGAGAACAAATTCAGTGTCAGGCACATAGCCTGTAGTCCTTAACGAAGTGTACAGATCCTGAAGGGTAGATTCTATCTCTTCAATTTGCTCATGTTGTTTATCTCCAGTGACAAATGAGTACACTTTGTTCCTAATCTGCATCCAGCTACAACCAGGCTCTTTTGTGACACCTTGTTGTTTCATAATTCTCCGTACCTCTGCAACTTCTACCCACATCCCTAGAGAAGAATATATATTTGATAACATGACATAGTTGCCAGAATTTGATGGCTCGATAGCGAAGAGTTTCTCAGCAGCCCTTCTACCGATTTCCGCATTCTTGTGAATCTTGCATGCCCCAAGAAGAGCACTCCAAATCACTGCATCTGGCTCAATAGGCATATCATATATAAATTGTTCAGCTCCTTGCACATTACCAGTTCGCCCAAGTAGATCCACCATGCATGCATAGTGTTCCAGCAGAGGAGTTAGTCCATAATCCCTGCTCATTGACTTGAAAAATTGCCAACCTTCATCTACAAAACCAGCATGGCTGCATGCATTTAAAAGCCCCACAAAAGTGACCTCATTTGGCAACACCCCTGCGGATTCCATATGTTTATATATCTTGATGGCTTCTCTTCCAAGGCCATGTTGTGCACAACCTGTAATGAAGGTATTCCATGTAAATATGTCCCGTTCCTCCATTGAATCAAAAACCTTATGAGAATCTGCCGAACCACACTTGAAATACATTGACATGAGAGCATTAGCCACTATAAGTTCTGAATCCCTTCCATGTTTGATGGCTACTGTGTGGATTTGTTGCCCAAGCTTAGGAGCACCAAGACTTCCACAAACGCTGAGAAGTATAGTTAATATCGGGGAATTTGGTACTTCATGCTCATGTAACATTATTTTGAAAAACTCCACTGCCTCATTCCCCCGCTCAGCCTGTGCATATGCAGATATTATCGTAGTCCAAGAGACAACATCCCGACTGAGCATATTGTCAAATATATGTCTTGCATCCTCCAGCATATTATTGTGTACAAGTGCCGAAATAAAGGAGTTCCATGACACAGTGTCTTTCACTCTCATTCGATTAAAGACTTGTCTCACATGCTCCATGTTTCCGCACTTGCCATACATAGTAATGAGAGCATTACCAACATAACTATTGAACTGGCAACCAGCCTTAACAGCCAGTGAATGCACTTGTTTTCCAGTCTCAAGTGCTCCAATATTTGAACAAGCAAAGAAGCTACTAGTCAAACTAGATAAGCTAGGTAACATCCCGTTCCTATGGAGCGCTTGGAGTAAATCCAAAGCTTCTTCACTCCTTCCATTCTGTGCATACCCCGCAATCATTCCAGCCCAGGATATTGTGTTCCTGAAAGGCATCCTATCAAACAGCTCCTTTGCCTCATCAACCATTCCATTCTGCATATACCCAGTAATCATGGCGTTCCAGGACACAACAATAGGATCAGGAATCTGATCAAATAAAATCCTTGCATCAGTAATCCTGCCACATCGAGCTAAGCCTGTGAGCAGTGCGGTCTGGCATGGAATGGACTTTACAGGGTCTCTTTCATAGACGGCAGTAGCAGCATCGATTCGACCACCATGAGATAGTGCAGCGATCATGGTTGACCATGTGTACTCATTCCTCTCTGGCATACCCTCGAAGAATTTAATGGCAGTGTCAAGCGCACTTGCATCCCTGGTATATGCATTTAACATCGATGTCCCAATAACCACATCACTCTCAAAGCCTGTCTTAAGGGCTAGAGGGCGGAGGCCCTCTAGAACACCAAGATCCCGAAGACCCGTCACAGCTAAAAGCACAGATGCGAAGTTTGACTGGTCTGGTGACACGCCTTCACGGTGCATCATGCGAAAGATGTCCCAAGCCTTGCGATGCTGCTCGATTCTAGCATACCCAGAGATCATCACCGTCCAAGAAACCAAGTTGCGCTCTGGCATTTGCTCAAACAGGTGCCATGCATCCACCATCTGTCGGCTGTGGCAGTACCCGGTCAGCATCGAGTTCCACGACGTGACATCCCTGCTCGGCATCGCGTCGAACAGCCTGCGCGCCATGGTGATGTCCCCGTTCCGGACATAGCAGCTGACCATGGCGTTCCACGCGATGGTGTTCCGCTCGAGCATTCCGTCAAACACCCTGCGGGCATCGAGCACGCGGCCGAGGCGGGCGTACCCCGACAGCAGGATGGTGCTCGTGCGCACGTTACCTCCGGAGATGGCATCGACGAGGGACCTCGCGTCCTCGAGCATCCCGCTGTTGCAGTAGGCGGAGATCATGGTGTTCCAGGCGAAGATGCTGCGGTGTGGCATGGCGTCGAACACCTCCCGGGCCTCCCGCAGGCGGCCGAGCCGAGCGAACTCCTGGATACGGTCGGTGTGCGCGCTCCTGTCGAGCACCCGGTGGGCGCTCCTCGCGGGGAGCGGCGCCGTGGCTGCGGCGGTGGCGGTGGCGGTGGCAGCCGCGGCCGTGAGGTGGCGGCGGAGGAGCAGGCAGCGCGCCATGGGCTTGCTCCATTTGGTGGGGAACAGCATAAAAAAAACCGGAACCGGCGAATTATGGTGGTGACCTACATTTGGGTATACCCACATGTCACGGGAAGTTGGGAACAAATGCACCCGTTAAGATGGGAACTGGAAACTTGTCATGGATAACAGGGACACGGATTACTCATTACCCGTCTCCACTTTTGGAAAACGTAGAATAATTTAGTAGATTCTATAATGAAAAGCACACCCTCAGGCGTGATTAGAGGGATGCTTAGAGCATCTCCAACAGCCGCCCTTAATATGGGGCGCGCGTGGGAAACAACACTTTTAGCGCGCGCGAAGCGTTTTCGCGCGCTCCAGTGGGCGCGGGAAATTTCAGCGCGCGCCAAAGAATCGCGCCCGCGGGGAAAAACGGCCCGACGCGCGGTAGTTTTGGCGCACCGCGTTCGGCGCACTCTATAAAACGCGCGCGCCCGATGCTCTCAACCGCACACTCGAGCGCCGCCGCCCCCTTCTTCCCCCCGTCGCCCTCTTCTTCCTCGCACCCAGCGCCCCCCCCCCCCCGCCGCCGCTCCCGACGCTTTCTCCCTCGACGCCGACATGCTCTCGCGCCGAAGCATCTCCGGCTACTGCGGCGGCCGCGTCCGCCCTTTCGGCGCTTCTATGCGGAGATCCGCTCCGGTGGCGCGCGTCTCGGTCTCGGGACGTTCGAGACCGCGCACGAGGCCGCCCGCGCATACGACGCGGCGGCGTGGCGCCTCTCGAGGCCTCGCGCACAGATGAACTTTCCAGGACGTCTGGACGTGCGAGCAGGCGCAGGCAGTCGCCCCTCCGCCGCGGCTAGTAACTGACGCCGACCGTCAGGAACACCGTCGGCAGCAGCGCCGCCTCCTCATCGCCGAGGCGGACGAGCGAGCCATGGCGGAGTGGCGCCAGCGCCACCCGGAGGACGTCACCAACGAGAACGCCTTCTGGGTGGAGAGGAGGGCAAGGCGGCGCGCGGAACGGGCGGACATGCGTCGTCGGAAGGATCTGGCGATATCGCAGTGCGATCTGGGACAAGCATCATTCTTCTCCGACAACGACGATCGGTGGGAAGACGCGTTTCTTGATACGTCGGACGACACAAGCAAGGAGGAGGAGGACTCGGAGTAGGCACCGTAGTTTCTAGTTTTATATATGTATCGGACTAGTTTGTGCTGTTTGGTTGAACTTTGTTATTTGTATCGTTGAATTTATCTATTTGGTTGAACTAGTTTGTGTTCTGGTTGCTCGCGCGCGCCTTTTTTTGCAGCATCTGTTGGAGCGGGTCGCGCGCGCAAAATTTTGCAGCCGCTGTTGGAGCCAGCGCCCTGCCGCACGCAAAAACCGCTATTTCCGCGCGTAAAAAACTGTTTTAGCACACTGCTCGTTGCGCGGCTGTTGGAGATGCTCTTAGTAAAATAAATCGATTTTTTTCTTAAGCACCTGTCCTTACCTATATGGGAGAGGTACCTAATTAAGCATCTATGGCAAAAAAAGTCTATCATCTATAAATAAACACCGACGATTAAGAAAAACTGGTCTATATCCGTAAGCACCCCTAAACACCTTGTACAGAAATGAGACATAAAAGTACAAGGCTTAATCGTTTCAAAGTGCACCGATCCAGCAGCCACCCTTTTTTTAACAACCTTAAGCCCACCAAGGAGGGTTCTCCTACATATATTATAACAGATCATGGTACAGAAATGAGACATAAAAGTTCTAAATTTCAAAAGCAGCCTGCAAAAAAGAAAATTTACAATATGATCCAGTAATGACACGTGCACCGTCCACCGATGAAGGGCAATCTGTGCGCCGGATTCTAGCACAGGCATTACTTCAATCTCGGGAATGCCGTCCATGTCGTCGCCGCTAACCGGAGGAGGCTTGTCCACGGCGGTTATTATGACGGTTTGGCCATTTCAACTACTATGCTAGAGTTGCTATTAGTTGTGCAAAAGCGTAGCAACTTTGTTCTAACCATATATGATGCTTACACAATGAGAGGGCACACTTTTCGGTTACGGAGGCGGGTTATCAATAAACCGAGACCTTGTTATCCATGACAGGGGTCTAGTTCCCAACTTAATAGGTGCGTTTGTTCCCATGAGTCATGTGGGTCGAACCAAATGTGGTCACCCCAATTCCCCATAATTCGTCGTTTTCCTCCCTGTGAGGAGCGTCCACTGAGCGATTGATAGGAGCCTTGTTGGTGGTAGTCGGGGCACTGGCTTGTCGTGGGGTGAAGACATCAGTATGACGATTCTGACCAAAAAGGCACTCTATCATAGTCGCCATATTTTGCGATGTCGGTGTAATTTATGTAGCACCCTCCATATCTAGCCTCCTAGCAACCATATTTGGAGTGCACTCCAAATGTCAGTTGTGTGTGGCTGGAAGAACACTTCACACGGGATGACATGAAAGTTGGGGAAAATGGATGTGGCGTTTACAAATTGGTCCCACGATATGGAGACAACTAAATATATCGACTCTAACTTTGTGCTTTGCCTCGGCAGCCTCCATAATGCATAAGGAGCATGCTCCATATTCTTATGGAGGCTATCAATATGTATATGGAAGCTGCCAATATGGCG
This sequence comes from Thinopyrum elongatum, assembly GCA_011799875.1. Classification (NCBI taxonomy): domain Eukaryota; kingdom Viridiplantae; phylum Streptophyta; class Magnoliopsida; order Poales; family Poaceae; genus Thinopyrum; species Thinopyrum elongatum. Next base: position 450,923,333 of record CM022297.1, read on the forward strand.
ACTCTACTGTAGTTGCTCTGGTATTTTAATATGTGTGGTAGACTTTGAAGGTGGAATAAACTCATGTCTTGATGATTGCATTGATAGCCATTGCATATAAAGTACATGAGAGAGAGAGAGAGAGAGAGAGAGAGTACATGCCAAACAAAGTATCCTAACTGGAAGGTCAGTATAAATATCTTGATGCATATCACCGGTGATCTCTCGTAGCCCATCAATTCGTCTAACCGCAGTTGGAGCGGGGGCGGGACGAACATTCAAGCTAGAACAAAACTAGCGGAAGATGGCTGTCGGAATATCTTTGGTGAACACGTTAGCGTACTGCAAAGTCATCGGTACATGGAGAACACAAACATCGCCGAGAGCAATGCGCTCGCGGGCGAAATGGAGATCAATCTCAACATGCTTCGTTTGTTGGTGCTGAACTGGGTTGATCAAGAGATACACTGCACTGACATTGTCACGAAAAACAATGGTGGCTTGTTGGAACGGCTGATGTAGCTCAGCTAGTATTTGACAAAGCCAGCAGGACTCGGCAACGGCATGGGCGATGGCCCGGTACTCGGCCTCGGCACTGGAGCGAGACACACTGGCGTTTGGAAGACCATGACACCAAGTTGTCGCTGATACGTCTCCAACATATCTATAATTTTTTATTGTTCCATGCTATTATATTATCCATCTTGGATGTTTTATATGCATCATTATGCTATTTTATATTATTTTTTGGGACTAACCTACTAACTTAGTGCCCAGTGCAGTTGTTTTTTCCTTGTTTTTGCCTTTACAGAAAATCAATATCAAACGGAGTCCAAATGTAACGAAACTTTTTAGAGATTTTTCTTGGACCACAAGATACCCTGGAAGCTTCGGGAGGAGGCTAGAAGGGCCACAGATGGGCCACAAGCTCACAGGGCGCGCCCTAGGGGGGCACCCCCCAAGCTTGTGGGCCCACCGTGGCACCTCTAACCCTAATTCTTCTTCTATAAATACCCAAATATTCTCCGTAGACCAAGGGCACACCAAAAAAACTTTTCCACCGCCGCAAGCTTCTGTTCTTGAGAGATCCCATCTGGAGACCTTTTTCGGTACTCTGCCGGAGGGGGATTCGATCACGGAGGGGTTCTACATCAACCTTGCTGCCCTTTCGATGATGTGTGAGTAGTTTACCACAGACCTACGGGTCCATAGCTAGTAGCTAGATGGCTTCTTCTCTCTCTTTGATCTTCAATACAATGTTCTCATCGATGTTCTTGGAGATCTATTCGATGTAATCTTCTTTTACGGTGTGTTTGTTGAGATCCAATAAATTGTGGGTTTATGATCAGATTATCTATGAATATTATTTGATCTTCTCTGAACTCTTTTTATGCATTATTTCTATAGCTTAGTATTTCTCTATGATCTATTGATTTGGTTTGGCCAACTAGATTGATTTTTCTTGCAATGGGAGGGGTGCTTTTTAATGGGTTCAATCTTGCGGTGCTCAATCCCATTGACAGAAGGGGACATGACACGTATTGTATTGTTGCCATTAAGGATAAAAAGATGGGGTTTATTTCATATTGCTTGGATCTATCCCTCTACATCATGTCATCTTGCTTAAGGCGTTACTCTGTTCTTGTTACCTTAATACACTAGTTGCATGCTGGATAGCGGTCGATGTGTGGAGTAATTATAGTAGACGCAGGCAGGAGTCGGTCTACTTGTCACTGACGTGATGCCTATATACATGATCATTGCCTTGGATATCTTCATAATTATTCGCTTTTCTATCAATTGCTCAACAGTAATTTGTTTACCCACCGTATGCTTTCTTTCAAGAGAGAAGCCTCTAGTGAAAACTATGGGCCCTGGGTCTATCTTTTATCATATTATTTTCAGATCTATAAAACCAAAAACACAAAAATACCTTGCTGCAATTTATTTACTTTTATTTTATTTTGCACTTTTACTTATGTTTTATATCAATCTCTATTAGATCTCATCCTTGCAAGTAACCATGAAGGGATTGACAACCCCTTTTCTGCGTTGGGTGCAAGTATTTGTTTGTTTGTGTAGGTGCTATCATTGGAGACTTGTGTGTTCCTCCTACTGGATTGATACCTTGGTTCTTAACTGAGAGAAATACTTATCTTTACTTTGCTGCATCATCCTTTCCTCTTCAAGGGAAAAATCAACGCAAGCTCAAGAAGTAGCAGGAAGAATTTCTGGCACCATTGCCGGCGAGGATCTACATCAAGCCTACCAAGTACCCATCATAAACTCTCATCTCTTGCACTTACATTATTTGCCATTTGCCTCTCGTTTTTCTCTCCCCCACTTCTAAAACATTTTTAGAAAAATACAAAAATATTTGCCTTTTTGTTTGCCTTTATGTCTTACTTGGTTTGTTTGCTTGTTCGCTTCGCATAATTGTATGTTTATTGGAAGTCAGAAACAAAAAGCTTATGGATCCTCGTCCACTTGCTAATCTTTTTAAAAGATCCAATTATGATGAACCAATTGCTAGTGAGTTGAGTGCACTAGATTATCTTTATGAAGTTTTGCTTGAGATTCGTGAATCTGAAAATTGTGATGAAGTGTTAAAAGAGGAAATTTATAAAGTTATTCATGATAGCTCCTTGAATGAAAAGCATGATTGCAATGATGTTATTATAAATTTTATTAATGTCAATTATGCTAATAATATGCAAAACCCTAAGCTTGGGGATGCTAATTTATTGCAATGATCATGATTGGGGTGATTTTTCTTATGATCTTGAAAATTTATTTAAGCCTCATGATGAATATGAAATTGATAATAATGTTTGCAATAATATTAAAAGTGGGTTTGGAAGAGTGTCAACTTTAGGTAAAAATAATCGCACATATTTGGAGAGTGTTCAATCTTATGAAATTTTTGACAAAAATGGGTTTAGAGAGGTCATGACTTTAGTTGATTTTAATCCCACTATCTTGGAAGAATATAAGACTTTTATGCATGTGGATCATGAAGAGAAAATTTTATATGATAGCTATATTGTTGAATTTGAATATGATCCTACATGTAATTATTATGAGAGAGGAAAATATGGTTATAGAAATCTTCATGTTAATAATTATCTCTCTTCATGTTGAGATTGCTATTGTTTCTTTCTTCTTCCTTGCATAAGCTAGGTATTTATTGTCTTGTTAATTTGTTTGCTTATAAGATGCCTATGCATAGGAAGTATGTTAGACTTAAATGTGTTTGTCATATGCTACATGATGCCCTCTTTGTGTTTAAATTATTATCTTTCATGTGAGCATCACTGAAATCTCAAGCCTATCTTAATGGCTATAAAGAAAGAGCTTGTTGGGAGGCAACCCAATGAATAAAATATTTTTTCACTTTTTATTTCTGTTATTGTGTGAATACACAATTATACTTCTGTTATGATTTAGTTTTTTATGTTTTAATTAGTGTTTGTGCCAAGTAAGACCCTTGGGATGGTTTGGAAGATAGTTGATTTGATTCTGTGAAAGAACAGAAACTTTTGTGCCAAGTTCTGGAATTTTATAAATTCACAGAAATGTGTTTTAATTCTGAATTGTTTACACAAGATTGATATACAAATTTCCCACGTCGTCCTAATTTTTCAGAATTTTTGGAGTTACAGAAGTATGAGCTTAATTCGGGTCTCTACGAACTGTTCTGTTTTTGACAGATTCTGTTTTCTATGCGTTGCTCTATTGTTTTGATGAATCTATGGGTATTATCGGGGGGTATGAACCATGGTGAAGTTGGAATACAGTAGATATAATGCTAATATGAAATTGGAATGAGTTCACAACAGTACCTAAAGGTAGTGATTTGTTTTATTATACTAACGGAGCTCACGAGTTTTCTGTTGAGTTTTGTGTTGTGAAGTTTTCAAGTTTTGGGTGAAGTTTCAATGGACTAAGGAATAAGGAGTGGCAAGACCCTAAGCTTGGGGATGCCCAAGGCACCCAAAGGTAATATTCAAGGAGAACCAAGCGTCTAAGCTTGGGGATGCCCCGGATGGCATCCCCTCTTTTGTCTACGATCCATCGGTAAATTACTTGAGGCTATATTTTTATTCACTACATGATATGAGTTTTGCTTGAGGCGTCGTGTATTATATGAGTCTTTGCTTTATTTTTTTTAGTATGCCACAATCATCCTTGCTGGACACACCTTTTTGAGAGGGACACACATTATTCGTGGATTTATTAGAATACTCTTTGAGCTTCACTTATATCTTTTGAGCTAGGCAGTTGCTCTAGTGCTTCACTTATATCTTTTAGAGCACGGCGGTGGTATTATTTTAAAGAAATTGATGAACTCTCATGCTTCACTTATATTATTTTGAGAGTCTTATAAATAGTATGGCAATTTGCTTGGGTTATGAATTTAGTCCTAAATTGATAGGCATTCAAGAAGGGTATAATAAAAACTTTCATGAAGACCATTGAATATATGAGAAGTTTGATTCCTTGCATTTGTTTTGAGATATAAAGATGGTAATATTAGAGTCATGCTAGATAGTAATTGTGGATTAGGAAAAATATTTGTGTTAAGGTTTGTGATTCCCGAAGCATGCACGTATGGTCTCTCGTTATGCGATGAAATTAGAGCATGATTTATTATTGATTGTCTTCCTTATGAGTGGCAGTCGAGATGAGCGATGGTCTTTTCCTACCAATCTATCCCCCTAGGAGCATGCATAGTAGTACTTTGCTTCCGAGTTCTAATAAACTTTTGCAATAAGTATGTGAGTTCTTTATGACTAATGTTGAGTCCATGGATTATACGCACTCTCACCTTTCGGCATTTTGCTAGCCTCTTCGGTACCGTGCATTGCTTTCTCACCTTGAGTTGTGGTGCAAACTTCGCTGGTGCATCCAAACCCCATGATATTATACGCTCTATCACACATAAGCCACCTTATATCTTCCTCAAAACAACCACCACACCTACCTATTATGGCATTTCCATAGCCATTCCGAGATATATTGCCATGCAACTTCCATCGTTCCGTTTTATTATGACACATATCATCATTGTCATATTGCTTTGCATGATCATATAGTTGACATAGTATTTGTGGCTCCGCCACCGTTCATATTTTTTATACATGTCACGCTAGATCATTGCACATCACTACTAGGGAAAACCTTATACACAGAAACTTAGCAGTAGCGCTGGTCAAGAAGGGGCGCTACTGCTAATTAGCAGTAGCGCGTGCAATAAACAGGCGCTACTGATACCATCTTAGCAGTAGCGCGGCTCGGTAGAACCACGCTACTACTAAAATTAACCGACCGTTCCCGCCACGCTAGGTTTAGCAGTAGCGCGCCCGCGTTAACCATGCTACTGCTAATGTAATAGTAGTAGCGCGCTTTTTTTGCAGGTCGCTACTACTAATTTTGAACCTGGCCACATGGCGGGCCCCGCTTAGCAGTAGCGCCCCTGCCAGAAGCACGCTACCGCTATCATGTTAGCAGCAGCGCGTTTTACGCCAAGCGCTACTGCTAAACCGCAGCCATACCACCTTTTTCCTCCCCCTCCCCCGTCCCCCATCCTCTCTTCTTTCACTTTCCCCTAGCTCCCACCTCCTCTCTCCCTCAGTTTGCTTCTTCCTCACTACTTCTCCCCCCCATTACTCCCCTTCTTCTACCTATCTTTCTCTCTCTTTATTACTCCTAGCTAACTACACCACCTCCATTAATGCATCTCCTTTCTCTTTTTCCTTCCCCCTCCACTAGTTGAACTTGTCTCCTCCCAAACTAGCTAGCTAGGTAGATCTAGCTAGCATTTAGTGAAGTGACCTATGTACCTCCCTAACTAGATCTATAGCCTTGTCAAGAAGAGCTTTGTCCACTTTTGATCATTATTCCATAGGTGTGTGTGGCGACACCTATCGACAACATCATCATCACCGTGCTCGATCTCGAGATAGGTGATTAAAAAATTATGCTTTTGCAAGAATGGAAATATTTGTATGTGTGCGATATGACATAATCGGGCGATATGATGGAAATTGTGTTTGTGGCATGAGTTGCCGCCGAATTGTGCTTGTGAGTTGCCTATGTTTTGCCGAAATGTCGATTTATTTCCGTTTCGGCGAATTCCGGGCAAACTCTATATGTCCTATTTTTAGGGAAAGTCATGCCAAATTTTTGTATGACTTTGATGCATGCATGCATTTTTATAATCAATTTGTTTATTATTACCATGCAGGTGTTCATGATGGTGGACAGGTGGTTGCGGTCGGCGGTGCAGGACATGAAAGAAAATAACCTGACAGAGGTTTTATGTCTGTGTCGAAGATGCAAAGGAGGAGTTTGGCTCGACCCCTATGATGTGATGGCGCACCTGCTCATGATTGGTTTCATGGATGGCTATACTCGGTGGATAATTGAAGATGAGGATGATGATGTTGAGGACGCCTACGGGGCAGGCAATGACGACACGGGGCAAGACGAAGAGATGATCGATAATGGCGGCGGAGAAGGGGCTGGACATGGCGGCGGGGAAGAGGCCGGACATGGTGGCGGAGAAGGGGCCGGACATGGCGGCGGAGAAGGGGCCGGACATGGCGGCGGAGAAAACGTGGACTCCACGCCGCAGAATTCGTTGGTACGAAGTTCAATCGTGCGGGACCCTCATGTTCAAGCACTGCTTCGCAAGGAGACGAGTACTGAGAGAGTTGCTTCTAGAGAGGAGGCCAAGCTGCAGCAACTGGTGGTAGACTCGAACACTCCATTGTATCGTGGTTGCAATCCCGAGGTGACCCGCTTGAGTTTCACGCTCGAACTCCTGAAGACGAAGGCTAAAAACAAATGGACCGACACTAGCCTCGATGAGCTTCTCAAGTACCTAAAGGATGTTCTTCCCGCGGGGAATCTATGTCCTACTAGTGTGGATGAGGCCAAGAAGATCGTGTGCCCTCTTGATCTGCCGCACGTTAGATACCATGCATGCATCAACGATTGCATAATTTATCGGAAGGAGCACGCGAAAAAAACAAGCTGTCCGGTGTGCAATGCTTCTGGATACAAGAAGGCCGGGAAGAAATCTCCCCAAAAAGTTGTATGGTACTTACCGATCACTCCCCGTCTACAACGGTATTTCGTAGATCCCAAGGAAGCAAAGCTCATGCGCTGGCACGCGGAGAGGAAGAAGCCCGACGATGGAGATGATCCGAAGCTGAGACACGTCGTGGATGGAAGCCAGTGGAGAGCGTTCAACAACGAATATCGGTATTTCGCATGTGATGCAAGGAACATCGTGCTCGACGCATGTACCGATGGCATGAATCCGTTTGGCAACCAGAACACCAACCATAGCACATGGCCCGTGTTTGTATGGATGTACAACATCCCCCCTGGTTGTGCATGAAGTCGAAGTACATACACATGAGCATGTTGATTCAAGGGCCGAAACAACCGGGAAATAATATTTATCTGTATCTGGGGCTACTTCAAGAGGAGTTAGACACGTTATGGAAAACACCGGCCAAGACATGGGACGCCAGCAAAGGCGAGTATTTCTATATGAGAGCCGCGTTGATCACGACGGTGCACGACTATCTCGGTTACGGATATGTCACATGCCAGGTGTGCCATGGATATTGCAGATGCACGCGGTGCATGGATGATACGACGTCTCAGCAGCTAACGTCAAGGAAAGATGGCGGGTCTGGGAAAATCATGTACATGGGGCATCGAAGATGGTTCGAGAAGGACAACCCGTGGAGAAACCGTGGAGATCTATTCAATGGTGAGGTTGAGCATCGAGGACCTCCATGTAAGAGGAGTGGCGCCGAAATCGATGAGCTGTTGAAAAACTGGGAACAGTGCCCCGCGCCGGGAAAGATGATGAAAAAGGCGCCGGAGCCGCTGCTGAAGGTATGGAAGACGAGGTCTGTTTTCTGGGTCTTGGAGTACTGGCACAAACTCGACACGCCTCATTGCCTTGATCAAATGCATATCTGTAAGAATGTCCTTGAGAGCTTGCTTGCGACACTGATGAACATGCCGGATAAGACCAAGGATGGGCCGAAGGCAAGAAAAGACTTGCAAAATTTGAAAATCAGGGAAGATCTGCACATGCCGCCCCGTAAAAAGTCAGAGGAGACAGAGGCGCGGGAGAAGAAGGGCAAAATAGTAAAGGAAGAGGATTATTGCCCCCCTTCTTGCTTCACCTTAAGTCTGGCTGAGATCGATCAATTCTTCAAGTGCCTTACCGGAATCAAAGTTAGTTCCGGTTACTGTGGCAAGATAAGCAGATATCTAGACACGAAGAAGAAAAGGTTCAGCGGGATGAAGTCCCATGACTGTCATGTGATGATGACGCAGATACTACCTGTTGCCCTTAGAGGGATAATGGACAAGCATGTCCATGACACGCTTATTGGTCTCTGCAACTTTTTCGACGTCATCTCTCGAAAGTCGATCAGTGTGAAGCAGCTCCGAAGGCTACAGGAAGAGATCGTTGTGATACTAAATGAGCTTGAGATGTACTTCCCGCCCGCATTCTTTGACGTCATGGTGCATCTGTGTGTCCATATTGTGGACGACATATTAGACCTGGGGCCGTCATTCCTGCACAACATGATGCTGTTTGAGAGGATGAATGTGATCATCAAAGGATTCGTTCGTAACATGTCCCGTCCGGATGGAAGCATCGTCCAGGGCTATGTGACACAAGAGTGCATCTCTTTCTACGAGAATTTTCTATATGGCGCAGACCGGCCGCCTGGTGTTGGTTTGCCCGTTAACAAGCACGATGGGAGGCTTGAAGGAGAAGGTCACTCCAACGGTCGCAGGGAACTGCATGTGGCCTACTCAGATCGACGCAACGACTTTGACAGAGCAAACTTGGTAGTGCTACAACACCTAGACCAGGTAGATCCTTTCGTGGCACTGCACAAAGAAACTATCGCAAAGAAGTATCGTGACCGGGGGGTATGCAGGACGGACGCTGAAGTTACTAGAGAGCACAACTCCACTTTCCTGCATTGGTTCAAAGAGCATATTATTGCTAATCCCCCGGAAGAGGGCTCTATGGACGGATTGCTCATATACGCCTTAGCACATGGCCCCTCGCCCAACCTCGTCACCTATCAGGCATACGATATCAATGGATACATGTTCTACACGGAGGCCAAAGATATGGACAGTGATGATCAGAACTCAGGGGTGACGATGGAATGCATGACCGGAAGCGACAATGGCGCAACTGAGAGATTTTACGGAAGGGTCGAGGAGATCTGGGAGCTTGACTACTCTGGACTGCACAACGTGATGATGTTCCGTGTCAGATGGGCTAAGAATGTCGAAAGAGAAAACTGGTATTTCACTACCATGACTATACCCGATGCCAAGAGCGCTACCGTGAACGCTATCGCAAAAAACGAGCCATGGGTACACGCTAAGCACGTGACACAATGCTTCTTCATAACCGACCCGTGCAATCCCAGCCGTGTTGTCGTGAGGAGAGGTAAAAGGAACATCATTGGAATGGATGGAGTCGCCAACGAGGAAGACTACGACCAGTACGGCAACCCAATGAGGGAAGATGACGATGACGATGAAGTATATGTCAAAAGAAGAATCAATACTACATTACCTAAGAAAGATCGTACTCCATGGAAAAGGAAAAGTCACAATGAGGGGCTCAATTATTCTTCAACGAGCAAGAAGGGAAAGAAGCTCACTCAAAAACTAAAACGTCGACGCTGAGAAACCGTTATCGGTCAAATGATGTAATATATTTGTTTCTATTTTGTGTACACACTTAACCGTTATGCATGCATGGGTCAAATGATGTAATATATATGTTCCTATTTTGTATACATACTTAACCGTCAAATGATGCAATATATATCGCCTTAGTTATATACATTGTATCACCTTCCCTTCGTTCCTGCTCTCGGAAAAAAGGAAAAGAAAAGAAAAAGAAGAAAAGAAAAGGAAGAGAAAATAAAGGAAAAGAAATAGAAGAAACAAAACAGGAAAACTGCTATAGGTACTGGTTATAGAAGTAGCGCTTTTCTAAAAAAGAGCTATAGCTAGTCAACATAGCAGTAGCGCCCTTTGGGGAAACACGCTATAGCTACCGGTGATAGCAGTAGCGCTGCTTGTCGAAACGCGCTATAGCTAACTTAGCTATAGCGCGTTTTGAGGAAACGCACTACTGCTATGTTCACTTAACCCCCCCGCGGGCTTCCCGCCTTTGCTTCTTCCCCCAAATCCACACTCTCTCTTCTCCCCCCTCGTCGCCGCCGGAGCCCTGCCCTCGCTGCGCCCCTACCTCAAGCGCCGGAGCCCTGCCCTCGCCCTCGTCCTCGCCGGAGTCCTGCCCTCGCCCTCGCCCCGACCCCGGCGCTCGCCCCCGACCCCGGCGCTCGCGCTCGACCCCCCGACCCCGGCGACCTCGCCCTCGCCCCCGACCCCGAACCCGGCACGCCACGCCTCCCTCCTCTGCTTCCTCCCCTCCCAACCTCGGCCGTCGTCGGGCCTACCTCCTCGCCCTTGCACCCTCTGTCGTAATAAGCCCCCCACCGCTCCTCCTCTCTTTGCTACTTTAGCTAGGGTTCTTTGGTTAATTTAGTTAGGTTTTAGTTAGGGCAGTAGGTTAATTAGGTTAGGTGTTTTAGGTGTAGTTAAAAGAAAAAACAGAATTGATTATATAGGTTTCTTGCATTTTTTTAGTTTAAGCAATTGTTGCTATTTAAATTTTATAGTGCTAGTTAGTTAATTAGAATTAGTATGAAACCTAGGACAGATTAGTTAAAGCAACCGTTTCTATTTAATTTTTTTAGTTTAAGCAATTGTTGCTATTTAAAAAAACAAAATTAGTATGAACCATAGTTAAAGCAAATTTTTTTAGTTTCAAATTTAGGTAGGCTGAATTTAGTTTCAAATATTGTGAAGAAAAATGGCTTCTTGCATTTTTCTTCAAGTTCTATATTTTTCTTCCTTTTATATGCAAATTTGAAGTGGACATGTGATATGTGGACATGTGATTTGGACATGTCATATTTGGAATTTGGACATGTGATGTTTTGGACATGTCATATTTGGAAAATGATGATTATGTGCAGGGTAAATGATCCGAGTGGCCTATGTTTCGCTGGAATGTTGATTCATTTCCGTTCCGGTGAATTTCAAGCGCTCGATATGTCCACTTTTTAGCAAAGGTCATGCCGAAATTTCCCGTGAATTTTGGGATGACTTGTGCTAGAAAGTAGGCATATCGAGCGCCGGGATTTGCTGGCAAACGGCATTCCGGCAAACCATAGACCTTTTTTTATGTCATTTCTCTTTTTATTATAGTTTTAGAATTAAACGAGGAGACTTAATCATAGGAAACATGTCGAATAACGAAGAAACCGGGCCTTCTGACCAAGATGCAGATGAGATGGATTATGAGGGTGAACAACAGTACCTCGACTTTTTGTCTGCTAAGCACAGTCAAGGTTTGCAGGTCAGCCTCGATGATGGTACAGACACCGACATCGACATCGACGGCGCCGACACCGATGGCGGCGCCGAGACCGGCGGGGAAGATACCGGCGGGGAAGGTACCGGCGCCGATGCCACTACCAAAAAGAAGAAGCAGAAGAAGCAGAGGATACGAAAACCTAACAAACTCGGCATCGGACGACTGGTGATCACAAAGATGGCCCCTGGCAAGTTTGAGCCATTAGAGCTGGAAGAACCTCGCAAGTGCTATGGGAACCAAGTAGGATGCATCCTAGGGGAATGCGCGAGCATCAACGACGATGACTTAAGGAGTAAAGAACATTTGAGGCAGTTGCTCCTGACGAAGTTGCACAAGAGATTCAAGTTCCCTGACCGGGATGATAGCATAGAACAACCGTGGGATGATCCGAAGATGAAAAAGATTAACAATCACGCCATGGGCATGTTCAGCAATGATTTGGCCTCCTGGAAAGGGAGGGTGAAACGAGCTATTGAGGCTGAGGAACCCCTGTCCAAGATTCTGGAGGAAAATCCGACACTTACGGAAGAGGATTTCAAAAAGTTCAAGGACACATGCGCTACCGAGGCAGCCAAGGCTAAGGCTGCGAAATTCAAGAGCCTTCAGCAAAGGAACACGGGGAAGCATCGCCTCGGAAGCCGTGGCTACCTTGGCAAAAGGCCCATATGGGATAATGAGGACACGGAACGTGAAGCCGCGGGTCTTCCAGACCCCTTCGCGAAGTTCACCAACCCCTTGGAGCGTGACATCATCAGGGCCCGCTACAAGTGGGACAAGGAAAAGAAGGTTTTTTACATGGACCAGATCACGAGGAAATTGATTAGAATACTGGTAATTATTCTTTTACAACCTTACATTTAGCTCCTGATCAAGTCGACTACACATTCGTAAACGGTTCACATTCCTTCTGCAGGAGAAGCAACACCAGCTTGCAGCCGAAAGCCCTACTACGCCGATGAGGCCCAAGTGGGACACCCCTCTCAACCGGGCCTTGAACGAACTTAAGGGTCTCCCTCTGGGCCAGCGGCCGCAATATGGACGTGTGCACGGCGCCGGAGACGGCGCCACATGGAAGGTGTTTTACAACGAGGGCCCAGAGGCCAAGAAGCAGAAAAAGAAGTTTAGTCAGGCGGACATCGACAAGAAGGTGAATCTTGCGTTCGAGAAAAAAGCAGCTGAGGACGCGAAAAAAGCAGCCGAGGAGAAAAATGAGTTGTTACAGCAGGCAGTCGATGCAGCTGTACATGCCTGCAGAAATGATTTCGCTACTAACTTGATCCCGGCTATCATCAACTGGACGAAGGAAAATTCAGACAAGACGGTAGATGATTTCCCCATGCCCAGTTTCATCGGGAGCAACTCGGTGAACAACACCACCGCACCATCACCTGCTCACGCAACCGGGCCTGCTCCCGCACCCGCACCTTCACCCGCTCATAGCAGCCCGTCCTCAGTCTCTGGCGTGCTAGGCGGGCCTTCGTCTTTGGCTGAGCTCGACGCCCTCACGGTAATTACATGTCGCACCAACATATATCTAGAATATTCCATTTTTGTTGCCTTTCGGATGTTTTACCCCGCAGACATGTGTTTGCAGGCCGACGAAACCCCGTGCACCGTACTCTACTTGATCAAAGGCCAAAAGGTGGACGTGGGAAAGGGGGTGATAATGAAGCCCTTGGAACTCACGTTCCATGGCCAGCCGATGCCCGGTGGGCACTTTAGGGTTACCTTATCGAGTGTGAAATCGGGGCACGAGGATTTGCCTCCTCCAGTACGGCTAGGTGGAGAGGACGATGAGACCCCGCTGCGGATTGGAAGCTGCAAGGGTTGGGTGCTGCTATGGCCGAAGAATCTTCTTCGTCTGGAGCCGGCCGAGAGCACACCAATAACCACACATCAACAAGCAGGTATGGACAGCACCACCCCGCCTACGCAATTACCAGCGCCTGTAGTGCCGGGTGAGAGCGGCATACGATGTGATGAAGGGGGTCCAATAGTGGCTGATGTAATCGCCCCCGTAGAACAAAGAATGGATGATGAGATGGAGGAGGACCCAATGAGGTTCCTCAATACAGGCGCCTATGATGGTGACTTAGATATGATGAGTCAGCCATATGACGACTCGGGCTATCAGCATGCTGATGAGGATATGGATGATCTGCCCGGGCAGGAACGTCCTAGCAGGGATTGCAAGAAGTTTCTCTTGATGCGATCCTCACAGGACACGCCTAAAGAAGCCGCCTCAACATAGGCTCAACTAGCCGGGGGTCGTACAGTGCTTAGCCCGACAACACTGGGGCAGGGGTTAAGGAAGGGTCTGGAAGGTCAGCCCAAGAAAAAGGAGAGGAAGAGACCGGGGAAGATAGGCTCAGCTGCCTACAAACAAGCCAGAGCACATAGCAGCCAAATGGTGGATTTTGAAGAGCGTGTACCCGTCAAAGGTGCGGCCATGTTCCATGTCACGGGTGAGCCGATGCTACCGCCGAAACCACTGGAGGCACTATCAGGGGATCTCAGGAGACTGCACGACCATGTGCTGTCGACTGAGAAAAGCCTATTAGCCTCGAAGGATCCAGGATATCTGACATACGTGGCTCGTGTGCCTGAGGGGAAGTGCTACATCAACACACGACCCACGGAGGTGTTCTTCCTGCGGTTTGACCATATCTTCGAGATGTTTCTGACAAGGCGGCTCGATTTTACAATCGTCCGCCTTTTTGCGCTACATATGAGCTCCATCATGAAGAGAGAAGAAGTGTCACAAATCTGTGTGGCGGATCCATACTACATGCATGAGTCCTTCTTGAGTCTCGGCGTCTTTGAGCGTAAAACTACTAGGGAGTACCTCGAAAACTTCATGGTACAGAATAAGGACCAGGAAATTGTCCTCCTGCCTTATCATCCAAAGTAAGTCAGTGCCGGACAACCCTTTCGTACATTTCAATCATTCCTTCTCGTTCATATGGAGAATAATTTGAGGTGTTTTTTTCCCCAGAGCAACGGGAGCGCCGTCCTTATCGTTATTTACCCGCGAGTCTCCCACGCCGTGTATTTCGACCCTACTAGAAACTACGAGAAGAAGGACTACACCCACATAATGAATATTCTAGATGATGCTCTCCAAGGCTTTAGCTTGAGGGGTGGCCACCTGCAGATCAGGAAACAAAGGAACAAGATGAAGGAAATATGCCCTAGAGGCAATAATAAAGTTATTATTTATTTCCTTATATCATGATAAATGTTTATTATTCATGCTAGAAATGTATTAACTGGAAACATGATACATGTGTGAATACATAGACAAACAGAGTGTCACTAGTAAGCCTCTACTAGACTAGCTCATTAATCAAAGATGATTATGTTTCCTAACCATAGACATGAGTTGTCATTTGATTAACGGGATCACATCATTAGGAGAATGATGTGATTGACTTGACCCATTCCGTTAGCTTAGCACTTGATCGTTTAGTATGTTGCTATTGCTTTCTTCATGACTTATACATGTTCCTATGACTATGAGATTATGCAACTCCCGTTTACCGGAGGAACACTTTGTGTGCTACCAAACATCACAACGTAGCTGGGTGATTATAAAGGTGCTCTACAGGTGTCTCCGAAGGTACTTGTTGAGTTGGCGTATTTCAAGATTAGGATTTGTCACTCCGATTGTCGGAGAGGTATCTCTGGGCCCACTCGGTAATGCACATCACTATAAGACTTGCAAGCAATGTAACTAATAAGTCAGTTGCGGGATGATGCATTACGAAACGAGTAAAGAGACTTGCCGGTAACGAGATTGAGCTAGGTATTGAGATACCGACGATCGAATCTCGGGCAAGTAACATACCGATGACAAAGGGAACAACGTATGTTGTTATGCGGTTTGACCGATAAAGATCTTCATAGAATATGTAGGAACCAATATGAGCATCTAGGTTCCGCTATTGGTTATTGACCGGAGACGTGTCTCGGTCATGTCTACATAGTTCTCGAACCCGTAGGGTCCGCACGCTTAAAATTCTGTGACGATTTGTATTATGAGTTTATGTGTTTTGATGTACCGAAGGTAGTTCAGAGTCCCGGATGAGATCGGGGACATGACGAGGAGTCTCGAAATGGTCGAGACGTACAGATCGATATATTGGACGACTATATTCGGACATCGGAAAGGTTCCGAGTGGTCCGGGTATTTTTCGGAGTACCGGGGAGTTACGAGAATACGGGGAAGAAGTATATGGGCCTTATTGGGCTTTAGGGGAGAGAGAGAGGTAGGCCGCGCGCCCCCCCAAGGCCTAGTCCGAATTGGACTAGGGGGAGGGGCTGCGCCCCCTCCTTCCTTCTCTTCTCTCTTCCCCTTCCTTCTCTCCTACTCCTACTACTTGGAAGGGGGGGAATCCTACTCCCGGTGGGAGTAGGACTCCTCCAGGGCGCGCCATAGCTAGGCCGGCCCTCCCCCCTCCTCCACTCCTTTATATACGTGGCCAGGGGGCACCCCATAGACACAACAATTGATCATTGATCTCTTAGCCGTGTGCGGTACCCCCCCTCCACCATAATCCACCTTGATCATATCGTAGCGGTGCTTAGGCGAAGCCCTGTGTCGGTAGCATCATCATCACCGTCACCACGCCGTCGTGCTGACAAAACTCTCCTGTGAAGCTTTGCTGGATCGGAGCTCGCTGGACGTCATCGAGTTGAACGTGTGCTGAACTCAGAGGTGCCGTGCGTTCGGTACTTGGATCGGTCAGATCGTGAAGACGTACGACTACATCAACTGCGTTGTGCTAACGCTTCCGCTTTCGGTCTATGAGGGTACGTGGACACACTCTCCCCTCTCGTTGCTATGCATCACCATGATCCTGTGTGTGCGTAGGATTTTTTTTGAAATTACTACGTTTCCCAACAGTGGCATCCGAGCCTGGTTTTATGCGTAGATGTTATATGCACGAGTAGAACACAAGTGAGTTGTGGGCGATACAAGTCATACTGCTTACCAGCATGTCACACTTTGGTTCGGCGGTATTGTTGGATGAAGCGGCCCGGACCGACATTACGCGTACGCTTACGCGAGACTGGTTTTACCGTCGTGCTTTGCACACAGGTGACTAGCGGGTGTCAGTTTCTCCAACTTTAGTTGAACCGAGTGTGGCTACGCCCGGTCCTTGTGAAGGTTAAAACATCACTAACTTGACGAACTATCGTTGTGGTTTTGATGCGTAGGTAAGAACGGTTCTTGCTCAGCCCGTAGCAGCCACGTAAAACTTGCAACAACAAAGTAGAGGACGTCTAACTTGTTTTTGCATGGCATGTTGTGATGTGATATGGTCAAGACATGATGCTATATTTTATTGTATGAGATGATCATGTTTTGTAACTGAGTTATCGGCAACTGGCAGGAGCCATATGGTTGTCGCTTTATTGTATGCAATGCAATCGCCCTGTAATTGCTTTACTTTACACTAAGCGGTAGCGATAGTCGTAGAAGTAATAGTTGGCGAGACGACAACGATGCTACGATGGAGATCAAGGTGTCGCGCCAGTAACGATGGTGATCATGACGGTACTTCGGAGATGGAGATCACAAGCACAAAGATGATGATGGCCATATCATATCACTTATATTGATTGCATGTGATGTTTATCCTTTATGCATCTTATTTTGCTTTGTTTGACGGTAGCATTATAAGATGATCTCTCACTAAATTTCAAGGTAAAAGTGTTCTCCCTGAGTATGCACCGTTGCCAAAGTTCGTCATGCCGAGACACCACGTGATGATCGGGTGTGATAAGCTCAACGTTCATCTACAACGGGTGCAAGCCAGTTTTTGCACACACAGAATACTCGGGTTAAACTTGACGAGCCTAGCATATGCAGATATGGCCTCGGAACACTAAGACCAAAAGGTCGAGCGTGAATCATATAGTAGATATGATCAACATAGTGATGTTCACCATTGAAAACTACTCCATTTCACGTGATGATCGGTTATGGTTTAGTTGATTTGGATCACGTGATCACTTAGATGATTAGAGAGATGTCTATCTAAGTGGGAGTTCTTGAGTAATATGATTAATTGAACTTAAATTTATCATGAACTTAGTACCTGATAGTATTTTGCTTGTCTATGTTGTTGTAGATAGATGACCCGTGCTATTGTTCCGTTGAATTTTAATGCGTTCCTTGAGAAAGCAAAGTTGAAAGATGATGGTAGCAATTACACGGACTGGGTCCGTAACTTGAGGATTATCCTCATTGCTGCACAGAAGAATTACGTCCTGGAAGCACCGCTAGGTGCCAAACCTGCTGCAGGAGCTGAACGAGATGTTATGAACGTCTGGCAAAGCAAAGCTGATGACTACTCGATAGTTCAGTGTGCCATACTTTACGGCTTAGAACCGGGACTTCAACGACGTTTTGAACGTCATGGAGCATATGAGATGTTCCAGGAGTTGAAGTTAATATTTCAAGCAAATGCCCGGATTGAAAGATATGAAGTCTCCAATAAGTTCTACAGCTGCAAGATGGAGGAGAATAGTTCTGTCAGTGAGCATATACTCAGAATGTCTGGGTATAACAATCACTTGATTCAACTGGGAGTTAATCTTCCGGATGATAGTGTTATTGACAGAATTCTTCAGTCACTGCCACCAAGCTACAAGAGCTTCGTGATGAACTATAACATGCAAGGGATGGATAAGACGATTCCCGAGCTCTTCGCAATGCTAAAGGCTGCGGAGGTAGAAATCAAGAAGGAGCATCAAGTGTTGATGGTCAACAAGACCACCAGTTTCAAGAAAAAGGGCAAAGGGAAGAAGAAGGGGAACTTCAAGAAGAATGGCAAAAAAGTTGCTGTTCAGGAGAAGAAACCCAAGTCTGGACCTAAGCCTGAGACTGAGTGCTTCTACTGCAAGCAGACTGGTCACTGGAAGCGGAACTGCCCCAAGTATTTGGCAGATAAGAAGGATGGCAAGGTGAACAAAGGTATATGTGATATACATGTTATTGATGTGTACCTTACCAGAGCTCGCAGTAGCACCTGGGTATTTGATACTGGTTCTGTTGCTAATATTTGCAACTCGAAACAGGGACTACGGATTAAGCGAAGACTGGCTAAGGACGAGGTGACAATGCGCGTGGGAAATGGTTCCAAAGTCGATGTGATCGCCGTCGGCACGCTACCTCTACATCTACCTTCGGGATTAGTTTTAGACCTGAATAATTGTTATTTGGTGCCAGCGTTGAGCATGAACATTATATCTGGATCTTGTTTGATGCGAGACGGTTATTCATTTAAATCTGAGAATAATGGTTGTTCTATTTATACGAGTAATATCTTTTATGGTCATGCACCCTTGAAGAGTGGTCTATTTGTATTAAATCTCGATAGTAGTGATACACATATTCATAATTTTGAAGCCAAAAGATGCAAAGTTGATAATGATAGTGCAACTTATTTGTGGCACTGCCGTTTAGGTCATATTGGTGTAAAGCGCATGAAGAAACTCCATTCCGATGGACTTTTGGAATCACTTGATTATGAATCACTTGGTACTTGTGAACCATGCCTCATGGGCAAGATGACTAAAATGCCGTTCTCCGGAACTATGGAGCGAGCAACAGATTTGTTGGAATTCATACATACTGATGTATGTGGTCCAATGAATGTTGAGGCTCGCGGCGGGTATCGTTATTTTCTCACCTTCACAGATGATTTGAGCAGATATGGGTATATCTACTTAATGAAACATAAGTCTGAAACATTTGAAAAGTTCAAAGAATTTCAGAGTGAAGTGGAAAATCATCGTAACAAGAAAATAAAGTTTCTACGATCTGATCGTGGAGGAGAATATTTGAGTTACGAGTTTGGTGTACATTTGAAACAAAGCGGAATAGTTTCGCAACTCACGCCACCCGGAACACCACAGCGTAATGGTGTGTCCGAACATCGTAATCGTACTTTACTAGATATGGTGCGATCTATGATGTCTCTTACTGATTTACCGCTATCATTTTGGGGTTATGCTTTAGAGACAGCTGCATTCACGTTAAATAGGGCACCATCTAAATCCGTTGAGACGACTCCTTATGAACTGTGGTTTGGCAAGAAATCAAAGTTGTCGTTTCTTAAAGTTTGGGGCTGCGATGCTTATGTGAAAAAGCTTCAACCTGATAAGCTCGAACCCAAGTCCGAGAAATGTGTCTTCATAGGATACCCAAAAGAGACAGTTGGGTACACCTTCTATCACAGATCCGAAGGCAAGACTTTCGTTGCTAAGAATGGATCCTTTCTAGAGAAGGAGTTTCTCTCGAAAGAAGTGAGTGGGAGGAAAGTAGAACTTGATGAGGTAAATGTACCTGCTCCCTTATTGGAAAGTAGTTCATCACAGAAACCGGTTCCTGTGACTTCTACACCAATTAGTGAGGAAGCTAATGATGATGATCATGAAACTTCAGATCAAGTTACTACCGAACCTCGTAGGTCAACCAGAGTAAGATCCGCACCAGAGTGGTATGGTAATCCTGTTCTGGAGGTCATGTTACTAGACCATGATGAACCTACGAACTATGAGGAAGCGATGATGAGCCCAGATTCCGCAAAATGGCTTGAGGCCATGAAATCTGAGATGGGATCCATGTATGAGAACAAAGTGTGGACTTTGGTTGACTTGCCCGATGATCGGCAAGCCATCGAGAATAAATGGATCTTCAAGAAGAAGACAGACGCTGATGGTAATGTTACTGTCTACAAAGCTCGACTTGTTGCGAAAGGTTTTCGACAAGTTCAAGGAGTTGACTACGATGAGACCTTCTCACCCGTAGCGATGCTTAAGTCCGTCCGAATCATGTTAGTTATTGCCGCATTTTATGATTATGAAATTTGGCAAATGGATGTAAAGACTGCGTTCCTGAATGGATTTCTGGAAGAAGAGTTGCATATGATGCAACCTGAAGGTTTTATCGATCCAAAGGGTGCTAACAAAGTGTGCAAGCTCCAGCGATCCATTTATGGACTGGTGCAAGCCTCTCGGAGTTGGAATAAACGTTTTGATAGTGTGATCAAAGCATATGGTTTTATACAGACTTTTGGAGAAGCCTGTATTTACAAGAAAGTGAGTGGGAGCTCTGTAGCATTTCTAATCTTATATGTGGATGACATATTGTTGATTGGAAATGATATAGAATTTCTGGATAGCATAAAAGGATACTTGAATAAGAGTTTTTCAATGAAGGACCTCGGTGAAGCTGCTTACATATTGGGCATCAAGATCTATAGAGATAGATCAAGACGCTTAATTGGACTTTCACAAAGCACATACCTTGACAAAGTTTTGAAGAAGTTCAAAATGGATCAGGCAAAGAAAGGGTTCTTGCCTGTGTTACAAGGTATGAAGTTGAGTAAGACTCAATGCCCAACCACTGCAGAAGATAGAGAGAAAATGAAAGATGTTCCCTATGCTTCAGCCATAGGCTCTATCATGTATGCAATGCTGTGTACCAGACCTGATGTGTGCCTTGCTATTAGTTTAGCAGGGAGGTACCAAAGTAATCCAGGAGTGGATCACTGGACAGCGGTCAAGAACATCCTGAAATACCTGAAAAGGACCAAGGATATGTTTCTCGTTTATGGAGGTGACAAAGAGCTCATCGTAAATGGTTACGTTGATGCAAGCTTTGACACTGATCCGGACGATTCTAAATCGCAAACCGGATACGTGTTTATATTGAACGGTGGAGCTGTCAGTTGGAGCAGTTCTAAACAGAGCGTCGTGGCGGGATCTACATGTGAAGCGGAGTACATTGCTGCTTCGGAAGCAGCAAATGAAGGAGTCTGGATGAAGGAGTTCATATCCGATCTAGGTGTCATACCTAGTGCATCGGGTCCAATGAAAATCTTTTGTGACAATACTGGTGCAATTGCCTTGGCAAAGGAATCCAGATTTCACAAGAGAACCAAGCACATCAAGAGACGCTTCAACTCCATCCGGGATCAAGTCCAGGTGGGAGACATAGAGATTTGCAAGATACATACGGATCTAAATGCTGCAGACCCGTTGACTAAGCCTCTTCCACGAGCAAAACATGATCAGCACCAAGGCTCCATGGGTGTTAGAATCATTACTGTGTAATCTAGATTATTGACTCTAGTGCAAGTGGGAGACTGAAGGAAATATGCCCTAGAGGCAATAATAAAGTTATTATTTATTTCCTTATATCATGATAAATATTTATTATTCATGCTAGAATTGTATTAACCGGAAACATGATACATGTGTGAATACATAGACAAACAGAGTGTCACTAGTAAGCCTCTACTAGACTAGCTCGTTAATCAAAGATGGTTATGTTTCCTAACCATAGACATGAGTTGTCATTTGATTAACGGGATCACATCATTAGGAGAATGATGTGATTGACTTGACCCATTCCGTTAGCTTAGCACTTGATCGTTTAGTATGTTGCTATTGCTTTCTTCATGACTTATACATGTTCCTATGACTATGAGATTATGCAACTCCCGTTTACCGGAGGAACACTTTGTGTGCTACCAAACGTCACAACGTAACTGGGTGATTATAAAGGTGCTCTACAGGTGTCTCCGAAGGTACTTATTGAGTTGGCGTATTTCGAGATTAGGATTTGTCACTCCGATTGTCGGAGAGGTATCTCTGGGCCCACTCGGTAATGCACATCACTATAAGCCTTGCAAGCAATGTAACTAATAAGTTAGTTGCGGGATGATGCATTACGAAACGAGTAAAGAGACTTGCCGGTAACGAGATTGAGCTAGGTATTGAGATACCGACGATCGAATCTCGGGCAAGTAACATACTGATGACAAAGGGAACAATGTATGTTGTTATGCGGTTTGACCGATAAAGATCTTCGTAGAATATGTAGGAACCAATATGAGCATCCAGTTTCCGCTATTGGTTATTGACCGGAGACGTGTCTCGGTCATGTCTACATAGTTCTCGAACCCGTAGGGTCCGCACGCTTAAAGTTCTGAAATGATTTGTATTATGAGTTTATGTGTTTTGATGTACCGAAGGTAGTTCGGAGTGCCGGATGAGGTCGGGGACATGACGAGGAGTCTCGAAATGGTCGAGACGTAAAGATCGATATATTGGACGACTATATTCGGACATCGGAAAGGTTCCGAGTGGTCTGGGTATTTTTCGGAGTACCGGGGAGTTACGGGAATACGGGGAAGAAGTATATGGGCCTTATTGGGCTTTAGGGGAGAGAGAGAGGTAGGCCGCGCGCCCCCCCAAGGCCTAGTCCGAATTGGACTAGGGGGAGGGGCTGCGCCCCCATCTTCCTTCTCTTCTCTCTTCCCCTTCCTTCTCTCCTACTCCTACTACTTGGAAGGGGGGGAATCCTACTC
The DNA here is from genome assembly GCA_011799875.1 of Thinopyrum elongatum. Classification (NCBI taxonomy): domain Eukaryota; kingdom Viridiplantae; phylum Streptophyta; class Magnoliopsida; order Poales; family Poaceae; genus Thinopyrum; species Thinopyrum elongatum. The sequence goes on from CM022297.1 coordinate 450,946,217, forward strand.
CCGGTGGGAGTAGGACTCCTCCAGGGCGCGCCATAGCTAGGCCGGCCCTCCCCCCTCCTCCACTCCTTTATATACATGGCGAGGGGGCACCCCATAGACACAATAATTGATCATTGATCTCTTAGCCGTGTGCGGTGCCCCCCTCCACCATAATCCACCTCGATCATATCGTAGCGGTGCTTAGGCGAAGCCCTGCGTCGGTAGCATCATCATCACCGTCACCACGCCGTCGTGCTGATGAAACTCTCCTGTGAAGCTTTGCTGGACCGGAGCTCGCTGGACGTCATCGAGTTGAACGTGTGCTGAACTCGGAGGTGCCGTGCGTTCGGTACTTGGATCGGTCGGATCGTGAAGACGTACGACTACATCAACCGCGTTGTGCTAACGCTTCCGCTTTCGGTCTACGAGGGTACGTGGACACACTCTCCCGTCTCGTTGCTATGCATCACCATGATCCTGTGTGTGTGTAGGAATTTTTTTGAAATTACTACGTTTCCCAACACAAGAAGACGGGTTTCTCGCATAAAACTAACTTCTGTTGCATCCATGTCCCAAAACCGAGCAAGAACGATGGATTCTACCTCTTCCATCCCATGATGGAGTTTAGAACGGATCACCAAAAGCTTTGCATGACAAGCAAAAACGATGATCATATCCGCAAGTGGGTAGAATCTCACGGAGAAGCGGATTATAAACTTAGAGATGACTTCTTTCGCATCCAGAGGGACATTGCGACGATCTTCATGAAAGAAGTCGTCGATGAGAAGGGGATGTTCCACCACGGCCCTATATCGCGAGCTGACGTCCGAACTCGCGTAGGCATGCAATGTCAGGACCTCACGCCGTTCAAGAAGCTAGGGTCCATCCTCGATGATATGGAAGGATGGAACTTCTAGTGATTTACGATGCCGATGATGATGATATGTGTCGGTTGAACTTGTATAGTTTCTGTAGCGATGAAACTGTGTGATGTCCACGGTCCCTACCGAACTTGCGTAACGCTACTTTGTTAGTTTGGGTACGATGACCTGCGTACCTCTAGTTAATTAGTTTGCGTACGATGAAACTGCGTTCATTATTTGTATGTTTACTATATGTTGCATATAGTTGCTAACCCTTTATTTTTTGTGTTGCTCAAGTATATTTTGTTGCATATATGATTGTACATTCTCTTGATGAAGATGCATCTCTAACAGGTACCTAGATTCTTGATGGCGAAGAAGCAGTGCTATGTCGTGTACAAAGGGAAGGTTCCGGGAGTGTACGACGAGTGGCCTGAGTGTCAGGCGCAAGTGGAGGGGGTCTCGGGCGCCAGCCATAAAGGCTTCAAAAGCAGACAAGAAGCAGAAGCTAGTTACTTGAGGTTCACGCTAGCGTGAGAGAGGACTCATAACCGCCGCCTCATGTACTGCATAGTTCCGCTATCACTCATAGTGATAGCTCTTCTCGCGTATATCATTGTTTAGATGGATGACGATGTAGTTGCAAGTATTCGAGACTTGTATCGCTATTTTCGAGATGATGATGAGAGACCACTTTGTGTTGGATGATGATTAGTATGATGACATGATTTGATGAGACTATTTGTATGTATATGCTATGATTACATTTGTATGTGTATGATATGCTAGAGATTATTGTATAAAGCCCTAAACAAAATTCAGCAGCACAAAATATGGAGCAGATTTTTTTTTCCAGAAACTAATAACAGTAGCGCGGGGTATGGCTTTAGCAGCAGCGCTCTTTGTGCTAGGGCACTACAGATATTAGCAGCAGCGCGTGTTGGGGACGAACGCTACTTCTATCCCTAGATAGCAGTAGCGCGGGTCAAACCGCGCTACTGATAAGCATTAGCTATAGCGCCGTATCAGTAGCACGGCCACCCGCGCTACTGATAAGCATTTGACCTGCGCTACTGCTAGGCTTTTCCCTAGTAGTGCATCCTGGTACTCTGCCGGAGGCATTCATATAGAGTCATCTTTTTGTTCTAGTATCGAGTTGTAATTCCTGAGTTGTAAGTAAAAAGAAGTGTGATGATCATATGCATTATTAGAGCATTGTCTCTGTGAGGACAGGATGATGGAGACTATGATTCCCGCATAAGTCGGGATGAGACTTCGGACGAGAAAAAGAAAAAAAAGAGAAAAAGAAAGAAAAAAAGAAAAAAGGGAAAAAAGAAAAGAAGAAAAAAAAGAGAGAAAAAGAGAGAAGGGACAATGTTACTATCCTTTTCCACACTTGTGCTTCAAAGTAGCACCATGTTCTTCATGATAGAGAGTCTCCTATTTTGTCACTTTCATATATTACTAGCTGGGATTTTTCATTATAGAACTTGGCATGTATATTCCAATGATGGGCTTCTAATGACCCACAAGTATAGGGGATCTATCATAGTCCTTTCGATAAGTAAGAGTGTCGAACCCAACGAGGAGCAGAAGGAAATGACAAGCGGTTTTTAGCAAGGTATTCTCTGCAAGCACTGAAATTATCGGTAATAGATAGTTGTGTGATAAGATAATTCGTAACGGGTAACAAGTAACAAAAGTAAACAAGGTGCAGCAAGGTGGCCCAATCCTTTTTGTAGCAAAGGACAAGCCTGGACGAACTCTTATATAAAGCAAAGCGCTCCCAAGGACACATGGGAATTACTATCAAGTTAGTTTTCATCATGCTCATACGATTCACATTCGTTACTTTGATAATTTGATATGTGGGTGGACCGGTGCTTGGGTGCTACCCTTCCTTGGACAAGCTTCCCACTTATGATTAACCCCTCTCGCAAGCATCCGCAACTACGAAAGAAGAATTAAGATAAATCTAACCATAGCATGAAACATATGGATCCAAATCAGCCCCTTACGAAGCAACGCATAAACTAGGGTTTAAGCTTCTGTCACTCTAGCAACCCATCATCTACTTATTACTTCCCAATGCCTTCCCCTAGGCCCAAATCATGGTGAAGTGTCATGTAGTCGACGTTCACATAACACCACTAGAGGAAAGACAACATACATCTTATCAAAATATCGAACGAATACCAAATTCACATGATTACTTATAACAAGACTTCTCCCATGTCCTCAGGAACAAACGTAACTACTCACAAAGCATATTCATGTTCATAATCAGAGGAGTATTAATTATCATTAAGGATCTGAACATATGATCTTCCACCGAATAAACCAACTAGCATCAACTACAATGAGTAATCAACACTACTAGCAACCCACAGGTACCAATCTGAGGTTTTGAGACAAAGATCGGATACAAGAGATGAACTAGGGTTTGAGAGGAGATGGTGCTGGTGAAGATGTTGATGGAGATTGACCCCCTCCCGATGAGAGGATCGATGGTGATGACTATGGCGATGATTTCCCCCTCCCGGAGGGATGTTTCCCCGGCAGAACAGCTCCGCCGGAGCCCTAGATTGGTTCTGCCCAGGTTCCGCCTCGAGACGGCGGCGCTTCGTCCCGAAAGCTTCCTTCTGGTTTTTTCCAGGTCAAAACACACCATATAGCAGAAGATGGGCGTCGGGGGCCTGCCAGGTGGCCCACAAGGATGGGGGGCGCGCCCTCCACCCTTATGGATGGCAGGTGGCCCCCCTCTGGTCCTTTCTTCGCCCAATATTTTTTATTAAATCCAAAATGACTCTCCGTGAAGTTTCAGGACTTTTGGAGTTGTGCATAATAGGTCTCTAATATTTGCTCCTTTTCCAGCCCAGAATTCCAGCTGCCGGCATTCTCCCTCTTCATGTAAACCTTGTAAAATAAGAGAAAATAGGCATAATCATTGTGCCATAATGTGTAATAACAACCCATAATGCAATAAATATTTATATAAAAGCATGATGCAAAATGGACGTATCAACTCCCCCAAGCTTAGACCTCGCTTGTCCTCAAGCGAAAGCCGATATCGAAAAATATGTCCACATGTTTAGAGATAGCGGTGTCGATAAAATAAAATACGGACATGAGGGCATCATGATCATCTTTAGAACAGCAACATATATTGTCATATAATTTCTTATGCTAAAGTAACAATTCGTTCACAAGGTAAAGTATGAATCAAAAACTTCATTGAAAACTAACAAACTATGATCTCAGTCATTGAAGCAATTGCAATTTATCATAACATCGGAAAGAGTCAATATAAGAGCTTTTCAGCAAGTCCACATACTCAACTATCATTTAGTCTTTCACAATTGCTAACACTCACGCGATACTTATGGGTTCAAAGCTTCCATCGGACACAGTGAAAGATAGGGGCTTATAGTTTTGCCTCCCAACCTTTTACCTCAAGGGTAGTGTCAACAGTAATACTTTATGATAACCTACATCCGAGTGGATATATATATCTGGATCTTGCTCCAACACATAGCGCTTGCCAAAGGAAAAAGTGTAAAAAGGAAAGGTGAAGATCACCATGACTCTTGTATGAGGGTAGAAGATAAAAGTAAAAGATAGGCCCTTCGCAGAGGGAAGCAGAGGTTGTCATGCGCTTTTATGGTTGGATGCACAAAATCTTGATGCAAAAGAACGTCACTTTATATTGCCGCTTGTGATAAAGAACTTTATTATGCAGTCCGTCGCTTTTATTTCTTCCATATCACAAGTTCCTATAAAGCTTATTTTCTTCACACTAATAGATCATACATATTTAGAGAGCAATTTTTATTGCTTGCACCAATGACAACTTACTTAAAGGATCTTACTCAATCCATAGGTAGGTATGGAGGACTCTCATGGCAAAACTGGGTTTAGGGATGTTTGGAAGCACAAGTAGTATCTCTACTTGGTGCAAAGAATTTGGCTGGCATGAGAGGGAAAGGCAAGCTCAACATGTTGGAGGATCCATGAGAATATAACTTCTATTCGGATATAAGAAAACATAACCCATTATGTTGTCTTCCTTGTCCAACATCAACTTCTTAGCATGTCATATTTTAATGAGTGCTCACAATTACAAAAGATGTCCAAGATAGTATATTTATATGTGAAGCCTCTCTTTCTTTATTACTTCCTATTAATTGCAATAATGACCAAAACTATGCTTGTCAACTCCCAACAAATTTTATTCATCATACTCTTTATATGTGAAGTCATTACTCTCCATAAGATCAATATATGATCTTTTTATTTCTTTATTTTATTTAATTCCCTCAAGATCATAGCAAAAAAACAAATCCCTCAACTCAAAACTACTCTTTATTATATATAACTCACGGACTCAATTACATAGATAGAGCATAGAGCAAAACTCAAAGCTAGATCATACTAAAACTTTATTCTACTAGATCAAGATATAACCAAAAGGATCGAACTAAGAAAAACGATAAAGGTAAAGGTGTGATTGTGATACGATACCGGGGCACCTCCCCCAAGCTTGGCAGTTTCCAAGGGGAGTGCCCATACCCATGTATTTATGTCTCTTTCTTCGGAGGTGGTGATGATGGAGTTGTTGATGAAGTAGTGCCACACATCGAGCGTAGGAGATGCTCCAGTTTACGAATAATGCCCTTGAGTGCGGTGATGTACTCTTGCAACAGAATATTTTTGCGAGTGAGATATTTATTTTGCACACGAACTAATTCAATAATTTTGAAAGCTTCAATTTCAGTAGGGGTAAGCTGATTGTAGTAAGGCTGAAAGATGTCTTCATCTTCTGCTACCAGAACTTGATCTCCCTCAGCCTTCTTGATCTTATCGTCCTTGCTAGTTTCCCCAAGTTCTTCTCTCTTCATCTCTATCTTCATCAGCCAAGCATCGTCGCCTGCGTTGTTGGAGGAGAGGGATGACATGATGCCTGGTCTTGAAAACTCTGGCAGAAAACAGCTTGAAACAAGAACAGAGGGTTTTGTCGTGGTACGGTGGTCAAAACCTTCGGGAGATTATATAATGAATTTTTACCGACCAAAAGAAGTATTGTGCAAGAAAACGGAGTCCGGAGGGCACACGAGGTGGCCACAAGGTCGGGGCGCGCGCCCAGGGGGGTAGGGCGTGCCCTTCACCCTTCTGGTCGCCTCGTGTCTCTTTTGGACTACTTTTAAGTTTTCTAATTTTTTTAAATATTCCAAAACGGAGCAAAATGATCATTGGAAATGTTTTAGAGTCGGTTTACTTACCGTACCACATACCTATTCCTTTTCGGAGTCTGAAACGTTCTGGAAAGTGTCCCTTATGTACTCCTCCGGTGTTACGGTGTCAATAATATTGGTCTCAACATTTATGGGAGTACCTGATATATAATGTTTGATTCTTTGACCGTTTACCACCTTCAGATTTGTGCCTTCGGCGTTGTTGATTTTGATTTCACCGGAACGATAGACCTCCTCAATAATGTACGGACCTTCCCATTTAGAGAGAAGCTTTCCTGCAAAAAATCTTAAATGAGAGTTGTATAGCAAAACATGATCACCTACATTAAACTCACGCTTTTGTATCCTTTTGTCATGCCATCTTTTAACTTTTTCTTTAAACAACTTGGCATTCTCATAGGCTTGGGTTCTCCATTCATCAAGCAAACTTATGTCAAATAACCTCTTCTCACCGGCAAGTTTGAAATCATAATTGAGCTCTTTAATAGCCCAATAAGCTTTATGTTCTAATTCAAGAGGTAAGTGACATGCTTTTCCATAAACCATTTTATATGGAGACATACCCATAGTGTTTTTATAAGCAGTTCTATAAGCCCATAGTGCATCATCAAGTTTCTTAGACCAATTCTTTCTAGATCTATTAATAGTCTTTTGCAAAATCAATTTAATCTCTCTATTGCTCAATTCTACTTGACCACTAGACTGAGGATGATACGGAGATGCAATTCTATGGTTAACATCATACTTAGCAAGCATTTTACGGAAAGCACCATGAATAAAATGTGAACCACCATGAGTCATTAAATATCTAGGGACTCCAAACCTCAGAAAAATAACTTCTTTAAGCATCTTAATAGAAGTGTTATGATTAGCACTACTAGTTGGAATAGCTTCTACCCACTTAGTAACGTAATCAACAGCAACTAAAATATGTGTATACCCATTAGAGGAAGGAAAAAGGTCCCATATAATCAAAGCCCCAAACATCAAATGGTTCAATAACAAGTGAATAATTCATAGGCATTTCCTGACATCTACTAATATTGCCAATTCTTTGACATTCATCACAAGACAAGACAAACTTACGAGCATCCTTGAAGAGAGTAGGCCAATAAAAACCAGATTGCAATACCTTATGTGCAGTTCTATCTCCAGCGTGGTGTCCTCCGTAAGACTCGGAGTGGCACTTGCGTAGGATCTGTTCCTATTCATGCTCAGGTACACAACGTCTAATAACACCATCTACATCCCAAAAGTAATGTCTTAAGTCATAGAAAAACTTTTGTTTTGCTGGTATGTGAAACTAGGTGGTATAAATTTAGCAACAATGTAATTAGCATAATCAGCATACCATGGAGTATTACGAGAAGAATTTATGACAGCTAATTGTTCATCAGGAAAGATATCATCAATAGGCAGTGGGTCATCAAGAACATTTTCTAACCTAGACAGGTTGTCTGCAACGGGGTTCTCAACTCCCTTTCTATCAATAATATGCAAATCAAATTCTTGTAGCAAGAGAACCCATCTAATAAGTCTAGGTTTAGCATCTTTCTTTTCCATAAGATATTTAATAGCAGCATGATCAGTGTGCACAGTTACTTTGGAATCAATAATATAGGATCTGAACTTATCACAAGCAAAGACTACTACTAAAAATTCTTTTTCAGTAGTAGCATAATTTCTCTGGGCACTATCTAGAGTTTTACTAGCATAATGAATAACATTTAATTTCTTATCAACTCTTTGCCCTAGAACAGCACCAACAGCATAATCACTAGCATCACACATAATTTCAAAGGGTAAATTCCAATTAGGCGGTTGAACAATTGGTGCATAAATCAAGGCTTTCTTAAGTATTTCAAATGCTTCTACACAATCATCATCAAAAACAAAAGGAACATCTTTTTGCAAGAGATTAGTGAGAGGCCTAGAAATTTTAGAGAAGTCTTTAATAAACCTTTTATAGAAACTAGCATGACCAAGGAAACTTCTTATACCTTTGATATCTTTAGGACACGGCATCTTTTCAATAGCATCTACTTTAGTTGTATCAACTTCAATACCTCTTTCAGAAATTTTATGCCCCAAGACAATACCTTCATTTACCATAAAGTGGCACTTCTCCCAATTCAAGACAAGATTAGTTTCTTCACATCTCTGCAAAACTCGATCAAGGTTGCTTAAGCAATCATCAAAAGAAGTTCCGTAAATGGAGAAATCATCCATGAAAACCTCAACAATCTTTTCACAAAAATCAGAGAATATAGCGGTCATACATCTTTGAAAGATAGCAGGTGCATTGCATAAACCAAAAGGCATACGTCTATAAGCAAAGGTACCGAAAGGGCAAGTAAAAGTGGTCTTCTCCTGATCATCTTTTAGCACAGGTATTTGAGAAAAACTAGAATAACCATATAGAAAGCAAAAATGTGTATGTTTGGATAGTCTTTCTAGCATTTGATCAATAAAAGGTAGAGGGTAATGATCTATCTTAGTAGCTTTGTTTAATTTGCAAAAATCAATTACCATTCTATAACCTGTAACAATTCTTTGTGGGATCAATTCATTCTTATCATTAGGAACGACAGTAATACCTCCCTTCTTAGGGACACAATGAACAGGACTTACCCACTGACTATCAGCAATAGGATAAATTATACCTGCCTCCAGAAGCTTTAGTATTTCATTTCTTACCACTTCCTTCATCTTAGGATTTAACCGTCGTTGGTGATCAACAACCGGTTTAGCATCACGCTCCAGATTAATTTTGTGCTGACATAGAGTGGGACTAATGCCCTTAAGATCATCAAGAGTATATCCAATAGCGGCACGGTGCTTCCTCAGAGTTTTCAATAATTTCTTTTCTTCATGCTCTGAAAGGTTAGCACTAATAATAACACTATATATCTTCTTTTCATCGAGATAAGCATATTTCAAAGTATCTGGTAATTGTTTAAGCTCAAACACGGGATCACCCTTGGGTGGAGGAGGATCCCCAAGGATTTCAACAGGCAAATTGTGTTTCAAAAATAGGCCCTTGATTAAAGAATATCTCATCTATTTCCCTTCTTTCATTCATAAACATATCATTTTCATGGTCTAGCAAATATTGTTCTAAGGGATCAGCAGGAGGCACGGCAATAGAAGCAAGACCAATAATTTCATTCTTACTAGGCAATTCTTTATCATGGGGCTGTCTACGAAATTTAGAGAAATTAAAATCATGAGACATATCCCCTAAACCGACAGTAACAATACCTTTCTCGCAATCTATCTTAGCATTAACAGTATTCAAGAAAGGTCTACCAAATATAATGGGACAAAAGTCATCTTGTGGGGAAGCAAGAACAAGAAAATCAGTAGGGTATTTTATTTTCCCACACAAGACTTCAACATCTCTGACAATCCCAATAGGTGAAATAGTATCTGTATTAGCAAGCTTAATGGTAACATCAATATCTTCTATCTTAGCAGGTGCAATATCATTCATAATTTCTTTATATAAGGAAAAAGAAATTGCACTCACACTAGCACCCACATCACATAAGCCATGATAACAATGATCTCCTATTTTAACTGAAACAATAGGCATGCCAACAACGGGTCTATGTTTATCTTTACTATCAGGTTTAGCAATTCTAGCAGCTTCATCACAGAAATAAATAACATGCCCATCAATATTATCAACCAAGAGATCTTTAACCATAGCAATACTAGGTTCAACTTTAATTTGTTTAGGGGGTGTAGGTGTTCTAGTATAACTCTTACGTAGCACGATCCTTTATTCTAACAGGAAAAGGTGGTTTCTCAATATAAGCAGTAGGAAAAATAGGATCAACATTATAAGTAATAGTTTCTTCTTCAACAGTAATAGGTTCTACTACTTTAACTTCAATGGGAGGATGATATTTAAACCACTTCTCCTCAGGGAGATCAACATGAGTAGCAAATGATTCACAAAAAGAAGCTACTATCTCAGAGTCAAGTCCATATTTAGTGCTAAAATCACGAAAAGCATCGGTATCCATAAAAGATTTAACACAATCAAACTTAGGGTTTATACCTGACTCCTTACCTTCGTCGAGTTCCCAATCTTCAGAGTTGCGTTTATTTCTTTCCAATAAATCCCATTTGAATTCAATAGTCTTCTTCATAAAAGAACCAGTACAAGAAGTATCGAGCATGGATCGATCATTATGAGAAAGCCGACCATAAAATTTTTGAATAATAATTTCTCTTGGGAGCTTATGATTGGGGCATGAATATAACATTGACTTAAGCCTCCCCCAAGCTTGAGCGATACTTTCTCCTTGACGAGGCCAAAAATTATATATATAATTCCGATCACGATGAACCAGATGCATTGGATAAAACTTCTGATGAAATTCCAATTTCAATCGGTTGTAATTCCATGATCCAATATCATCACATAGCCTATACCATGTCAATGCCTTCTCCTTCAAAGATAAAGGGAAGACCTTCTTGACTTCATCCTCGGGCAAACCTGCAAGCTTAAATAATCCACAAACTTCATCCACATAGATTAGATGCATATCAGGATGTAATGTTCCATCTCCTGTGTATGGATGAGCTAGCAGTTTCTCTATCATACTCGAAGGAATTTCATAATAAATATTTTCAGTAGGTGCAGTAGTTGAGGAGCAACTCTTTGCTCTTCCGGTCGGGGTGAAGATACCCCGAACAAACCCCTCAAAGGATTATTTTCCATAGTAACAAGTGACAGTAAATTTCAGCACACTATATAAATGTTTCCTTACCAAATTCCACTTACCAAAGGCGCTTCACTCCCCGGCAACGGCGCCAGAAAAGAGTCTTGATGACCCACAAGTATAGGGGATCTATCATAGTCCTTTCGATAAGTAAGAGTGTCGAACCCAACGAGGAGCAGAAGGAAATGACAAGCGGTTTTCAGCAAGGTATTCTCTGCAAGCACTGAAAATATCGGTAACAGATAGTTGTGTGATAAGATAATTCGTAACGGGTAACAAGTAACAAAAGTAAACAAGGTGCAGCAAGGTGGCCCAATCCTTTTTGTAGAAAAGGACAAGCCTGGACGAACTCTTATATAAAGCAAAGCGCTCCCGAGGACACATGGGAATTACTGTCAAGTTAGTTTTCATCATGCTCATACGATTCATGTTCGTTACTTTGATAATTTGATATGTGGGTGGACTGGTGCTTGGGTGCTGCCCTTCCTTGGACAAGCCTCCCACTTATGATTAACCCCTCTCGTAAGCATCCGCAACTACGAAAGAAGAATTAAGATAAATCTAACCATAGCATGAAACATATGGATCCAAATCAGCCCCTTACGAAGCAATGCATAAACTAGGGTTTAAGCTTCTGTCACTCTAGCAACCCATCATCTACTTATTACTTCCCAATGCCTTCCCTAGTCCCAAATCATGGTGAAGTGTCATGTAGTCGACGTTCACATAACACCACTAGAGGAAAGACAACATACATCTTATCAAAATATCGAACGAATACCAAATTCACATGATTACTTATAACAAGACTTCTCCCATGTCCTCAGGAACAAACGTAACTACTCACAAAGCATATTCATGTTCATAATCAGAGGAGTATTAATTATCATTAAGGATCTGAACATATGATCTTCCACCGAATAAACCAACTAGCATCAACTACAAGGAGTAAACAGCACTACTAGCAACCCACAGGTACCAATCTGAGGTTTTGAGACAAAGATCGGATACAAGAGATGAACTAGGGTTTGAGAGGAGATGGTGCTGGTGATGATGTTGATGGAGATTGACCCCTTCCCGATAAGAGGATCGATGGTGATGATGATGGCGATGATTTCCCCCTCCCGGAGGGATGTTTCCCCGGCAGAACAGCCCCGCCGGAGCCCTAGATTGGTTCTACCCAGGTTTCGCCTCGAGACGGCGGTGCTTCATCCCGAAAGCTTCCTTCTGGTTTTTTCCAGGTCAAAACACACCATATAGCAGAAGATGGGCGTCGGGGGCCTACCAGGTGGCCCACAAGGACGGGGGGCGTGCCCTCCACCCTTGTGGATGGCGGGTGGCCCTCCTCTGGTCCTTTCTTCGCCCAATATTTTTTATTAAATCCAAAATGACTCTCCGTGAAGTTTCAGGACTTTTGGAGTTGTGTAGAATAGGTCTCTAATATTTGCTCCTTTTCCAGCCCATAATTCCAGCTGCCGGCATTCTCCCTCTTCATGTAAACCTTGTAAAATAAGAGAGAATAGGCATAAGCATTGTGCCATAATGTGTAATAACTGCCCATAATGCAATAAATGTTGATATAAAAGCATGATGCAAAATGGACGTATCAGCTTCCTGAAATGCCCGATGTCTTCATGAGCAAGCAAGTTGGATGCACACCCATTTAGTTTTCTTTTGAGCTTTCATACACTTATAGCTCTAGTGCATACGTTGCATGGCAATCCCTATTCCTTGCATTGATATCAATTGATGGGCATATCCATAGCCCATTGATTAGCCTTTTCAATGTGAGACTATCTTCTTTTTTGTCTTCTCCACACAACCTCCAACATCATATTCTATTCCACCCGTAGTGCTATATCCATGGCTCACGCTCATGTATTGTGTGGGAGTTGAAAAAGCTGAAGCACGTTAAAAAAGTATGAACCAATTGTTTGGCTTGTCATCGGGGTTGTGCATGATAAATACTTTGTGTTAAGAAGATAGAGCATGACATGACTATATGGTTTTGTAGGGATAACTTTCTTTAGCCATGATATTTTGTGAAGACATGATTGCTTTTTAGTATGCTTGAAGTATTATTGTTTTTATGTCAATATTAAACTTTTGTTTTGAATTTTATGGATCTGAATATTCATGCGAAATAAAGAAAGATTACATGATAAACATGTTAGGTAGCATTCCACATCAAAAGTTCTATTTTTATCATTTACCTACTCAAGGACGAGCAGGAATTAAGCTTGGGGATGCTTGATACGTCTCCAACGTATCTATAATTTTTTATTGTTCCATGCTATTATATTATCTAGCTTGGATGTTTTATATGCATTATTATGCTATTTTATATCATTTTTTGGGACTAACCTACTAACTTAGTGCCCAGTGCGAGTTGTTGTTTTTGCCTTTACAGAAAATCAATATCAAACGGAGTCCAAATGGAACGAAATTTTTTGGAGATTTTTCTTGGACCATAAGACACCCTGGAAGCTTCGGGAGGAGGCTAGAAGGGCCACAAGCTCACAGGGCGCGCCCCAAGCTTGTGGGCCCATCGTGGCACCTCTAACCCTAATTCTTCTTCTATAAATACCCAAATATTCCCTGTAGACCAGAGGGCACACAAAAAAATACTTTTTCGCCGCCGCAAGCTTCTGTTCTCGAGAGATCCCATCTGGAGACCTTTTTCGATACTCTGCCGGAGGGGGATTCAATCAGGAGGGGTTCTACATCAACCTTGCCGCCCTTTCGTGTGTGAGTAGTTTACCACATACCTACGGGTCCATAGCTAGTAGCTAGATGGCTTCTTCTCTTTCTTTGATCTTCAATACAATGTTCTTGGAGATCTATTCAATGTAATCTTCTTTTGTGGTGTGTTTATTGAGATCCGATGAATTGTGGGTTTATGATCAGATTATCTATGAATATTATTTGAGTCTTCTCTGAACTCTTTTATGCACGATTTCTATAGCTTAGTATTTCTCTCTGATCTATTGATTTGGTTTGGCCAACTAGATTGATTTTTCTTGCAATGGGAGGGGTGCTTTCTAATGGGTTCAATCTTGCGGTGCTCAATCCCAGTGAAAGAAGGAGACATGACATGTATTGTATTGTTGCCAATAAGGATAAAAAGATGGGGTTTATTTCATATTGCTTGGATCTATCCCTCTACATCATGTCTTCTTGCTTAAGGCGTTACTCCATTCTTGTTAACTTAATACACTAGTTGCATGCTGGATAGCGGTCTATGTGTGGAGTAATAGTAGTAGATGCAGGCAGGAGTCGGTCTACTTGTCACGGACGTGATGCCTATATACATGATCATTGCCTTGGATATCTTCATAATTATTCACTTTTCTATCAATTGCTCAACAGTAATTTGTTTACCCACTGTATGTTTTCTTTCAAGAGAGAAGTCTCTAGTGAAAACTATGGCCCCCGGATCTATCTTTTATCATATTATTTTCAGATCTATAAAACCAAAAACACACAAAAAACCTTGCTGAAATTTATTTAATTTTATTTTATTTTGCACTTTTACTTATCTTTTATATCAATCTCTATCAGATTTCATCCTTGCAAGTAACCGTGAAGGGGTTGACAACCCCTTTTCTGCGTTGGGTGCAAATATTTGTTTGTTTGTGTAGGTGCTATCATTCGAGACTTGTGTGTTCCTCCTACTGGATTGATACCTTGGTTCTTAACTGAGGGAAATACTTATCTATACTTTGCTGCATCACCCTTTCCTCTTCAAGGGAAAAACCAACGCAAGCTCAAGAAGTAGCAGTCCCCGAGGAAGACGCTATAGCCCAAGGTGGACTTATGACGGTCAGGACTGCCTGCCGAGTCAGCATCAGTGTACACGGTGAGGGTATGATGGAGGTTTAGTCCATGGTCAAGGGTGCCCTTTAGATACCGAAGGATGCACTTCATCAAGTTGGCATGCGATTCTTGTGGGTCATGCATGTGAAGACATGCCTGCTGGACCACATACGCAATTCCCGGTCTAGTAAATGTCAAGTACTAAAGAGTGCCAATGATGCTTCAGTAGTCTGCAGGGTTATTGATGGGAGGACCATTGGTGGTGATCTTGGGGATGGTGTCCACTGGTGTACTGCAGGGCCTGCAGTTACTCATCCAGCACGAGCGACGATGTCCTCAGTAAACTGGCACTGGGAATGAAATAGCCCCGTTCAGTGCGCTGGACAGAGACGCCAAGGAAGTGGTCAAGCTATCCAAGATCCTTCAGTGAGAACTCACGTCGAAGAGCTTCGATGAAGTGGCATAGCAATGTCGCTCACGTATTAGTCAACATGATGTTGTCGATGGACAACAGGAGATGCGCCATGTAAGGTGACCCATGTTGATAAATGAATAATGATGGAACGACTTTGAAGGCAATGAAGCCCACATACGCGAGGAAGGTGGCGATGTGGCTGAACCAAGCTTGGGGGCTTGCTTGAGACCATAAAGAGACTGGTTGAGGAGGCGTACATGGTCGGGAAATTTGGTGTTGACGAAGTCGGATGGTTGTTGACAGTAAACAATCTTCGCAAGTGTTTCATTAAGAAACACATTGTTGACGTTGAGCTGATGGACTAGCTAGGTGTTAGAAAAGGGCCAAGGTGAGAACGGTGCGCATAACCAGTTTAACAACAGGACTGAAAGTCTCACCGAAGTCGACACCAGGGCGTCGTGAAGAACCCCGAAAAACCCAACAAGCCTTGTAGTGATCCAACGAGCCAACAAAATTGAGCTTATGGCAGAAGATCCATTTGCATGTAACCGGATTAGCACCAACTAGTCTTGGAACAAGATCCCAAGTGTTATTAGCACATAAAGCATCGAATTCTTGCAGCATGGCCAAACGCCAATTCTTGTCATTGAGGGTTGCACGATAAGTGTGCGAGATAGGTGAGACAGTTGTCACATAAAGATTTAATTTGTCCACCGGTTGCCGAAAACCATGTTCGCCATGTGTGACCATGGCATGCTCATTAACCATAGGAGGAACACACTACAAAAAAAGACATATCCGTGACATTATGGCCCGAATGAAAAAAATTATGTCATGGTTATGACACTTCTATGACGATAACTGTGACAAAACCACATATCATCATAGATGTGGTGGGCTCCTACTTCTATGACAAAAAATCATGACATAAAATGGGATTTTTGTCCTGGGCGGGCCGGGGACGCACCTACATGACATTCTTTGGGCCGTTCATGACATAAAAAATCATGGTAGAAGTGAGGGCGAGGAAATTTTTGCGGAGTTCCCGGTTACGGTGGGTGGTCGGGGCCGAGTGATGCACTGTGGTTTGCGCGTTTCTCTCATACGTAGGCGCGTGTGTGTGCGAGGCGTTGGCTCTAACTGAACCCGAGGGAGAGGTGTTTGCTTACTGAACCCGAACGATTGCACTAGCTACATTACTAAACCGTAGCGATCGATCCCTTGGCTGTTAACTGAAGCCGAGCGATTCCTTCGCTGCTTACTGAACCCGAGCGATTCCTTCGCTACTGCTGCTAACTGAACCCGAGCGATTGATTGTTGCTGCTGCTTACTGAAGACGATCGAGCCCCCGTGCGAGACGCAGCCAACCGGTGTGTTGGGTTGCCTCTCCATGAACAGTGACCATTGCTACCGCGCACGCGATACGTAGAATGAGTCGAGATGTGGTGAGTCAAGGTTGTGGATGAACAATTCTTGATGAGGGTTGGACGAACAGGACCCCGTTGTAGTAGGCAGTTGCCGCTGGATGAACAGGACCCCGAGGAGGCCGCCGCACCCCAGCCGGTTGGGGGTGGATGAACAGGACCCCGTGGAGGCTAGATGAACAGTAGCTGGTGGAGGCTGGATGAACAGTAGCCCCATGGATGAACAGTAGCTGGTGGAGGCTGGAGGAAGTCGACAGTGGATGAACAGTAGCCCGTGGAGGCTGGAGCGAGGCAGTAGATGGTGGATGAATAGGACCCCGTTTCGACCGTAGGCGCTCGAACAGAAGTCCGTTTCCTCCGTTTTGCGGTACGCCACACCCCTCCCGATCAACATGACCCGTTTCGACCGTAGGCACTCGAACAGAAGTCCGTTTCCTCCGTTTTGCGGTACGCCTGATCCTTCCCGATGAACAGGACCCCATTTCGACCGTACGCGATCGAAGAAAAGGCCGTTTTCCTCCATTTTACGATACGCCAGACCCCGTTTCGGCTGTTCCGTCCAAGACGGTTGGCTCCCGATGAACAAGACGCGTTCTGACCCAGTCGGTTGCCTCCCAATGAACATGACTCGCTCCAACCCAGTCGGTTGGCTGCCGATGAATAGGATGCCGTTGCTGCCGTCCATTGCCTCTCCATGTACACGTGCCCTGGCGGTACGTATGCGCGAGTACTGATACGTCCATTTTGCATCATGCTTTTATATTGATATTTATTGAATTATGGGCTGTTATTACACATTCTAGCACAATACTTATGCCTTTTCTCTCTCATTTTACAAGGTTTACATGAAGAGGGAGAATGCCGGCAGCTGGAATTCTGGACTGGAAAAGGAGCAAATCTGAGAGACCTATTCTGCACAACTCCAAAAGTCCTGAAACTTCACAGAGAATTATTTTGGAATATATAAAAAATATTGGGCAAAGAAAGCACCTGAGGGGACCCACCAGGCGGCCACAAGGGTGGGGGGTGCGCCCTACCCCCTAGGCGCGCCTCCCTGCCTTGTGGGCCACCTGGCAGGCCCCCAATGCTCATCTTCTGCTATATGGTGTGTTTTGACCTGGAAAAAAAATCATAGAAAAGCTTTCGGGACAAAGCACCGCTGTCTCGAGGCGGAACCTAGGCAGAACCAATCTAGGGCTCCGGCGGAGCTGTTCTGCCAGAGAAACTTCCCTCCGGGAGGGGGAAATCGAAGCCATCGTCATCACCAACGATCCTCTCATCGAGAGGGGGTCAATCTTCATCAACACCTTCACCAGCACCATCTCCTCTCAAACCCTAGTTCGTCTCTTGTATCCGATCTTTGACTCAAAACCTTAGATTGGTACCTGTGGGTTGCTAGTAGTGTTGACTACTCCTTGTAGTTGATGCTAGTTGTTTATTCGGTAGAAGATCATATGTTCAGATCCCTAATGCTATTCAATACCCCTCTGATTATGAACATGAATATGCTTTGTGAGTAGTTACGTTTGTTCCTGAGGACATGGGAGAAGTCTTGTTATAAGTAATCATGTGAATTTGGTATTCGTTCGATATTTTGATGAGATGTATGTTGTCTTTCCTCTAGTGGTGTTATGTGAACGTCGACTACATGACACTTCACCATTGTTTGGGCCTAGGGGAAGGCATTGGGAAGTAATAAGTAGATGATGGGTTGCTAGAGTGACAGAAGCTTAAACCCTAGTTTATGCGTTGCTTCGTAAGGGGCTGATTTGGATCCATATGTTTCATGCTATGGTTAGATTTATCTTAATTCTTCTTTCGTAGTTGCGGATGCTTGCGAGAGGGGTTAATCATAAGTGGGAGGCTTGTCCAAGGAAGGACAGAACCCAAGCACCGGTCCACCCACATATCAAATTATCAAAGTAACGAACGCGAATCATATGAGCATGATGAAAACTAGCTTGACAGTAATTCCCATGTGTCCTCGGGAGCGCTTTGCTTTATATAAGAGTTTGTCCAGGCTTGTCCTTTGCTACAAAAAGGATTGGGCCACCTTGCTGCACCTTAGTTACTTTTGTTACTTGTTATCCTTTACGAATTATCTTATCACACAACTATCTGTTACCGATAATTTCAGTGCTTGCAGAGAATACCTTGTTGAAAACCGCTTGTCATTTTCTTCTGCTCCACGTTGGGTTCGACACTCTTACTTATCGAAAGGACTACGATAGATCCCCTATACTTATGGGTTATCAAGACTCTTTTCTGGCACCGTTGCCGGGGAGTGAAGTGCATTTGGTAAGCGGAATTTAGTAAGGAAACATTTATATAGTGTGCTGAAATTTACTGTCACTTGTTACTATGGAAAATAATCCTTTGAGGGGCTTGTTCGGGGTATCTTCACCTCGACCGGAAGAGAAAAGAGTTTCTCCTCAACCTACTACACCTACTGAAAATATTTATGATGAAATTCCTTCATTTATGATAGAGAAACTGCTAGCTAATCCTTATGCAGGAGATGGAACATTACATCCCGATATGCACCTAATCTATGTGGATGAAGTTTGTGGATATTTAAGCTTGCAGGTTTTCCCGAGGATGAAGTCAAGAAGAATGTCTTCCCTTTATCTTTGAAGGGGAAGGCATTGACATGGTATAGGCTATGCGATGATATTGGGACTTGGAATTACAACCGATTGAAATTGGAATTTCATCACAAGTTTTATCCTATGCATCTAGTTCATCATGATCAAAATTATATTTATAATTTTTGGCCTCGTGAAGGAGAAAGTATCGCTCAAGCTTGGGGGAGGCTTAAGTCAATGTTATATATATGCCCCAATCATTAGCTCTCAAGAGAAATTATTATTCATAATTTTTATGCTCGGCTTTCTCATAATGATCGATCCATGCTCGATACTTCTTGTACTGGTTCGTTTATGAAGAAGACTATTGAATTCAAATGTGATTTATTGGAAAGAATTAAACGCAACTCTGAAGATTGGGAACTCGACGAAGGTAAGGAGTCAGGTATAAACCTCAAGTTTGATTGTGTTAAATCTTTTATGGATACCGATGCTTTTCGTGAATTTAGCACTAAATATGGACTTGACTCTGAGATAGTAGCTTCCTTTTGTGAATCATTTGCTACTCATGTTGATCTCCCTAAGGAGAAGTGGTTTAAATATCATCCTCCCATTGAAGTAAAAGTAGTAGAACCTATTAAAGTTGAAGAAGAAACTATTACTTATAATGTTGATCCTATTGTTCCTACTGCTTATATTGAGAAACCACCTTTCCCTGTTAGAATAAAGGATCATGCTAAAGCTTCAACTGTGGTTCGTAAGAGTAATATTAGAACACCTACACCCCCTGAACAAATTAAGGTTGAACCTAGTATTGCTATGGTTAAAGATCTCTTGGTCGATAATATTGATGAGCATGTTATTTATCTCTGTGGTGAAGCTGCTAGGATTGCTAAACCTGATATTAAAGATAAACATAGGCCCATTGTTAGCATGCCTGTTATTTCTGTTAAAATAGGAGATCATTGTTACCATTGTTTATGTGATGTGGGTGCTAGTGTAAGTGCAATTCCTTATACCTTATATCAAGAAATTATGAATGATATTGCACCTGCTGAAATAGAAGATATTGATGTTACTATTAAGCTTGCCAATAGAGATACTATATCACCAATTGGGATTGTTAGAGATGTTGAAGTCTTGTGTGGGAATATGAAATACCCTACTGATTTTCTTGTTCTTGGTTCCCCACAAGATGATTTTTGTCCCATTATATTTGGTAGACCCTTTTTGAACACTGTTAATGCTAAGATAGACTATGAGAAAGAAATTGTTACTGTAAGTTTTGGGGATATGTCTCATGATTTTAATTTCTCTAAATTTCGTAGACAACCCCATGATAAATAATTGGCTAGTAAGGATGAAATTATTGGTTTTGCTTCTATTGCCGTGCCTCCTACTGATCCTTTAGAACAATATTTGCTAGATCATGAGAACGACATGTTTATGAATGAAAGAAGGGAATTAGATGAAATATTCTTTAACCAAATGCCTATTTTGAAACACAATTTGCCTATTGAAATCCTTGGAGATCCTCCTCCACCCAAGGGTGATCCCGTGTTTGATCTTAAACAATTACCAGATACTCTGAAATATGCTTATCTAGATGAAAAAAAGATATCCTGTTATTATTAGTGCTAACCTTTCAGAGCATGAAGAAAAGAAATTATTGAAAACTCCGAGGAAGCACCGTGCCGCTATTGGATATACTCTTGATGATCTTAAGGGCATTAGTCCCACTCTATGTCAGCATAAAATTAATATGGAGCCTGATGCTAAACCAGATGTTGATCACCAACGACGGTTAAATCCTAAGATGAAAGAAGTGGTGAGAAATGAAATACTAAAGCTTCTGGAGGCAGGTATAATTTATCCTATTGCTGATAGTAGATGGTTAAGTCCTGTTCATTGTGTCCCTAAGAAGGGAGGTACTACTGTTGTTCCTAATGATAAGAATGAATTGATTCCGCAAAGAATTGTTACAGGTTATAGAATGGTAATTGATTTTCGCAAATTAAACAAAGCTACTAGAAAAGATCATTACCCTCTACCTTTTATTGATCAAATGCTAGAAAGGTTGTCCAAACATACACATTTTTTCTTTCTAGATGGTTATTCTGGTTTTTCTCAAATACCTGTGTCAAAAGAGGACCAAGAAAAGACCACTTTTACTTGCCCTTTCGGTACCTTTGCTTATAGACGTATGCCTTTTGGTTTATGCAATGCACCTGCTACCTTACAAAGATGTATGACTGCTATATTCTCTGACTTTTGTGAAAAGATTGTTGTGGTTTTCATGGATGATTTCTCTGTTTATGGAACTTATTTTGATGATTGCTTAAGCAACCTTGATCGAGTTTTGCAGAGATGTGAAGAAACTAATCTTGTCTTGAATTGGGAGAAGTGCCAATTTATGGTTAATGAAGGTATTGTCTTGGGGCATAAAATTTCTGAAAGAGGTATTGAAGTTGATAAAGATAAAGTAGATGCTATTGAAAAGATGCCGTGTCCTAAATATATCAAAGGTATAAGAAGTTTCCTTAGTCATGCTGGTTTCTATAGGAGATTTATTAAAGACTTCTCTAAAATTTCTAGGCCTCTCACTAATCTCTTACAAAAAGATGTTCCTTTTGTTTTTGATGATGATTGTGTAGAAGCATTTGAAATACTTAAGAAAGCCTTGATTTCTGCACCTATTGTTCAACCACCTGATTGGAATCTACCCTTTGAAATTATGTGTGATGCAAGTGATTATGCTATTGGTGCTATTCTAGGACAAAGAGTTGATAAAAAATTGAATGTTATTCATTATGCTAGTAAAACTCTAGAAAGTGCCCAAAGAAATTATGCTACTACTGAAAAGAATTTTTAGCAGTTGTTTTTGCTTGTGATAAGTTTAGATCTTATATTGTTGATTCCAAAGTAACTGTTCACACTGATCATGCTACTATTAAATACCTTATGGAAAAGAAAGATGCTAAACCTAGACTTATTAGATGGGTTCTCTTGCTGCAAGAATTTGATTTGCATATTATTGATAGAAAGGGAGCTGAGAACCCCATTGCAGACAACTTGTCTAGGTTAGAAAATGTTCTTGATGACCCACTACCCATTGATGATAGCTATCCTGATGAACAACTAGCTGTTATAAATGCTTCACGTAATGCTCCATGGTATGCTGATTATGCTAATTACATTGTTGCTAAATTTATACCACCTAGTTTCACATACCAGCAAAAGAAAAAGGTTTTTCTATGATTTAAGACATTACTTTTGGGATGACCCACACCTTTATAAAGGAGTAGATGGTGTTATTAGACGTTGTGTACCTGAGCATGAACAGGAACATATCCTACGCAAGTGCCACTCTGAAGCTTATGGAGGGCACCATGCTGGAGATAGAACTACACATAAGGTATTACAATCTGGTTTTTATTGGCCTACTCTCTTCAAGGATGCTCGTAAGTTTGTCTTGTCTTGTGATGAATGCCAGAGAATTGACAGTATTAGTAGACGTCAGGAAATGCCTATGAATTATTCACTTGTTATTGAACCATTTGATGTTTGGGGCTTTGATTATATGGGACCTTTTCCTTCCTCCAATGGGTATACACATATTTTAGTTGCTGTTGATTATGTTACTAAGTGGGTAAAAGCTATTCCAACTAGTAGTGCTGATCATAACACTTCTATTAAGATGCTTAAAGAAGTTATTTTTTCGAGGTTTGGAGTCCCTAGATATTTAATGACTGATGGTGGTTCACATTTTATTCATGGTGCTTTCCGTAAAATGCTTGCTAAATATGATGTCAACACTACTAGGAAAAGGGCTATAGCTGATATGGACATTAATGACGCACCATGTATGTGGTGCGCCACTGCTATATAGCAGTGGCGCACCAGATACAGGTGCGCTGTTAGTGTCCTCATTACTAATGGCGCACCAGACACACGGTGCGCCATTACTAGCAATTTTTATTTTATTTTTCCAAAACTATTAATGGCGCACCAGGGCACAGTGCGCCATTACTAGTTTCAACTATTAATGGCGCACCACAAGTTCCGTGCGCCACTACTAACAATTTTTTTCTTTATTTTTTTTTTCAAAACTAGTAATGGCGCACCTGTGTGAAGTGCGCCATTACTAGTTCAAACTAGTAATGGCGCAAAACAACCACGGTGCGCCACTACTAACAATTATATATTTTTTTTTGCAAAACTAGTAATGGCGCACCCCTAACTGGTGTGCCATTAGTAACCAAGGTTACTAATGGCGCATTTTTAGGTGGTGCGCCATTAGTAACCTGAGACCAGCTAGATATTTTGGACAACCACCTACCACACTCACTTTCCCCACTTCATTCTCTCCACCTCCTCCTCCAAGCTTGTCTCGGCTGCCTCCTCCTCCTCACCTCATTTGCACCATAGATTCACCCAAAGTAAGTGGTTAAATTACCTTTTTTTGATAGGTAAGTAAGGGGAAAGCTTTCTTTAATTATGTTGTAGATCTACTTTTTTCTCCCTCCAACAACGTGCACATGCACTTTTTATGGCCTAGATCTACGTATGTTTGTGGTGGTGCATATGTTTGTGGTTGCAGGTACCGGTATTTGAAATGTGATAGTTGCCAATATTTTGCCGGAATGTTGATTCATTTCCGTTTCGGCGAGAATTTGGCACTATGCATTCTTTTTGGTCCTATTTTTAGGCAAAGTCATGCCAAAATTTTTCTTGGTTCTAAAATATCATTTTGCTCTACCCCGCAGGCGACCATGGTCCGCACGATGACCGAAGGCATCATGAATAGGTTTTTGAGCTCCGCGAAGGCTGAGATGCTTCAAAAGAGCGAGACGGAGATAAGATGTCCGTGTCGAAGATGCAAGCTGAAGAGCCTTATTACGGACCCGGATTCCGGACAGGTGCGGGACCACCTGCTCTTGCGTGGTTTCATGGATGGCTATCGGTGGCAAGGTGATGAAGATGACTATGAAGTCGTCCATGGGGGCCGGGCAAGAAATGAGGAAGGGCAGCAAGACAACCGCGGCGGCGAGGGCGGGCGAGAAGACGAAGAATCTCCAGGACATGATCACAACGGTGATGCAGTACACAGTCATCATGTAGAAGATGCCAGACATGATGATGAGGAAGATCAAGATGAAGGGCATGATCATGAAGATGAAGATGCCGGAGCAGACGACGATGGACCATCGATGGGCTGGGTGCAGGACCCTCATATTCAAGAGTTGCTTCTCAAGCAGACGGATAATGCAAGAGCTGCCGCCAGAGAGAAAGCCAAGCAGGATCAACTGGAGATAGACGCGGTTACTCCATTGTATGAAGGATGCAAGCCCGAGGATACCCGCCTGAAAGTAACGCTCATGGCTCTGGAGATGAAGGTAAAACACAAAATGACCGACGCATGCTTCGACGAGAACATGTCATTCTGGCACGAACGTCTTCCCAAGGGGAACAAGTGCCCGACCAGTTTCGAGGAGGCGAAGAACATCGTGTGTCCTCTGGATTTACCGCACGTGAAATACCATGTGTGCATGAACGATTGCATCATTTATCAGGACGAGCACGCGGAGTCTACCATATGTCCGGTGTGCGGCGTCACTCGATACAAGAAGAGGAAGAAAGCTCCTCGAAAAGTGGTGTGGTACTTTTCGATCACTCCTCGTCTGCAGCGGTATTTCGCGGACCCTAAGGCAGCAAAGCTCCTGCGTTGGCACGCGGATAGGGAGGAGAAGAAGCGAGAAGATGATGGAAATGATCCGGAGATAAATAAAAAAGACAAGATGCTGAGTCACCCTAAGGATGCGAGCCAGTGGCAAGCGTTGAACTTCGAATACCCAGATTTTGGGGACGATCCAAGGAACATCGTGTTGGGCGCGAGCACCGATGGAGTCAATCCGTTTGACAGCCAGAGAAGCACACATAGCACCTGGCCTGTGTTTGTGTGGATGTACAACCTTCCCCCCTGGAAGTGCATGAAGAGGAAGTACATTCATATGAGTATGCTAATTGAAGGGCCGAAACAACCAGGGAACGACATCAATCTGTATCTGGGGCTGCTGAAAGAGGAGCTAGACACGCTGTGGAAAACGCCAGCCAATACGTGGGACGCCGCCGAGAAAGAATATTTCCCTATGAGAGCCGCACTGCTCACGACGGTGCAAGACTATCTCGGTTACGGATATGTCGCGGGGCAGGTGGTCCACGGATTCCGTGCATGCGTCAGGTGCATGGATGACACAATGTATCGCTAGCTAGATAGAGATCCCGAGTCTTCGAAAATCGTGTTCATGGGACATCAAAGGTGGCTTCGCGATGATGACTCATGGAGAAAACGCAAGGATCTGTTCGATGGTGAAACCGAACCCCGAAGACGCCCGCGTACGAGGAGTGGCGAGGAAATAGACGAGCTGTTGAAAAATTGGAAAGAGTGCCCACCGCCGGGAAAGAAGCGAAAGGCGCTAGAGCCGCTGCTGAAGGTATGGAAAAC
Source organism: Thinopyrum elongatum (assembly GCA_011799875.1). Lineage (NCBI taxonomy): Eukaryota > Viridiplantae > Streptophyta > Magnoliopsida > Poales > Poaceae > Thinopyrum > Thinopyrum elongatum. Next base: position 450,971,789 of record CM022297.1, read on the forward strand.
GAGGTCGGTTTTCTGGGACTTGCCGTACTGGAAGATCCTCCGTGTGCCTCACAGCCTTGATGTCATGCATATCACGAAGAACGTGTGCGAGAGTCTGCTTGGTACCCTGCTCAACATGCCAGAGAGGACCAAAGATGGGCTGAAAGCAAGGGCAGACTTGAAATCAATGGGCATCAGGGAGGAGCTTCACGCTAATGATGATGAGGCGACGGACACGGAAAGTCATCGCAAAGGCAAAAAGGCCAAGAAGATCGGAAATGACTGCCCTCCCGCGTGCTTCACTCTAAGTCAGGAGGAGATCGAGCAGTTTTTCACCTGCCTCGTAGGAGTAAAACTTCCTTACGGTTACGCGGGGAAGATAAGCAGATACCTAGACTCAGCGAAGCAGAAGTTTAGCGGGATGAAGTCTCACGACTGTCACGTGCTGATGACGCAGATACTTCCAGTTGCAATCCGTGGGATCATGGACGCGCACGTCCGTGAAACGCTATTTGGCCTATGCAACTTTTTCGACGTCATCTCTCAGAAGTCGGTTGGCGTGAGGCAACTCAGAAGGCTACAGGAAGAGATTGTGGTGATACTATGCGAGCTTGAGATGTACTTCCCGCCCGCATTCTTCGATGTTATGGTGCATCTGCTGGTCCATATCATGGAGGATATCATCCAACTCGGGCCGACGTTCCTGCACAGAATGATGCCGTTCGAAAGGATGAATGGTGTCATCAAAGGATACTTTCGCAACATGTCACGTCCAGAGGGAAGCATAGCCAGGGGCTTTCTGACCGAAGAGTGCATCTCCTACTGCATGAATTATCTAGGCATCGAGAACCCCGTTGGTCTGCCCGTCAACAGGCACCTCGCCAGGCTCGCTGGATGGGGTCACCGTGATGGTTGCCGCGAAATGCATGTCGACTTGGAGGGTCAACTCGCCGACTTTGAAAGAGCAAACCTAGTCGCGCTACAACACATAGACGTGGTTGATCCTTGGGTGGTAGAGCACAAAACCTTTATTGAGAAGACGTACAATGACCGAGGCCAACAGAGGACGGACGGAGATATAATCAAAGAGCACAACTCATGTTTCACGCGTTGGTTCAAGGAGAAGCTTCTGTCGTACCCTTTACATGAGGATTCTTCCGCGGAAGAAAAACTCATATTCGCCTTGTCACAGGGCGCCGAGCACAACCTGATGACCTATGAGGCGTACGATCTCAACGGCTACACATTCTACACCGAGGACAAGGACATGAAGAGCGATGGTTATCAGAACTCCGGGGTAACGATGGAATCCTACACCGGTAACGACAAGGACATATACTACGGAAGGATTGGGGAGATCTGGGAGCTGAGCTACGCTAGAGAGAAGGTCTCGATGTTCCGTGTCAGATGGGCCAAGAGTGTCCTAAAAGAAGACCGGTATTTCACCACCATGGTTATACCCGAAGCCAAATCCAAGACCGCGGGCGCAAATGTCACCGTGAAAAATGAGCCATGGGTACTGGCTTCCCAAGTGGACCAATGCTTCTTCATTACCGACCCGTCAAAGCCCAGTCGTGTTGTCGTGTGGAGAGGCAAAAGGAAGATCATCGGAATGGATGGTGTCGCCAATGAGCAAGACTTCGACAAGTACGGCGACCCGAAGATGGAACATGATGACGACGATGAAGTACCATACACCACAAGAAGAAGTAGGACCACCCTACCTAAAGGACGTCCGTTCAACAGAAGAACTCCATTTGCGAAAAAGAAGGGCAAGAAGATTGTGAAAAGATAGCTAGCTAAGATCGATTGTATTTAAATCGTAGTCTTCATTTCTCGATTGTATTTCGGCATATGGAAATGGGCGGCACTTTTTGAATTCATGAATATTTTGAAATCTGATGATATTTTTTCATATTCATAAATGTTTTCTAAAAAATTATTAGATGCAACTAAAAATCCAAAAAAAATCAAATAACAAATTTGATGATATTTTTTCATATTCATATTTTTTCATAAATGTTTTGAAATCTGATGATAATTTTCCATATTCATAAATGTTTTCAAATTTGATCGTCATTTTCTAAAAAATTATTAGATGCAACTAAAAAAAAAAAAAACAGTTAGTAATGGCGCACCAGGGGAGGGTGCGCCATTGCTATGAAGGTATTTATGGCGCACCCGAATGAGGTGCGCCATTGATATACACATTTTTATTTATATTTATCCTTGTATTTTATTTTTCAATGTTCCTTTTCCTGCTTAAATTTCTTGGGCACTTTTTGAATTCATGAATATTTTTTCAAATTTGATGATATTTTTTCATATTCATAAATGTTTTACCAATTCACAAATGAATGCAACTAAAAACCCAAAAAAAAATTACTAATGGCGCACCGCTAGGTGGTGCGCCATTGCTATCCAAAAAAAAAGTTACTTATGGCGCACCACTAGGTGGTGCGCCATTGCTATCCCTCCCCCCACTAAAATCCCCAATCCCCGATCCACAATCTCACATCTCTCTCAGCCCCCCCACTGCGCGCCGCTTCCCCGACCCACTGCGCCGCCACCCCTACGTGCGCCGCCGCCCCCGCGCCCCCGCTGCCTCCCTTTCCCCATCCTCCCCTTCCTCCCCCTCCGACCCACTGCGCCACCGCCCCTACGTGCGCCGCCGCCCCCGCGTCCCCGCCGCCTCCCTCTCCCCATCCTCCCCTTCCTCCCCCTCCGACCCCACCCCGACGCGACTCCGTCTCCACGCCGTCGAGCACCGAAGCAGGCCGGAGAAGTCCTGGACGAGCGTCTACGTCGTCTTCGTCGGATACGTCGACGAATCGGGCCGGAGCCGAGCCGAGGAGCACCGCGAACCCGCCACCGAGCCCTTCTTCCACCTCGGATTCCGCCGCCTCTCCTTCAAGTCCGGTCGGCCTGCTGCTCCTAATCCACCGCCGGGCCTTCGTGTGCCTCCGCGGTGAGCTCCCCTCGCTTGAAGTGTTGTACTTTCAGACAACTGAAAATTCAGTGAAGTGTTACTAGGAGCAGTAGGAACTGTCAAAATTCAGTTACCTGTCACTAGGAGCTTTCAAAATTCTGTTTGCTGTACCATGTGCTGAAGGCCTGATTGAACCTTTTGTTGGTCTAGAAAACCTGACACAAGGTAGGGTGCTGACCCATGGACAGACACAATCACTATTCAGACAGACCATGTCCTCATGGAAAACATTTGCCTGAACTTACTGTGATCGTTCGATCTGCAAGGCCACTAAAGACGGTGCATAAGTGCATGATGATCGTGTGCGTATGTTACGTGGCGCTGCCGGTGGTTGGGATCACCCTAGTGGATGAAACACAATTAGATTTTGTCAATGTAGACTCTGTTTGTAGAAAGTTTGTGCTCTGTTAAGCAGAGCAGTGTGTGAGTAGGACACACATCATTCTTTTAGTATGCCTACTAGCTAGCACAATTGTTCAGAGACTACTGTTTTTGCAAGAGATTGCACTAGTCACTTGTCTAAGCCAATAACCCTAGAGTACTGTTCTTCTTTTTTTAAGCTATAAATTGTTTTAGGACCTTTCGGGGATCCGGCCTGTTCCCCTTCTTGACGCGTTGTGGCCATGCTTGATGCAGGAGCTCAAGAACCTGCGGCCGCAGCTCTACTCCACCTCCGAGTACTGCGAGAAGTCCTACCTCAACACCCACCAGAAGCAGATGTGAGTAGCCACCTCTGCTGTTCGTCCTCTCCTCCATTAGAACTAGTCGCAGAGTTATTGAGTGGACGGACATGCTTAGATGGGCCTGGAAGACAGGAAGAACATTTAACTTGAAATGGTCATGAATTGGAACTAAGTGTGTGTAGAACAGCGACAACTTACACTAGTTTTGTAGCCTCCAGGAAGTTTACGAGCAAACCGAATTTTCCTTCTCTTTTAGAAATATGCAGGCAGCTCCCTGATCAGTGTTGTTGTTGGTTGCTGTAAAAAACTAGTTACCATCTATTACTGTACCAGCCAACTAGTGCTAATTATTTACTACTTTTCCCATATTAGTTTTCAGTGAAAAAACAAGACAGAAAAGTGGAGCAGGAATTTGGCACTAACTGTTTTCCACTGATCCCAAAATGAGTTTAAGAGTGTAGTCTAGCAATCATCTGCTACCGTAACCATATGATATTGGTAGGTGTAGATGTGAGTGAGGGGATTGATGTCCAGATGTGAGAATGTGACTAGCTAGGCAACAAATTCTGCTAGCCGAACTGAACAAGGATATGTCATTTTGGTTTTATCTAGGATATGAGAGTGGTGATATTCAGAGTACTCTAGTACAGTACTCCTATTTGTTTTCTGAAGATATCTCTTTGCTGAACGACAGACAGCCAATGTACCATGTACTGAAATCATTATCTGCCATCTTCTGAACATCATTACCTTACAGTTATCTTCTGAAATATGTAGGTGTAGTTTGTGTTTTTATTTGTTCACACTGTCGCTGTATTGCTCAATTAGACAATTAGTGTTTATGAAGAAGAAGAATAAACCTGCTGCTGCTGTTGTTATGCCTGTATTCACTGCTGCTGCTGCTGTACTTGTGATGATGTTGTACTTGTGATGATGCTACTTGTGATCTTCTGAAATTATAAGAACGCGGGGATAATGATTTTGCAGGTACCCCGAGAGGCCCTTGAGTTTGCCGGAATGTCGATTAACTTCCGTTCTGGCAAATTCGGGTACTCCATATGTCCTATTTTCAGCAAAGGTCATGCTGAAATTTTCCGTGAATTTTAGCATGACTTTGCTAAAAATAGGACATATGGGGTACTTGCGACTAATGCATGGGCCGGGGTATCTTAGTACTTAATTAAGTAGGATCAACTGCCCCTTTATTCTTGCTGCATTAAACCATAGGTGGCAATAGAGCCAAGTGATTAGGCCCAACTTAGAATTCTCCTTCCCTTTTCTTGATAGGGTATATTATTAGAAGATACCCATATATATCAGTCAACCTAGGGTGCCTCCGCATCGATAAACCCTAAATGATGAAAACTTAACTTAGCATTTAGGGTGCCTCAGCGTCGACAAACCCTAAATGATAAAACCTTGGCTTTTAGGGTGCCTCGGTGTCGATAAAAACCTAAATGATGAAAGCTTAGGCTTTTAGGGTGCCTCGGCGTCGACAAACCCTAAATGATAAAAGCTTAGCTTTTAGGATGCCTCGGTGTCGACAAACCCTAAATGATGAGACCATGATCTTGTTCCTTGACAATAACCAACTTTTTGACCAAACTTTTTTCCTATTTAGAGCGAAACATGGCCCATAACGATGAGGCCGGCGGTTTGGGCAAGGCATTCTGGGAGCTGTCCCAGGAGATGGAGGAAGAACCTCACCGCTATGAGGACACCGCGGAAGACACCGATCCCGACTACACAACCCCTAGTGGCGTCGGGGATGACACCACTGATGGTGCCGCCGAGGATGCCACCACTGATGATGGCGGCACACGCACAGATGGCAGCCAACCGAAGAGGCAACGGAAGGACCGGCGCCCGAACGTGCTCGGCACCGTCAAGGAGGAATTTACTGAAGTGTCCTCCGAGGGGCATCCAACGGCGCCCAAAGAAATAGTCAAGGGGTACGCGGGACAGCTCGGGTGCATTCTCTGGAGCACCGTCTCGATCAACACCGAGAACCTAAGGCATCGTGACCGAGGGAATTTGCGCAACCTCCTCTTCACGAAGCTGCACGAATGATACAAGTTCCCCAGTGACTTCGCAAACACACGCCTCTCAGGGAATAAAGTGAACAATGCCGCCCTCACGAAGATGAGCAAGGCCCTGGCTACTTGGAGAGGCGCGGTGAAGAGCATGATTGAAAAAGGTGATAGTTATGAGAAGATCAAGGAGAAAAATCCTTCGATCAGCGAAGATGACTACCGGGAGTTCAAGATCAAGTGCGAGAGCAACGCATTCGAGGAATCAAGTCAGTTGGGGAAAGATATGCGGGACTTGAACTTAGGGGTCCACAAACTCGGTCCCGGCGGTTACAGAGTGGCGGAACCTATATGGGACAAGGAGGACGCGGAGCGTGCCGAGCAAGGCCTACCGCCCCGCTTCGAGAAATACCGTGACAAGCAGACCAGGAACTATGTCAGGGCCCGGTACAAGATTGACCCGGTAACCAAGGAGCTTACCACGGATCCGAAGACCAAGGCGCTTGAGCGTGTTCTGGTAAGGAATACACCCCCGCGTAATTAGCTCCATATGGTTGCATTCTAATTAATGAAGCCAAATTTCTAAATGGTTCACGTTCCTTCCGCAGGACACTGAAAGCAGTAGCGCGGGGTCGTCTCAGAGCTCCCCTTTTGACACCCCTTTAAATAGGGCATTGAACATAATGAAAAACAAGGATAAGCTCAGTAAGCCGTCATCAGCTGGTCGTGTGGCCAGCAAAGGCTTGTCCACGAAATGGTCGAAATACTATACCGCTGGGCGAAAGGAAATAAAGACCAGCTCAGAAAGCCAGCAGCGCGAGGTTCAACAACTCAAGGCACAAGTGGCGCGGATTTCGGAGATGGTCGAAGAGCAAGTGCGAGACCAACTGGGTGCGACGATCACCGCCATTATACCTACCTTGGTTTCTGGGCTGCAGGCGTGGGTGGCGGGCGGCCAACAGGGGCCGCCCCCGATTCCCAGCTTCACGGGCAGCAACTCGCGCAACGCGCCGGCGGCGCCATTGGTGTCTCCGGCGGAGGCGGCATTGGTGTCTCCCGTGGCGGCGCCATTGGTGTCTCCGGCGGAGGCGGCATTGGTGTCTCCCGCGGCGGCGCCGGCATTGCAGCTTAATGCACCCGGGTGTAGGAAGAATACGCCGGCCGGCACCTCAGCAGCAAGCGGCCCCTCCGTCAATTGCATGCCCGCCGTTGGTGGTGCCTCGACATTAGCTGAGCTCGACGCCATCACGGTAACTAATTAAGCCTCTCGGCCGATGACTTCATCTCCTTGCCTTTGACTGGGCATCCCTGACGCCCTACATGTTTTCGCAGGGCGTCGCCGACGTTCCATGCACCCTCCTGCACTTCGTGAATGACGAGTTGGTCGATGTCGCCAAGGGCAGAATCGTTCAACCGGGCAGCCGCGTGTTCTACGGTAATCAAATGCCACCCACCGTTTATAGGGTTTAGCTGGTTCGGGTGCTGCCGGGCTTCGACGACATATTACCTCCGTATCGACCCCATGGGGCCGACGAAGATGATGTGATGACCCTCAGCGCCTGCATAAGCTGGCCCATGCTTTGGCCGAAGAGCCAGATTCGTTTGGGGGCGGGGGACACCACCCCACAGACAACACCGCCAGTCGTGCCGGCGCCAAGCCATGGCATGTCCCCCGCAACGCTACTGGACATGCCGGACATGCATATGGCACAGGATCCAGACATGCATATGGCACAGGATCCGGACGACGACGACGACAATGGTACATTTACCAATGTCGATAAGTACATCAACAAACATGGGTACGGTGACGAATTCTTGGGGCCTCCTTCTCAAGAACCCAACCCTGCAAAAGACGATCTAGCTGGCACCACGGAGAAACCCAATTGCAACAGGCGTCGTCTGGCATTCAGTTCTCAGGAGATGCCTCCAGCTGTCGCCTTCACCGAGCCTCAGATAGCCGAGGTGCGAAATATTATCAGCCCCAACACACTCAAGAAGGCGGTCTCTGAGCAGAACTCGATCCCATTACAGCAGAAGAAGAAGGGATAGAAAAGAAAGAGTAACAATGGTGCGAGCCAGCCGGCACCGAGTACGATCCGTGCTCAGGACGGGCCACCTTCACGTAAGGATATCTCGAGGAGGGTGCATGTGGCGGGTAGGCCGATGCTACTGACTAATCTGCTCAATGCTGCAACCGGTGCTATGCGGAGTCTGCATGACAGTGTTCTTTCTTTGGAGAAGCGGCGTCTCCGAGAGAATGATGTGGCATACCCGGTTTTCGTGGCCAAGGTGCCAGAGGGCAAGGGCTTTGTGGATAGCGCCATCGGGGGTATGATCGTCCTGCGGTTTGATGACATCTTCTCTATGTTTAACCTTCATCCGCTGCACTACACCTTCGTTCGGCTATTTTCGCTGAGTATGGAGATGCGGATCATTAGAGACAAGACCCCGGACATCGTGATAGTCGACCCCTTCTACATGCGTGCCAAGATCCTGGGCAGCGCTGGGGACCGGCAAGTCGCGAGTTCATACCTCGAAGGCGTCATTTTGGCAAACCCAGATAAGGATAACTTCCTCGTGCCTTACTTTCCCGAGTAAGTCATCCCCTCACCGCCCCGTAACATATGATTTCTTAGATTTCGATCGTTCTTTTTTTTTTCTAACATTCCGTGTTTTGTGCAGTGACACACATTGCACACTCATCCTCTTAAGCCCGAAATATTCCATGGCCACGTATTTCGACTCGGACCGTCAGTCAAAGAAAGACTACACAAATATCAAGAAAGTTCTTGATGATGTTCTCCCCGGCTACGCCAGATCTGGAGGCACCTTCAGCAGGCCAATTCGTAGGTACGGCAAGCATGTGTTCACCCACAATACGACGTTCCCCTGTGTCAAGCAGCCGCCTGGCGGTCAGAAGGATGCCTACTACGCCCTCCATCACACGCGGGCGATCGTACGGGACCATAATCACCTTCTGCTACCAAATAATCTCAAAGATTGGGCCGCACGCTTGTCGGCAATCCAGGACATAGACATCAGACAAGAATTCTTTCGCATCCAGTCGGAGTTTGCGGAAATCATCCATCAAGATGTCCTTCGTACCTCGGGGCAGTTCTACCTCAGATATCAACCGTCCAACAGTGAGATAGAAACAACGCTACAAATGCAGGCTGACAACGCCCGCGTTTTCATGACCATCATGATAGACGGCGGCTTCATCCACGCTCTGGTCCCTGAGTCGAGTCGAAAGTAGTGATGCTATGTAGTTCTGAAATATCGATTAGCTCATGTTGTAATTAAACTTTAATGAACTTGTATGTCTCTTTGGTTTGGACAGTCGTTCAACTTATATGTAATCGATGCTATTTATTAGTAGGACCATGAATCGTGCTATTAATGTCTTGCTCTTCCGATCCTTTTGTTGCATACTTATATATTGCTTATGTATTGTCTGTGAATTGCTACTAACGTTTTGTTTGGCTCGTGCATAGAGATGCCGTCGTATGTCGTGTACAAGGGTAAGGTTGCGGAGTCTACGACGACTGGGAGGAGTGTCAGAGACAGGTTCACCGTTTCAGCGGTAACAGTTACAAAGGGTACACCACTAGGGCGGAGGCGGAATCTAGATACGCGCGCTATCTAGCGGGAGAGAGGAGGGAGCGGAGGAGGAACCGGATGAAGACCAGTTTCATCGCGATGATGCTCATCGTGATGACCGCAGCTCTCTTCTATGTGATGGTAGTTTAGATGATCGATATAGACTTGTAATGTGAAGACAAACTCGCTACTCGCGGTCTCGAGACTTGTAATGTTCTAACTTTGTTCGGTCTTTTGAATTCAGAGACTAGCTAATATGATGAATTGTATTCGGAGACTAATCTTCTATTGTATTCGATGAATCTGCTGTTTATATGTTTTGTTGTCTATATTCTGTGCAGTAATATATTTTGTAATCTGTGCAAATATCAGAAAAGAAAAAAAAATATTCCTAATATTCATACTAGTGGCGCACCATACAACACATTAGTGGCGCACTGCTATAAAAAATACTAGTGGCACATTATCTGTTAGTGCGCCATTAGTAACCCAGAGCACAAGGTAAATATGGCCCCCTGGGAGGCATACTAATGGCGCACCGTGTGACTTACTAATGGCGCACTGCCTGGTGCGCCACTATAGTCTGGTATACTAATGGCGCACCAGGGGTGCGCCATTAGTATATGTTACTAGTGGCGTGATGATAGTGGCGCACCTGTAGTGCGCCATTAATGGCCAAAACAGGTGCGCCACTAATAAGCCTTTTCCTAGTAGTGCAACCATAGAATTACATCTCCATACCACCCTCAGTCTAGTGGTCAAGTAGAATTGAGCAATAGAGAGATTAAATTAATTTTGCAAAAGACTGTTAATAGATCTAGAAAGAATTGGTCTAAGAAACTTGATGATGCATTATGGGCTTATAGAACTGCTTATAAAAACCCTATGGGTATGTCTCCGTATAAAATGGTTTATGGAAAAGCATGTCACTTACCTCTTGAACTAGAACATAAAGCTTATTGGGCTATTAAAGAGCTCAACTATGATTTCAAACTTGCCGGTGAGAAGAGGTTATTTGACATTAGCTCGCTTGATGAATGGAGAACCCAAGCCTATGAGAATGCCAAGTTGTTTAAAGAAAAAGTTAAAAGATGGCATGATAAAAGGATACAAAAGCGTGAGTTTAATGTAGGTGATTATGTTTTGCTATACAACTCTCATTTAAGATTTTTTGCAGGAAAGCTTCTCTCTAAATGGGAAGGTCCTTACATTATTGAAGAGGTCTATCATTGCGGTGCCATTAAGATCAACAATGCCGAAGGTGGTAAATGGTCAAAGAATCAAACATTACATTTCAGGTACCCCCATAAATGTCGAGACGAATATTATCAATACCGTAACACCGGAGGAGTACATAAGGGATACTTTCCAGAACGTTTCAGACTCTGAAAAGGAATATGTATGTGGTACGGTAAGTAAACTGACTCCAAAACATTTCCAATGGTAATTTTTCTCCATTTTGGAATATTTAAAAAAATAGGAAAATTAAAAGTATTCCGAAAGTTGCACGAGGAGACCACAAGGGTGGAGGGTGCGCCCTACCCCCTGGGCGCGCCCCCTGCCTTGTGGCCACCTCGTGTGCCCTCCGGACTCCGTTTTCTTGCACAATACTTCTTTTGGTCGGTCAAAATTCATTATATGATCTACCGAAGGTTTTGACCACCGTACCACGGCAATATCTCTTGTTTTTGTTGCGTGCTGTTTTGCCTGGCAGATATGAAAATATGTCGTCCCAAGACTCGGAGGGAGAGAGTTATGTAGCTGATTATATCACAAACCAAAAGGTTTATGGGGATGTGGAACATTATGGTTGGACTACAGAAGAAGAAGAAGATTATGATCCAAAGGGGAAGGAGGAGACAAGCTTAGATGAAGATGAAGCTCCATTACCCCAACCTAGGGATATGCACGTGGAGTTCAAAAGGTCAAGTCTCCCTGATAAGACAAAGAAACCTAAGATCGAGTTTATCCCTTTCCGCCTTTTGCAGGAGAACAAGCAAGAATTATGCAAAAAGATATTAACATTGGAACAAGAGATCTCTGACTTGAGGAGGGAAAATCTAATCCTCAAGCGTAAGTTGAGGAAAAAGGATAAAACTCCATCACCAACAACTCCTTCATCACCACCTCCAAAGAAAGAGATCTAAATACATGGGTATGGGCACTCCCCTTGGCAACTGCCAAGCTTGGGGGAGGTGCCCCGGTATCGTATCACCATCACACCTTTACTTTTACTGTTTTTCTTAGTTCGATCCTTTTGGTTATATCTTGATCTAGTAGAATAAAGTTTTAGTATGATCTAGCTTTGAGTTTTGTTTTGAGATCTATCTATGTAATCGAGTCCGTGAGTTATATATAATAAAGATTAGTTTTGAGTTGAGGGTTTTGCTTTCTTGCTATGATCTTGTGGGAATAAATAAAAGGAAGAATAAAAAGAAATAAAAAGATTGTATAATGATCTTATGGAGAGTGATGACTTCACATATAAAGAGTATGATGAATAAAAGTTGTTGAGAGTTGACAAACATAGTTTTGGTCATTGTTGCAATTAATAGGAAGTAATAAAGAAAGAGAGGCTTCACTTATAAATATACTATCTTGGACATCTTTTGTAATTGTGCACACTCATTAAAATATGACATGCTAAAAAGTTGATATTGGACAAGGAAGACAACATAATGGGTTATGTTTTCCTATATCCGAATAGAAGTTATAGTGTCTTGGATCCTCCAACATGTTGAGCTTGCATTTCCCTCTTTTGCTAGCCAAATCTTTTGCACCAAGTAGAGATACTACTTGTGCATCCAATTATCCCTTAAACCAGTTTTGCCATGAGAGTCCACCATACCTACCTATGGATTGAGTAAGATCCTTCAAGTAAGTTGTCATCGGTGCAAGCAATAAAAATTGCTCTCCAAATATGTATGATCTATTAGTGTGAAGAAAATAAGCTTTATACGAACTTGTGATATGGAAGAAATAAAAGCGATGGACTGCATAATAAAGTTCTTTATCACAAGCGGCAATATAAAGTGACATTCTTTTGCATTAAGATTTTGTGCATCCAACCATAAAAGCGCATGACAACCTCTGCTTCCCTCTGCGAAGGGCCTATCTTTTACTTTTATCTTCTACCCTTATACAAGAGTCATAGTGATCTTCTCCTATTCCTTTTTACATGTTTTCTTTTTGGCAAGCACTATGTGTTGGAGAAAGATCCAGATATATATATCCACTCGGATGTAGGTTATCATAAACTATTAGTGTTGACATTACCCTTGAGGTAAGATGTTGGGAGGCGAAACTATAAGCCCCTATCTTTCTCTGTGTCCGACTGAGGCTTTGAACCCATAAGTATCATGTGAGTGTTAGCAATTGTGAAAGATTAAATGATAGTTGAGTATGTGGACTTGCTGAAAAGCTCTTGAATTGACTCTTTCCGATGTTATGATAAATTGCATTGCTTCAATGACTGAGATCATAATTTGTTAGGTTTCGATGAAATTTCCGATTTATACTTGTGAATGAATTGTTAGTTTAGCATAAGAAATTATATGACAATATTTGTTGCTGTTCTAAAGATGATCACGATGCCCTCATGTCCGTATTTTATTTTATCGACATCTCTATCTCTAAACATGTGGACATATTTTTCGATTTCAGCTTTCGCTTGAGGACCAGCGAGGTCTAAGCTTGGGGGAGTTGGTACGTCCATTTTGCATCATGCTTTCATATTGATATTTATTGCATTATGGGCTGTTATTACACATTCTAGCACAATACTTATGCCTTTTCTCTCTCATTTTACAAGGTTTACATGAAGAGGGAGAATGCCGTCAGCTGGAATTCTGGACTGGAAAAGGAGCAAATCCGAGAGACCTATTCTGCACAACACCAAAAGTCCTGAAACTTCATGGAGAATTATTTTTGAATATATAAAAAATATTGGGCGAAGAAAGCACCTGAGGGGACCCACCAGGTAGCCACAAGGGTGGGGGGCATGCCCTACCCCCCTGGGCGCGCCTTCCTGCCTTGTGGGCCACCTGGCAGGCCCCCGATGCCCATCTTCTGCTATATGGCGTGTTTTGACCTGGAAAAAATCAGAGAGAAGCTTTCGGGACGAAGAACCGCCATCTCGAGGCGGAACCTGGGCAGAACCAATCTAGGGCTCTGGCGGAGCTGTTTTGCTGGAGAAACTTCCCTCCGGGAGGGGGAAATCGAAGTCATCGTCATCACCAACGATCCTCTCATCAAGAGGGGGTCAATATCCATCAACATCTTCACCAGCACCATCTACTCTCAAACCCAAGTTCATCTCTTGTATCCGATCTTTGACTCAAAACCTCAGATTGGTATCTATGGGTTGCTAGTAGTGTTGATTATTCCTTGTAGTTGATGCTAGTTGGTTTATTCGGTGGAAGATCATATGTTCAGATCCTTAATGCTATTCAATACCCCTCTGATTATGAACATGAATATGCTTTATGAGTAGTTACGTTTGTTCGTGAGGACATGGGAGAAGTCTTGTTATAAGTAATCAATGTGAATTTGGTATTCGTTCGATATTTTGATGAGATGTATGTTGTCTTTCCTCTAGTGGTGTTATGTGAACGTCGACTACATGACACTTCACCATTGTTTGGGCCTAGGGGAAGGCATTGGGAAGTAATAAGTAGATGATGGGTTGCTAGAGTGATAGAAGCTTAAACCCTAGTTTATGCGTTGCTTCGTAAGGGGCTGATTTGGATCCATATGTTTCATGCTATGGTTAGATTTATCTTAATTCTTCTTTCGTAGTTGCGGATGCTTGCGAGAGGGGTTAATCATAAGTGGGAGGCTTGTCCAAGGAAGGACAACACCCAAGCACTGGTCCACCCACATATCAAATTATCAAAGTAACGAACGCGAATCATATGAGCATGATGAAAACTAGCTTTACAGTAATTCCCATGTGTCCTCGGGAGCACTTTCCTTTATATAAGAGTTTGTCCAGGCTTGTCCTTTGCTACAAAAAGGATTGGGCCACCTTGCTGCACCTTAGTTACTTTTGATACTTGTTACCCTTTATGAATTATCTTATCACACAACTATCTGTTACCGATAATTTCAGTGCTTGCAGAGAATAGCTTCCTGAAAACCGCTTGTCATTTTCTTCTGCTCCTCGTTGGGTTCAACACTCTTACTTATCGAAAGGACTACGATATATCCCCTATAATTGTGGGTCATCAAGTACGCGTTCGAGACCCCACCCGTATGTATGTACGTAGCTGTATTTACTTTCTTGTAGCGTGGTTGTACGTACGTGTACACGATATAGACGGGACTGCGTGACATGCTACGTCGGCGGTTCTACTACGACACGTGCCGCTCCTTACTCGGCCAGGGTTCATCGCTGCAGAGAGACCGATCGACCGCTATGTACGTACATGTTCGCGACCAGACAGATAACGCTATGTATGCTTCGACCGGGTGGGTCTCAGCTGTCAGGGGGTAAGAAGGCACTTCCTTCCGTGCGAAGATGTAGCTAGTGGGTCCCAGCTGTCAGGGGCGGAATCATTTGTTTTGCCCGTAATTAGGAGGCACTTCCGCGTGCAAAGATGTTGTTGGTGGGTCCCAGGTGTCAGGGGAAGGAATAAGGAGGCACTTCCTTCTGTGTGAAGATATATGTGGTGGGTCCCAGCTTTCAGGGGGAGGAATAATTTTATTTTCACGTTATAAGGAGGCGGTTGCTTGCGTGCATCCATGGACCTGGTGCGTCCCCACTGTTAGCGTCTCCACGCACAGTCCTCTTCCGATGACTCTCGTTTGTTGACCACGTTGACCACGCCGCGCCGATCGCACCAAGGCGGTGGATGACGGTGAGGCTGCGGACGGCAACGAGCCGGAGATGGGAGGATGCGGCAGTGGAGTCACAGACGGAGAGGTGTACGAGGGTTAACTAGTTCTGGTGCGGCGTGGTTCTGTAGTCAGCGGAGATTAACAGGAGGTGTGGAGGGGTGGAGGGATGGCATGGCCGGTGGTGGGGTAGCGCTTCGCAGTGAAGCGTGCTAAGCAGAGCTGCTAGCAGCCAGAGGCGGGAGCAGGTGGTCCCAGCGGCGCTAGAGGAAGAAGAAGAGAGATTGAATATGGATGCCGGCCGTTGAATGTAAATCCAACGACTATGGATATCATAATCATTTGTTGACTAAGTTGACAATGCCTTGCGTTGGCTTCGACTTATTGGCCCACATTTCAGCCACAAAAAATGTGGGACATATTAAACCCATTTTTTTAGAATTTACAGTCCATTTGCTGGGCTGGGTGAACAAATAATATAGCGTCCATGCGGCCCATTTATTTTTTTCTAAAAAACTACAGCCTGTTTGCACTTTCTCGAAATACACAAATTTGCTGGGCTAGGTGAACAAATAATGTAGAGTCCATGTGGCCCATTTGTTTTTTTCTAAAAAATTACAGCCCATTTGCACTTTCTCGAAATAGACGATTTTGCTGGGCCGGTTCTAGTTATAATGTTGGGTTGGGCGCAACAATGTTATCAAAAAAAAAAACAGAGGCTGAGCATTTTGTTATAAATATAGTTAAATAATAAGCGCTTTATTATTACATTGATCCTTAAATCTTACCAAGCTTTTGTACACAATCACCAGGATTTTCGTTGCCTTAAAGTAAAAAAACCCAGGATTTTATTGTTAAAAATTTATTTTTATAAATTAATAAGACGTGGGATATGTTTTCTTATATATGTAAGTATCTGTTAAATATATGATAATAATAACAATAATATATAATAACATATAAAATAATATAAATATATATAATATAGTTAGAAGGGAAACATAAGTTGGACCTGGCATTTCTATTCTTATATAGAAATATAGAACAGACCTCTGCGTTTTTTTCAAAAAAATACATAAGTTGGGTTGTGGATGTTTAAGGAAAAATAAAACCTAGGATGGGAGGCCCATAGGCCGGTTGATACATGATGGCCCTCAAAATAATAGAAACCGGCATGTCGTGGGCTGCGCATGTTAAAAAAGAAAGCCTAGACTGGGCAACCCATAAACAGTAGTGGTAGTAGCTGTGCCTAATTTCTAGCAAAAGTACTGAAGTAGCCGGCCCAGTGGCCAAGTTCCACTCCCCAACAGCTGCTCCGCCCGGGTTCGATTCCACCTGTTGTAGTGAAAATATCCCCAAATTTTTGCCTCTGCCATTATTGACATGTGGGTCCCCATTGTCATCTACGCACACCACCTCCAACACTTGCCAAAACTTCGTCCCTCGTTTACTCTATTTTTCGCACACTCAACATTGTGTGGGCATTTTGAAAATAGCATATCTTTTTGACTGTGCATCATATGAAGATGTGCTATGCATGAATGTTCATCAGCATGATGTTAACTGGCTGGCAGTTCCATTTTCGACCATGAATAAAACTTCCAACATGATGTTAGCCCTATTTGAAAAGGGTGTGTTAATATAAATGCTCTGCCTCTGAAACTTGCAGTTTCTTATCTGAAACTGAAACATGCAGTTTCTTCTCTAAGAATCATATTGTCTGCACTTTTATATGAAACTATATATTTAAAGTGCTAAAAGTAGGTCTCTAGAATTCAGAAAATACTTCATATGCTCAATACAGCAAATCTGAAATTCAAAAGACATTCATATCTGAAAGTACTCTCAAAATACACATCACAAAACACAATTCTCAACCTGCAAATACTGACAACCCTAAGCTCCTCCTCAGACTATTGGGGGGAGGGGGGCAGTCCCCTCTTATTCCTCGGTGGCAGACAGCCGCCCCGTGAGACGAGGTGAATGGCGAGGGAGAGGATGGCGGGGAAGCGTCATCACACCAACTATTTTCTCCTCTTGCAGTTGGGTATGATCGACGAAGACTCCACCGGCTCGCTCTGCCACATCACCCTCACAAACGGCATCATGTAGATGCTCGATCCTTCAATCTCTGCTGGATGCTCCATCTTGGATTGATACTCCCGCCACCGCTGCCTCATGATCGGATTCGATGAATCTGTTTGCTCCACGGCCCAGAGGAGCACCTCAATGTATTCCCGCGCGACTCCCTCCGGGAGTATCACCGCCTTTTCGCTCTGTTCCAGATATTAGGCCATCACTGTCGCTGTCGCCGCTAATTGCTCCGGGTTGTCAAACCAAGGCTGTATCTCCAACATCCTGGCTAGCTTCATAGGGTCGCTGTATGCTATCCTCAAGTATTGGTTGTACTCCTCCATCGATCTACTTCCCCACATCACCTTCACTCACCGGCGGTGGCTTTTGAATGGAAGAGGAGCACCGCATGGAAGAGGAGAGGAGCGGCACTGGTTTTGGATTGGAACAGGAGAGGAGCGGCGGTGGTTTTGAAATGGAATAGGAGAGGAGCGGCGGTGGTCTTGGAAGTATTTTTTTGTTTTGCGTATTTTGGGTCAAAGTTTGACCACGTAATGTATTTGACAAGCAAAATTTGAATGCATGTCATCAAAAATTATATCGTTTGGTTCGTATCTGAATGTACTTTCAAATTATATTATTTTTGCAATGTATAACATAGATTTTATTTGTTAAAATCATGGTCAAAATATGTCCCAGAATACAAGGGAGACTAGTTAATGTGGGGTCACTTCTTAATTGAAGGGCAAATTGATTTTGATTGTGATCCAGTCACAGCGCACCGACCCTCTCGTCTAATCCTAAATCGCTGCCGCATGCTCCTCTCCCTTTCTCCATTGCAAAACCACCCCATCTCCTCTCCATCTTCTCCATTCTGAAACCACCGTCTCGCCTCTCCCTCTTCTCCATTGCAAAACCGCCCCCTCTCCTCTCCATCTTCTCCATTCCAAAACCACCATGTCGCCTCTCCCTCTTCTACATTGCGAAACCACCCCCTCTCCTCTCCATCTTCTCCATTGCAAGACCACCGTCTTGCCTCTCCCTCTTCCCCATTGCAAGACCACCGTCTCTCCTCTCATCTTCCAATGCCAGCATCGGACCTCTCAGAAGCACATCTATGGAGAGGATGCAGCAGCGAATCGGGCAGATCGCCGGCGGCGACCAGGCAAAGTTAGCCAGGTTGAAGGAGATCCTTACTTGGTTTGACAATGAGTGGGAGATTTCGAGGACGGTGAGAGCCATGTGGCAATGTATGAGAAAGAGTGAGACGCAGGCGATGAGGGCGGCGATGTACTCCCCGGCGGCAGTCACGCCGCAGTCCTTCGAGTTCATCGAGTATCTCCTCTGGGCGATGGAGCAGACAGATTCGCCCGAGGCGAAAGTCAGACGGAGGTGGTGGGCGTACAGGTCAAAGGTCGAGCATCCAGAGGATAACGAATCGATTGAGTACGGTGTGCTGTTCGTGAGGGTGCAGTGCCAGCCGAAGCCATAGGAGTATTCGTTCTCCCACCGCAAGAGGAGGTCGGATGGCGCGATGTCGCTTCCCCGCCATTCTCCATGACTCCCTCGCCCCTCGCCTCATTTCAACGGCGGCGGTAGGGTTTAAGGTAAGCTTCACACTAACCTAATCTTCCATCTTCTCATGCTTACAATCAGTGTGACGGCTAATGAAAATTATACGGTTAAGTACTAGGTAGTACTCCGAGTCTTCAAGTACTACGCCAATCACCCTAAAATAGCTCTGGAACTAAAACAAAGTTGTGAGAATGTGTACAAATAAAGAAAAATCGATTGGTGCTTCTTTCAGAAAAGAGTACTCCCTAGAAAAATGCCAATATAAGCTACTCCTATTTGATTAGAGGATTTGCTGCAACACTGAAACACGTAAAGTGTCCCCTAAAAAATATGTAAGGTCCAAGCCAAACACCGGTAGATTAAAATATTCTGCAGCGGATCGGCAAGAACTTGAGGAACCATCCGAGCATCTGTGCTTTTCCAAGCCACGTCTATGTTAGATATTGGCACCTCGCACTCTGCATATATGCTAGTTCCATCCATGCATTTGTACAGTTCCACCAAAATGTAGCTGTATACACTACCAAAAAAAGACACATTCATGACATTTTGGGCCGAATGAATTTTTTTCTGTCATGCTTATGACACTTCTATGACGATAATTGTGACAAAGGCACGTATCATCATAGATGTGGTGGGCTCCTACTTCTATGACAAGAAATCATGACATAAAATGGGCTTTTCGTCCTGGGCCTGCTGGGGACACACCTGCATGACATTCTTCGGGTCGTCCATGACGGAAAAAGTCATGGTAGAAGCGAGGGCGAAGAAAATTTCGGGGAGTTCCCGGTTACGGTGGGTGGTCGGGGCCGAGCGATGCACGGAGGTTTACGCGTTTCTCTCGTACACGTATGTGCTTGTGTGCGAGGCATTGGCTAACTGAACCCGAGCGATCACACATTACTGAACCCGAGCGATCAATCCCTTGGCTGTTAACTGAACCCAAGCGATTCATTCGCTGCTGACTGAACCCGAGCGATTCCTTCGCTACTGCTGCTAACTGAACCCGAGCGATCGATCACTGCTGCTGCTTACTGAAGCTGATCGAGCCCCCGTGCGATACATAGCCAGCCGGTGTTGGGTTGCCTCTTGATGAATAGTGACTGTTGCTATCGTGCGCGCGGTACGTAGAACGAGTCGAGACGTGGTGAGTCGAGCCGGTTGGTTGGCTGTGGATGAACAGTTCCTTGTGGGGGTTGGAT
Source organism: Thinopyrum elongatum (assembly GCA_011799875.1). Taxonomy (NCBI): domain Eukaryota; kingdom Viridiplantae; phylum Streptophyta; class Magnoliopsida; order Poales; family Poaceae; genus Thinopyrum; species Thinopyrum elongatum. The sequence goes on from CM022297.1 coordinate 450,991,758, forward strand.
GAACAGGACCCCGTGGTAGTAGGCCGTTGCTGCTGGATGAACAGGACCCCGAGGAGGCCGCCGCACCCCAGCTGGTTGGGGGTGGATGAACAGGACCCCGTGGATCGAGGCTCTATGAACAGTAGCCGGTGGAGGCTGGATGAACAGTAGCTAGTGGAGGCTGGAGGAAGTCGACGGTGGATGAACAGTAGCCCGTGGAGGCTGGAGCGAGGCAGTAGACGGTGGATGAACAGGACCCCGTTTCGACCGTAGGCACTCCAACAGAAGTCCGTTCCCTCCATTTTGTGGTACGCCACACCCCTCCCAATCAACAGCACCCCGTTTCGACCGTAGACTCGAACAGAAGTCTGTTTCCTCCGTTTTGCGGTACGCCAAACCCTTCCCGATGAATAGGACCCCGTTTCGACCGCACGTTGTCGAACAGAAGGCCATTTCCTCTGTTCTGCAGTACGCCAGACCTCGTTTCGGCTGTTCAGTCCAAGCCGGTTGGCTCCCGATGAACACGGCGCATTCTGTTCCCTCCCGATGAACACGACGCAGTTTCTTCATTTCGACCCAGCCGGTTGGCTGCCGATGAACAGGACGCCGTCTCTGTACGCGTTCGAGACCCCGCCCGTATGTACATACGTAGCAATATTTACTTTCTTGCAGCGTGGCTGTACGTACATGTACATAATTTATACAGGACTGCCTCAACTGCTACGTCACATGTGCCGCTCCTTGCTCGGCCACGGTTCATCCTTTCAGAGAGACCGATCGACCAGTATGTACGTACACGTTCGCTACCAGAGAGACAACCCTATGTACGGTTCGACCCGGTGGGTCCCAGCTGTCAGGGAGGATAAGGAGGCACCTCCTTCCGTGCGAAGATATAACTGATGGGTCCCAGCTATCAGGGGGAGGAATCAATTTTTTTGCCCGTAATAAGGACGCATTTCCTTGCGTGCGAAGATGTAGCTGGTGGGTCCCAGTTGTCAGGGGGAGAAAACATTATTTTTCAAGGTAAAAAGGATGCAGTTGCATGCATGCGTCCATGGGCGTGGTGCGTCCCCACTGTCAGCCTCTCCACGTATAGTAATCTTCCGATGACTCTCGTTTGTTGACCACGTTGACCACACCGTGCCGAGCGCACCAAGGCCGGTGGACGACGGCGAGGCCCTAGATTGGAACGACCCGGAGATGGGGAAGACGTGGCAGTGGAGTCACAGATGGAGAGGAGTGGGAAACTTGACTGGTTCGGGTGCGGGGTGGGCCTACACTCGGCAGAGAATAACAGGAGGTGCGGAGGAGTGGAGGGATGGCCTGGCCGTCGGTGGGGTAGCGCTTTGCTGCGAGGCACGCAAAATAGCGCCGCTGGATGCCGGAGGCTGGAGCAGGCAGTCCCGGCAGCGCTGGAGGAAGAAGACGAGAGATTGAAGAAGAATGCCGGCTGTTGGATGTAAATCGAACGCCTTGGTTAGGCTTCGACCTTTGTATTTTTTTGCGAAAGTGCTTAGGCTTCTATCTACTGGCCCACATGTCAGCCAGTCCATTTGGTTTTTTTAGTCCATTTGGTGGGCTGGGTGAAACAATGATGTAGAGTCTATGCAGCCCGTTTATATATTATGTTAGAATTTAAAGCCCATTTGCATTTTTTTCGAAATCCACGGACTTGCTTGGTTGGGTGAAAATATCATGTTGGGCTGGATGGAGAAATGTTATAAAAACTTAAACACATGATTGCACGTGTATTACTGATTGGTCAGTAAATTTTTTGCAAGCTTACGTACGCAATCACCGGGAGTTAACTTGCCAAGTTATATATAAACAATTATTATTATTATTTTGTAAGAACTTTCGATTTACGAAATAAAATATCATTTTAATTTGATGAGTTAATAGGACATGGGGTATTATTATTTTTTAGGCTAGACGTGGGACAGTTGAGTTGGTTCTAGGGAAAACTACTGGGAGAAAACTCAGATTACATCGAAAAAGAAAGTAGGAGAAAATTTAGATATAGGATTAATAAAAACGAAAAATAAAGGAAGTAGGAAGTCTATTCAATGGTTGGACGAACGACAGGTTTAACGGAACCTTATGTTGTTTCTATTATATATATGTAATAAAATAAGATATAAATATAAATATAAGTATATATATATATATACTATTATAGAAGGGGAAAACATAGGTTCAGTTTTGCATCCTTATAGAAAATAGAACTGAGCTGTGCGTTGTCTTGAAAAAACAAACATAACTTGGGCTGCTGATGTTATAGACAAGCTAGCCTGGGAGGCCCAGAGGCCGCTTGATACCTGTTGGACCCCCCAAAAAAGTTGAAACTTGCTAGATCAACTGTGTCTGCATGTCGTGGGCTGCACATGTTAAACAACAAAACCTAGGCCATGGACCTGGTGGGCCCGGACTGTCAGCCTCTCGACGAACAGTTGTCTCCCGATTCATCTCGTTTTGTTGACCATGTTGGGAATGATAGACGGCGGCGCCGCGGCGAGAGCACCAAGGCGGAGGATGACGTCGAGACCTCGGACCGGAACGAACCGGAGCCGGGAAGGCGCAGGCGGAGGGGAGTATGAGGGTTAACTTGTTCGGGTGCAGGGTGGGCCGGTGGAGCTGCCGCCGCCGGAGAATGTGTGGGAGTAGAGGGATGGCCTGGCCAGCGCCATAGGCTAGGATGGGTCACCGAGGCGTGTGTGGCAGCGCCGCCAGCCACTGTAGGAAGAGGACGAAAGATTAAACAAAATAAAGAAATACAAATGGATTGGTGGTTGGTCCCAGATGTCTGTGTACGAGACCTGCTGGGTCTACCTGAGAAGGGGGATATGTTGGGAGGAAGGAGATTCAAAGCACGGTAGCCCAGTGAGCTAGTTACATACATAAGCAAATAGCCACTCAAAAAAAAGCAAACAGGTTAATGGGGTTTTAGATGAAATATTTCAAACAAAATAGATAATTACGACACATAGGCTAAGGCATGAAACACCCAGATCATAAAGGTGCTTAAACAGAAAAGTACATCATCTAGACCTTCCTGGCACGCTTGATCATGACGCTGCGGCTGTCCGTGTACTCGTCGGTTACGGGAAGCAGACACGCCCTCATGTCCAAGATCCGCCTGTACATGTCATAGCATGCGTATGCGTCCTTGACCGCGTAGGTTATGTAGGCTAGATTCAGAGGTACCTCCCATGTGTTCAGGTCCTTGGTATCGATGTCTTCTTTCATGTTGGCATAGCAGGGGTCGATGATGGTCGCGGCGAGGTCACCCACGGAGTCCTTCTTCTGCCCGTTGCCGATGATCTTGTATTGCTTCTGGATGTCGACAAGCTTGTTGCACCAGATGGCCGAATCGTAAAGCATAGTCATGTTCTTCCTGCTCTCCACCATAGCGAAGGTGCAGTCGGCGGTGCCAATGAAACAGGCGAATGCTCCAGAACCTCTGATGGCCCTACAGCAGTGGTAGACGAGAACCTCATCCCGCACGCATACCTGGGCGACGGCAATCCGCTGGTCCCTGTCAGGAGATGAATGGATGGGCACAAGGTCTAGTCCCGCGACCTTGTGCTTTCTCCTCCTGTAGGTACTGCTTGAACTTGGCGAGGCAGAGCTTCACCGAGTCTGGATCATTAGTGTACATCACATTCAACTTGGTGCTGCCATGGGTCTGAACGGCGAACTCAAAGGTGAACTCCTTGCTGAAGTCCATATCCAGCAGGCTCACCCCTCGGATCGCCATTGGAGTCTCTTCTCATGCAGAGTTGATGTGGCGGTTCTTGTTTTGTGGGGATTGGGGGCAGGGGGAGATGAAGACGATCGGTGTGTACTGGGGTACTAGGGGGCGGCACCGCGGCAGCAGCAGTTCATTTTTCCAATCTTGGGGAACTGTAAACGACAGTGAATGAGTGGGTAGGCGGCGGCGGCAATTCATTTTTCAGCTCTTGGGGAACTGCATCCAACAGTAAACTAAGTGTGTACAGGCGACAACAGTTACTACCCCTCCCTCGCCCGCTGCACGGCCGGCAGAACATGCCCCCTCGGGTTCACGAGCGGGTATGTATTGGTACTGTAATAGCAAGTGTTAGTGTTCACTTTACTTAAATTTTATTAGCTTTAATTAAAATTTATTCTTAAAACAAGCAAAGCATTGGCTCATTCTATCAATGCCACAGGATCAACATGCACAACAATTAGAATTATTATTCTTAGGACACAAACGATCAGCTCATTTGCCGCACTTTCACAGACAATACTACCAAGTTTGAACAACTTGTTATGGTTGCTGTCCTCTGCATCATCATGCTGTGTTTCCCAGCTTGCAAGATTCAGAACCAACCAATAAGATTGAAATAATAAGTAAAACAAAGATGCCTACACATCACAATGATTCCCAGCTTGCAAGATTCAGAACCAACCCATTATATTCAAATAATAAGTACAAAAAAGATGCCTACACATCTCAATGATTCACAGATCATAGCCAATCGTAACTGTACAACTCAAACATTGTGAGAATGTGAACAAATAAATAAAAATTGATCGATGCTTCATGTAAGCAATTTGATCCAAGGATTTGCTTAAACATTGAAACCAGTCCTTTTTAAGGCCACACAGGTCAAACATTGGCAGCTGAAATATTCTGCATCACTGGTGGCACTACCACTTCCAATATATGCACAAGAGGGCCTTCTACATTTTTAAATAGTGTGTATAGAGCCTCATCCTTAGTATTTAACAAATACACATAGCAGAATCTAGTGGAATCATCAATCAACATCCTGAAATATCTCTTTCCACCATGCACACACGCATGGCACTTTAGAGGCTTTGGATAAAGTGAATCTCGGGATTAAATCCATCTTGGCTAGCCGTGTCATACAACCCAAGAACTTGGCGAATGCTTTTGACCATCACAACATCTGTAGTTGAGTATTCCTGTTTGCATACATAAGAAAGAGCATGATTACTATAATATTGGCACTAGTTGTGACGACCCCGGCTTAATCATGCACTAATCATACACGCAAATGCGCACGATCAAGCCTAAGGACTCACTTGAAGATATCACAACACAACTCTAAAACATAAATAAAGTCATACAAGCTTAATATTACAAGCCAGGGCCTCGAGGGCTCGAATACATAGCTCGATGGCATACAAGCGTCAGCGGAAGCATTAGATATCTGGGTACAGAAATATTACAGAGAGAGAATTAGATAAGCCTTCACAGAGGCGGGGTAAAATAAAAGACTACGATCGAAAGGCGTAGGCCTCCTGCCCTGGACCCTCTGATCCTATGCCTGGTCGTCAAACGGCTCCTCGTAGTCGTAGTACTCGCCAGGCGGGTAGTAGTACTGGTCGTCGGCTGGGGCGTCTGGCTCAGGGGCTCCATCGTCTGGTGGCATCAAAAGGAATATGGGGGAAAAAGAAAGTAAAGCAAACGTGAGTACTCATCCGAAGTACTCAGCAAGCAAGGATCTACACTACATATGCATCATTTTCAAAGGGGGCTGTATATGTGGACTAGGCTGCAGAAATGCCAGAATAGAGGGGGAAGCCTAGTCCTATCGAAGACTAGCATCTTCAACAATCTTCGACAGTCTTGCAGCAATAGAAGAGATCAGATGAACATAATGTAAAGTAGTAGTAGTAGTATCATCAACCTCGACCTGAGATCCTTTCTCGACTCCCTGCGAGAAAGCAATACCAGAGCCGTACTGTCCAGTTCTCATCACATGTTCTAGTTGTACCGATCGGGATACAACTCCGAGTGTCCGTTACCGTAGGACAGGCTATCGATAGAAGTTTCTTCCCTGCAGGGGTGCACCAACTTACCCACCACGCTCGCTTAACTCCGGCCGGACACACTTTTCTGGGTCATGCCCGGCCTCGGCTAAGCAACACGCCACAACCCGACCAAATACCTAACAGAGAGGTCAGCATGTCGGACTAACCTATGCCCCCAGGGGTCTTGGGCCATCGCCCTGGGAACTCCTGCACGTTACGTGCACCGCCGGTGAGCAGACCTAGCAACCCCTTATACAAGCGCGGTTGGGTTCCCAGTCCAACCCAGCGTGTGCCGCATCAGTCGCTGACGTCCATTAAGCTCCGGCTGAAGTATACGACGCAGAACGCCCATACTATGCCCACGTGATGGTTAGTGCTATCGGGCCAGAGGCCCCTCGGAACAAATATCCAAACCAAAGTGGATTAGGAGCGCGCGGAAACGAGCAGAGACTCACGATCGATGTGACCCCGTCGCCCCGTCTCGAGGACTTGTGGCAAGGGCTAAGAATGCCCGGCCACGCCTCGTAGTTATCTCGCGGGCACCATCCAGGTCAACCCGACTCCACATCACTTCTCAATAAGCTCGCGCGGGTACCCCTCAGGGCCGACCCGTCTTTAGTAACATGGTTTAGTGCAGGTCATAAAATCCAAGGTAACTGTGTGTCTGACACCGAAAGGAACCCTGAGGAATCACCCTCGATGGAATTCCCGTTCGATGTTATCCTCAAGGTGAACGAAAGAGGAATCACCCTCGAGGTCCACACTTGAGAGGTTGCACGACGATGTCGTTATCGGGGGTGGTGTAGGAGGAATCACCCTTGCTTACCACGACCGAGTAACTAACCTACAAGGTTAACATCAGAAGTGCTGACGAGGTATCACCCTCGGCACTCGATAGTAACCCAGCAGTGTCGAGCAACATAGGGAGAAGTGATGTGCGGTGCCAGGGTCTAATCTTCAATCCCGATGATCGGGTCTTCTGACATCCAGCGGGGCAGTCGGGATCAAGTAGGGGTCTCTGTCGTGTCTCTACCCAGCCTATACTAATCAGTCTAGGATAACCAGAAAGGTAACAAGGCAGGGTACAATAATCAGGCTATGCAGCAGATATAGGAAAACAGTAGCAGTAGCAGTTCTAATGCAAGCATAAGAGAGAAGAGAATAGGCGATATAGGCATGCTCAAAATGGGGGTGCTTGCCTGTTTGCTCTGGGGCAAGGGCAGGGTCTTCAGTGGTATCATCGGGGACGTAGTCGTACTCCTGAGCTGCGTCTGCCTCGGGAGCTACGTCAACGTCGGGGTCTACCGAGAGAGAAGAGGGGGAAGAAACAGGTAAACATAATGCAAAAAAATGCAATACAGTGCATGTGATGCTATGATGCAGTGCAGGGTTGCCTAATTATGCATCTAAGTCATTTTAGTTATTTTTAGAATTATTCTGGGATTTATTTACCGAAGTGTGTGCACTATTCATCTACCGGATACGGGTCCGGAGTTACGAGTTCTTCTACGTAGGGGGTTCCGATGCAGAAACAGACGGCACGATCAGACTCGGCTCGTCGTTCTGAGCAACTTTCATGTTTTAACTTTTTCGATCTGAGCTACGGTTTAAAAGTTATTAATTTTCAAAGATTATTTGAATTTCTGAAATTACTTTAATTACAGAAAATGAATTATGACATCAGCATGATGTCAGCGGTCAACAGCGCCGTTGACCAGTCAAATATGACATGTGGGTCCAGTGGGACCCACATGTCAGCCTCTGTTTAGGCTAATCAGTGGATTACACTAATTAACAGATTTAATTAGCCAAGTGGGGCCCTTCTGTCAGTGTCACATTAACTTAACAAATTAACTTTTATTTTTTTAACAGTGCTTAATTAGTCTAATTATCGAATGGGACCCACATGTCAGCTACAGGGGTGAACAGTAACCACGGTTGACCGTGGTCAACGTGGTCAAAATGGCCAGGGGGCCCACTGGTCAGCGTCCCAGAGTGGACCCCACGTCAGCCACGCTGGTGGCGACCGGCGTTTAGCCGCCGGCGACGTCGAAACGCGGCGGAGGGCACGGGTGAGCAGCGGGTTTCGGCCACAGAGGGCCAAAACGAGCGCGGAGCGGCGCGTTCGAACAAGGAGACCGTGCCGCGTTCAACGCGAGCGGTGGCGCGGCGTGTCTTGGCCGGAAACGTCGCCGGCGAGCTCGCGCGCGGCGGCCGGAGTTCGGGTGTCGATGGTTTCAGGGCTACGTGGCGCTTTCGCGCATGCTAGCTAGCTAGGGTGGAGCTACGGACCTCCAGGAGCGCGTTGGCGCAGCTGGTTCGAGCTGCAGAAGCTCGGGGGCTTGGCAATGGCTAACGCGGCGACGGTCGGAGCTCGGATGCTGTGGCGTCCTAGATAGAGCGAGGCTGAGCGGCTCAGGGAAGGACAGAGGGGAGAGGGGAGCTCACCGCGTGGTCAAGAAAGACCCGTGGCAGTTTAGTAGCAGCAGAGAGGGTCGCGGTCGCCGGCGAGCTCCGGAGTCGAGGAAGAAAGGGGGCGATGGCGAGCAGCAGCTGCAGGGCCTCCACGCTACGATTCGACGGAGCAGGCGACATGGTCGATCACGGCGCGTCTCCTGGACACGATGGCGAGGTGAGGTGGCGTCGCTGGCCACGAGAACGGCGACGAACGGCGGCGGATCCGTTCGGCCGCGCTCGATCTGAACGAGGGGAGGAGCGGAGCGAGCGAGGGAGAGGGGGAGAAGTGACGGGGAGCAGCCAGGGGGAGTGAATGGCCTCGCCCTTATCCCCTCCGGCTGTCGGTGGCGTCGTCACCATCGCCGTGTCACCGCCCGGCTGGCGCGGGCGCGCGCGGCCAGGGGCGCGCCGACACGCACGAGGAGGGAGAAGGGGTGGGCTGCTGTTGGACTGGGCTGCACACTGTGCACTTAGGCCCAGCCAACAGTAGCATTTTCCTTTTTATTATTTCTCTTCTCCCTTTTCTTTTATTCCTTTTTCTGTTTCAAAATGATTAGGCCACTTGTGCTCTTTTGAAAAATGTGGTAGTTGGCCCAAATATTGCAATGCAATATTATCTCTCACCAAAAAGTGGTTTGGGCAGATTTGGAGTTCATTTGAATCTGTAATGATTTTAAATGGATTTTAATATTCTGTTTAGGTGCTGTTTCACCTGGTTTGAGTCACTTGTCCAACTCCAAATATTTTGATATTGATTTTAGAAATGTTCTTGGATTATTTGCCATTTAATGAACATTTTCGCAACAGAGTTTGAACAACTTTATAATTCACTTTTGAATTTGAGTTGATTTTCAGATGTGAATTTGAATTGGATCATTAACCCATATGACTTGGCACTGCAAATGATCATGACTTGGCAGTTTTAACAGAGTGTCTCAGAGCTTATTACAAGGGGGTGTTACAAGTTCTCCTCCTCTAAAAGAAATTCTCGTCCCGAGAATTTAGGAGGTAGAAGGAAAGAGTCCGGGATATTCTTCCCGAAGATGATCCTCGCGTTCCCAAGTGGCTTCATCTTCAGTGTGATTCGACCACTGCACTTTTAGGAACTTGGTCGTCTTCTGACGAGTACGACGCTCAGCTTCATCGAGGATGCGGATCGGATGCTCCTTATAGGAAAGATCATCTTGTAGCTCGAGCATCTCATGATCCACTGCACGGTGCGGGGATTCCTTGAAGCACTTACGAAGTTGCAACACGTGGAAGACATCATGAATATGGGAGAATTGCGGTGGCAATTCCAATTGATATGCCACATGTCCACGTCTAGCCACGATGTGGAAAGGACCAATATAGCGAGGAGCTAGCTTGCCCTTGATTCCGAAACGACGGGTGCCCTTCATTGGGGTGACACGAAGATAAGCTTGATCACCGGGTTGATAGATCACACCCCATCGCTTGCGATCATAATTACTCTTCTGGCGGTCCTGAGCTGCTTTGAGATTCTCCCGGACAATTCGGACTTGTTCTTCGACATGTTGAATAATGTCCGGTCCAACAAGAGGTCGTTCCCCAGTTTCTGACCAATTCAGAGGGGTTCGACATTTACGACCATAAAGAACCTCAAAGGGGGCCATTTTCAAGCTGGCTTGATAGCTGTTGTTATAAGAGAACTCGGCATACGGGAGAGATTCCTCCCATTTCTTACCGAAGGATATAACACAAGCTCGAAGCATATCTTCAAGCACTTGATTAACGCGCTCAACTTGACCTTGGGATTGTGGATGATAAGCTGAACTCCAAGTAATATGAGTTCCCATTGCTTTCTGGAAACTTTCCCAGAAATGGCCAGTGAAAATGCTGCCACGGTCTGAACTGATTTCCTTGGGAATACCATGGAGTGAAACAATTCTGGAGATATATAGCTCTGCTAACTGACTAGCAGTAATAGTCTCCTTAACTGGCAGAAAGTGTGCACCCTTGGAAAGTTGGTCGACGACAAGAATAGCATCGTGACCCTTCTGAGACTTGCGAAGACCAGTAATGAAGTCCATTTGCACTTTATCCCACTTCCATAGAGGAATAGGGAGCGGTTGTAGAATTCCAGCAGGTTTCTGATGTTCTGCCTTCACGCGACGACAAACGTCACACTCAGCAACATATTGTGCAATATCTTGCTTCATTCTAGACCACCAGTACCTTTGATGAAGATCTCGATACATCTTGGTACTACCCGGATGGATAGATAGCGGTGTATCATGGGCCTCCTTCATGACTTTGTCAGTCATCAGCTCGAAGTGAGGTACTACAATGCGGTCTCGGAAGTACAAGGTTCCATCTTCAGCAATCGAGAAATCCCTGTACTTTTGGAGGTGAAGCTCTTTCTTCATTAGACCAATTTCGGCATCTTTAGCTTGCGCAATTTTGACAGCTTTCTCAAGATCTGGTTGTATCACAAGGTTATTAAGAGAACCTTGCGGGACGATGCAGAGATTCAGCTTGTGCAATTCTTCATATAGCTGGGGTTGAGCTTGCTTTACCATGAGGTTGTTGCAATAAGACTTGCGGCTCAAGGCATCAGCCATCACATTAGCTTTGCCAGGAGTGTAGGAAATTCCACAATCATAATCGGTGATAGTTTCCAACCAACGCTGTTGACGAAGATTAAGTTCCGGTTGAGTGAATAAGTACTTCAAGCTCTGATGATCGGTGTAAATCTCACACCGATTACCCAGGAGGTAATGACGCCACTGCTTCAAAGCATAAATGACAGCAGCAAGTTCGAGGTCATGCACTGGGTAATTCTCTTCATGTGGACGCAGTTGTCGCGAAGCATATGCAATTACTCTGCGCTCTTGCATTAGGACACAACCTAGTCCTTGGCGAGATGCGTCGCAGAAGATCACAAAATCTTTGCGAGAGTCTGGAGGAGCAAGGACTGGAGCAGAAGTCAGCTTGTCCTTGAGGGTCTGGAAGCTTTCCTGACATTTGTCTGTCCACTCAAACTTAACGCCTTTGTGGAGAAAATTAGTCAGGGGCTTGGCAATCTTAGAGAAATTTTCGATGAATCGGCGACAATAACTTGCAAGCCCGAGGAAACTTCTGACTTGCTTGACATTCTTCGGAGGGGTCCAGTCAAGAATAGCCTGAACGCGCTCCGGGTTAACTGTGATACCATCCTTGGAGATGACATGTCCAAGGTAGGTTACCTCAGAAAGCCAGAATTCGCACTTAGAGTACTTGGCATATAATTGTTGCTCTCGAAGTCTCTCGAGAACTAGGCAAAGATGCTCAGCATGTTCTTCTTTGTTCTTCGAATAAACCAGAATATCATCCAGATATACCACGACGAATTTGTCGAGGTAATCCATGAATATGTAATTCATTAGGCGGGAGAATGTAGCTGGAGCATTTGTTAAGCCAAACGACATGACTGTGTACTCGTAAGAGCCATAACGAGTAACGAATGCAGTCTTCGGAATATCCTCTTCGCGGACACGGATCTGGTGATAACCCAACCTCAAGTTGAGTTTAGAAAACACCGAAGATCGATCAACTTGCTGGATCCTACTCTCTGTGTGCACTCTGATGCAGAATCCGGTCTTATCGAATGACAACTTGGAGTATAATACAACTCGGAGAGAAAGGTTAAACAAAACAATGGAAAGGAAAATGATTATCAAACTAATCAGATCAAAGACAGGGAAATCGCACTGAATCCAGCTCTCCGGGTGGATAGAATTAATGAGAACCTAAATGTCAATGATAGTAAATTTTATTAAACACGAATAGATGAGAGATTAGAATCCCAGAGTAAAGACGAGGAATAAAAGATCCTAATACCACCCAGTTGGCGACGTGGGCCCGTAAGCCACACAGCCAAGTTAGTAAAACAGTTTTTGACCACTAGACTCAACTTCGGCCAAGGAATTGGGAAGGGGGGTTCCTAGAGGCAGTCGGCTCTGATACCAACCTGTGACGACCCCGGCTTAATCGTGCACTAATCATACACGCAAATGCGCACGATCAAGCCTAAGGACTCACTTGAAGATATCACAACACAACTCTAAAACATAAATAAAGTCATACAAGCTTAATATTACAAGCCAGGGCCTCGAGGGCTCGAATACATAGCTCGATGGCATACAAGCGTCAGCGGAAGCATTAGATATCTGGGTACAGAAATATTACAGAGAGAGAATTAGATAAGCCTTCACAGAGGCGGGGTAAAATAAAAGACTACGATCGAAAGGCGTAGGCCTCCTGCCCTGGACCCTCCGATCCTACTCCTGGTCGTCAAACGGCTCCTCGTAGTAGTAGTACTCGCCAGGCGGGTAGTAGTACTGGTCGTCGGCTGGGGCGTCTGGCTCAGGGGCTCGGTCGTCTGGTGGCATCAAAAGGAATATGGGGGAAAAGAAAGTAAAGCAAACGTGAGTACTCATCCGAAGTACTCAGCAAGCAAGGATCTACACTACATATGCATCATTTTCAAAGGGGGCTGTATATGTGGACTGGGCTGCAGAAATGCCAGAATAGAGGGGGAAGCCTAGTCCTATCGAAGACTAGCATCTTCAACAATCTTCGACAGTCTTGCAGCAAAAGAAGAGATCAGATGAACATAATGTAAAGTAGTATTAGTACTATCATCAACCTCGACCTGAGATCCTTTCTCGACTCCCTGCGAGAAAGCAATACCAGAGCCGTACTGTCCAGTTCTCATCACATGTTCTAGTTGTACCGATCGGGATACAACTCCGAGTGTCCGTTATCGTAGGACAGGCTATCGATAGAAGTTTCTTCCCTACAGGGGTGCACCAACTTACCCACCACGCTCGCTTAACTCCGGCCGGACACACTTTTCTGGGTCATGCCCGGCCTCGGCTAAGCAACACGCCGCAACCCAACCAAATACCTAACAGAGAGGTCAGCACGCCGGACTAACCTATGCCCCCAGGGGTCTTGGGCCATCGCCCCGGGAACTCCTGCACGTTACGTGCACCGCCGGTGAGCAGACCTAGCAACCCCTTATACAAGCGCGGTTGGGTTCCCAGTCCAACCCAGCGTGTGCCGCATCAGTCGCTGACGTCCATTAAGCTCCGACTGAAGTATACGACGCAGAACGCCCATACTATGCCCACGTGATGGTTAGTGCTATCGGGCCAGAGGCCCCTCGGATCAAATATCCAAACCGTAGTGGATTAGGAGCGCGCGGAAACGAGCAGAGACTCACGATCGATGTGACCCCATCGCCCCGTCTCGAGGACTTGCGGCAAGGGCTAAGAATGCCCGGCCACGCCTCGTAGTTATCTCGCGGGCACCATCCAGGTCAACCCGACTCCACATCACTTTGCAATAAGCTCGCGCGGGTACCCCTCAGGGCCGACCCGTCTTTAGTAACATGGTTTAGTGCAGGTCATAAAATCCAAGGTAATTGTGTGTCTGACACCGAAAGGAACCCTGAGGAATCACCCTCGATGGAATTCCCGTTCAATGTTATCATCAAGGTGAACGAAAGAGGAATCACCCTCGAGGTCCACACTTGAGAGGTTGCACGACGATGTCGTTATCGGGGGTGGTGTAGGAGGAATCACCCTCGCTTACCACGACCGAGTAACTAACCTACAAGGTTAACATCAGAAGTGCTGACGAGGTATCACCCTCGGCACTCGATAGTAACCCAGCAGTGTCGAGCAACATAGGGAGAAGTGATGTGCGGTGCCAGGGTCTAATCTTCAATCCCGATGATCGGGTCTTCTGGCATCCAGCGGGGCAGTCGGGATCAAGTGGGGGTCTCTGTCATGTCTCTACCCAGCCTATACTAATCAGTCTAGGATAACCAGAAAGGTAACAAGGCAGGATACAATAATCAGGCTATGCAGCAGATATAGGAAAACAGTAGCAGTAGCAGTTCTAATGCAAGCATAAGAGAGAAGAGAATAGGCGATATAGGCATGCTCAAAATGGGGGTGCTTGCCTGTTTGCTCTGGGGCAAGGGCAAGGTCTTCAGTGGTATCGTCGGGGACGTAGTCGTACTCCTGAGCTGCGTCTGCCTCGGGAGCTACGTCAACGTCGGGGTCTACCGAGAGAGAAGAGGGGGAAGAAACAGGTAAACATAATGCAAAAAAAATGCAATACAGTGCATGTGATGCTATGATGCAGTGCAGGGTTGCCTAATTATGCATCTAAGTCATTTTAGTTATTTTTAGAATTATTCTGGGATTTATTTACCGAAGTGTGTGCACTATTCATCTACCGGATACGGGTCCGGAGTTACGAGTTCTTCTACGTAGGGGGTTCCGATGCAGAAACAGACAGCACGATCATACTCGGCTCGTCGTTCTGAGCAACTTTCATGTTTTAACTTTTTCGATCTGAGCTACGGTTTAAAAGTTATTAATTTTCAAAGATTATTTGAATTTCTAAAATTACTTTAATTACAGAAAATGAATTATGACATCAGCATGACGTCATTGTGACGTCAGCGGTCAACAGCGCCGTTGACCAGTCAAATATGACATGTGGGTCTAGTGGGACCCACATGTCAGCCTCTGTTTAGGCTAATCAGTGGATTACACTAATTAACAGATTTAATTAGCCAAGTGGGGCCCTTCTGTCAGTGTCACATTAACTTAACAAATTAACTTTTATTTTTTTAACAGTGCTTAATTAGTCTAATTATCGAATGGGACCCACATGTCAGCTACAGGGGTGAACAGTAACCACGGTTGACCGTGGTCAACGTGGTCAAAATGGCCAGGGGGGCCCACTGGTCAGCGTCCCAGAGTGGACCCCACGTCACCCACGCTGGCGGCGACCGGCGTTTAGCCGCCGGCGACGTCGAAACGCAGCGGAGGGCATGGGTGTGCGGCGGGTTTCGGCCACAGAGGGCCAAAACGAGCGCGGAGCGGCGCGTTCGAACAAGGAGACCGTGCCGCGTTCAACGCGAGCGGTGGCGCGGCGTGTCTTGGCCGGAAACGTCGCCGGCGAGCTTGCGCGCGGCGGCCGGAGTTCGGGTGTCGACGGTTTCCCAATAGAGTTTGAACAACTTTATTTGCCATTTAATGAACATTTTCCCAACAGAGTTTGAACAACTTTATAATTCACTTTTGAATTTGAGTTGATTTTCAGATGTGAATTTGAATTGGATTATTAACCCATATGACTTGGCACTGCAAATGATCATGACTTGGCAGTTTTAACGGAGTGTCTCAGAGCTTATTACAAGGGGGTGTTACACTAGTTAAAGCAACTTTATTTCCAAAACGAGAAAAGATTGCGATAGAATAGCTTTATTAAAAAAATACAACGTTAGCACGGTATGACAAAGCACAATCATGTTGATAAAGGACAGTACTGACCTGTGTGAGATGACTTTGGGAGATCAAGTTATTTTTCATGTCCCCGTATCTTGCCATGAAAGCGATTCGTTTATATCCATTAACACCTCAGTGTGGCAGTAGAAGGAGGAGCGTCGACTCATTTCAATCACTTTTTTTGTGCAGTTCAACTAAAATTATGGCGCCCGCCAGTTAGAGAGGGGGCCCGCGCCACCTCAACGGTGGGCGTGATGGACTCAACTAGTTCATTACAACTATGTGATTGATGCAGTGCACATGGACTTGATTCTGCCGGATAGGCCTTCTGCAAGTTATCTACATTGGAAATGAAATGGTAGCTAAGACAATAGCTCTATTTTAAATGTATTATTACTTCATTTTATCAGTGGCAGTAGCGGTGCCAAAAGATTGACACAAATTATTAGTGGCATCAAATTAAGATGCAAAAACAATATCATTATTGCTTTCTCATAGCAGTGCCCATAACAGTAGCACAAGATCACTAGCTGGATGTAGAGTCAAGATCAACCAAGAAGGAACATACCCGGTCATGGGAACCATAACTGAGAGAGGGGCCCTACGCTACCACGACTCGATGTGGTGAACCTGCAGATCCACTCGGATGATTCAATTCAGGCAACCTTTTTCTGCAGTTCGCCTGAAATGAAGCAAAGATTGTATGATGCAGCTAGCAAGAAGTACTTGCTCTCATGAGCTGGCAGTTCTTCTTTAGTAGTTGCACTAAAATTGAGCAACATAAAGGTTGGCTGTCCTGCTCATGCAAGGTGCAACTATAATTTGCTTATCCTTTTGTGCAGTTCCACTAAAATAAAGTGCCATTGTGGTGACAGTGACGGCTCATCTTGCAAAGGCTAATAAAATGTTGCACGAGATTACCAACAGAGTTTGACGGAGATGTTGGAAACTCCAATCAACCTTTGTGCAGTTCAACCAAAATTGAGAGACGTTGCCCACGTGATATTTTAGTTGAACTGCACAAGACACTCATTCCAAAAAAAAGTGTTTTGTGCAGTTCACCAAAAGGTCACAATAGCAACGAGGTGAAATGGATATCCCTAACTGCACAAAAAGATAGAAAGAAAACAGTTACTGGTCAATAACAAGATATGAAACATACATGAAATGAAAAGAAGCATCTTGATTATATTCATGGCAATCACGCAAGAACAGTAGAAATTTTAAAACAGCAGCATTGCTTCATGTTACCGGAAGCATTACGATCAACAATGACATTCGTCAAATATGGCATTACTTTAATGGTGGCATTGCTTGTTTACCAGATACAGTAGATCAACAGCAGCTAAAGAGTTGGTTTAAGGGCATGGGACAGTGGGGACACCAGGACACCCAGCAGCGTAAAGAAGCAACTTACTTATCATACTGGAAAAAATAGCAGGAGTACCATTTGTAACACAGTTTAATTGCATCGTATTACTAGAGGCATTAGATTAACAATAACATTGGTTAGACATGTCCTTACGGTAACAGTGTGATTGTTTCATTTTACATGCGCCCTTATATTAACAACTGCAAAAAGTTGGTATAAGGACATGCGACAGTGGACGCATCAGCACAATGTACCTACAAGGAGGCATAAAGTGGTGATGCCGAGTTTGTTCATACTCTGTGAGGGCAGCAAATCTAATCCTGGATACCTTTTACTATGTGAGGGCAGCAAATCTAATCCTGGACATACTCTGTTGACTTGTCCAGCAGCCGCCACTTTCTATCCTTTTTCAACCAATAATAGATCTATTCCTTATCCAGTTTGTACTGCCTTTTCCCTTTATTTCCCTTTTCAACCAAGAGACCAGTTGGGTATCTAGTCTCTACTACTTTCGCCCTATTATTTCCTCTTTGAATCAAGTCCTAGATTCATGCTACAACTTCCCCCCCCCCTTCGCTGTTTGAACCAAGTCCTAGATTCGACTGCATGAAGTAACTTTACCCTAATAATACTAAAAATTTAGGTGGCTTTGGAAGAGCTGATGGAAGTAGAAAAAGATCCACATGCAGATACGTGGGGAGCTAGGGCAGTAGAGCAGGGTCGCTTTCGAAGGAACTTATACCTGAGGGTCGTCGGTATGTGGCTAGGAGGCCAGCGGCAGGTCGGATCTTCCCACAATACGGCAGGGAGGAAGAAGGGGTCGGAGGACCTCCCAAGCCGGTGCTGTGTTGGAGAGAACGGCATGGGTAGAGGATCGGGACCCGCCAGCAGCTGCTGGTTTCGTCCCTCGCCGCCGATGACCGCGTGAACGATGCACCTAGTCCCATACAAACACCGGCCAAAGGGATCCGGCCAAATGTGTGATCAGCGTTGAGCAGAGAGAAAATGTTGCTACCGTTGTCTTGTTTAGATCTGGAGAGGATGAGAGAATGAAGAGAGCAACCCTAGTAAAGCAAGCGCTCAGGCCCCTGCCTATATATATAGTGGAGTGATTATCTTTTTCTCTCCACAACAAGCGTTTCAGTTTGTGTACGTGGCATTAAAGAAAAGAAACTCTCTATTTAACGTGATTGACTACAATTTGCACTTTGTTCACTTGTGCTCCCCGGCCCTCCATTCATTGAACAACCCCACAGGTGAATAAACATACAGTACTATTTATATAGAGCGAACAAGCTCGAACTATTTTGGCTTTGAGATATCGATGGTACAGTTTGACCACATTGCATCAATGGACTCATTACTTTGAAGAAACCTATACGTATAAACACATGCACGGTTTACATTCTGAATCGCTAGCTAGACATTGAACTGCATTTGTTTACATGTACCACCTTTTTCTTTTGGTTTTCTGCTCCATGGCGCAATTCATCGATACAAAATTATGCTATGAGTATTTAAAAGTTGAGGGCGGGGCTTTTCCCGGGCAGTACGCGCGGCAGTTTTCGCGTAGCCGGTTTGACAGAGAGACGAGGAGGGTGAGGTAGCGGATTCAACTTACTGCTGGAAAGGTAGGGTTGTGCGAT
Source organism: Thinopyrum elongatum (assembly GCA_011799875.1). NCBI lineage: Eukaryota > Viridiplantae > Streptophyta > Magnoliopsida > Poales > Poaceae > Thinopyrum > Thinopyrum elongatum. Next base: position 451,010,327 of record CM022297.1, read on the forward strand.
TTGACGGCTCATTACTGCTGGAAAGATGGGGTCTTGTAATATGACTACTCACTATAGTCATTATTACTCCGGCGCTATGACCGGGGTGATGCCCCCCTTCCGTTCCCCACTCTAAATCTGGTGCATGACACATCGACCCAGATGCCGGCTCTCCCACATGTCGACAAAGTAAGAAGGAGCAAAGAATCATGCGGTATATATAGTACTACGTAGTATGTATATACAACTACTCACATCGGAGGAGTGCGAAACACGGCAGTCCAGTGAACTGATAATCCCCAAGTGCAAGGAATCATTGTAGCAATTTCCAAAGGTGGAAGTGATAAGTATGGAGTGTCGAACCCACAAGGAGCTAAAGGTAAGATCAATGTTCTCTCAAGTCCTATCTGCCACTGATACGACTCTACGTACACCGAACGTTTGCTTCCATCTAGTAACAAAAAATAAAACTACGTTGTGGGTATGAAGAGGATAACTTTGCATGATATCGGAGAACTAAAATATGAAAAAAGGTGCTGTTATCATAAAGTTAGAATATATTATAATATATTACAAATAGCGAGTGTGGAATGATGATGGATCGGTGTGCGGAATTATCCTAGGCAATCGTTAACAAGATCGGTAATCACTATTGCAATTTTATATGAGGGAGAGGCATAAGCTAACACACTTTCTATACTTGGATCATATACACTTATGATTGGAAATCTAGCAAGCATCCACAACTACTAAAGATCATTAAGGTAAAATCCAACCATAGCATTAAAGTATCAAGTCCCCTTTATCCCATACGCAACAACCCCCTTACTCGGGTTTAAGCTTCTGTCACTCTAGCAACCCACTATAAGTGAATCATGAACGTATTGCAACACCCTACAACGGGAATCCTTCACATGTGCGTGGCACGGAAGGCACCATAGGACTGCACCAAAAAAAAACATACAACTGAAACCAATCTAGTTCATCAATCAACCCAAAAGACAAAAGAAATCTACTCAAAACATCATAGGATGGCAACACATCATTGGATCATAATATGTGGCATTAAGCACCATGTTCAAGTAGGGGATTACAGCGGGGTGCGGGAGAGTGGACCGCTTAAAAGAGATGAGGAAGGTGATGAAGATGGTGATGTTGATGAAGACGATCACCGCGGCGATGATTCCCCCGGCGGCACTCCGGCGCCACCGAGAGAGAGGGGGAGAGAGTCTCCCCCTTGTGCTTCCTCCTCCATGGCCTCCCCCCTAGGTGGGGAGAGGTTCTCCCTCTGGTCCTTGGCCTCGATGATGGCGGCCCCCTCCGGCAGGGTGCCAGAAAGGGGCTAGATTGATTTTTCGTGGCTATAGAGGCTTGCGGCGGCGGAACTTCCGATCTCGGGTTCTTTTCGGAGTTTTGGGTATTTATAAGAATTTTTGGCGTCGGTCTCACATCAAGGGGGTGCTCGAGGGGCCCACAAGCCGTAGGGGCGCAACCTACCCCCCAGGGCGCGCCCTGGCGGCTTGTGGCCACCTCGTCCACTTCCTGGCCCAGCTCCAGTGCTTCGGGGGTCTATTTTAGTCCATAAAAAATCACCATAAATTTTCAGCCCATTCCGAGAACTTTTATTTCTGCACAAAAAATGACACCACGGTAGTTCTGCTGAAAACAGTGTCAATCCGTGTTAGTTCTAATCAAATCATACCAAAACCATATAAAATTGTTGTAAACATGGCATGAATACTTCATAAATTAAAGATATGTTGGAGACGTATCAGCATCCCCAAGATTAATTCCTGTTCGTCCTCGAGTAGGTAAATGATAAAAGAAATAATTTATGAAGTGTGAATGCTAGCAAGTGCACAAGTTTGATCAAGGTATTCACATGTTAAAGTATAGACCATAAAGTTTCTTGAAAACTAACAAATCATGTTCTTAGTCATCAAGCAATTGCAATTCATCTTATTTTCAGGAAGGGTCTATGTAAGAGCTTTGATTTAGCAAATTCCACATACTCAACTATCATATAGTCTTTCATGATTGCTAACATTCAAAGCATATTTTTAGAACAAATAGCATCCGTCGAACACAGAGAAAGATAGGGGCTTAATGTTTCGCCTCCCAACTTATTGTGACGCCCCTGATTCAATCGTACACTAATCATACACGCAAACGTGTACGATCAAGATCAGGGACTCATGGGAAGATATCACAACACAACTCTAAAAGTAAAATAAGTCATACAAGCATCATAATACAAGCCAGGGGCCTCGAGGGCTCGAATACAAGTGCTCGATCATAGACGAGTCAGCGGAAGCAACAATATCTGAGTACAGACATAAGTTAAACAAGTTGCCATAAGATGGCTAGCACAAACTGGGATACATATTGAAAGAGGCGCAGGCCTCCTGCCTGGGATCCTCCTAAACTACTCCTGGTCGTCGTCGACAGCCTGCACGTAGTAGTAGGCACCTCTAGAGTAGTAGGGGTCGTCGTCGACGGTGGCGTCTCGCTCCTGAACTCCAGCATCTGGTTGTGACAACCAGAAAGAAAAGAAAGGGGGAAAAGGGGGAAGCAAAGCAACCGTGAGTACTCATCCAAAGTACTCGCAAGCAAGGAGCTACACTACATATGCATGGGTATATGTGTAAAGGGCCATATCAGTGGACTGAACTGCAGAAAGCCAGAATAATAGGGGGGGATATCTAATCCTGTCGAAGACTACGCTTCTGGCAGCCTCCATCTTGCAGCATGTAGAAGAGAGTAGATGGTAAGTTCACCAAGTAGCATCGTATAGCATAATCCTACCCGACGATCCTCTCCTCGTCGCCCTGTGAGAGAGCGATCACCGGGTTGTATCTGGCACTTGAAAGGGTGTGTTTTATTAAGTATCCGGTTCTAGTTGTCATAAGGTCAAGGTACAACTCCGGGTCGTCCTTTTACCGAGGGACACGACTATTCTAATAGATAAACTTCCCTGCAGGGGTGCACCACATTACCCAACACGCTCGATCCCTCTGGCCGGGCACACTTTCCTGGGTCATACCCGGCCTCGGAAGATCAACATGTCGCAGCCCTACCTAGGCCTAACAGAGAGGTCAGCACGCCGGTCTAAATCCTATGCGCGCAGGGGTCTGGGCCCATCGCCCATTGCACACCTGCACGTTGCGTGGGCAGCCGGAGAGCAGACCTAGCAACCTCCATTACAAAGGAAGTTGCGTTACGCGGTCCAACCCGGCGCGCGCCGCTCAGTCGCTGACGTCTAGGAGGCTTCGGCTGATACCACGACGTCGAGTACCCATAACTGTTCCCGCGTGGTGGTTAGCGCGTATAGGCTCGTAGCCAGACTCAGATCAAATACCCAATCTCGTTAAGCATGTTATTTTGAAGTAACCGCGAACGCCGACCAGGACCAGGCCCACCTGTCTCCTAGGTGGTCACAACCTGCCCTGTCGCTCCGCCACAAAGTAACACTCGGGGGCCGTCGGGAACCTAGGCCCACCTCTGCCTGGATGGAACCACCTGCCACTTCAGCCCCCATCTCCGAACAGTAACATAAGTATGTAATAGTATATAGTATATGTACCCGTGATCACCTCCCGAAGTGATCACGGCCCAGTAGTATAGCATGGCAGACGGACAAGAGTGTAGGGCCACTGATGTAATTCTAGCAACCTATACTAAGCATTTAGGATTGCAGGTAAGGTATCAACAGTAGTAGCAAAGACAGGCTATGCAGCAGAATAGGATTAACCAAAAGCAGTAACATGCTACACTACTCTAATGCAAGCAGTAGAGAGAAGGAATAGGCGATATCGGGTTGATCAGGGGGGGGGGGGGGGCTTGCCTGGAAGCTCGGCAGAGAAGGACGGGTCGTCAACACTGAGTCGTACTGGGGGTCGCTGGCAGTCTCGGAGTCTACCAGAGAGAAAGAGGGGGAAGAAACAATAAATATAATGCAAACAGATGCATAACGATGCATGACAAGACATATAACGGTGCTAGGTGTGCCCTAACGCGGTGATAGGTGATACCGGCGAAGGGGGGAATCATCCGGGAAATATTCCCGGTGTTCCACGTTTTCGGACAGACGGACCGGAGGGGGACGGTTGCATGTTCAGGTATTTAGAAGCATCACACGGATATGTGGGTAGCGTAACCGGGTTCGTCTCGTCGTTCTGAGCAACTTTCATGTACAAAGTATTTTCATCCGAGTTACGAATTATTTTATATTAATTTTTAAAGTTTTAATACATTTTGGAAATTTCCTGGATTTAATTATTAATTCGAAAATAAAAGACTAATTGCTAGATACACCCAAAACTGTACCCAGACTAGGGCCATAGTGGCTGACAGTGGGCCCAGTCAACTGCCCAGTCAGCATTTGACTGGTCCCTGTTGACTGGTCAAAGTGGGGCACGAGGTCCCACCTACCATTGACTGGGCTAGCCCCAGTCAGCAGTTTGACTGGTCAGTGGGTCCAGTGGGGCCCAAGTGTCATTGAGTGATTTGTTTAACAGACTTTAAAATAAAACTAGTGAGGTTAATTAGGACTATGGGGTCCAATGTCAGTGGCTGTTAGGGATTTGGTTAGGGGGGTTAATGACGTCCACGTCATCATGGTTAACGCCGGCGAGGAGTTATAGTGCGCCGGCGACGGCAGCAACGCGGGAACCCGCCGGGCTTGCGCCACGGCCGTCGGTTCGATGCGCGAAGGGGACCGATGGGTAGCTGGTGGTCGACCACATCGACCGGTGGTCGTGGGGCGGCCGAACTTGGCCGGAGTCGACGGCAGAGTCGACATCCGCGGCGGCGCAGGCGGCTGCTGGAACAGGCGCGGTGGGGCGACGCGAGGCGGGTTGTGCGGGCGGGCTGCTACGGCTTGGCGAGGGCCGGCGTGGCTAGAGGCAGCAGAGCACGCGGGACAGAGGCGGAGGTGCGGGCGGCGCGCTGGCTTGCAGAGGACGGCGTGGCGGGCGCCAGCAGAGTAGGTTACGGGGAGGCCTCACGCGGGCAAGGCGCGGCCCGAGCGCGCGCGTGCGCGTGCAGCGAAGCGCACGGGCGATGCGAGGCCACGGTCAGGGCGGGGCAAGGTGTGGAAGCAACACCGTGAGCAGCGGCGACAGAGAGGTCCGTCCATGGCGGGGTCCTAGCTAGAGCGTGAAATCGTCGGAGGGGAGAGAGGGGAGGCGCTCACGGGGGAGTAGTAGGGCACGGGGCAGCGGTACTCGGGTTGGGACGGGGATGACGCGAGGAGGTCGGGGTCGGGTCGGCGACGGAGAGGACGGCGGCGAAGGCGAGGTGGCCGAGGCGGCGACGGTCGGCGGCGCAGCGCCCCGATCCAGTCTGGATCGGGGAGGGAGAGGGAGTGAGCGAGAGGGGAGAGGAGGGATTCGGTCTAGGGTTCGACCGAGGTGGGGGGGATAAGGGAGAGTGGGGGTGGGCCGGCTTGGGGGTTTGGCCAGCTGGGCCGAGGCCCAGCGCGCCGGGGGGGTTTGTTTTTTTCTTTTTTCTTTTAGACCTTTTATTTTTATTTATTTTCTTTTTCTGTTTTATTTAATTTAGGGCAATTAAGTATTTTATAAAATTGTGTCTGCTTCACAATAATTACCTATGTAATATTGGGCACTAACCGAACATTTTTGTTCTAATGCTTGAAAACTTTGGATGTTCGACAAAATTTCAAATTTGAATTCGAACCGTTTTGATCTAACGTGAGATTAGCGACAGTAACAGAGGTGACGTGGCATCGTTAACCTGGGATTACTGTAGCCTAATTATCCGGGCGTCACAATTCTCCTCCACTACAAGAAATCTCGTCCTGAGATTTAGGAGGCGTAAGGTGGGGAGGTTCTGGTCACGAAATTCTAGCGAGTGTTCTCGGTCTTAGTTGCTCTTCTCGAAGAGGTCGATCCATTATGTTGATGTCTTCATTTCTCTGTTTCAGGGCATCATGATGAAGTCGTCATCCTTTCTTCTGGAACTCTATCGTACTTACGATAATGATAAGGGGTAACTTCAGAAGAATGGACCTTCAAGGTCAACTAACTGGCAGATAACTCAGGGAATGTGGTAGAAAGTAACCCTCGAATAGATACTTAAGAAAATATCGAGAGTAAAGTAATAAGGTACCATGAGAAGTTTCCAATGGGCAAGCAATCGTTCGATGGCCTAATCAGAAGGTGAAAGGGGTTTAGAGCAACAAGAGTAAGTATTGCGTCTGATACCAGAATTGATGATATCTCGAAACATGGCTCGTGATACGAAGCCACGCGCGAGGAATAATTTTGGCAACAGGGGTGTACAGGAGAGTCAGGTTTTGATCCTGTGGAACTGTGGGTTATGGGCCCACCATGTGGTTTAAAAGTAGGAGGAGCGGTGACATCTTGCACGATCATGATAGCAAGGCATGTCAGAGGGTAGCATGTCAGTTATGTCGGCAACAACGTCGGTACCAAGGGCGAGGGACGAAGAGAACCATTTTCCTGCTCATTGAACGAGGCGGACCAATAGGCAAAGTTCTCGTCCATCGGTGGCTACCGAAATGTCATCAACAATAGGAACAGGGTCTTACTGGCAGAGTTGTACACCGAGGTGTTTGCATAAGCAGGAAAATATTACTGCTTAGATCATATAGATCACAAGAAAGGTTAAACAAAACAATGGAAAGGAAAATATGTTTATCAGATTAAACAAAACAATGGAAAGTAAAATGTGTTTAAACACAAGTAAATAGGAGTATATCCTTCCCAAGGTTAAGCGGGGCATGATATACGTGTCGGAGATCAAAGGCATGGCCATTTAGTTAATAGGAGTAAGAAGAATCATGATATGCACCCATACAACGGTGTTTGGGTAACTGTTCAAGAAACATTTAGCATTGGGCCACAAATGTTCTTAAGGATGTACGGAGTACCATAGTTATGCTTCGAGATAGCATCGACAGGGATATCAGATAAAGGTCAGGCTTTGGAAACACAAGGGATCCATCAAGAACAACTCAAGAATAAGTCTTACAATTTCCTCCTGGAAGAATGGCTATTCTTGCAAAAGAAAGAAACTATATTAATAAGTCCTCCAGCCAGGTGTGCTAGGCATGACATCACCTAACCGGGTCATCAAAGGACCAATATTATAACTCCGGGAATTATGTTCCAACCATTATATCTGACCGAGATCCAGTTCTGCTTGGTGTCAGGATACCTCAGAATCAGGATGCCCGTGAAGAAAAGGTGCAACACAAATTGTCGAGATGGCATTGTAAGATTCTTGGGAAATGAACTATAGGAGCGGGTTCCCGAAGCAATAGTTCATCATTAAACCAAGGAGAGGATGAGGAGGTGGCTGATGGACTCAGCGACAATTCATCGAGAATTCCACAAGATGGATCTCCACAATTATGTGAACAAGGAGATGACATATGACAATTCAAATGATATAATGTTGTATGCCCGAGGAAAACATACACCATTAATCATTAGTTGAAAGGTGTGACCGAAATACGACCTTGTGCAGCAAGATCAATATTAGAGTGACGATTCAATAATCAACAGTCTAAGAATGAACTGTCGATCATTAACATTCAAAGCAATAGGGTTGCCAGAAGTACAGAATCCAAGAAGCACCGCTTGTTAGATGGTATCCCGGTTAGAATCAACACGGGGACCAAGAAAGAATGGTGACGGTGAGAAGTATCACTATGCCAAGAATTTTCAAAGAGGTGAAGCAATCCTCACAACATACTCGGCATAAAGGACAGTAATACTTCAAGGTAGAATATAATGCAAACAGGATAGCAAGTTGCATCCGTAACACGGACAAGCTCGCGATGAAAAGAAGTTCAGGGTGTTGTCGATGATAACAAAAAGCATCGAGGGCAAGGAGGGTATTTCTCAACATGAACACAGTTGACATCTCGAAAGAAGTCAAAGTGTTGAAGTGATCCGACACATTTGCCGGGAGGTTTCAAGAGGACGCAATCAAACAGCGACGGCGTCAAGCAGGGAATGATGACGTGAAAGTCATAGGAACAACAAGTAAGATGCAAGCTCAGAATCAAAGTTGCCTTTCAGAACAAGAAACATGATGTTGAAAGCTCGACGTAAGTCGTGCTCGCACTCTGAAGAATTTGTGCACCGAAGAAGGTCGAGGTAGCACAATCAAAGATAGCAAGATAAGGGTGTAGCCGATGGTCTAGGACGACATGACTGAGTTTAAATTTCCCAGTAACAAGTACTAGGGGTATTTGAATTTTAGAGCGGATTTGATTTACTAAACGGTGTCCTCGGTTGACGGCAACCTATAACCCGTAGAGTGAGTACGACCAGGAAAGTTATTACTTCAACAAGTTTGTAAGATGCCGTGCAAAGGCATGATATCCTCGAGATACCACGGGGTAAACTCTAAGGTAGAACATGATAGAAGTTGAACTAGGTCATTGACCTATGACAGTAGATACTTTAACCTTGTCAAAATTTTGACGAGGCACTGGAATGAATTTCTTTCAGATATATTGGAGAAAGGACAGTATGGTCGAACCATAACTGCAAGGTTCAATTTAAGGATACCAAAAGAATTATACAGATGGAAATCACTTTGCAAGAAGCTTCCGAGACGGTCTACATCATTTCCATGGGCATGAACACAAAGCTCAAGGTCGACTCCCACTTCTTCAATGCATATTATTTCATTCACCTCCCGCTTAGACAAAGCTGTAGTGCTGGAAATTTATCTGGCAAAACACCAGAACAGTATGACTCGTGAACACTTTCGGGTTCACACGAATTAGTGAAATCATAGGTTCAACCCATCGGGGTATCTTAGGAACATATACTACAAACTTCAAGAGTAATTAACACATGCTCGAAGGTAGATCATGGTTGTCAAAACAGAGGATACAATTTACCAAGGGCATTATGTATGAGGGGAAGAACTCACAAGGTGATTGAATATGAAGGACACTGTCGAATAACAATCCAACAATGGATCGGGCGATCCACAACGGAGCTGATGTGAGTAACGGTACTCAATCAGAGGAAGAAGAAGAAGGCAGAGGCATCAGATTATAGAAACAACTGACTAACTCAAAGTTCAATGCAAGGGAATTTATGATTTCCAAATCAAGAGATCAGGAGCAAGGGCTCTGATTAAGGATGGGTAAGTCGAGTAGGCTTAGGGGCACAATCGATGACAATTTGATTGGTCGAGAACCAGCTCATGTTCAAAAGGACGTCTGAGCCGGAAGATAATTAGAAAGGATCAACTGATGAATGCGTGCATTCGCACTCATGTTGAATCAATAAGATGAAAATGATGGTGTCGAAGGATACTAATGAATATTGCCAGTCGTATGGAAAGCATCCATAATGCAAGCAGACAAGTATTTGCAGAGCAATAAGCTGTTAAGGATTTTCGAAAGATCGAATAGTATTTGCATGCATCTTGTGAATCATATGAACAAAGGGGGAGGAAGGGATACTCGGTAAGGGTGAGGAATTATCCGTAGGGGGTATTCATGAGGCAAGAACTTCAAGGCAGTAAGCTCAAAGGATTGTCGGAACAACGAAAAGTTGTTCGGGGCATCTTGTAATAACAAGATCAACTGGATTGAATGTATGAATGTCAAGTGTATGTAATTATACATAAGGATATATCGGTGGTAAGGAATTTCAAAAGTGATGAGCACGAAGGTCTTGGGAAAACATCGAAGGGTATCTTCAGAATCTTCTGGTGAAGCAGTCGATCATCTGGAATGAACGGGCTCTCTGGGTGGATGTAATCACGAGATCCTAATGTTTGAGTTAGTAAATTCATTTTAACCCGAATAGAAGAGAGATCAGAGTCCCAGAGTGTAGACGAGGAATAAAAGATCCTAATACCACCCAATTGGCGATGTGGGCCCGTAAGACACACAGCCATGTTAGTAAAACAGTTTTCTTTGTCTAGACTCAACTTCGGCCAAGGAGTGTGGAAGGGGGGTTCCTACAGGCAGTCGGCTCTGATACCAACTTGTGATGCCCCTGATTCAATCGTACACTAATCATACACGCAAATGTGTATGATCAAGATCAGGGACTCACGGGAAGATATCACAACACAACTCTAAAAGTAAAATAAGTCATACAAGCATCATAATACAAGCCAGGGGCCTCGAGGGCTCGAATACAAGTGCTCGATCATAGACGACTCAGCGAAAGCAACAATATCTGAGTACAGACATAAGTTAAACAAGTTGCCATAAGAAGGCTAGCACAAACTGGGATACATATCGAAAGAGGCGCAGGCCTCCTGCCTGGGATCCTCCTAAACTACTCCTGGTCGTCGTCGACAGCCTGCACGTAGTAGTAGGCACCTCCAGAGTAGTAGGGGTCGTCGTCGACGGTGGCGTCTGGCTCCTGAACTCCAGCATCTGGTTGTGACAACCAGAAAGAAAAGAAAGGGGGAAGCAAAGCAACAGTGAGTACTCATCCAAAGTACTCGCAAGCAAGGAGCTACACTACATATGCATGGGTATATGTGTAAAGGGCCATATCAGTGGACTGAACTGCAGAAAGCCAGAATAATAGGGGGGGATATCTAATCCTGTCGAAGACTACGCTTCTGGCAGCCTCCATCTTGCAGCATGTAGAAGAGAGTAGATGGTAAGTTCACCAAGTAGCATCGTATAGCATAATCCTACCCGACGATCCTCTCCTCGTCGCCCTGTGAGAGAGCGATCACCTGGTTGTATCTGGCACTTGAAAGGGTGTGTTTTATTAAGTATCCGGTTCTAGTTGTCATAAGGTCGAGGTATAACTCCGGGTCGTCCTTTTACCGAGGGACACGACTATTCGAATAGATAAACTTCCCTGCAGGGGTGCACCACATTACCCAACACGCTCGATCCCTCTGGCCGGGCACACTTTCCTGGGTCATACCCGGCCTCGGAAGATCAACACGTCGCAGCCCTACCTAGGCCTAACAGAGAGGTCAGCATGCCGGTCTAAATCCTATGCGCGCAGGGGTCTGGGCCCATCGCCCATTGCACACCTGCACGTTGCGTGGGCGGCCGGAGAGCAGACCTAGCAACCTCCATTACAAAGGATGTTGCGTTACGCGGTCCAACCCGGCGCGCGCCGCTCAGTCGCTGACATCTAGGAGGCTTCGGCTGATACCACGACGTCGAGTACCCATAACTGTTCCCGCGTGGTGGTTAGCGCGTATAGGCTCGTAGCCAGACTCAGATCAAATACCCAATCTTGTTAAGCGTGTTATTTTGAAGTAACCGCAAACGCCGACCAGGACCAGGCCCACCTGTCTCCTAGGTGGTCACAACCTGCCCTGTCGCTCCGCCACAAAGTAACACTCGGGGGCCGTCGGGAACCTAGGCCCACCTCTGCCTGGATGGAACCACCTGCCCCTTCAGCCCCCATCTCCGAACAGTAACATAAGTATGTAATAGTACATAGTATATGTACCCGTGATCACCTCCCGAAGTGATCACGACCCAGTAGTATAGCATGGCAGACCGACAAGAGTGTAGGGCCATTGATGTAATTCTAGCAACCTATACTAAGCATTTAGGATTGCAGGTAAGGTATCAACAGTAGTAGCAAAGATAGGCTATGCAGCAGAATAGGATTAACCGAAAGCAGTAACATGCTACACTACTCTAATGCAAGCAGTAGAGAGAAGGAATAGGTGATATCGTCTTGATCAAGGGGGGGGCTTGCCTGGAAGCTCGGCAGAGAAGGACGTGTCGTCAACACTGTAGTCGTACTGGGGGTCGCCGGCAGTCTCGGAGTCTACCAGAGAGAAAGAGGGGGAAGAAACAATAAATATAATGCAAACAGATGCATAACGATGCATGACAAGACATATAACGGTGCTAGGTGTGCCCTAACATGGTGATAGGTGATACCGGCGAAGGGGGAATCATCCGGGAAATTATTCCCGGTGTTCCGCGTTTTCGGACAGACGGACCGGAGGGGGACGGTTAGATGTTCAGGTATTTAGAAGCATCACACGGATATGTGGGTAGCTTAACCGGGTTCGTCTCATCGTTCTGAGCAACTTTCATGTACAAAGTATTTTCATCCGAGTTACAGATTATTTTATATTAATTTTTAAAGTTTTAATACATTTTGGAAATTTCCTGGATTTAATTATTAATTCGAAAATAAAAGACTAATTGCTAGATACACCCAAAACTGTACCTAGACTAGGGCGACACTGGCTGACAGTGGGCCCAGTCAACTGCCCAGTCAGCAGTTTACTGGTCCCTGTTGACTGGTCAAAGTGGGGCACGAGGTCCCACCTGCCATTGACTGGGCTAGCCCCAGTCAGCAGTTTGACTGGTCAGTGGGTCCAGTGGGGCCCAAGTGTCATTGAGTGATTTGTTTAACAGACTTTTAAATAAAACCAGTGAGGTTAATTAGGACTATGGGGTCCGATGTCAGTGGCTGTTAGGGATTTGGTTAGGGGGTTAATGACGTCCACGTCATCGTGGTTAACGCCGGCGAGGAATTACAGTGCGCCGGCGACGGCAGCAACGCGGGAACCCGCCGGGCTTGCGCCACGGGCGTCGGTTCGATGCGCGAAGGGGACCGATGGGTAGCTGGTGGTTGACCACGTCGACCGGTGGTCGTGGGGCGGCCGAACTTGGCCGGAGTTGACGGCAGAGTCGACATCCGCGGCGGCGCGGGCGGCTGCCGGAACAGGCGCGGTGGGGCGACGCGAGGCGGGTTGTGCGGGCGGGCTGCTACGGCTTGGCGAGGGCCGGCGTGGCTAGAGGCAGCAGAGCACGCGGGACAGAGGCGGAGGTGCGGGCGGCGCGCTGGCTTGCAGAGGACGGCGCGACGAGCGCCAGCAGAGTAGGTTGCGGGGAGGCCTCACGCGGGCAAGGCGCGGCCCGAGCGCGCGCGTGCGCGTGCAGCGAAGCGCACGGGCGAGGCGAGGCCACGGTCAGGGCGGTGCAAGGTGTGGAAGAAACGCCGTGAGCAGCGGCGACAGAGAGGTCCGTCCATGGCGGGGTCCTAGCTAGAGCGCAAAATCGTCGGAGGGGAGAGAGGGGAGGCGCTCACGGGGGAGTAGTAGGGCACGGGGCAGCGGTACTCGGGGTGGGACGGGGATGACGCGAGGAGGTCGGGGTCGGGTCGGCGACGGAGAGGACGGCGGCAAAGGCGAGGTGGCCGAGGCGGCGACGGTCGGCGACGCAGCGCCCCGATCCAGTCTGGATCGGGGAGGGAGAGGGAGTGAGCGAGAGGGGAGAGGAGGGATTCAGTCTAGGGTTCGACCGAGGTGGGGGGGATAAGGGAGAATGGGGGTGGGCCGGCCTGGGGGTTTGGCCTGGTGGTCCAGAGGCCAGCTGGGCCGAGTCCCATCGCGCCGGGGGGGGTTTCGTTTAGACCTTTTCTTTTTATTTATTTTCTTTTTCTGTTTTATTTAATTTAGGGCAATTAAGTATTTTATAAAATTGTGTCTGCTTCACAATAATTACCTATGTAATATTGGGCACTAACCGAACATTTTTGTTTTAATGCTTGAAAACTTTGGATGTTCGACAAAATTTCAAATTTGAATTCGAACCGTTTTCAACTAACGTGAGATTAGCGACAGTAACAGAGGTGACGTGGCATCGTTAACCTGTGATTACTGTAGCCTAATTATCCGGGCGTCACACTTATTTACCATATAGATAATTGTCAACAATAATAACTCATGATCAAATATATTTGAATGGCCATATATGCTTGGATCTTTCCCCACCATATGATGCTTGCCAACTAAAGAATAGTTGAGGTTGAAATAAGAAGGAATACTATTGACTCTTGCATAAAACTAAATACATGAAAGTAAAAGATAGGCCCTTCGCAGAGGGAAGCAGAGGTTGTCATGCGCTTTTTAATGTTGGATGTGCAAACTCTTAATGGAAAGGAACATCATGTTGTATTGCCCTTTGTGATAGCAACCTTTATTATGCAGTCCGTTGCTTTTATTTCTTTACCATCACAAGTTCGTACAACACTTATTTTCCTTTACATTAAAGGATCAAACATATTTAGGAGCAATTTTTATTGCTTTATGCACCGATGACAACTTACTTGAAGGATCTTATTCAATCCATAGGTAGATATGGTGGACACTCATGGCAAGAAACGGGGTTTAAGGGTTTTTGGATGCACAAGTAGTATCTCTACTTAGTACAAATTTTTGGCTAGCAAAAGATCCTAAGCAAGCACCACATGTTGGAGGATCCATAACAATATAACTTCTATACAAATATACCCAAACATAACTCATTATATTGTCTTTCTTCTCCAACTTCAACTAATTTGCTCAAGTTTGAAAATAATTAATGGGGCTCACAATCATAGAAGATGTCCAAGATAGTATATTTATATGTGAAATCTCTCTTCCTTCAATATTCTTTCATGAATTGTTCAAGTGACCAATGCGGTGTTTGCTAACTTTCAATAAATTTTACCACCTATACTTCTTATATGTGAAGTCATTACTCCCCATGGGATAAGCATATGAAACATATATAATTTCAGATTTATGATATTAAATTCATTCAACCATTTACTCATAGGATATAAATGAAGCACGGGAGTAAATGACAAAACTACTTCAAAAGTTATAAGTGAAGATCAATGAGTAGTCAAATAGTTAAATAGCCATGTGATGATTCTCTCTCATTCAAGATTTCATATCCAATTATTTTATTTAAACAGCTAGCAAAATGAAAATACGCTCCAAGCAAAACACATATAATGTGACGAATACAAATATAGCTCGAAGTAAGGTATACCGATAGTTTTGAAGATGAAAGAGGGGATGCCTTCCGGGGCATCCCCAAGCTTAGACGCTTGAGTATTCCTTGAATATTACCTTGGGGTGCCTTGGGAATCCCCAAGCTTAGGGTCTTTCCACTCCTTATTCTACTCATATCGACACCTCACCCAAAACTTGAAAACTTCAATCACACAAAACTCAACAGAAAACTCATGAGCTCCGTTAGTATAATAAAACAAATCATTCACTTGGGTACTGTCAAGACAAGATTCATAATTGTTTCCACATAATGCCTACTGTACTCTATCATTTGCACAACTTATATCACTTAATATAAGCTATGGAAACACTAAAACAAGCAAACTATGCATTGAAAAAAGAATCTATCAAAAACAGAACTGTCTGCGAAGATCTGAATTGTTCTCGTACTTCTGTAACTCTAAAAATCCTTAAAAAAATTTACAACGTATACAGTTTGTACATAAATCATATGTAAAAAATTCAGAGTTTTTACACGTTCCAGTGAATTTGTAAAATTCTGCTACTTGACGCAAAAGTTTCTGTTTTTGCACAGAATCAAATCAACTATCAACCACACTATCCCAAAGGCTTTACTTGGCACTTTATTGAAAAAAAAAACTATAAAACATTATTAATACAGTATCTTAATCATGTGAACACACAAAAACAATAATTATAAATATTAGGTTGTCTCTAAACAAGAACTTTTCTTTAAAGCTTTTAGCTAAGCAGTGATATTTTAATGATACTCTTCCAAGCCCAATTTCGATGATAATTTTATTCATACTCTAAAAGATATAAGTGAAGTTCATAGAGCATTCTAAAATTAATATAGATTGACCAATATCCAAGCTCAAAATATATAAGTGAAGCACACTAAGCATTCTATAAAGCCATACTCAAAAGATTTAAGTGAAGAACAAAGAGCATTCTATAAAGCCAGACTCAAAAGATTTAAGTGAAGCGCATGAAGCATTCTATAAATCAATGAAGTACTATGTCATACTAGCATGGTGCATAAAGGAAAAGAAAAAAACACAAAAGACGCATATCATGTGAACAAAACAAAAACCGAGATATACCGATAATTGTTGAAGAAGAAAGATGGGATGCCAACCGGGGCATCCCCAAGCTTAGAGGCTTGGGTATCCTTGAAATATTTTCTTGGGGTGCCTAGGGAATCCCCAAGCTTAAACTCTTGCCACTCCTTATTCTTCTTATATCGATAACTCCTCGATCTTCTAACACTTCATCCACACAAAACTTAACAAAACCCTCGTGAGATCCGTTAGTATAATAAACAAATCACTACCTTTAGGGACTATTGTAAACTCATTCCAATTTCATATTAGCGTTATATCTACTGTATTCCAACTTCACCATGGTTCGTACCCCCCGATACAACCCATAGATTCATCAAAATAAGTGAACAACTCATAGAAAACAGAATCTGTCAAAAACATGATAGTCTAGCAATCTGGAAATTTCGTATACTTATATAAATCCAAAAATTCTGAAAAATTATGAAAAAAAATAAAAAAATTTGCATAGAAGTACTATGTAAAAATTTCAGGATATTTTGCATGTTCCAGTAAAAAATTTAAATTCACGCACTACAGCAAAAGTTTCTGTTTTTGCACCGCACATACCAAACAAGCAATCTAATCATCCTAAAGGCAAATCTAGGCACATTATTTTTATAATACAATGGATATATACCAGGGTATAATTATTTTTGAGAAACTTCCATGAAAAATTCTACATTGTTTCCATGAGCATGAACACAAGTGTTCAAGGTCGACCCTCACTTCTCCAATGCATAACCTTCCAATCACTTCTCTTTTTGAAAAAGTTTTTTGGCATAAGAGGCAAGTAATTTTTTTTGTATTCTGCATTCTAATTTTTTTTGTTTCACCCACAACTAAAGAAAATAAAAAGAAAATAGAAAACAAAATCTACTTAGTGAAGAAAGCAAACAAGCACACACGAGAATATCAACCCCACGCTATTGCTCCCCGGCAACGGCGCCAGAAAAGAGCTTGATAATCCCCAAGTGCAAGGAATCATCGTAGCAATTTCCAAAGGTGGAAGTGATAAGTGTGGAGTGTCAAACCCACAAGGAGCTAAAGGTAAGATCAATATTCTCTGGAGTCCTATCTGCCACTGATACGACTCTACGTACACCGGACGTTTGCTTCCATCTAGAAACAAAAAATAAAACTACATTGTGGGTACGAAGAGGATAGCTTTGCATGATATCGGAGAACTAAAATATAAAAATAGGTGCTGTTATCATAAAGTTAGAATATATTAGAATATATTACAAATAGCGAGTGTGGAATGATGATGGATCGGTGTGCGGAATTATCCTAGGCAATTGTTAACAAGATCAGTAATCATTATTGCAATTTTATGTTAGGGAGAGGCATAAGCTAACATACTTTCTATACTTGGATCATATGCACATATGTTTGGAACTCTAGCAAGCATCCGCAACTACTAAAGATCATTAAGGTAAAACCCAACCATAGCATTAAAGTATCAAGTCCCCTTTATCCCATACGCAACAACCCCCTTACTCAGGTTTAAGCTTCTGTCACTCTAGCAACCCACTATAAGTGAATCATGAACGTATTGCAACACCCTACAGCGGGAATCCTTCACGTGTGCGCGGCAAGGAAGGCACCATAGGACAGCACCAAAATAAAACATACAACTGAAACCAATCTAGATCATCAATCAACCCAAAAGACAAAAGAAATCTACTCAAAACATCATAGGATGGCAACACATCATTGGATCATAATATGTGGCATTAAGCACCATGTTCAAGTAGGGGATTACAGCGGGGTGCGGGAGAGTGGACCGCTTAAAAGAGATGAGGAAGGTGATGAAGATGGTGATGTTGATGAAGACGATCACCGCGGCGATGATTCCCCCGGCGGCACTCCGGCGCCACCGAGAGAGAGGGGGAGAGAGTCTCCCCCTTGTGCTTCCTCCTCCATGGCCTCCCCCCCTAGATGGGGAGAGGTTCTCCCTCTGGTCCTTGGCCTCCATGGCGATGATGGCCCCCTCCGGCTTCCTCCTCCATGGCCTCCGGTGATGATGGCCCCCTCCGGCAGGGTGCCGGAGAGGGCCTAGATTGATTTTTCATGGCTACAGAGGCTTGTGGTTGTGGAACTTCCGATCTCGGTTCTTTTCGGAGGTTTGGGTATTTATAAGAATTTTTGGCGTCGGTCTCACGTCAAGGGGGTGCCCGAGGGGCCCACAAGCCGTAGGGGCGTGCCCTACCACCCAGGGTGCGCCCTGGCAGCTTGTGGCCACCTCATCCACTTCCTGGCCCAGCTCCAGTGCTTCGGGGGTCTCTTTTGGTCCATAAAAAATCATCGTAAATTTTCAGCCCGTTCCGAGAACTTTTATTTCTGCACAAAAATGACACCACGGTAGTTCTGCTGAAAACAGTGTCAGTCCGGGTTAGTTCTAATCAAATCATACCAAAACTATATGAAATTGTTGTAAATATGGCATGAATACTTCATAAATTATAGATACGTTGGAGACGTATCATGAACCAGCAGGTGATAGGCCATAGAAAACAATGTGGTGGTATGGCCATAAAAAATAATGTACTACAGTCCAGTCTCTAGCACGTACAGTACTCCACCTCTTCCTCCGCCTCTCGGTTCATCGCCATCATACTTTCCCCATTCCTGTGTTTTCAGTATCCTGCGAATCAAAGAGGCCCTTAGACTGGTTTAGGTCCGGTCGTTTTTTATAAATGTGTTATGTCCAAAATTTATGAACGTGCTCCGGTTTCTATGAAAATAATCCGGTTTGCATGTAGTAATTTATTTATTTATTTATTCTTATGCGGGGGCTTTGCATGTAACTCGTCAGGTCTGAAATGTAAAGTACGCCGGCATGGTTGCACATGCTCCGAGTCGTGCATGCACTACGACCCAGATGCTCTATGTCCCACGTGTCGGCGAAAGGAAGCACGTAGAAATAGCCTAGGAGTACATATAGGAGGAAAAATGCGTGAAAAAAAAGTACTATGAAGCGTAGCTACGGTTCAAAAAGGAGACCTAAAGTGATGGCAGGTATAGGTCGCACGCCCCCACCTAGTGGTACTCAGTACTAGACGTACGAGTACTCAGTACTCCTATTCTATCAACACGAGTCCCATCTGACAACAACGTTCGTGCTACAGCTAGCTCTTCTCCCTCATTTCTCTCTTCTAATTCTAACTCAGCCGACGTGCAGTGGGCGGGGTGGGGATTTGCCGATAGTCGGTTTTCCCAACTGTGGCCCCAGTGAAAATGCTAAGCCAACAAGCGTTCCCTTGCTTGAGCGGCGTGCCGGGCAGATCGTGTGGGGGTGCGACGCGAATGCGGCTGTCTTTACCTTTATAATTTGTACATAGAAAATGCCAAGCCAATGCGCGATGAGTGGCGGGCCAGAACGACAGTGTGGGGTGCGACACGAATGGCACAGGCGTGCTGTAGTACTTGTTCCACTTTCCCATTTTGAACTCGTGACATGTAGTAACGCTCAGTTTTGAATATATAAGTTTGGTTGTCGCGCCAATATATATACTCCCTCCATGTAGGTTGGGTCGCTGAAGTAAAATTTGACACAAAACACGATGGTGACTAGTCTACCTCCGTCCTGGTTTATTGCTCCCCATCGTAATCTGTGCCAAAATTTGACCATAAATTTGATTAACAAAAGGTTCATGCATGTCACCAAAATTATATCATTGAAAACTATGTTCAAATACAAATCAAACGATATAATTTTTGTTGACATGCACTAACATTTTGTCAGTTAAATCTTTGGTCAAAATTTATTACAAAAGGGACTAATAAACCAGGACCTAGGTACACCAGGACGAAGACAGTGATACTACATATAATTAACGCCAAATAAGAGCAAGGGATCACACATGTCATTTACAAATGGAATAAAAATGCCATACACTAATAAAACATCAAGGCCACAAGGCGATGCAGTGCTGGTTACAGGAGGCGAGAAGAAAGATGCATCCATCGACGACCTCCTCCTCCTCAACTCAGGGCGCCGGCCCACCGAACGACGACTAAGTAGCAGCGGCTTTCGTGGCCAGGTCAACGTGCTTCTCAACAATGGCGTCCAAAGATTCCAGCCGGTGGAAGAAGGCCAACGTCTTTCTATCCTCGCTGGCCTTGTAGTGGCCTATGTAGACTATTTCCTCATAGATGTGGATGTGCAGGTCGACGATTTCTTGCATGGCGAGGTGCTGCACGGCGAGCGCGGCCTCGAGGTGCACATTCTTCGTCGCGACCTCCGGCAGCTGCAGGGCCACCAGTGCTTCAAAGAGTTCGTCACCTTGGAGGCCGATGAGGGTGGCAGGCAACGAGGAGCCTGGGTGCGCGTGCTGGAGGAGTACGGCAAAGTCATCCGCGCGCTTCTTGACGGCGGTGAACTTGCGGATGGAGCCGACCATCATATCACACATGCGAGAGGCGAAGCCGGCGTCGACGAGGGCTATGACGCCGACGGTTGCCAGCACCGTCTGGAAACACTGCGTGGTGCGGGGCCGCAGGCCAGCGTCTTGGACGATCTAGCACAGCCGACTACCGCTCGCGTCCATCGACGCCATGGGTGCTTGTGGCTTCTGGTCACTTGGTCTTGGTCTTGGATTGGAATGGGCAGTGTTGCGCAGAGACTAGGAGTAGATGGATTGGAGTGGTAGGGCGCCTTTATATGAGAGTCCAAACTGCATTGCATTCACATCGTGCTGGCTCCATTCTGCTTCTCCAATTACTTCCCTCTGCATGCTAATTGAATGAGGAGGAATCATTGACCGTTCAACGTTTCGGGAACCGCTACCCTCTCCCTCGTTGGCATTCAAGTTGAACGGTCAAAGTAGCCCTCATGTGTGGATACTTTAGAGCAAGTATAATAAGGTGACATAGGCGGGCTGTAAGACAAAATAATATATTGTTGCTGAGTTGGCAGAGACAGAGGAGGAGAGAGAAGAGAAGCGGGCTACTAACAGCCGGCTGTAGCACGTGCTCCTAGACAGTTTGTGAGAGGGGAGATGGGCCATGTATCAATGAAGTAGTACTTATTTGTATCTCACTATTATACTTGCCGGCTATAAGCTTGGCTATAGATGATGTGGCAACATCTTATAGCCAGCGGCCGGCTATACTATTAACCATGCTCTTAGGGCTACTTGAGCCCAAACTAGCTCAAACTAACTCTAACCCCTGGATCCAAACAGGGCCAAAGAAGACAGAGAGGGTTAGAGTAACAGAGTTGGTAGATACCGTATCATGTTAAATGCTAGTATGCTACTTTGTGTCATGCATGGCAATAAATACTCTATGATAGTACTATGCACTATGGAGATAGTATCATACACTAGTATCATATGCATGATACTACTAGTATATGATACTCCTCACGCTGAGTAGCCTTAATATTTACTCCCTCCGTTACTAAATATTTACGTTGTAGATTCACTCATTTTGCTCCGTATGTACTCATTACAGTGTAGTCACTTGTTGAAATCTCTAGAAAGACAAATATTTAGGAACGAAGGGAGTATTTGCTAACTACAATACCATTGCATGGAACTGACCGCTGCATGCCGTGCTAGGTACTAGTACGTCTCAAGGCATTAAAAACATACACGGCCCACGTCTCTCATTGGTTGATTCCTATTCATGTCTAGAAACAAGAAATGTGGTCGGGTTTGTTTTGGGATTATTTGATTTTCGTAAGATGACTATAACTAGCAATCGCCACAATAACCGTAAGATCTGCATCCGACGGTGGCACCTATTGGACGCAAAAAAAAAATTGTAACACCCCATGTCATTAGCCACAGTAATCACTTTGATAATGACATGTCAGCATGTTTAATAGTGCATAATCATCATTAGCATCATATTGCATTTCAACTTCTAAGTCAGAATTAAATTTAAATGAAAGTGGAAAATAAAAGTTATCCAACATAGAAACTAAAATGTTCAATAAATAACAAATATTCCAGAGACTATTTTAAAATTGTAACCAACAATTAATAAATTAATTAGGTGGCTCTAGCATTACCAAAACAGCAAGGATTAATGCATTTTATTTATTATAAAAATTGTGTGAACTCAAGTTGACTCCAAACCAATTTTTGGTAGTAGCAGATAATGCCTAGTAATTAATGGAACAATTGCCATGTTTTACAAAATCATGTTGTGGCCTGACTAATTATAAAACAGGAGATATGAATAAATAAAAAGAAAAAGACAAATAGAAAACAAAAAAATAAATAAAAAGGAAACCCCCTGGCCCCAGTTGGGCCACGGCCCAGCCAGCGGCCACCAGGCCGGCCCATCATCTCCCCCGGCCTATATGCCCCCCCAGAGACCCCGAAACCCTAGCCTACAGCCACCCACTCCCCTCGCACTCTCCCCCTCCCTCCGATCCCCTCCTGGATCGGGATCGAGCCCGCCGCTCGCCGCCCCGTTGCCCGTCGCCAGCACCACCTCGCCGGAGCCGTGAACCGTCGCCGCCGTCGTCCTCACCTCCTCCCCACGCCGCTCCATCACGCCTCGCCGCCCGGTCATCTACAACGCCGGTGAGGCCCCGGGCCTCCCCCCCTCTCTGCTCCCGCACCTCGCCGCGCACACCACGTGCCTCGCATGCGCCGTCCGTTGCGTCCCCGTGCACGTCTCGCGCCCGCCTCGCCCGCGGCCGCTCGCGTCACCGTCGTCCACCTCTCCCGCGTTGCTCTGCTTGCTGCTCACCGGCCACGCCCGCTGCTCCCGCCGCCTCTGCTCCCCGCATCCGCCCTGCTCGGTCGCGCTCGCCGCGGCCCCTGCTCTGCTCGCCACCCTCCGTGCACGCCCGCATCCCTGAGCCCCGCGGCTACCGCCCCGCGCCGCGCCTCCTCCCCTGCTAGCTGCTGCTGCTTCTACTTCGCCTCGCCGCGGGCCACTGCCCCTTGGCCCCCCCTCCGTCGCCCCCTGCTGGCCTGCTGCCGCTGCAGCTCGCCGGCCCTGCCGCCTCCCTTGGCCTTGGCCGCCGGCGCCGGCGTGCGCCGAGCGTGCCCAACGCCCCCGGGCACGCGCCCGCGCCCGCGCCTGTTCGCCCGCTAACCGGCGCCCGCAACGCCCCTGTGCCGCTGACAGAGCGGGCCCACGCCTAGAAACGTTTTAAAATAAATAAATAAATAAAAATAAAATGAATTGTTAGAATTAATAATTAATTAATTAATTAGCAAATTAATTAAGATAATTAACTCTGATTAGCTTAATCTAATTAATTAGTTAGTTAATTAAACAATGATTAGTTAGTTAAACCCTAATTAACTAATCAGTCAATGACAGGTGGACCCCACCTGTCAGGTTGACTGCTGACGTCATGCTGATGTCAGCATACACTGTTTCGGATAATGTTTAATTAAATAAATAATTAAATTCCAGAAATTAATAAAAACTTTAGAAAATCATATTAAATAATCCCTAACTCCGATGAAAATACTTTATACATGAAACTTGCTCAGAATTCCGATAAGAACCCGAATACGCCCTCCGTATTCCTGTCAGATGCCTCTAGCTATAAGAACATTGAACTTTTAGACCGATTTCGATAAATGAATAGTGCCCAAACTTAATTAAATAAATCTGAATAAATTCCTAAATTAACTAAATCATTTAGTTATGCAGTAGAACACCCCGGCATATCATTTAGGCATGTCATACATATTGTTTGCATTATTGCCGTGAATTTATTGTTTCTCTCCCCCTCCTTCTCTCTCGATAGACACCGAGACCGACGACGCTGCACCTGGGTACGACTACACTACCGACGAGCAGCCCGTTGACGACCCCTCTCTCTTGCCAGAGCAACCAGGCAAGCCCCCCCCTTGAGCATCCAGATATCGCCCATTCTATTCTCCTGCTTGCATTAGATTTTGCTACTGTTAATGTATGCTCCTATTCTGATGCATAGCCTGCTGTTGTAACCTGCTCATTGTTACCTTACCTGCCTATGATAAACTGTTTAGTATAGGTTGGTAGTGAACCATCAGTGACCCCACCACCTTATCCTTGTTGCCCCTGCTTGATCATCGACGACTCGATCAACGTGATCGTCGACCAGAGACCGACACCTCACTTCACACCCCCTTTAGTTGTACGACTCTGCGTAGTAACTATCGAGTGCCGAGGGTGATACCTCGTAACGCACTCCCGATGAATACTCTGTAGTGTAGCAATTCGATCGTGGTCATCGAGGGTGGTTCCTCCTTCTCCACTTCTGATACGACTCTGTCGTGCGACCCCTCAGTGTGAACCTCGAGGGTGATGCCTCATACGTTCACCCTGATGATTTCATCGAGTGGAATCCGTCGATGGTGATTCCTCGGGTTTCCCCCTTGATGTTATGACCACACGATTACTTGACCTTTGTTACAGGCGGGTCCACCCTGGTGGGTACCCGCTGGGGATCTATGATGTCGGGTGTGCCGGAAGGGCACTCGAGTGTGATATTGTGGCGGAGCATCAGAGACTCTGATTGTCTCCGTGTGATACTAATTGAGCCTATTGGATTTGGGTTTGTGATCTGAGTGGGTCGACGTGCCCTATACACACTACCACCACGCGGGATAATGGTTATGGGACCCTCTGCGATGTACGTTTCTCCCGAAAGCTCGTCTGACGTCATGATTCACCGTGCGGGCTGATTCTCGGGATTGGGCTGGATACTTCACTGACGAGTTCAGTGTCACGCCTGCACCCCGGCCAGTCTCGCAACGCGCAGGGTGCCCAGGGCGATGGCCCAAGACCTCTGGGTGCATAGGTTAGTCCGGCGTGCTGACCTCTCTGCCGACCCTAGGTAGAGCGCTGCTTCGTGTTGATCTTCCGAGGATGGGCATTACCCAGCAAGTGTGTCCGGCCAGAGTTGATCGAGCGTGTTGGGTAACAGTAGTGCACCCCTGCAGGGATGAATCATCTATCGATAGCCGGTCCTACGGTAAAGGACGCTCAGTTTGTGTATCCCGATCTACTACTTGAACTGGATACTTGTTACTTAATTGAAGCTTCGGGATCGCTTTCTCGCTTGGGAGTCGAGGAAGGATCTCTAGGCTTGCTTCAACATGTTTGCTAAATAAAATGCTATTCTACTCTCTTCTACTGCTGCAAGATGATGGCCTCGTGAAGATGTTTGAAGATGCTAGTCTTCGATAGGACTAGGCCTTCTCTCTATTCTGGCATTTCTGCGGCCCAGTCCACTTATACAGCCTTTCTCCATTGATAATGTTGCATATGTAGTATAGATCCTTGCTTGCTGAGTACTTCGGATGAGTACTCATGGTTTCTTTACTTTCTCTTTTCCCCATACCCCACCTTGATGATACATCAGACGATGGAGTCCAGGAGCCAGATGCCACCACAGGAGCTTACTACCAGGAGGGTCCAGAGGGCACTTACTACTGGATCGAGCTAGCCGACCAGGAGTAGGATCGAAGGCTCCCAGGCAGGAGGCCAACGCCTTTCGATCTAGTGTCGCTGTTTGTGCTAGCCTTCTTAAGGCAAAACTTGTCTAACTATGTCTGTACTCAGATAATATTTGTATGACTGACTTTTGTAATCAGATCTTTGGATCCCTGGTCTGTAATATTGTGGATCTCCGTTTAAATTGTGTTAGAGTTGTGTTGTGATATCTTCCCGTGAGTCCCTGTGCTTGATCGTACATGTTTGCGTGTATGATTAGTGTACGATTGAGTCGGGGGCGTCACAACAATAGAAAAGAATTGCCACAAAACTGCCACACTACACACCACCCCTACACATAAGACTGCCACGCGAGCGTTCGCAACTGCCACTTTCGGGTTGCGCTTGGCTCTTTGCCTCTTCGAGAAGTCGAACAATGATGTTACTACTTCTATAGTATCGAATCAACTGCTGCATGTCCCGTCCACCGCGTGGGCGAGGGAGAGCTTGTTGTAGGAGTAGTAAAAGCAAAAGGCTCTCCTCGTCTACGAGCCACCGTGCGCATGGGCGAGGGAGAGGGCGTACTACTAGTAATCAAGCTTCTCCTTGTTGTACGAGTTGACGCGACACATCATAGCACGAGCCCCCCAGGCTTGCCTCTAAACTTGGCTAAAAGACACACATTGTACAATATTTGCTGCAACCTCTAACATTTACCCCACCACAAATTAAAATATATAGTATTCCTCTCTTGACTAGATGAGCGTGCACACTACAATAACCAGGATGATAGGTAGGGCCAGAAGATTATTTTAATAAAAAATGCTTCGAGACGGCCTCATAGCATGGAGCCGACTCCAACGATTTTAAGCTTAGAGGCATGGTACACGCTATCCTAGACTATGTTACTATACTACCTCCCCTACACATGAAACTGCCACACGAGCGTTCGGGTTGTGCTTGGCTCTTCGCCTCTTAGGGAAGTCGAACAATGATGGTACTACTACAGTGGAGTACTACTAGTATGCTTCTGGCCATCTGACACCGAATGAACTGCTGCATGTCCACCGCGTGCGGGAGGGAGAGCATGTAGCGAAAGCTTCTCCTAGTCCTGCGAGCCACCACGCTCATGGGCGAGGGAGAGGGCCTTGTAATCAAACTTCTCCTTGTTGTACGAGTTGACGCGACACATCAAAGCAGTGCACTCGATATATTTCAATAATTTGCGTTTACCAATGCATTAATTACAACGCATGCATGCATGCCGTGACTTTCCTTTTGATACTTGCATGTGTTGATTTAATGCACCTTGAAGTAGTATGAATATGTGATGGTAAAACTTTCTAATGCCCCAGCCCTAAAGCGAGAGATGGTGGTGTACGAGGAGAGCGAGATCATGCCGATGGAATAGGGCCCGACGATGGAGCTCTCTATGGTCTCTATGGACCTCACGTTGCTCCACTGCCTCTTGTGCTTCCACCCCTTGAAGCCTCCAGTGTATGAGGTTCGAATACACCTCGTCCGTTCGGCTGATCGAGCAAGGTGCAGGTTTCTTGATTGATGTGCTATTCGATTGATTTGTGCAATGCAAGGGAGGGCACCTGGCCTACACAGACTGCCGCGACGAGCGCCCCAGGAACCAGCGGCAGTGCCAGAAGTGCGAGCGCGGCGGGGGCTTCGACTTGCAGAACACGGCGATGGACGCCGTCCTCTCCTCGGTGAGGGTGGAGTGCCCGCATGAACGCTGTGGGCTCTACGCCACTTACCACAAGCTCGCCGATCACCAGAGCGTGTGTCCGCTCGCGCCCTGCAAATGCCCCATGCCCGTCTGCGGCTACGAAGGCCCGCTGCCGGTGCTCCCCCACCACATCAGCACCTTGCATCCCATGCCCGTGCACAGGATCCAGTATGGCAAGGTGCTCCAGCTGCAAGTGCCAGTGTCGGAGCCGCGGCTCTTGCTGTTCGCAGAGGAGGACGGCCACGCGTTTTTCGTTGTCGGCGGCGTGCTCGACATCGGCACGCCTATCACCGCGTCTGTCGTCTACATCAGAGTGGGGGCGTCCCCAGCGCCGCACTACGCAGCCAAGCTGTGGGCGAACGGCCCGCCGGGGGAGCCCAAAGGCAGGACTGACGCCGTCAAGGTGGAAATCGAGGTGACAAGCAGCAAGGATCCCGGCGCAGTCCCCGTGGAGGAGCTGACCTTCTTCACAGTTCCGCCCAAGCTACTGGCTGGGGCTGGGTTGTCGAGGACGGTGTCCCTCCACATTCAGATTGACAAGCTCACCATAAATGATTCTATAGTGCCTTCTGTTTATCTTAGTAATATGCTAATATAGGGGTTAGCTTGGTCTACTTTAGCTTAAGAGATGGTGGATTTTGGTGGCGATGCAGCAATTACTTCGACATCTGATCAGCAGTTAAAGTAATTTCCAACAGTCGAACGGATATTTTGTGTCTGTTGGATATAAAGATTCTTTGGGTAAGGAGTATAAGCTGCTTATATGCTTGTTTGTTGAGGAAGTGTTGCATACTTCTGCGAGTTAACGCGACACATCAAAGTAGTAGTACTACTACTAGTAGTACTCACCCGATTGTGCACCAGGCAGACGAAGCTCGTGCCGTGTTGGTGCCGTCTGCGGCCCACACATTAACCAAAACCTCGCGCCTCCAGCTTAGCCTCCGCGTTTTAAACTTCTCAATCTCAAGGCCATGGAGCAACGGGAACCTATGATAGAGCCAATCGGATGGTTGAGAACACTACAATTTGTAGCTACAGATGCGTGTGTGAGAGAGGACGAGTGCGTGCGTGCACCTCTTCTCTTCATGTATAACGTAATAAACTCAGAGTACAAGTGTATGTGGGTGGCATCAACCTAGAGAGCTAGAGATGGTGCGTGCGAGAAGTCCCGAGAGACTAGGTGTGTGTGTGGGAAAGAGGGAGAGAGATGATATGTGTCGATGTAATGCGTGTGAAAAAAAGACTAGTCTATAGATCGCCACGAGGCTATTCCTGGCGAACGCCCCAATAACCGTAAGATATGTATCCGACGGTGCCAGTTATTGCACGTACACAGCAGTAGAAAAAGAAGTATCATGGCATATTACAAAACTACTACACCACGGCCGAGAATGCGTGCCCACGTTACGCCATCCGAGAATAGTGCCGCACTTCGAAACTAGAACCGTCAATAAATTTTGAGCTTGCGTCTCGTCACATTCCAAATTACTACCACACTATATTTAATTGCAAACTTGTTCACACAGATCAAAACCTAAATGGTTTCCCACTTAGGAGCGTATTAGTACTCGGTTATAAATACTCTACTCCAAGATGACTGCACATTCCTACTCAACTCCTCATCCACAAAAACAAACAAGTGTTTCATCGTCGTTCCCTTGAGTCTGCCATGGCCCGCATGAGTTCTGGGTCGAGAGATTACTACCAGGGAGTGGCGAGCATGGAAGTGGAAGCACGAGAGATGTCTCGCCTCGCCATGAAAGCACCCGACATGTCCCGTCGCGCCGTCGTAGCAGCACATAGGTCCCCCCGCGCCGCCGAACAGCACAGAGGTCCCATCGCGCCGTCAATGCAGCAGACTGGTCCGGCCACGCCACGGAAGCAGCAGAGATGTGCCGCCACGCTGCGAATGCAGCAGGGAGGTCCTCCTATGCCGCGGTGGCCTGGGAAAATGTCTCGCGGGCAGGTGAGGACTCTCACAGGCGCATGCGCGCTATGCTCGATGGCCTGATGGGGCGGATCTCCGGCTGGATGAAGCTGCAGGACGAGATGAATGCCTCGTTTAAAAATGCTATCGGCGTCATCTGACGACTAGGGGAGGACAAGGCGAAGCTCCGCACCGAGCGCGACCTGCTAAGGGCGAAGATCGCCAAAAGGGTGAAGCAGGCGGAGGAGACCGCTGCCTTGTTGAAGAGGACGGGCGTCATCGTCAAGAAACTTATGGACGAGAATGCCATGCTCCGCATCGAGCGCGAAAGGCTGGTGTATGAATCCGTGGATGCTGCCAAGCAGCATATTGAGGACATGAAACTGATGAAAGATATCATCGCCGCTCGTCACGAGAACTAGTCTCCGTGACCTGCAGCGCATCAAGAAAGTAGAGATCAGTGAGCCAGATCATTGTATGCGCCTTCCTTCTTCTTTTGCCCTTGTGTATTTCGGGCGTAGCCGCATGTGGCTTTTTTAACTATCTTCCTAAATATGTAAGACAATTATTATCCACTATCATTGTCCTTATATATTCATCAGTCTTGCTATAAGTTGCAGTAGATGCTATATAGGTCCATCGGATCTTACATCAATATCCGTGCAAAATTTTCTTTTCAGATTTTCTTTTTTCTCTCTTAAATCTCAGTCGAGTGAGACATAGCCACGCCATTAACCAGGGGCTTGGGCGCCATTAATGGAGACGTTGGGAGAGAGGTGGGCGTCAGATGGAGGTCAAAGGGCTCTCCTCCCGATAAGCACGCGCAGGGGTCTGACCGCACGCCTCCCGTACTCAAATAGCTACCCCGCAATGCCTCCTAGCCAATAAAAAAAGGGGACGCATGGCGGCACGTAAATGGTAAGTAGAACACCCACGGTTTCAATAATACTTGTGTTTCCGATTGTAACGTGACAGCACTTGTTCCAAAATGACTTTGTTGATTGTTAATGTGTGTGCCTTCGCAAACTGGACAGCAAAATTACCACAGCATGTTGGTGCCATGTCATGACACCAAGCCAAGTTTCATGAGTGTTTTGGATTTACAGGAATTAGAAAACTAAGTTTCTCAATGTTTCTGGCCGAGCCACGACGCCCAGATGTTTGAATTTTAGTCCCATTTCTTGCATGAGACCTAGAAATTCACCCGAGGACACACATGTGATTTTTCAACCAACTTTGGTGCACTGGAGCATGTGCTTGTAGTTCAAATTTCAATTATGCACATTAAATGACCAGAAACTCAATTAATGTATAAAAAAGGCCAAACGAACCCAGAATAATTACAAAATTTAACACGACATTCATATAGTTCTATGTTGCCTCTGTAAAGAAAATCAGGGGGGAGGCAGCGTATATCATTTCGCACACAAAGGTGACACATTCCCTCTCAGAACCACGAGCCTTCTTGAGAGAAGCTCCGGTTTGCAAGAAGCTTATACCAAAACTTGTTCCAATTCGGCCAAATTTTTTACCACAACATGTTAGTGCCATGACATGACACCATGCCAAGTTTCATGATTTTCAGGCGAGTTTTGGATTTACAGGAATTTAAAAACCAAGTTTCTCAATGTTCTCGGCCGAGCCACGACGCCCAGATGTTTGAATTTCATTCCCATTTCTTGCATGGGACCTAGAAATTCACCCGAGGACACACATGTGATTTTTCAACCAACTTTGGTGGACTGGAGCATGTGCTTGTAGTCCAAATTTGAATTATGTACATTAAATGACTAGAAACTCAATTAATGTATAAGAAAGGCCAACCGAACCCGGAATAATTCCAAAATTTAACAAGGCACTCATATAGTTCTATGTTGCCTCTGTAAAGAAAATCAGGGGGGAGGCAGCGTATATCATTTCGCACACAAAGGTGACACGTTCCCTCTCAGAACCATGAGGCTTCTTGAGAGAAGCTCTGGTTTGCAAGATGCTTCTACCAAAACTTGTTCCAATTCGGCCAAATTTTTTACCACAGCATGTTAGTGCCATGACATAACACCATGCCAAGTTTCATGATTTTCAGGCGACTTTTGGATTTACAGGAATTTAAAAACCAAGTTTCTCAATGTTCTCGGCCGAGCCACAACGCCCAGATGTTTGAATTTCATTCCCATTTCTTGCATGGGACCTAGAAATTCACCCAAGGACACACATTTGATTTTTCAACCTACTTTGGTGCACTGGAGCATGTGCTTGCAGTACAAATTAGAATTATGCACATTAAATGACCAGAAACTCAATTAATATATAAAAAAGGCTAAAAAAACCAGAATAATTCCAAAATTTAACACGACACTCATATAGTTCTATGTTGCCTCTGTAAAGAAAATAAGGGGGGGAGGCAGCGTATATGGTTTAGCACACAAAGGTGAAATGTCCCCTCTCGAAACCACGAGGCTTCTTGAGAGAAGCTCCGGTTTGCAAGAAGCTTATACCAAAACTTGTCCCAATTCATCCAAATTTTATACATATGAAAACATGGTTTAGATTATCCCGAACTTCTCGCTACCTAGACCAATGTACTGTGATTTGAATTCAACATAAAATGGATACAAATATTTGAATTGGAGATCGTATGGTACATGTAGTTCATATTTAAATATGATTACTACTATATGCATGTTTTCTATTATCAAGATAATATTTAAATGATGGTATAACTTGACAACAATCATATTCAAATAAGGAAAATTGATTCAAATTTAGTCCATATGGTAGACGACAATATATATATTCATATGGTGGAGTAAAATGTTCATATAAGATGGAAGATCAAATTGTAGGACTACATCCATTGTAAACCACAAGATCACCTAACGATATATTCGAATTCAACATAACGTGGATTCAAAAATTGAAATTCGAGATCCTGGCATTTGTAATCATATAAAAAGGGATATGACCTTTGTTGTGGTGGGAATTGATTTGTTTTTTGTTGTTGTTGAGGGAAGTGCGAATTGATTTGGTACTGTACATGCTAATATTGTTCTCCCAATTTTTTTACATTTTTCTTGTAGTTTTCCAATGGCATTTATAGCAATATAGTAAAAGGGGACATGACTCTCTTGTGTCTTGTATGAATTGTTTTTTTTGTACACGTTAAGTTTGTTCTGCCGAACATGGAATCCGCGCCTTGTTATCCCGAAATTTTCAAGCTCGAGTATTTTTTGTCTCTTCTGATGCGAAACTCCCGCCTCTTCAACCCGCGCCACGTTATCCCGAAATTTTGACGCGCACGAAAACTCCCTCCTCATCCAAAATCGGTCCCGCAGTGCAGACACGCGAAATCCACCTTCTACCCCTCAGCCGGAAGTGCCGCCTCGATGTCGTGTGGTCAAAACCGGTGGGGGTACGTTCATAACTTACCCCACATTTCTGACAAGCGTGTCCCTAAGCCATGGCTCCCCCTACCTTCCCCTTCGTACCCTCCATTTGTACACCAAGGCCGCCAAAACCCGAGAAACCCCACGCTCCTTCGTCGGCCTCCCGATCGCCGCCGAGCCAGAGCCTCTTCCCTGACGACGTCGTCCACAACAACAGCTCGACGTCCCTCATATACCGCACCGGATGAGGATCCGTCATCGATCTCGTCGTCCCGCCGGATCAGCCGCCCCATCCTCCACCTCCAAGGAGCTGCCCCGATGTTCGCCTCGTCTATCGCGCCACCTCCATCCCC
The DNA here is from genome assembly GCA_011799875.1 of Thinopyrum elongatum. Taxonomy (NCBI): domain Eukaryota; kingdom Viridiplantae; phylum Streptophyta; class Magnoliopsida; order Poales; family Poaceae; genus Thinopyrum; species Thinopyrum elongatum. Next base: position 451,042,981 of record CM022297.1, read on the forward strand.
ACATCAACGTCTTAACCTGCCCCACCGGAACCGCAACACCCTCACTAATTCCTCCGATGAAGCCGAGGCCTACTCGGCGCCACCAACGAGGTTCTGCACTGACCACTGCATTTTATCTTTTATTCGATCTCACGGGGTTGCTGGTGCTCGATACCGAGCAGCCATGGCGGGTCTCCATCAATGGCGCCGTCGCCGACCGCTTCCTCCATGGTGTCTCTCCCCCATGTCATTGCTTCCTCGGCGGTGACTTCCACACTAGCAGTAGCTGCTGCTGCTCCGGCTCTCGCTCGTGCTGTGGCTCTGCTCCGGCTCTCGCTCACGCTGCGGCTCTGCTCTTGCTGTCGGTCGTGCTGCTGCACTGCTCTTGCTTTCATTCGCGCTGCTGCTCTGCTCTGCTCTTGCTGTCGGTCGCGCTACTGCTCCACTCTTTCTCCTGTTCGTGCTGCTGCTCTGCTCTTGCTCTTGTTTGGCTGCTACTCTACTCTTGCTCTCGTTCCTGCTGTTGCTCTGCTCTGCTCTTGCTCTTGCTTGCGCTGCTACTGCATGACCTGCGACAGCTTCAGGAGTTGCTACTTTAGCACTCGCTCGCGGTGCTGCTGCATAAGCTGCTCTCTGCTAGTGCGTTCCTTGCTCGAGCAGCTGCTGATTTAGATCACTACTTCTCTGCTACCAGTGCTCGAACGCCCTGAACTTCTACTGCAGTGCTCTGCTACTAGTTCAATCAGTTTTGTCAGTAAAATTCAGTTTCGACAGTAAAATTCAGTTTCGAATGTAAAGTTTAGTTTCTTCAGTTAAGTTCAGAGTCAACAGTATTTACAACATCTGTCGGAGTGGCCGTGGCACGGCTGATGCATTTTACATCTAACACTTTTTGGTGATGTATTTCACATCATCTATTGCACATGCTATTAGACTCCCACTTCAGATTAACGTTGTCTGTTTTGTCCTGCTTCAGCCTCGCCCTCGTACACCTCACCGGAGCTGCTCCAACGATGGACCTGTCCATCACAGTGGAGCAGTACCCTCAGCGCCGTCTCCAGAGGCCTTAGATCTTCTTCACCGCCTCCGACAGTCACACCGGCATCACCATCCTCCACGTCCAACCCAATGATGATGAGGCCGACAAGGCTATGCCAAAGAGGTTGTACACTCATCGCATCACTTTGTTACTCTACATTCATGTCAATCCCTCAGGGATCCTTTTGTTCAAAGCAGTTGCAAATCTAGAAAGAAATGAATCATGGTCACAAAGTTAACAGCGAGAAAACTAAATGCTCTTTTGAACCACAATTTGAATCGGTTTAGCAAGATAGCCATTGTATGATATTCATGTGGACCAAATCTAAGCTCACAAAATATTTCAAGGGCAGGGTTCAGCCTGTTGTAGACTGCCTACTAGAATCGCCACTGGTTCAAAGAAAAAGTGAAGGAAAAAATAGGAATTGGAAACTTTACTATGGTACTAGTATTCATGCATTTGGTTAGAAGGAATGGAGCAAAGCAAAACTGGAGGATTTTGTTTCCTTTGGTGTCTATTTCAAAGAAAAAACATCGGAATTTTAATATCCACTTGGACGTCCTTTTCAAATTAATATGCATGAAGAACAGGACTAAGTGCATTAACGGCATAATAAGATTCTTATTTTACATTTTCCTGTGGTTTGACTTTAATTTGACCATGTTTCTCCATTCCTGTGTTCTTGCAATTCATGTGAACCAAACACCCAGGTTGACAGAAATCCTATGTTTGCAAATGCTCTGTTTTGCACGTGCATTCCTATCCTATTCCTGTGTTTTTCATGTCCCTGCGTTTTTAGAATCCTCCAATTCTAAGGAGCCCTTACAGATTTACTTCATTTTCAGATAGGTGTCAAAGAAAACTCTGTGTGTTTTGTCCCGCTCCTGCCATGCCATCATCCACCCCACCTGAGGTGCACCATCGACGGAAGCGTTCACGGTAGCAGAGATTCCCCCTGCAGACCTTCTTTCGCCGCCTCAGATCATCTTCCCCATTGTCAGCAGCCACGCCAACTGCATTACCATCATCAACTAAGCAGATGAACCAGAGGACTACACAGATCCGGAAGAGAGGTCGCACTCTTTCGTGTCTGCTTACATTATACATCGGTTATTATTACCTGCTACTTTATCGTCCTGTTCACCTCTTAGACTCAGAGTCAGGTCCAAACTAATGTTCCAACTTGAGTTTTAAAATGCCCGTTGGGCACATATCGAGGCAGCAACGAATAGTATATGTCTACTATCTGGTTCATCTGGGGTCTTCGATGTGGTTCATGTTCGGTGGGCTACAAACAGTAGATGAGCCATCGTCTATCTTTTTAAACTGAAGCTATCATCTACCTGCTATCATTAGTTTTGCATCTATCCACTCGTTTGCTATCATCAGTCTTGATTTCTGCATGCACCCCTTAGGCCTTACATAATCTAACTATGCTTTCTTATTATGTATGTCAGTTATTGTACACAATCATACTGAACATGTAGAGAAAAAGAGAAGACCATTGCGTGGGAATATAATGTCATGTAGACGCCGCTCCATGGTGGGCGAAGTGGGGGCCCCCCTCCCCCCATTCCAGATTGTAATACATAGGAAGATAACTGTTCAGATGGGGATTCAGAGGGAGCCGACCACTCCTATTTACCCCCTGAGGTGTTTGCTCTAACCTGGCATACTGATGTTGGTCATATCATGCATATGGCGCCTCGCATTGCTTACTTTATACATCTTATATGTCATCAGCTTAGTTTAGATTTGCTTTGTGTGAATGCCACCTATTTGGTTTCTATATCATACTCCCTCCGTTCCTAAATATTTGTCTTTTTAGAGATTTCAACAAGTGACCACATACGGAGCAAAATGAGTGAATCTACACTCTTAAATATGTCTATATACATCCGTATGTGGTAGTCCATTTGAAATCTCTAAAAAGACAAATATTTAGGAACAGAGGGAGTATATGTGAATTATGCAATGCCATCTTCTTTAGCCAGGCATCATATATGTGAATCATGCAATGCCATCCTGTTTAGCCAGTCATCGTATATGTGAATTGTATCGTGCCATACTATTTTTTTCATAATGTATTCCATTTGTCAAGAATGTTTGTACATTCATCTACTCTTCCTGTGCATCAGCCATTTGAGTCGGTGATGGGAAAATCTGGAGTGAACACAAGGTCTTCTGAGCAGTCAGTGCTACCTGTCGATGCAGATTTCTTGCTGGTTACAGATAGCTCCTCAACGGGGGATTCAGAGACAGATGACCAGTCATATTCCCCCCCCCCCCCGAGGTGTAAGCTCTAACTTGGTAGGGTTATATTACTCATATCATCCATATGGTGTCTTGCATTGCCATGCCATCTGCTTAGATTAGACATGCTTTGTGTGAATGCCTCCTGTTTGCTTTCTATATCAGATATGTGAATTATGCAATGCCATGTTTTTTAGCCAGTTATCATACATGTGAATTATGCACCGCCATCCTGTGTAGCCAGGCATCATATATGTGAATTATCTCATGCCATCCTTTTTTTTCATTACGTATTCCATTTGTCGACAATCTGTGTATATTGCACTGTTCAAGATATCTTCCGATATTCTGATAAATCGGCCGATTTATCGCTTACCTGTGTCTAACCGATAAGATAAATTGGCTGATAAATTAGCCGATATGCCGATAAATCGGCCGATATGCCGATAAACTGGCTGATTTACCCCGTATCATGGGTCGACCGGTAAGCTCCCGATAAGCGATATCCCCAACATTGGTATATTGAACTACTCTTCATGTGTATCAGCCATTTGAGCCGGTTATGGAAAAATCTGGAGTGAAAACAAGGTCTTCAGAGCAGGCAATTGTACCTGTTGAAGCATATATCTCGATGGTTACAGATAGCTCCTCAAAGGAGGATTCAGAGAAAGATGACCAGTCCTATATCCCACCTGAGGTGTATGCTCTAACTTGCAATGTTTATATTTCTCATATCATGCATATGGTGTCTTGCATTGCTTAGTTTAGACATCATATACACAATATTCAATGCCATCTGCTTAGTTTAGAGATCATACATGTGAGTGCCAGCTGCTTAGTATATGAATCAATTATGTGAATTATATCATGCCATCCTGTATACTTAGACAACATGTATGTGAATTATTTCATCCCAACCTATTTTAGAAAGACATCATATAGTTTTGTCATGTCATCCTGTTTAGATACTCATCATATGTTGAATTATGCCATTATATCCTGTTAAGTTATCCATCATATATCTGAAACTGTGTCATGCTATCCTGTTTAGTTAGCCATCATATATGTGAAATTGTGTCATGCTGTCCTGTTTGGTTAGAGAACATATATGTGAATTACCACATCTGTCTATCAATACAATGTCTGTACATTCAATTTCTTTTCTTGTTTATCAGCCATTTGAATTGGAGGGGGTGACGGCAGTATCTAAGGGAGTAAAAACCCGTTCTTCACAAAAGACAGTGCTACCCGTCGATGCAGATAGAACCATGGTTGTACTAGCCCATGAACTAGCCCCACCACACATAATCGAGACTCTTCCAGATTGTACACTTACACCGTTGGACAGAGAACCAGCTACACCCCATCTAACCCCAACCCCAGCAGATAGTAACCCACTTCTAGTTGACACACCACAATGTCCACCACAGAGTACCCCCACACGAGCAGTTTGTAAAGCAACTGCAGTGCCCAAAGCACGAAGACCACCACAGCGAACCCAAACTCCACGTTTAAAGTAGAAGAGCAACTGGTCTCAGGTCAGATTCCGTAGCTATGGTCCATACTCCTTTGCGCTTGCATCACTGTATTTACTCATACCAACTAATTTCGAATTTGAAGGATCCAATTGAAACTCCAATGGCGCAACAGGTATGTTTTAAACCTATTTCTTTAACTGGATTGCTGTTCTAACTTCTTGCTCTATGTTGATTTTAGTTTCAGTTGTATAAATAGTTGTTCTCATGTCACGCATATTACAAGTGTTGCCAGTGCTGTGTTGTTTCCCACACTTATATTCTGTCTATGCTGCCGTGTCTTAAAAAGATATGATTTGAACTGTGTCTCTATCTTGATTTGGCAACATAAACTAGAATGATATAGACAATACAGTGACCATAGTACATAGATATATGTTTGTTTCATGCTGTTATCCTGTCCACCTTACTACTGAACCGGTTACCAAAATGAGTTTCATATACTACATGCTAAACCTGTGATGTGTATGCTTGTTTTTCTTGTAGAATGCGAACATAATATTGGAGAAGAGCACCCCATTATGCAATGGTAGAGAAAGTAATGCAGATAAGGTTCAAGATAGTGAGACAACCCTGTTGGTCTCCAAGAAACGTGATAAAAACTATCTTGTAGACAGTGAGACAACCCCAAAGTCCTGTGTTGATGTAGTGTTCGAGTTACTGGCCACTACCGCTGGTAGAAGCTCTTCGAACTCGCTGCCTGAATCACTTCAGCTTCTTCAGTCTTAGCTACAAGTTGAAAGACATCAGTCAGCTATGCTACGGCAAGAAGCCGAAGGACTGAGGAAGTCCCTGTAGAATTCAGATGCATACTTTCTGGTGCAACAGCAAGCGCTGGACGATTTTAGCGCCAAACAAGAGAAAACTAATAAGCTTGCTAAGCTTCTTGCCAGCATGGTGGGTATCCAGGATATCGTTTCTTGAGCTCTTCTGAAGTGGTTTCAGTTCTGGAATTGTTTTGCTGCCGCGTTTATTTTCACTTGTGGCCAATTTAGACACCCGGTGTATGTAATATGTTGCTTTGTTCACTATATTTGCACTGATGGCGAACTTTGATGCCCAGTGGATGTAATATTTGTAATAGCCGTAATAGCCTAGCGTAAGTTGCTTGCTTATTTATTTCCTTATTGTGTTGTTTATTTTTTTGCTTGTAGTCGCTGCAATTCTTTTTCCGCGGTAACCTTTTTATTTAGAACTAGGCCACAATAACCATGGGCAACATACGGACCGTTGTAACCAGGGTCCTGCTGCCTGCTGTAGTGGGCATCCTAAGGTCCGTATGATCCATGGGCCTTCTACGGGCCATAGATTTAATGGGACATCTACGGGCCGTATGATCGATTGGCCAAACATGGGCCGTACCTTCCTGGACAATTAACGGACCGCAATATGGGCCGTAAATGGGCTATAATGGGAATCCTCTATTTATGGGCCGACCATAGCGGGCCGTTAATAGGCCCATGTGTACAATGGGCTTAATTCTATAGGCAGGCATAACAGGTCGTTAATGGGCCATATTTGATGACGCTATGAAAATGGCCCAATGGATTAAAGGGCCACAGACGGGCCGACTTTAACCACGGGCTGAATATATCCCACAAGCGAAACAGGTCAGTAACGGACCATAAGTAATCGAATGCCGGAAATGAGCCCAATAATAAATGGGCCCTTAAAAGGCCGAAAGATAACACGGGATGAAACGGCCCAATAGAATAATGGGCCGTTAATGGGTATAAAGCGATATACTGTTCATTATGGGCCAGTTTCACCACGGGCCGTTTATTGGCCAAGATTTACAAAGGGCCTCATATGGGCTGAAAGATGTCATGGGCCATACATGGGCCAAAAGTTACAACGGGCGAGAATCATATTGGACGACCCATATGGCGCTACTAGGCCTAATTAGAGTAGGCTATAACGGGCCGTGAGTTAGCGGGTTGTAAATGGGCTATATGCGAGCAGGCCGTTAACAGGCCTTCCCTGGGCTGGCCCTCTATACCTTTTAACTAAGTCAAATGGGCCGGCCTTTTAACCTGAATGGGCCACTGTTGGGCCGAGCCACGTATCGATGTATCATAGGCGCGTCCCCTCCATTCGGTGGATGACATCTATCCTAGCACTGAGCTGACACGTGGATACTCCGGCGAATGAGAATTTTACACGTGGAAAATCCCCATTGGTCGGGGCTGTTAACGGATTATCGTATCCAAACCGGAACCCAATAGCTTAACAGCGACCCGTTATGGTGGATGTCACGTGTCGGTTACCCTTGACGAAAATACTTCCATGACGCGCGATTTATTGTCATGGAAGTGGACACTTCCGTCATGATAATTTTGGTATTGTCATGGAACACTTCTACGACAACACAGGTATGACTATCTTGATTCTGTCATAAATCGTCATGGATGTACATGCATGACAGAAAACGTGACCTACTGTGACAAACACGTATCATCACGGAAGTGGTTTTTTTTGTAGTGATAACCCTGTTTGCACAGATAATGAAAAAGCGTGATTACATTATAGTGGCACTAGTTGATGAAACATACACTAATAAATAGAAGAAACTTCATTTTCTTAATGGGAAAAGATTGTGATACAATACATTTAATAAAAAAATACAACAATATCACAGTATGCCATGCTGCGAGGGCGAGATGGGCACTGCGACGCCTCATACGGTAGGCCTTATACTGGAAATCGACCTAATTCTCCCCGATACACCTTCTGCAAGTGATGAACATCTGTGTACAGCGGTAGTACAAGGAGGGGCCTTGAGACATTCCAATCTCTATTTTTGTGCAGTTCAACAAAAATTAAGCACCCCAGTTTGCAGAAACACTTAAAAATTAACAATGGGACTAGTTGATGAAACATATACTAACAAAGAGAAGCACTTTCTTTACCTACATTGGAAATGAAATGATAGAGAGGACAGTAGCTCTACTTTAACTGTATTATTACTTCATTTTATCAGTGGCACTAGGGTCGAGCATGTGGCAAGTGAGGTGTACCGTGCGTCGCAAGGATGGAGGTCGGGGGTGCTCAGACTGGGATGTTGAAGCTGGCTCTTTCAGTCCCTAACTTCCCCCCTGATGTTTCTGTCATAGCTTTTGGGTTGTAATCCAAACTTGGTCGAGCTGGGGCTGCGTCCCCCTACCTGCCTAGCTTATGTGGAGAAATTGTCTCCTGCTAGTACTCAGTCCATTCTAGTAGCAGGTTGCATAACTACCCGTTTAGACTGAGATGTTGTCGGATAATGGTTCTCTATGGTTGGATTTCTTTAATGAAATCGGAGGAAAGCCCCTCTTTTGATAAAAAAAATCAATGGCACTAGCGGTGCCAAAACATTGCCTCAAATTAATAGTGCCACTATATTAAGGTGCAAAATAATAACATTACTGCTTTATCATGGCAGTGCCAAAGCAGTAGCACAAGAGCAGAGTCAACATGCAGGATCTTTGGCAAATGGTCGGACCAAAAAGGAACATACCTCATGATGGGAACCATATCTGCAGTCAACGCCATCGTAGAAGGGATGACACCAGTCACCAACATGGATGATTCAATTCATGGGACCTTTTTGTGCAGTTCACCAAAAATGAAGCAATGTTTGCATCATGCAGTTAGCAAGTACTTGGTCCCATGAGCTAGCAGCTTCTTCTTCATTAGTTGCAATAAAATTGAGCAACATCAAGGTTGGTCATGAAGCTCGTGGAATGTTCAACTATAATTTGGATATCATTTTGTGCAGTTCAACTAAGATCAAGCATGAAATGTATATCTCTGTTTGCACAAAAAGGTGGAAAGGAGGGTGACTAACAAGTGATGACACATATATCAAATGAAAAGAAGCATGTTTCTGATCGGAATGGCGATCCTACAAGGACAGTAGCAATTTCTAAAGCAGCAGCATTGCTAGATATTAGTTTGGGCATTAGGATTAACTATGACAACCGTTAAATACGACATTACTTTAATGGTGCCATTGCTTCATTTTACCAGCAACATTACATTAACAGCTGCTAAAGAGTTGGTATTTTGGCACGGGAGAGTAGGCGGACCAGGACAGTTGCATTTCTAATAAAAATAAGCAACTTATCTTAATGGGAAATTTAGCAGGACATGAAAAACAGTGCCATTGATTCATATTACTGGAGGCAATACATTGAAAACAACATTGGTTTAATGTATCCTTACTTGAACAGTAGGACTGCTACATTTTACCAGTGGCATTACATAAGAGGGGCTCGGGGCAACAAACATCCAAACAGGATATCTGGGTTGGTCCCATTTTTGTTCGGTATAGCCACCTTTTACTTTGTGAGGCCAGCAAATCTAGTGCTGGACATACTCTGTTGACTTGTCCCCCAGCCCCCACTTTCTTTCCTTTTTCAACCAATAGATCGGTCTATATCGAGTTTGCACTGCGTTTCCCTTTATTTCCCTATTAGACCAAGAGACTAGTTGGATAGCCAGTCTCTGGTACTTTTTGTTCCCATTATTTCCTCTTTCAACCAAGTCCCAGATTCATGTAACAAATCTCCCCCACCCCACCCCCTTTCTTCCTTGTTTGAACCAAGTAGTACTAGATTCAACTGCATGAAGTAGTACTACTAGAGTCAACTTCATGAAGTAGTTTTACCTCTTAGCAGTAAAAATTTAGGTGGCTTTCGAACAGACGATCGATCCTATCTACTAGGGGGGCTGAGAAGTAGTAAAATGTACAAATGCAGCGATATGAGGAGCTGGGCCAGTAGAGCAAGGCCGGTTTCGGAGGAAGTTATACCTGAGGGTCGCCCTGATGTCGCTAGGTGGGCGGCGGGAGTCCGGATCTGGCCGCACTACAACAGCGAGGAAGAAGGGGTCGGAGGCCCTCCCTAGCCGACACTGCGTGGGAGAGAACGGCAAGGCAAGCTGATCGGGACGTGCCGGCAGTGGGTCAGAGCCATCGTCGAGGATGACCGCGTGAACTTTGCACCTTCTCACCTTCCCCGTCAGAGGGGATCCAGCCGGATCTGTGACCAGCGATGAGCAGAGAGAGAGAGAGAGAGTGGCCACTACTGTCGTGTTTAGATCTGGAGAGGACGATAGTGTGTGAAGAGAGCAACACTAGCAAGCAAGCGCGGAGGCTCCTGCCTATATAGTGCAGTAGTTTTATTTTTTTCTCTCCATAAAAACAATTGTTTCAAATGGCATATGTGTCAGGTCATACTTTGTATTGTTCGCATTTGGTCACCGGCCCTCGATTAATCCAACAACCACACGGGTCAAATTATCACGGGTGAAAATATAGAATGAACAAGCCCGAAATCATTTTGTTTGATTACTACATTATACATATAAAACATGCATAATTTACATTTCAAATAGCTAGCTACGGCTTGAAATGTATTTATTTCAACAGAAAGTGAAATCAAAATTTTGAAAATTCGTGATCTTGGCGTTTGCAAAAAAAATATGTAAAGGGACATCAATCTTTGTTCTGCTTTTGGACATAAACTATATGCAACCTTTTTTCAATGACCGGGTCTATTATGAGTGTTCGCCAGTGGTACAAAGCTCCTTTGATGAAAAATACATCGAGATTCGAAGACCACCAAACGACCTACTGCAGTCAAAATGAGTCATCGACACATTGCTATCGAAGCTATTCTACCGGAGCCGGCTTGACCTCGACAATTGTGACGCCCCCGGCTTAATCGTGCGCTAATCATACACGCAAATGCACACGATCAAGCCTAATGACTCACTTGAAGATATCACACCACAACTCTAGACACAAATTTAAAATAATACAAGCTTTATATTACAAGCCAGGGGCCTCGAGGGCTCGAATACATAAGCTCGCTTACAAGCATTAGCGGAAGCATCAGATATCTGAGTACACATATAAAAGAGAGACAGATAAGCCTTTAAGAAGGTGGGGCAAAACAAAAGCTACGATCGAAAAGGCGCAGGCCTCCTGCCTGGGACCCTCCGAACCTACTCCTGGTCGTTGGCCAACTCGTAGAAGTAGCCATCCTCGGGGTAGTAGTAGTGTTCGTCGACAGGGGCATCTGGCTCCGGGGCTTCATCATTTGGTCGCATCAAATGAATATGGGGAAAAAGAGGAAGCAAAGCAACCATGAGTACTCATCCGAAGTACTTAGCAAGCAAGGATCTACACTACATATGCAACATTATCAAAGGAAGGTTGTATATGTGGACTGGGTTGCAGCAATGCCAGAATAGAGAGAAGGCCTAGACCTATCGAAGACTAGCATCTTCAGTGGTCTTGCAGCATTAGAAGAGTGTAGATTAGCACAGTATAAAGTAGTAGCAGTATTAAGTATCAATCTCGCCCAGAGATCCTTCCTCGACTCCCTGCGAGAAAGCAATCCCAGAGCCCTACTATCCAATTCTCATCACAAGTATCCAGTTCTAGTTGTATCGATCAGGATACAACTCCGAACGTCCGTTACGGAGGATCTGGCTATGCATAGATTAGTTCTTCCCTGCAGGGGTGCACCAACTTACCCACCACGCTCGCTTAACTCCGGCCGAACACACTTTTCTGGGTCATGCTCGGCCTCGGCCAAACGACACACCGCAGCCCTACCTAGAGCTCGGCAGAGAGGTCCTCGCCGGTCTACATCCTAAGCGCTCAGGGGTCTTGGGCCATCGCCCTTTGCACTCCGGGTCATTGTGTGCAGGGCGGATACCAGCACCACCTGTGAAGTGGATGGCACGATCCGACCATGCCACAATGCTGAACTGGACGTCTGACAGCGCTTTTGGATGATGCCACGATGTAGAGTACCCATATTTATTCCCGCGTGATGGTTAGTGCTATCAGGCCAGAGGCCCACTCGGATCAAATATCCAAATCATTAGTGCATTGGGGGGTGCGGTAATGAGCAGAGACTCATGATCGATGTGACCCCATCGCCCCATCTCGAGGACTTGCGGCAAGGGCTAAGAATGCCCGGCCACGCCTCGTAATTATCTCTCGGGTACCCTCCAGGTCAACCCGACTTCCCATCACTCGCTGGTACCCCTCAGGGTCGACCCGCCTTTCCAAGTAATAGTTGTAAAGTCCAAGTATCCGTGTGTCCATAACATCAGGGGAATCTGAGGTATCACCCTTGTTGGATTCCTACTCGATGTATCTGTCAAGGTGAACTTAGAGGAATCACCCTCGATGGGCTCACACTTGAGGTGTTGCACGACAGCGTCGTTATCGGAAGTGGTGAAGGAGGAATCACCCTCGAGGACCATGACCGAATAGCTACTCTACAGAGTTAACATCAGAAGTGCTAAACGAGGTATCACCCTCGGCACTCGATAGTAACGCTGCAGTGTCGTACAACTAAGGGGGTGATGTGCGGTGCCGGGGCCTGGTTGTCGATCTCGTTGATCGAGTCATCTGATATTCCAGCGGGGGCAACTGGGTCAAAATGGGGGTCTCTGGTGGGTCTCTAACCAGCCTATACTAAGCAGTTTAAGATAAACATGTAGGTATCAACAGCTGTTACAAAAACAGGCTATCCATCAGAAATAGGATAAACAGTAGCAGCAGCAATTTCTAATGCAAGCATAAGAGAGAAAGAATAGGCGATATAGGCATGCTCAAGGGGGGGTTGCTTGCCTGGAAGCTCTGTGGCAAGAGAAGGGTCGTTAACAGCGTAGTCGAACTCCGGAGCTGCGTCGGTCTCGGGGACGGCGTCGGTGTCGGGGTCTATCGAGAGAGAAGGAGGGGGGAAGAAACAATAAATTCACGGCAAAAATGCAAACAATATGCATGACATGCCTAAATGATATGCAGAGGTGTTCTACTGCCAAACTAAATGATTTAGTTAATTTAGGAATTTGTTTAGATTTATTTTATTAAAGTTGAGCACTATTCATTTATCGAAATCAGTCTAAAAGTTCCATGTTCAGGTAGTTAGGGGCATCTGACAGCAATACGAAGTGCGTATTTAGATTCGTCTCGTCGTTCTGAGCAACTTTCATGTACAAAGTATTTTCATCCGAGCTACGGTTTATTTTCTATGATTTTCTAAAGTTTTAATCATTTTCTGGATTTTATTTAATTATTTTAAATCAACATTATCCAGAATAGTATGGGATGACATCAGCATGATGTATAGGTGACGTCAACGGTCAACAGTCCGCTGACCAGTCAAACCTGACCTGTGGGTCCAGTGGGACCCACATGTTAGTGACTGTGGCACTAACAGAGGGGTTAGTCTAAACTAATTAGGTTAATTAGTTGGTGGGCCCCAGTAGTCAGTGAGTGATTAGCATTTAAATTAATTAATTAGTTAATTAACATATTATCTATTTAACTAAAATTGTTTAATCAGGCGGGACCCACATGTCAGTGGGCCACGGCGCCCAGTCAGCAGTTGACCCAGTCAATTGGGGCCCGTGGGGCCCAGAGTCTGTGAGACAGGGGCCGCCACGTAGGCGCCAGGTCGGACGCCGGCCGGAGACGCGCCGGAGTTGGCTCCGACGAGCCAAACGCTACGGCGCGCGTCGTGAGGGGTTAGGGTTTCGCGCACAAGGGGTTTCTGGGGCCATGGCTTGGTGTGTTCGACGCGGCTCGGTGTCGCGCGTCGAATGGCGGGAGCCGGAGCGGCGGGGACGGTCGGAGGTGAGCGCTATGAGCTCGCCAACGGCGAGCTGTTCGAGTGGTGCTCGGGTAACTCACTACGGCGTGCAAACGAACGAGGCGAGGCGCTGGGGAGGCTCTACGCGGCACGACGAGTAGGATGGACAGCAGCAAGGGACCAAATGGTTGCCGGACGGTCGCCGGCGACGAGGTCCGCGGCGGTGAGCTCGGGCGCTGGTGGTACTAGCGCTAGTGGGCTCGAACGACGGCGGGGAAAGCGGGAGGAGAAGGCGGAGCTCACCGGGAGGCTACGAAAAGCCGGTGGGGGTTTAGTAGCTGCATGGAGGTCGGGAATGGCCGGAGTTCGTCGGCATCCGAGACGAGGTGGCCGGCTCGATCCGCCCCATGCCGAGCCCGTCGTCTCCAGTGGCTCGGCTTAGGCGATGCAGCGGAGGGCGGCGGAGCTTCTTGTCATCTTGCCGGGTCTCGGGGTCGTCGGAGTGCGCGGGATCAACGGCGGCGATGGCGGGCGCTTTCGGGCAATCTCGGGCGAAGGCGATGGAGGGAAAGTGAGGGGGTTCTGGGAGCGCTAGGGTTTGCGGGGGGAGCGAGGGCAGCTCGGGGGAGCACTTAACGGCATCGGGGAGCCGCGGGATGAGCCACGCGCGGCGATCGGCGGCTCAGGCGCGCGCGCCAGGCGACACCTGCCCGAGGAGGACGATGACCGGCTGGGCCGGGCTGCGCGCTACTGTGCACTAGAGCCCAGCGCCGCAGTAGCGTAGGCCTTTTCTTATTTTATTTTTCTGTTTATTATCTGTTTTTCTTTTGTTTAGTTAACAGAGAAAGAAAAGAATTGTTTGGGCATCAAAATTAACTTAGGAAAATTATGGAACTTGGTCCATAAATTCCAGAGGACTTTTATACATTGCCACAATGAGTTTGAGGATTATTTGAATCTGTTTGGATTTTTCATAAATAGAATAGCATTTAAAAATGCTGAAATTGCACTGGGCTAATTGATACTGTTCATTTTAGCAAATAGGTGATGTTGTTTCCCTGAACAATAAATTGTTTTGGATTATTTGCTAAAGGATGAACAATTTTCCAGCAACTTCAAATTGCACTTTGAATTTGAATAGATTTCAAAGGGGGAATTTGAATTGAACTGCTTAACCACTATGATCAAGCATTGCAAAGGATGAGGACTTGGCATGATTAAGAGGTGATCACTGTAGTTGATACATGGGGGTGTTACAACAATGACTGTCGAGAAGTGTGCATGCACGTGCCCCGGAGGCGCAGTTTTCGTCATTTTGATCTGAAGCACCGGATTAGCATAATACAAAAAAATGTGACATGACATGCAACCATTGATAACCCACAAGTATAGGGGATCGTTTGTAGTCTTTTTCGATAAATAAGAGTGTCGAACCCAACGAGGAGCTAAAGGCAGAACAAATATTCCCTCAAGTTCTATCGACCACCGATACAACTCTACGCACACTTAACGTTTGCTTTACCTAGAACAAGTATGAAACTATTTTGTAGATGATAGGATAAGTTTGCAGGAATAAAACTAGAAGTACTTTGCAATAATAAAACTACAAATAAATTGCAAGATATTAAAAGTAGTAGCTTTTGTCACATAAGAAAGTCATTTGTCCCTAGGCAATTGATAACTAAACCGGTAATCATTATTGCAATTTTATATGAGGGCGAGGCATGAGCTAACATACTTTCTCTACTGGGATCATATGCACTTATGATTGGAACTCTAGCAAGCATCCGCAACTACTAAAGATCATTAAGGTAAAACCCAACCATAGCATTAAGTATCAAGTCCACTTTACTCCCATACGCAACAACCCACTTACTCGGGTCTGTGCTTCTGTCACTCACGCCACCCACCATAAGCAAATCATGAATGCATTGCAACACCCTATAGCGGGGATCCCTCACATTTGCACGACACAGAGGGCACCATAGGACATCACTAAAATAAAACATACAACTCAAACCAATCACGATCATCAATTAGCCCATAGGACAAAACAGAACTACTCAAACATCATAGGATAGCCATATATCATTGGGAAATAATATATAGTGTTGAGCACCATGTTTAAGTAGAGATTACAGTGGGTTAAAGAGAGGTTACACCACTGCATAGACGGGGAGAGAGTTGGCGGTGACGGCGGTGAAGTTGTTGATGTAGATCGCCGTCACGATGATTGCCCCGGCGGCGCTCCGGCGCCACCGGGAGAGAGGGGGAGAGAGCCCCCTCCTTCTTATTCTTCCTTGGCCTCCCCCTAGATGGGAGGAGAGTCCCCCCTATGGTCCATGGCCTCCATGGCGGCGGAGGGGCGGGAGCCCCTCCAAGATTAGATCTCTCCCTCTGTTCTCTTCTGTTTCGCCCTACTGTTTTCTGGCCCTTCACGGTATCTTAAATTCCCGAAGATCCGTAACTCCGATCGGGCTGAAATTTTTACACGATTTTTCCATAAATTATCTTTCTTGCGCCCGAAGAAGAGCTGCAACCGCCTTACCAGGCGGCCACAACCCACCACCGCGCGCCTGAGGTTGCCTGGCGCGCCCAGGTGTCCTGTGGGGCCCGTGGGCATCTGTTTGCGTTGATTCCACCTCCCAAAAATCACATATATTCCAAAATAAATCTCCATAAATTTTTATCGCATTTGGACTTTGTTTGATATGGATATTCTGCGAAACAAAAAACATGCAACAAACAGGAACTGGCACTGGGCACTGGATCAATAGGTTCATCCAATAAATCATATAAATTGTTGCCAAAAGTATGTAAAAGTTGTATAATATTGGCATGAAACAATCAAGAATTATAGATACGACGGAGACATATCAGCATCCCCAAGCTTAATTCCTGCTCGTCCTCGAGTAGGTAAATGATAAAAAATATAATTTTTGATGTGGAATGCTACCTAGCGTAAACTTGATCATATATCTAATCATGGCATGAATATTAAGACACGAATGATTCAAAGCAATAGTCTACAATTTGACATAAAGACATCAATACTCAGACATCCCTACAAACAATCGTGTCCTTCAAAATATCAACACTAAAGAGAGCTATCCCTACAAAATCATATAGTCTTGTCTTGCTCTGTCTTCTTAACACAAAGTATTTATCATGCACAACCCTGTTGACAAACTGAGCAATTGGTTCATACTTTATAACACGCTTCAGCTTTTTCAACCCTCACGCAATACATGAGCACAAGCCATGGATATAGCACTATGGGTGGAATAGAGTATGAAGATAGAGGTAAATATAGAGAAGACAGAAAAGTAAGAAAGTCTCACATCGACGCAGCTAACCAACGGGGTATGGAGATGCCCATCAATTGATATCAATGGGAGGAGTAGGGATTGCCATGCAACGAATGCACTAAGAGCTATAAGTGTATGAAAGCTCAATATGAAAACTAAGTGGGTGTGCATCTAACTCTATAATGAAAAATTTCCACTAGTATATGAAAGTGATAACATAGGAGACTCTCTATATGAAAAACATGGTGCTACTTTGAAGCACAAGTGTGGTATTTGCATGCCCCTTCTCTCTTTTCTCTCATTTTTTCTTTTTCTTTTTCTTTTTTCCTTTTTTCCCTTTTTTTCTTCTTTTTTATATTTGTCCGAAGTCTCATCCCGACTTGTGGGGGAATCATAGTCTCCATCATCCATTCCTCACTGGGACATGCTCTAATAATGAATAATGATGATCATCACACTTCTATTTACTTACAACTCAATATTACAACTCGATACCTAGAACAAAATATGACTCTATATGAATGCCTCTGGCAGTGTACCAGGATATGCAATGATCTAGCGTAACATCTATAAAAAAATATGAACGGTGGCTGAGCCACAAATACTATGTCAGCTATATGATCATGCAAAGCAATATGACAATGAATGATGAAGTCATCAAAACGGAAGCGGTGAAAGTTGCATGGCAATATATCTCGGAATGGCTATGGAAAGGCCATAATAGGTAGTGTAACACCCCCAGTGGTTAACTACAGTAATCCCCTTTTGATTATGCCATGTCATCATGATTATCAGTGCCTAATCATCATTTGCATTCAGCTCCTAACTAAAATTTCAAATTAAAATTAAACTGGAAAATAAAAGTTGACCAAACCTGAAAACTAAAATGTGCATCATGTTGCAAATATTCCCATAGCATTTATAAAAATGATTGCAACATTTATTGGAATTGTAAAAGGATTCAAACAACAAGAAACAGTAGGAAAATAGCACTATTTAATCCTTTTTCAATTAAATAAAATCCAAATAAAATATATGGACACCAAACCAATTTCTAGCAGTGACTAATGTTGCACTGTAATTTATGGACCAGTTTATATATTTTATAAAATTCATTTGGGTGCCTATCTGTTTGCAAAACAGAGAAAAGGGAAAAAAAGAAAAGATTTGCAAAACAGAGAAAAGGAAAAAAGAAAAGAAAAGAAGAAAACAAAAGGGAAAAAGAACAGAACCCCCCCCCCCCCTGGGCCAACAGGCCCAACTGGCCACCCACGCGGCCCAGCCGGCCAACCCCCCCACTGCCCTTGGCCTATTAGGCCACACCCCCCGAACCCAAACCCTAATCCCCCCCACCTCGTTCCACACCCCCCCCCCCAATCCAGACCGGATCGGGCGCTCGCGCTCGCCCCCGACGACCGCGTCGCCTGTCGCCGCGCTACCCCGCCGTCACCGGCGCCCGCCTCCTCAACCCTCCCCCTCTCTGTGGATCTGGATCGGGCGAACGCCCCCGATCCCGTCACCGTCACCGCTCGAGGGCCTCACCGGAGCCACCGTCGTCGACGTGCTCCTCCGTCCCCTCACCTCGCCTTCCGCCCCGAGCACGCTGCCCTCCTCGTCTGGCCCCCTGTGAGCCACCGCCCCCCCCTCTCTCCCTAGTCCCCACGCGCGCCCGGCCAGGCGCTCCCCGCGCCGCCTCGCCATGCTCGCTCGCTCGCGCCGCGCCTATGCACGCGCGCGCGCTCGCCCGCTTGCTCCCGCGCGCCCCGCCTCCGCCTGGCCCGCGCGGCCCCGTGCCCGCCTGCGCGTGTTCCTGCTCGCCGCCGCCCGCACTACTGCCTGCGCCCCCTGCAGCCGCAGCCCGCAGCCGAGCCGCCGTCCCCCCTGCCTGGTCGCGCCGCCTTCGGCCACCGCGGCCCGCGCCCACCTGACCGGCGCCGTGGCCTCGCCGTTCCGGGCGTCGGGTGACACCGCGCCCAGGCTTGCCCCGTCGGGCGCCCGTGCCCGCGCCCACGCCCAGTCCACCCGCACACAGCGCCCGTTTGGCCCCAGGCCAATGACACGCGGGCCCCACGCCCCTGTTAATTAAAAATAAAAAAATAAAAATAAATAAGTAAATATTAATTAATTAATTAACTAATTAATTAATTAACCTAATTAATTCTAATTAATTAACACTAATTAAGTTTAATTAAACTAATGGCTAATTAACCCAATTAACCAGTTAATTAGTGCTGATAGTCACTGACAGGTGGGACCCACCTGTCAGGTTGACCCAGTCAACGGAACTGTTGACTGCTGACATCATGCTGACGCAATAAATTAATTTCGAATTAATTTAATTAACAATAATTTCAGAAATGTTTTAAATCTTTAAAAATTCATATAAAATAAACCGTAGCTCGGATTAAAATACTTTGTACATGAAAGTTGCTCAGAACGACGAGATGAATCCGAATACGCACTCCGTTCGTCTGTCACACGTCCCTAGCATAGCGAACATGCAACCGTCCCCCTTCGTTTCATCTGTCCGAAAATGCCAAACTTCGGGAAAACTTTCCCGGATGTTATCCCCCTTCGCCGGTATCGTGTAGCTCTGCGTTAGAACACCCCTAGCGCTACTTTTTGTCTTGTCATGCATAGTGTTGCACTTGTTTGCTCTGTATTTATTGTTTCTTCCCCCTCTTCTCTCTCGGTAGACCCCGACACCGACGTCGTCCCCGAGACCGACGCAACTCAGGATACCGACGACACCATTGACGACCTTGCCTTTGCTGCCGAGCAACCAGGCAAGCACCCCCCCTTTGAGCGTACCGCTATCGCCTATTCTTTCTCTCTCATGCTTGCATTAGAATTGCTGCTGCTACTGCTTTACCTATTCTGATGCATAGCCTGTTTATTGTAACCTGCTATTGAAACCTTACCTGCTTATCCTAAACTGTCTAGTATAGGCTGGGTAGAGACCTATCAGTGACCCCACTTGTCCCGACTGCCCCGCTGGATTATCAGAAGACCCGATCAACGGGATTGAAGACCAGGCCCCGGCACCGCACATCACCCCTCTTAGTTGTAACGACACTACAACGTTACTATCGAGTGCCAAGGGTGAAACCTCTTGTAGCACTTCTGATGTTAACTCTGTAGAGTAGCTATTCGGTCGTGGTCATCGAGGGTGATTCCTCCTTCACCGCTTCTGATAACGACGCTGTCGTGCACCACCTCAAGTGTGAACCCATCGAGGGTGAATCCTCCGAGTTCACCTTGATAGATCCATCGAGTAGGAATCCAACGAGGGTGATACCTCGGATTCCCCTGATGTTATGGACACACATATAATTGGACTTTACACTGTTACTTGGAAGGTGGGTCGACCCTGAGGGGTACCCGCGTGTGATGTGAAGGCGGGTTGCCTGGAAGGTGCCCGAGTGAAGAATACGAGGCGTGGCCGGGAATTCTTGGCCCTTGCCGCAAGTCCTCGAGACGGGGCAACGGGGTCACATCGATCGTGAGTCTCTGCTCGTTAGCGCACTGCCAACACACTACGATTTGGATATTTGATTTGAGTGGGCCTTTGGCCCGATAGCACTAACCATCACGTGGGAAAAGTTATGGGCACTCTGCATCGTATGCATCAGCCGAAAGCTCTGTCAGACGTCCAGTTCAGCATTGCGGCCGGGATGGACCGGCGCCCCCCTAGTGCCTGGCTTACCCTGCACGCAACGACTCGGAGTGCACAGGGCGATGGCTCAAGACCTCTAAGCGCTTAGGATGTAGACCGACGGGGACCTCTCTGCTGAGCTCTAGGTAGGGTTGCGGTGTGTCGTTTGGCCGAGGTCGGGCATTACCCGGAAAAGTGTGTCCGGCCGGAGTTAAGCGAGCGTGGTGGGTAAGTTGGTGCACCCCTACAGGGAAGAACTAAACTATGCATAGCCGGATCCTCGGTAACGGACACTCGGAGTTGTATCACGATCGACACAACTAGAACGTGAGATGATACCTGGATATATGGCTCTGGGATTGCTTCTCGCAGGGAGTCGAGAAGGGATCTCAGGACGAGGTTGATGACTGTATGGCTCTGGGATTGCTTTCTCGCAGGGAGTTGAGAAAGGATCTCTGGGTGAGGTTGAGACTTAATGATACTGCTACATTATATTGACCTGTTCTGCTCTCTTCTATTACTGCAAGACCGATGAAGATGCTAGTCTTCGATAGGACCAGGTTTTCCTCTCTATTCTTGTTT
The DNA here is from genome assembly GCA_011799875.1 of Thinopyrum elongatum. Classification (NCBI taxonomy): domain Eukaryota; kingdom Viridiplantae; phylum Streptophyta; class Magnoliopsida; order Poales; family Poaceae; genus Thinopyrum; species Thinopyrum elongatum. The sequence continues at coordinate 451,063,929 of CM022297.1, forward strand.
TTCTGCAGCCCAGTCCACATATACAGCCTCTCTTTGAAAATGTTGCATATGTAGTGTAGATCCTTGCTTGCTGAGTACTTCTGAGTACTCACGGTTGCTTTGTTTTCCTTTTCTCCCCATATCAGTTTGTCGTGACCAGATGCCGGAGCCACTGAGACAGCTACCCCGCCGACGATCGACTACTACTACTACCCCGAGGGTGGTTACTACTATGAGTTGACTGACGACCAGGAGTAGGTTCGGAGGGTCCCAGGCAGGAGGCCTACGCCTTTCGATCGTAGTGTTTTATTTTGCCCCGCCT